>CM042166.1:67564044-67741544 GCA_023376005.1 Doryteuthis pealeii
GGGGGGGTCTTACATTGCTTCTTAACTTTGGTGATCTAGTGGGAACCTGTGTTTGCAGTGGGACTTGACTGTAATTTTTTCATTTGGTGTTTCAGGTTGATATATCAATGAAACCCACAAAACATAAAATTGGTTTGCATGGAACATTTATGCAGAACTGGGAAAAAATAAAATCCCAGGTAAGAATTTTTTTATTTTTTTACTCAGTCTCATATTATAATCATCATTTTATAAATTGGTTTGCATGGAACATTTATGCTCGCAATTTCATTTTAAACAAACAGTAGCAGTGGGAATTAGTAGTAGGAGGGGCTTGCAGGTTTCATTTAAACAAACAGTAGCAGTAGGAATTAGTAGTAGGAGGGGCTCGCAGATTTCATTTAAACAAACAGTAGCAGTTGGAATTAGTAGTAGGAGGGGCTGCAGGTTTCATTTAAACAAACAGTAGCAGTAGGAATTAGTAGTAGAGGGCTCGCAGATTTCATTTAAACAAACAGTAGCAGTTGGAATTAGTAGTAGGAGGGGGCAGGTTTCATTTAAACAAACAGTAGCAGTGGAATTAGTAGTAGGAGGGGCTTGCATTTCATTTAAACAAACAGTAGCAGTTGGAATTAGTAGTAGGAGGGGCTCGCAGGTTTCATTTAAACAAACAGTAGCAGTTGGAATTAGTAGTAGGAGGAGGCTCGCAGGTTTCATTTAAACAAACAGTAGCAGTGGAATTAGTAGTAGGAGGGGCTCGCAGATTTCATTTAAACAACAGTAGCAGTTGGAATTAGTAGTAGGAGGGGCTTGCAGTTTCATTTAAACAAACAGTAGCAGTTGAATAGTAGTAGGAGGGGCTCGCAGATTTCATTTAAACAAACAGTAGCAGTTGGAATTAGTAGTAGGAGGGGCTCGCAGATTTCATTTAAACAAACAGTAGCAGTTGGAATTAGTAGTAGGAGGGGCTCGCAGTTTCATTTAAACAAACAGTAGCAGTAGGAATTAGTAGTAGGAGGGGCTCGCAGATTTCATTTAAACAAACAGTAGCAGTTGGAATTAGTCAACATGTCCTTAAATGTCTATAATTTCCCGCCAATTCTCCTCCCACCATTTCCCTTTACTTCTTATTTTAAGTTTGTAAGCCCCCTCCTACTAATTCCTACTGCTACTGCTTGTTTTAAAAACGAGACAATGGAAACATCCATCAGCTTCCCACACCGATGATGCACAAAGTTGTGCAGAAAAGACTTTGTGAAAAAACCTTTGGTGGATTCCTACACCAATTACACCCAGATCTTAAAAAGATGGCCAGAGAGTTAACTCTTAATGTCCTATACCACCTCATTCCACCCAGCTAGAAATCCCATTTATTTTCCTTATCCACCCCAAATGATAGCCTTTGTTTAAATGTAATATATATATATATGTCTTTGATTCGAGGGAAATATCAGGTAAATTTAAATGAAAAGTCCATTTTTAGCCATTTATTGATAAATCCTTATAGGAATGGGGCTCTGGACTTGGAAAATTCTCAACAGGATGTTAAGAGTTAAAAAACAAAATAACTAACAATATAAACGCCCTTCTATCTATCTATACATAAAGGGCAGTTGTGTGTATGTATGTGTGAGTGTTTGTATTGCCAGAGGAAACTACGAAAGTAAAACAAATGACAAAGTAAATATATATATATATACATATAACATGTGGATGTTATATTAACATTGGAAGACTTGATGTAACCTCTCAACGTGGTACATGCGTATGCATAGAAACCATTCCGTCAAAGGTCAGAAGATAACAATATATTTATTCCGTAAATGACGGAGATACATTCAGAGAAAGATATACAAAAAGAGTACATGTACGAACAGAAGGTGTATAAAACAGATAGAGAAATGTTCTACAAAAGGAAATATGTGTACGACTTACTAGTAGCGGGTAGGTAGAGGGTAAAACCCCCTAACCTAAGGTTAGGGTAGCGGCTGCTTGGAGCATCTTTACACGTTGCCAGCCTGAGTGAAAAAGAGATAGAGAATAGTATTTCCCTCTTGTGGTCAGATACTAATGCCACCTCACGGCGACGAACAAAAAACAGTAAGGGAGGATAACTCGTTTTGGACTTATATCCCTCAGACTTTGTTTATTAACCCAACATACACATTCACTTTTACCAGAGCTTGCTTTTTGTGCAAAAATAATGAAGATTTCATTTATTTCTGGAAAGATATTAAAAAATTATGATTTGAATAGTAAGAGAAGGGAAAGTCATGGGTTGCGTTCATGATTAAAACATAAATCAATTATGTAAGACTCAAATAATCAATGTGTCTGCAAGACTAACTTTTTATACCTCTCTACCCAGGCAATGGCAGGAAGCCACTTCTAGTCCTATGTATAGAGCCAAGTTTGAGAGTTCTACCAGTCTGATAGAGAGGAAAATTGAGGATATCTGGTATCTTCTATTTGAGTCAAATCCTCTCAGATATAATTTCTGGTCAACTGATTGTGAAACTGAAACAAAGGTGTCTATTAAATATCAGCACCCAAAATTTCTGGGTGTGTCATGTGATTGCTCTGTCCAATCACAGAAAGGTTCTCTCTCACTTAACTTCATAGATAGAAATAAATGTATTTTGCTAACCAAACAATATCTTAAAATATTTCTTTAAAAATTCACTTTAAATTCACCTTAAGGCCTATCTTAGAATTTAAAATCTAAATTTATCTTAAGATTTAGAATTTATCTTAAAATCTAAAATGTATTTCTTGAAATTTATTTAAAAATCTCTCTTAAAAATAAAATTCATCAAAGATCCTAAAATTTGTGTCTTGGTATTTATTTCCAAATTTATCTTAAAATATATTTTAAAATTTTAAATTTATATTGAAATTTAAAATGATCTATTATTCATCATGAAATCTAAAATGTATCTCTTAAAAATTTATTTCAAAGTTTATTTTAGAATTTACCACTTAAAATTTATCTAAAAATTCATCTTAAAATGTATAAAGCTAATCTGTTAAAACATGAAAAGATGAAAAGAAGGAAAGAAAGAAAAAAAGAGTGAGAGAGAGTTAAATCAAGATTATTATACTTTTTACATATTGAAGTAATTGCAATAGCTCTTAAGTAAACATATCAAACGTTGTAATAATTGAATGATCATACTGTGGTATATACACAGGTCCTGCTAGTTATTATTATAGTTCTTAGTTTTTCACACAAGCATTAGCTGATAGTATTTCCCTGGAGTCTGAGTGACAACAAGTCTCCTCAGGTTTCCAGGACTCTTCTGAGTATTCTAGCAGAGTGCAACAGTGCAGCAGTAGTCTGGATGGTCTCAATTCTTCCTCTGATTTCCAGATTTTCCAGTCTTTTTTCCAAGCTTTTTGGGACCATTCCAAGTGCACCAACTACAATTGGTATCACTTTGACTTTCATATTCCATAACTTTTTCAGTTCTCTGGCAAGGTCCAGGTATTTGTCCATCTTTTCTTTTTCCTTCAGCTTCACCCTGTGATCTGCTGGAACTGCAAAATCTACCAGTTGACAAGTTCTTTCTTTTTTGTTAAACAATACTAGGTTTGGTCTTCTAGCTGGGATAAGGTGATCCGTTTTTATCTCAAAGTATCCAGAGAATTTCATTCTCAAGAACAGATTCTGGTTTATGCATATACCATTTTGTTGTATGGTCAAATTATTATTATTATATTACTCTTTGTGAGTTTTTTACACCAGTATTAGCTGGTGATCTTTTACTAGAATCTGAGTAACAGCAGTAGGTTTGTGTAACTTACTCCTGCAGTGTTGTATATATATATATATAATATATATATATATATATATATTTACCAACCCCTCTGCATAAGCAGGATGTGACAAAGTCAGTTTTTAAGCAGTGTTTGACAGGTTTGAATTCTGAGTTTTCCTTCTCCTAGACCGGTTGCCTAGCTAAGGTTAAAGAGCCCAGTCTATCCTACTATTTACCCATAGCTAGAAGGAGAGTACATGGATGCTTACCTTTCCTAAGGGTATTAGCACTATGTGAAATACAAACAGCCTCGTCCAGGATTTGTTGTTGTATATAACTCCTTATATATATTTACGTCTTTTCAATGTCATATTTGCATCAAACTTTGTGGATCTGCAGCAGGTTTGATGAGTCATTTGAGGTCTCATGCAAGGAAGGGTTCTGGTGGTGGAATTGTGGGATTGTGAGGGACGGCAATGATCTGTAAAGATTATGCTATTGCCATATATATTTACCAACCCCTCCGCACGAGCAGGATGTGACACAAGGTCAATTTCTTAAGCGGAGTTCAACAGGTTTGAATTCAGTTTTCCTTCTCCTAGACCGGTTGCCTAACCAAGGTTAAAGAGCCCAGTCTACCCTACTATTTATCCATAGCTGGAGGGAGAGTAGGATTCATACCTTTTCCAAAGGTATTAGCGCTAAGTGAAATGCAAACAGTTTCATCCAGGAATTGAACTCGGGTTGACGAGTCCATTTCCTATGACTAACCATTAGACCAGTGGTTCCCAACCATTTTAGTACTATGCCCCACTTTTTTATCACAAATTTCTTCATGTCCCAAACCCGTTAATTGTTTAGTATGAAATAACAATATCAGTTTTGAAGAAGTATAACATAAAAAATTGTATCTTTCAAATAAAACTAAAGGGTTTAACTTCAAATTTAATCAAATAGAATCCATTTTATAATGTGTATAATTTCGGGGAAGGGCAACAGATGAAGAACTGCAAAGTTAAATAAGTCAGAAGCCACGTATATATAGCTGGTGCCAGATGCACGATAACTTTAGTGGGTGAACACCTGACTAGATTGCACAAGCTGTTGTGCTCAGCTAGGTTGTAATTACAATTTTACTTTAAAAATTTATCATTTTTACACATCCAGGATTTGATTTCAGGGCGATGAATCCATTTCCCATAACTTTAACCATTGCACCATACGTTTCTATATAACTCCTTATAGGCCTTTTATTAACTGTCTTATTTTTGTGCATCCTTTTTTTATGAGATGTATTTTCTTCATTTCAGGTCCTGCTTGTCTAGTTTTTTTTTTATTGCTCTTATATTTTCATTACATTATGTTAATTATTTTCCAGGCATTCCAGGAAACCGAGATATGACTATCGAAATTGACATTGAAAAAGCAAAGAGAGGTCTGTATAGAAATTATGGTTATTTTCTAGTGGAGTAACATATTACAGGGTGACCCAGAAAAAACAGAACCCAAATTATTTATTTATTTTCCCATTAAACTAACCCTAAACCCCACCCCCCACTCCACCCCTAGTTGAGTAACATAATAATACAGAGTGACCCAGAAAAAACAGAATCTACAAATTTTGTAATAAAACTGTTAAACTTTAAAAAAAATTAAATTAAAATTAAGTCCAGCAAGGGTTAGGGTTAGGGTTGAGGTTTAGGGTTAGTTTAATTGGAAAATAAATAAATAATTTGGGTTCTGTTTTTTCTGGGTCACTCTGTGATATCATGTTACTCAACTAGGAAATAACTGAAATTACTTTGGTATAAATTATGAGGGTAATTCCAAAAGTAAGGTCTCTAAAGATTCTTGGAAACTGTTAGTGGGATTACTGGCAACATTGTTATGTTTGTTGTGCATACACATGCCTCTGCACATGCCTTGCTGCCACACTCAGTCTTGGCTTGGCAGTCATTTCGGATGGAGCTCCTTATTGACACTACTGCCAAGTATGAAGTTTCTGCAGTTAATTGGCTTTTGAATGCAAAATGCATAATCTGGTTATTGAGTCCTGATTGTGTAGCGTAATCATTAGGGACTACAGGGAATTTGGGATTAAAAATAAAATGGTATTCGGATTTCTGGAGAAAGAGAGGAAAAAGAAATAAGAACAAAGAGAGGTTAAAGTTTGAACTCAACTGACCGACCCCAGAAATAGATTTAAAAATAAAAACGGAAACCAACCCAGGATTCCATTTTGTGTGGGAGTCTTACCTTCCTCTCCAAGGGATACAGTCAGCATATTCTAAGTCCCACCGACAATAATGTGTTCTATACTTATGTGGTATAATTGTATAGTGGCATATAGCTTTTGACAAGCCCTATAGTGAGAATGCCCAAGTGGAAAAATACAGACTGTTTGGGAACTTTGACCCCAAAGGCAGGAATCTCGCGAGTCACGTGATAGACTTAGTTAAGTCAGTTTCAACCTAAATAGCTCACAGGACAGACATGTTCTGTGGAGGTTAGCTCAGGCCGCGCGCTGAATGAAAATGGCCAATACCGAAATAAAAATCTTGTACAAGTAATACCAAGTCTTGTTAGTTAATTATGCATGCCCTTAGTTAAAAGAAGATAAGAAGAATTTAGACGACAAGAACTAAGAAGATAGAAAGAAATAAAGAAAACAGCCCTAGATGATCAAAGATGGCCGAAAGAAAGAAGATAGAAAGTAACAGACAAGTAAGTCACACGACTCTCTCTCTCTCTCTCTCTCTCTCTCCTCTCACACACACACACACAAGAAGATAGAAAGAAGTAAAGGAAACAGCCCTAGATGATCAAAGAAGATAGAAAGTAACAAGCAAGTCACACGACTCTATCTATCTGTATGTATCTCTCTGTTGGTCTACTCTCTATCACATAAGAACACTCTTGTTATATGCCCACAATGGCATTGTAACAATGGGACACCCTTTTATACCCAACCCGTTTGCCAAGTGACAAAAGGCTGCAAGTTGGGAGCATCAAACTCGCTACTTAGCTAACTGGTAAATTTAACATTGAAAAACAAGGAATATATAAATAATTAAAGAATGAATGAATAAAAGAAATTATATAAAAAGAAGAATTAATAGAAATGTACACATCATCTATACATACATAAAGGACAGTCTGTGTGTATGTATGTCCGGGGAAACTATGAAAATAAAACAATTAATGACAAAGTAAATATATATAAACATTCACTATCACCAGATGTTCCTGACACTAATACATTATTCTATGTACTAGACATGAGACTTTGATGAGTTGCAGTGCACCTGAGCACTGTACACAAACGTGTATATTATTACTGTACTCTATTCATGTTCCTGACACTAATACATTATTCTATGTACTAGACATGAGACTTTGATGAGTTGTGGTGCACCTGGCCACTGTACACAAACGTGTATATTATTACTGTAAACTGTTCATGTTCCTGACACTAATACATTATTCTGTGTACTAGACATGAGACTTTGATGAGTTGTGGTGCACCTGAGTACTGAACACAATAAATTTCATTATCATTATTATTATATTACCCTTGAGAATGATCTCAGGTGCTTTGGCATTGCCCCTTCCAGCTGGGAAAATTTGGCTCAGGACCGCCCTCTGTCATGGCAGAATCTCTGTAGAGGACTGTTCATGTCAGAAGTCACCCTGATGCAACACCATGAAGCTAAGAGGTCTAGAAGAAAGCAGCGGCACACCAACATCTTCAGGGACAGCCTTTAAATGCGACATATGTGGTCGAGAATGTTTTTCAAACATCTGACTTCACAGTCACAGGAGGCGCTGTAACTTCAGGGACACAAAAACTTTATTATAGTCTTCCCAAGACTGAAATGCCAATATTACCCTTGTATATTTGTCTGAGATTTTGCTAACAGATAAACAGACAAATAACTCAGTGGTTCTAACATTACATTCTTTAATTACAGATGGTATTGAATTTTTTGAATCTGAAAATGGTGTCATTCAGAGTCCTGGAAACAGCAGTGGTGTAATTGGAAAGAAATATTTCATCAGAGCTTTCAACAAATTCGGTAACATTTAACATTTGCATTTGTAGTAATCTTTTTATATGTGTTATGTTGTTAAAATGAATATATTTTTATATAATTTTCATTGCTAATATTGACAATATTTCGATTTATAAAAAATCATCATCAGAGCATAATGATAATTAGGTCTGTTTTTAGATGTAAATGTTTTTAATCCGGACTCATCGAGAGAGAAGCAGAGTGATCGCATGGCTTACACACTCTTTGGGAAAAACAATGTTTCTGGTTTGAATTTAAATTATTTTCTGCTTCTCTCTCCATGAGTCCGGATCAAAAACATTTACATCTAAAAACGGACCTAATTATCATTATGCTCTGATGATGATTTTTTAGCAATGAAAATTATATAAAAATATATTCATTTTAACAACATTGTGTGTTTTCATACCCTTTTATCTATACATATACCGTTGGATTGATTTCCTTACTCTTAACTTATATGTGTTCTTATTTAATTTTTTTAGTCTTTTGAATTTAATGTATTTCACTGCATTAAAACTTAAGGATCGTATAACCTTTAAGCACCCCATCTGCGATCTCGATTCATAAGGACATGTTTTTCATTTACACCGTCAAAATCTGGTTGTGGGTTAGGGTTAGGGTTAGGGTTATAATTAAAAAAATCTCTAAAAATCGTCTGTTACCAAAAAACGGATTTTGACGGTGTAAATTAAAAATATGTCCTTATGAATCGAGATCACAGATTAAAGGTTATATGGTCCAAACTTAAATACTTACACCTGGAGTGCGCATATTCTTTCTAGTATCAATAATAAAGAAATTAACAGGGGTTGCCTTATGGTTGAGGTAGTGGTAGCAACTGTTAGGGTCCCATCTATGAATTAAATAAAAAATTGTGTTTAAAAAAACAAAAAAAAACAAAGAACTGAGTTGAGAAAAAACTTGTATACCCATTTGAAGCGCGTGGTGTAATGATAAAATTCATGGGAAATGGACACTTCGCCCCAAGTTCAAATCCTAGACTAGGCTGTTTACATTTCACATAGAGCTAATACCCCTGGGAAAGGTATGAATCCTACTCTCCCTCCAACTATGGGTAAATAGTAGGACAGACTGGGCTCTTTAACCTTAAAAGTTAGGCAACTGGTCTATGAGAAGGAAAACTCTGAATTCAAACCTGTTAAACTCTGCTTAATAAATTGACCTTGTGTCACATCCTGCTCGTGCAGAGGGGTTGGTAAATATATATACCCATCATAATAAATGAATAAAAGAAAACGTCTTCAGCATAAAATTAACAGGGTTTGCCTTGTGGCTGAGGTAGTTACAAAAGTTTTAATTTGCCATAAAATGATATTAATAAAATGACATGACTGTATGGAATTTGAACATGAATGTTACAACCTGTCACACCCTCCGATGATTAATGGACTCTTCCATTTTGATTGTAAAAAGAACAACAACACACCACTTAGCAGAGACAAAAAGAAAGCAAATCTGTATATTAATACTCATGTTCCTTAATTGTACAACTGTCATCATCTTGCAACACCCTCTGGTTAAAAATGAAACTGTCTAAATCATCCAAGATAAAAATGCAAAAATGTCAATCCTAATTATCTGGTGTTGCTTACCTGTCAAATTCTTATTTCTTATGAATGTCATCCCCTCAGCTAAATAATGGACAAGTCCTTTTTATTATAAAGAAAGTAAGTGAAGGATAAAGACATGCTACACAGAAAAAAATATAATAAGAAAGAAAGAAAATAGAGGGAAGATAGAATAGAGAGGGGGTGAGCGTGTGGAAGCAATAACACTAATTGTTACATAATTATTAGATACCTAATATTTATGGCAATAGTGTAGAAATCAAAATGGCCGTTATAAGCTACAGCCCACGGCCTTGAAGGATGAGTGACAAGGCTTGACCTCACTCTCACCTTGCCTTCCGGGGATAAATCGTGAGAACCAGAAGGCATAGAAGACCCTGTCTTCCGGTTTAGATAGTAAGTAAGTTTCAGTCAGTTAGAGGTAGGAGCCGCAGATGTCTGGGTTGTGGATTGAAATAAAGTAACATCAAAGTAAATGGAAGTTTTGTGTTTATTACCTAAAAACTAACAATGACACAGGGCTTCTGATAAGGAGAAATCCCTAACAGAAACCAGACCCGAAGTCCCCAAGAAAGTCCAGACCTTAGAAGATTCCAGACCCAGACACAAGATGTTAGAAGATAGAACCAAAGCCGTCCAGAAGAAAATACGACCAGAAGTAAGAGAGAGTTAATTCAAGATTATTATACTTTTTATATATTGAACTATTTTATAACAGCTCTTAAGAAAACATATCAAATGTTGTAATAATTAAATTATCATACAGTGGTATATCCACAGGTCTGGCTCTTATAATATAATATACCAACAGGTGATATGCCATAATCCAACCAACCAACAACTTTTTTTCTTGTCTGCAGAAAATCAAATTTAAAAAATAATCAATATTTCTTTTTCCATGACTATTTTGGAAAAGACTCCTATTACAAATATTAACACAAATATAAACATAACACAATTATTTTGAAGTATTGCAAATAATCTGTAGCGATTACCTGTCCCTGTTTGGTCTGGAAGAGTTATCTTCCCTTGTTTCAGGGTTTCTGAGTATTTAGTCAGGGAAGCGCCAAGTTGGCATTCTCTTCTCTCCAGGACAGCAAACAGGATACATGGATTAGACATTTGCGTCTATACCTTTTATGTGGGGGGCTTTGCCCTCCAACCTAAGTAAGTGACATTCCTTCTGGACTCTCCAGCACTTCTACAGGATGAAGTCCTACCTTTGTTATACACCTCGTCGACCCGAGTTCAATTCCTGGACGAAGCTGTTTGAATTTCACATAGCGCTAATACCCTTGGGAAAGGTATGAATCCAATTCTCCCTCCAGTTATGGGTAAATAGCAGGGTAGACTGGGCTCTTTAACCATGGCTAGGTAACCAGTCTAGGAGAAGGAAAACTCTGAATTCAAACCTATAAAACTCCGCTTAAGAAATTGACCTTGTGTCACATCCTGCTCGTGCGGAGGGGTTGGTAAATATATATACACCTCTAGTATCTTGTCTTGTATGTGTTCATTATGTATTCTCCTTTGTGTCATGAATGTATTTTCTCCACGTGCTCACTAAATAAAGTCTATGTCTGTTATTGTTCTACATCTTGTTTGTCGGAATATTTCTAGTACTTATATGTACCCACGTGGAAGGTCACTAAGCCTTCCAACTAATCATATACGTTAATAACTTACAAAACAAATAAATAAATAAAGATATTTAGGCCAGTTTTGATTCAATGTTCAGTTTATTTTTAATAATAATTTAATATTCATTGTTAATGAATAAGTGTAGCAAGAAAAGAGACTTACCTCGTGGAGCGAAGCAGCAAGGACTTGTCTTGTGTGTAGGTCCATGATTTAGGTGAGGTGTTGCCAAGATGACAAAAAAGAATACGTATTGCTTTCCTTTGCTGCAGAGAAAAAAAAAATGGCTTACCTGATGTGACAAAAAAGAGGTTTCCAAAATTTTGTCTCAAAAAATTGCCCTGCCTCTTATACATTGTAGGTGAAGTTTAAGACCTCCATAGGCCTAAGTTAATCTTCTCTATGGTGTTCATTAACCCAGCTTATGCTCAATACTTTTACCTACCCTGTACTGCCAAATTGCTTTTATACAGCTATGTTTCTGCTTGTGTAATGCACAGCTAGACTGTTTCAACAATATATGCTTAAATACACTAAAAACTTTTTTTTCCTGAATATGACCAGCTGAAATGGGGGTGTCTTATATGCCGTCAAATATGGTAATTTTTAATCAAAACATTTTCTAAACTTGATTTTTGATTGTAAACCACAACAAAATCTTATTTCATTTTAAAGAATAATGATAATATTAATTGTAGCGAAAAACATACTTATTTTGTGGAGCGAAGCAGCAAGGACTTGTCTCGTGTTAGGTCCATGATTTAGGTGAGGTGTTGCCAAGATGACCAAAAAAGAATACGTAATGCTTTCCTTTGCTGCAGAGAAAAAAATGACTTACCTCCTGTGGAACCAGACGTCACAAAAATATATTTCACAAGAGGAAACTAGTCCATTTATATGATTAGTTGTGATACTGATTGGTCTGACCAACTAATTAGAAACAAGCCATGGCAATATAAACGCAGTGTCGCTTAAGATAGAGATTGCAGTCTGATATCGAAGCAAGACGGTACTAATAACCAGTGGAAAGGGTTTAATGATATCCAGGGAAAAATTGTGGTGCCCCCAAAACTGACAATAAGTAATGAAGATTTTTTTAGTACATGCCATTAAACTTAATCAATCAAAACTTGAACATTTTTTTAGCTGTGTAGAGAGTTAACACCCCTACAGGATGGACTGGCTCATTGCCTATAATAGTCGACATAGCAGTGATAGAAACGGAAAATATATTCGGACAAAATCACTGCGTTGACTATACACATTTGAACCTCCTCATTCTTGTAAGTTTGTCTTTGTGAATTGTTCTATTTCTTGGTTTTATGTAATAAGTATCTGTTAGCACCAGATACAAGTGGTCGAATAAAATATATCTCTCAAGCACACTATTTCTTTGTGTATCTTTACCACCTCAATGATACAACACTCTGTATCTTGATCTTTGACACTGAGGTCCTCTTCTGTTGGTCATTTAGCTTAGTTTGGCACAAGGCCAGATGCCTAGTGAGAATCAAACTCACTTAGTTCTACCTACAAAGCTTGTGCAGAATTTTTCTAGATGAGGCTAAGAATATATTGATTGTATACTCTGTAGAAGGGTAAAACCCTCCTGAAGTTACAGATGGTAAAGAAAGAAATAAACAATCTTGGAAAATACAAATAATTAAGTAATCTTGTTGTATAGAAGATGCCTTTCAGAATCACTTTTGTTCTCTTTGTTTTTAAATTGCCCGATGGAAATAGTTTATGTGTGGGGTAGGGGAGATTTTAAAGGCCTTGATTAATGTCATAGATATGTCCTTAAAACCATTAGCTTAGATTCAATGATATAAATCTCACTATCCCAATCATCCCTTACAGGTACCTTCTTGTCTCAAATCATATAATTATAGACTTGATTAATCTTTTGTAGTCCTAATTATTACCAGGAGTTTTTCCTTCACAATCCTGGATATGACATTAAACTGCATCTAATGATAAGGTTCTAGTTGTGAAATCTGAAGAGTGTGGTGACACCATCACTGCCATTACTCCCAGGTCCACTCTGACCTTGAATGGTAGTACCTGTTAGCATCCTATCTATAAGTCAATTATATCTGTGTGATAATAACTGAACACACACAGCTGGGCTTGAGAAAGCTTTATTCTACTTAGAATACAGTTGCAATTTCTTGGGAGTTTATAATGCTTTCGGAAAGCTAAGATTTACACAAAGGAGGGGGTAATGATAAAACAGGGAAGGGAAGTAACTGTCAATTACTTATTACAATGTTTGAAAATTATTTGTATAGAATGGAATAATTGATAAAACTGTATAAATTATTTGTATTAAGAATAGTTATTATTTTGATTTTTGGGACTGTTGTCTTCATCTTTATGTGGTATGCAAAATCACAACGTTTCGACTGCTGTATCCTCTGCCCTCCTCAGGTGTTCCTGTATAGCCGAGCATAGCAATGACCCAACCTGGGAAATAATTTTGAATAGTTTGGTGCTGATCAAATAAGGCATCGAAGATCTTAATTCAAATAATGACATCATTATTTTTCTCTGAATGTTCGGACTATTGTCCCCATCTTCATTGTTATTTGTACAACGTTTCAGCCGATATGCCCTCCGTCTTCTTCAGGTATTTCTTGTCGGACTCAGGAACCTTCCACTAGGCCATGTGTCCAATTGGACACATGGCCTAGTGGATAAGGTAGTTAGGTTAAGACACTTCTAAGTGACAGTTATCTCTGGATCCCAAGTAGAGGCAGTTAGAAAAATAATTAACACAACTCCTACCTCAGCTATAGTTAGCGGAATGAGAACAGGATATCCCCATGGAATAAATAAAGGGTTAGGTTCAAAGTTCCGTGATGGCTCCCGATTACGACAAAGAAGTTCCCGAGTTTGAAAAGAAGGTTCCCGAGTCCGACAAGAAATACCTAAAGAAGGCCGGAGGGCACATCGGCCGAAACGTTGTACAAATAACAATGAAGATGGGGACAATAGTCCGAATAACGCAGATAATACTAATCATTATTTTTGCACACCTATCATTCCAACATGCTTCACCATCATCATTTAAAAATAATAAATATAATAATAAATATCTTTTTCAGCTACTATATTAAGTATGAGACCTGTCAGCTGTTCCTTATAAACATTCATCTTAATTCCACAGAATATTTATAATCTTTCCACAGATTATCTAACATTGCCTTAAAGGAGTTTAGTGATGGGCATTCACTATTGATGATGGTAGTTTATTCCATATATTCACCACTCTGTTACTAAAATAATTTTGTCTTGCATTTGCTTTACAAAATTTTTTAAGAGTTTTAATTTATGACCCCTGGTATTGATATTTTGAGCAATGTTTAGTTGATCAAAGTTTGTTGAATAAACTCCATGTGTATATTTGTAGACTTCAATCATATCCCTTCTTGTACGTCGATAAACCAAACTTGGTAAGTCAATGTTCCTAAGACTTTCTTCATATGAAAGGTTTTAATAATGAGTCGTATTGTGTGTAGTTTCAGTGGATATTCCTTGTGGCATACAGTTTGAAGTAGCAGGACCTGTGGATATACTACAGTTTGATAATTTGATTATAACGTTTGATAGTTTACTTAAGAACTATTAACAAATAGTTCAATATGTAAAAAGTTAAATAATGTTCATTTAACTCACTCTCTCACTCTTTTTTTTCTTTCTTTCCTTATTCCCTTCTTTTCATTATGTTCGATTGAAACAAATTAGTTTATCGCTTCCCGCACTCACCCCTCACTTTATCTTTTACCTACTCTATTATATTTTTTCTATGTATCATGTCCTTTTTCTTCCCTATATTTCTTTATTATAAAGACAGAATGATCCATTATTTAGCTGAGGTGACGACACTCATAAGAAATAAGAATTTGGTTGGTAAACAACACTAGATAATCAGAATTTAGTTTTGCATTTCATTCTGGTGGATTTGGACGGTCTCATATTTTTAACCAGAGGGTGTTGCAAGAAAGATAACAGTATTTTTTTTCTTTCGTGCGTGTGACATACAATGGTGGAATTTATGTCCATTAAGTAGTATTTAACCGTTTGTACAATTAACATTTTTTCAGACAAAACTGACATAGATTGATTACACTGACCTGCAAAGGTCAAAGTTTGTCAAGTAATACATGATCACCATTTTATGCTAAATTAAAATACCATTCATTGTGTTTTGTCAGGCCTGGTTTTTAAGATGTGCTTGAATAAGTTGTACATAATAATAACACTTATTCAAATGAGTCTGTGAAAATCTACCTGCTTATATGATATGTGGGCTTGTATATGATAGTGGCAATGATGTATGTTTCTATTTGTTGCATAGCCTCTTTACCGCACTAAATATCTATATGTTATATACTTCTCTTACTTCTTACTCTGTCGTCTATTCTTCCGGCCTGGTATATCTTCTAAGGTCTCGTCTGGTCTTCTATTGAGGATTCCGTGTCTGGTTTCTGTTGGGGATCGTTCCTTATCAGAAGCCTTGTGTCATTGATAGCTTTTAGTAATAAACACAAGACTTTCGATTTACTTTTGATGTTACTCTTATTCAGATCCCCAGACCAGACAATCACGCAGTGAGACTCAACATCTTGCTAGCTTCGCTTCTAAGTTCTAACTCTGAGTTGCTTACCCCTTAAACCGGAAGGGGGCTTCTATATGCCTTCCGTTTCTCACGATCATCCCAGAACGCAAGGTCAGAGTGAGGTCAAACGCTGTCACTCACTCTCAAGGCCATCAGCTGCACTAATATGATTTCTACACTATTGTCATAATCATTAGGTATCTAATGATTATGTAACATATTTAATAATACTTCACTTTTACATCTACTGTCTAAGTTTTCTTTGTATTATTCTTATTTCATTGTTTTATGTTCTTTCATCACTGTTTGGTACGCTGGTACTCTATGAGGAAGTTCGTCCGGTCCCCTGCCTCCAAATTTGCTGTTCGGTGAGGTATCAAATTTCAACCCCAACTATAACCGCTAGAGCGGTTTACTTGAAAGAAAACAACCAACTCAAATAACAATCCCAACTATCGTATCGACAGCTATTTGGGGGGGGGGGCTTTTTTGTCTTAATTCTAATTTTTTTTTTTTGTCGTAATTCTTATTAAAAACATTAAAACCGTTTTTTGTCGTAATTCTTATTTATCGTAATTGTCGTAATTCTAATATCGATATATTTCGACAGATAGATAGGATAAACACAATAACACAACGATATAGATAGATAGATAGATAGATAGATAAACAAAACGACATAGATAGATAGATAGATAAACAAAAACGATATAGATAGATAGATATAGAATAGATTAACACAACGATATAGATAGATAGATAGATAGATAAACACAAACGATATAGATAGATAGATAGATATATAGATAGACACAACGAGATAGATAGATAGATAGATAGACACAACGATATAGATAGATAATAGATAAACACAACGATATAGATAGATAGATAGATAGATAGATAGATAACACAACGAATAGATAGATAGATAGATAAACACAACTATATAGATAGATAGATAGATAGATAGTAAACACAACTATATAGATAGAGTAGATAGATAAACACAACTATATAGATAGATAGAATTAGATAGATAGATAAAACACAACTATATAGATAGATAGATAGATAGATAAACACAATATATAGAAGATAGATAGAAGAGAGATAAACACAACTATATAGATAGATAGATAGATAGATAAACACAACTATATAGATAGATAAGATAGATAGATAGATAAACAACAACTAGTTATAGATAGATAGA
Organism: Doryteuthis pealeii; assembly: GCA_023376005.1. Taxonomy (NCBI): domain Eukaryota; kingdom Metazoa; phylum Mollusca; class Cephalopoda; order Myopsida; family Loliginidae; genus Doryteuthis; species Doryteuthis pealeii. The sequence continues at coordinate 67,580,922 of CM042166.1, forward strand.
TAGATAAGAAACACAACTATATAGATAGATAGATAGATAGATAAACACAACTATATAGATAGATAGATAGTATAGATAAACACAAACTATATAGATAGATAGATAGATAGATAATAAAACACAACTATTATAGATAGATAATAGATAGTAGATAAACACAACTATATAGATAGATAGATAGATATAGATAAACACAACTATATATAAAGATAATAGATAGATAGATATGATAAAACACAAACTATATAGATAGATAGATAGATAGATAAACACAACTATATAGATAGATAGATAGATAGATAGATAAACACAACTATATAGATAGATAGATAGAATAGATAAACAACAACTATATAGATAGATAGATAGATAGATATAACACAACTATATAGAATAGATAGATAGATAAACACAACTATATAGATAGATAGATAGAGATAAACACAAACTATATAGATAGATAGATAGATAGATAGATAAACACAACTATATAGATAGATAGATAGATGAGATAGATAACACAAACTATATAGATAGATAGATAGAATAGATAGATAGATAAACACAACTATATAGATAGATAGATAGATAATAAAAACAAGCTATATAGATAGAATAGATAGATAGATAACACAACTATAAGATAGATAGTATAGATAGATAGATAAACACAACTATATAGATAGATAATAGATAGATAGATAAACACAACTATATAGATAGATAGATAGATAGATAGATAAACACAACTATATAGATAGATAGATAGATAGATAGATAAACACAAACTATATAATAGATAGATAGATAGATAGATAAACAAACTATATAGATAGATAGATAGATAGATAAACACAACTATATAGATAATAGATAAACACAACTATATAGATAGATAGATAGATAAACACAAACTATATAGATAGATAGATAGATAACACAACTAGATAGATAGATAGATAGATAAACACAACATATAGATAGATAGATAGATAGATAAACCAACTATATAGATAGATAGATAGATAGAAAACACAACGATATAGATGATAGAATAGATAGATAGATCTATCTATCTATCGTATATCGTTGTGGTTATCTATCTATCTATCTATCTATATCGTTGTGTTTATCTATCTAGCTATCTATCTATATCGTGTGTTTATCTATCTATCTATCTATCTATATCGTTGTGTTTATCTATCTATCTATCTATCGTAGATCGTTGTGTTTATCTATCTATCTATCTATCTATATCGTTGTGTTTATCTATTCTATCTATCTATATCGTTTGTTTATCTATCTATCTATATCGTTGTGTTTATCTATCTATCTATATCGTTGTGTTTATTCTATCTCTATATCGTTGTGTTATCTATCTATATCTGTATTATCTATCTATCTATCTATCTACTATCTATATCGTTGTGTTTATCTATCTATCTATCTATCTATCTATCTATATCGTTGTGTTTATCTGTGTTTATCTATCTATCTGTCGAAAATATCGATATTAGAATTACGACAAATTACGACAAATTACGATAATAAGAATTACGACAAAAAGAAAAATTAGAATTACGACCAAAAAAAACGGTTTAATGTTTTAATAAGATTACGACAAAAAAAAAAAATTAGAATTAAGACAAAAAAGCCCCCCCCCCCCCAAATAGGCTCGATACGATAGTTGGGATTGTTATTTGAGTTGGTTGTTTTCTTTCAAGTAACACCGCTCTAGCGGTTATAAGTTGGGGTTGAAATTGATACATCACGAACAGCAAATTTGGAGGCAGGGACCGGGACGAACTTCCTCATAGAGTTACCGTTTAAACCGGGGGGGTTACTTGGGCCCCAAATTTTTTTTTTCAATTCAAATAAAAGTTTAAAAAAAGAATAGTAAAAAAACAAAAAGATTGTGGAAATGTCTTATCAAAATATTGCAAAACTTTTGACTCACTTTGTATGTAATTACTGTATATACTCATGGATAGGTATGCATCCAACCACTCTTCCTCCAGCTATGGGTAAATAGTAGGACAGACTTGACTCTTTAACCATGGCTAGGTAACCAGTCTAGGAGAAGGAAAACTCTGAATTTAAACCTGTTAAACTCTGCTTAAGAAATTGACCTTATGTAACATCCTGCTCGTGCAGAAGGATTGGTAAATATATATATATATATATATATATAAGTTAAGAGGAAAAAAATGAATCTGACGGTATATGTATAGATAAAAGGGTATGAAAACACACAATGCTGTTAAAATGAAAATATTTTATATCATATTCATAGCTAATATTGAACAATATTTCGATTTATAACATTTATAAAAACAAGCTCTGATGATGATTTTTATAAATCGAAATATTGTTCAATATTAGCTATGAATATGATACAAAATATTTTCATCTTAACAGCATTGTGTGTTTTCATACCCTTTTATCTATACATATATATATATATATATCATCATCATCATCATGTCGTGCAGGCAGCACGGATATCCATGACAATCTCTCGCCAACCTTCCCTATCATTCATCGCCACAGGGAGTTCTTCTTTGCTGCAGCCAGCATCTTTACATAGCTGGTCGATATAGGTCCTTGCTGGGCGGCCCACACTGGCATGTCCATGTGTTGGCTTCCACAGGAGAACATCACTTATGAGTTCATCCTTGCTTCTCCAGCAGTGCCCTGCGTGCCTAGTCCGTCTCACTCGGATAGTCTGTGAGATAGGGGGCAGGTGACCATACAGCTGCTCCCTTGTGGGATGCTGTTTCCACGACTTGTTCAGAACTGCTCGCAGCATTCTTGTGCAGCTCCCATCTAGCTTATTCTCGAGGTGCCTCGTTAGGGTCCAGGTAGTGCAGCCATACAGCAGTACTGATATGACTACAGCCTGGAAGAGATGTCGCTTTAGCTTGTCAGTGAGATCAGACTTCCATATGACAGACAATTTGTTTGTGGCCATCCATGCCTTTCCTATTCGTGTGTTAATATCATTATCTGTGGATGAGATATTACTACCCAGGTACGTGAATTGTTCTACTGGCTTAAGGGGCTTACCGTCTAACGTGGAGATGTCTCCTTTCTTTCTGAAGCTCATGAACTCTGTTTTAGCAGAGTTCACATGCAGGCCGATGCTTTTTGCTGCCTCCTCCAGGCTATGCAGTAGTGCCTCAGCCTGTGCCGGTGTATCTGCAAGAAGTGCGAGGTCATCAGCATAGTCTGCATCTGTGACTGTTTGTGCAGGATATCTCCTGCTTCTTGCCTTTCTTAGTGTAAAACCTTTTTCTTTTATGGTATCTAATGATGTTCGGAGTACATAGTCTAGGCATATTATAAATATATATGGTGCCAATGTATCACCTTGTAGGACTCCGGCGACGATGTCAAAGAAATTCGTATCGCCATCAGGTGAGCGTACCATTGCTTTAGTATCTTTGTAGAGCATCATTATAGCGACAGTAGTTTCTTTGGGGAGACCATATGCCAGTAGTATTTGTTCCATTTTCCGTCTATGTATAGAATCAAATGCTTTGGAGAAATCTACGAATAGTAATGTTGCCTCCAAATTCTTTGCTCGAACCCCTTCTATGATGCGTTGTACAGTCAGGATTTGAGAGGTTGTGGACCTATTTCTGCGGAAACCATTTTGGTTTTTCCTGAGGACTTTATCTATCTCGGGTCGGATTCGATTAAGAAGAAGGGCATTATATATCTTAGCTGCAATGGCAGTAAGGGTTATGCCTCTGTAGTTTTTAGCTATTCCTAGGTCTCCTTTTTTGGGGAATGGGACGATGCATCCTTTCGTCCATTTATCTATTCTGTTTTGCCTATATACTGCGTTGCATAGCCTAAGAAGTATGTCATTGAACTTACCTAACTTCCATACATCGGGGGGTATTTCGTCAAGTCCTGCAGCTTTTCTGCCTTTTAGTTTTTTTAGGACTTCGTTGAGTTCTTCTGTTGAAAAATCCCCTAGTTTGATATCTAATTGTCTATCTATGATTTTTTGGATGTCATTTTCTATGATTTTAGGTGGGTTCTCCAGAAGTTTCTGGAAGTGGTCTTTCCATTTCTGAAGTCTATCTTTTTGGCTGGTTGCCTTTAGCTTTGATCTAGTGACCCACGAATAGGTCATACCAATAGATATATCACACCCCTAAATCGTGGTTATCAAAGTGGGTATTTGTGATTGACTTGCCGATAGGTCGCATTATAATCTGGCTAGTTACACAACCTATTCTAACATAGAACTTATAAAATATTCACTTTTTGTTTCAAGACCTACAAACATTAGATCTAGAACACTTTGCCATAGACTGTGATGTATCATGCAAAAATATAGAAATAAGGGTTGTGTTTCTTAGTATTATAATCATAAATGAGTCTGGGTAAAAAATCATAATAGTCAATTCAATAATAAAAAATCAATAATTATCTACTCAACAGTTACAAACCGTATAGAAAATTTTAGAAAAAAATGTTTAATCATTTAGGCATAAGCATAGTTATTTAACTTGTTCATGACTGAATCATTGCAACTTAATTATAAATCTAGTATATATATATATATATATATATGGCAGGTGGTGTGTATATATGTCCAGCTGAAACTATGAATATAAAATAATCAACAACAAAGTAAATATATATACATATTAAATAACACCAGTTCTTGTTTTTTTGTGCAAAGATTATAAAGATTTATATTCAAAGATATTTAAGAATTAAGATATACATAAAAATAGCATTGAAATTCTACTTAAAGATGTCTAGCATTTGTAAATCTTCTACCTCATTGGATAGGTTGCACCAGTGATTTTGGTGTGAATTATCTGCGAGTATATACGGTACTCTAAAAATAGTTTTATAATTCTGAATCATTTTATATTTTTCAGGTACCGAACTATCTTTGGATTGAACAAGTGAAATTCCTTTACATCACTCAAAGAGACACTTTGTATTCTTCTATTTCATAAGTAAAGTTATAATCAACTTTCAGACTAAAAAAAAAATTTTTTAAAATCATCTTCCACACATTACTACAACAACCAACATTACGTTTTTTGTTTTGTGTGACATTGTTTATATTGTTCAATGTGTGAAAATAAACCATTGTCTTCTTCTTCAATTTTAAAAACAATTATATTTCACAATGAAATGATTGCTCAATGTACAGTCATTAATGAGTCCCTTTATTATTTATTATAAATTGACTAGTTAGACTAAGTCAGTGGTTCTTAAACTTTTTCAGGCTTCCCAGGATTCCTAGCCGCCACTCTCATACACACATTTGAACACACACTATTTATTTTTGGTATGCTTTAAATTGAAAACAAGATTAAATACAAAGATGTATTTCACATATAAAACCTAATTCATAAACCAATTTATTTAGCAGTTTTAGCTTCACAGTTATTGTTAATGGGATGGATGTGTTTGGTGCAGGGATATCAGCTTCTCAACATCAAGCTGGATCTCACTAAGAAGAAATCTTAGATTCCCACGTTCAGTAATCCAAGGCATGTGGTGACTGGTGCCCCACTGTATGTGTTGTGTATAGGTGTCAAGCAAACATCCAGACTTTTGACAATGATTTTGGACTATGTAACAAAACTATCCATTCATTTATAATTCTTATGTTAATTTTATTCAGTATAAACTGCATATGTGTTCCTTTACCTGAATATTTATGACATATTTTTGTCATTTATATTTTGTAAAAACAAGTTATTTATTAACTGCTCCTAATGCAAATCTGTTGACCCCACCCCCCACCCCTTTATGCCTCACTATACTCCAAGATTTAATATTAAAATTTACTATTAAAATTTCACAGTGAAATTGACTTTTTAAAACATTAAGCTAGTCGAATTTGTGCCTGTTCAAATTCTAAATCAACCAAGAAATGAAATGTATGAAAATTTTAATTACTAGTAAAATTTACTATTGAAATTTACCATTAAAATTTCACAGTGAAAGTAACTTTTTTTCCAATTATGCCAGATAAATTTAAAATCAAAAATGAAATGAAAATTTGAATATTTTTTCTAAGAGAAAACTGATAAAATAATAAAAAAGTACTTACTTTTCTTGTAAAGAGGCTGAGGTGGTTGAAACTAAATATTTTACGCTAAAAACAAACAAGGGCTGGTACCACTGACTTTGGGAACCACTGGTTTGAGCAATAAAACTTCCTACCTGAAATAAATGTCTATCAACATTGCATTCTGGGAAAAGTGAATCTTCTCAATACAGTGGAATCTCGGTTCTTGAAATTAATTTGTTCCAAAATTATGTATTACCGGTTTGATATGTGACAACTTCCAACTTCAGTATTACCGTTTAATATATGACACCCCCAGGGGGCTGCGAAGCCTTTTTGCAGATCATTTCTGCATCACTCTTGCATTCCTAAACTCATATCACTGGCCATGATTCCGTGTCGTCTGCTAGTTAACTTCTAGGACCTACACACATTGCAAACATGCTCAAGCACCTCACAGGTGTACATTTAAAGGAATTCTTCTAAAGCTGGTTTCTACTGGGCAAACTAAGCTGATCTTACTCCTTCGAACTCCAAAACTCAACTAACTCACTAACTCTTCAAATTTTTCCCAGAATTCCTCAGATCTCAACTCACTTTCATTCCCCAGGATTCCTCACGAGATTTCAAAATCCTTTGTTCTAACATTGAACTCTATGCTGGTGGTCAAGTTTTATGACTGATTCCTATCTCTTCTCTCTTTTGCCAAAATCCAGACATTTGTCTGTTACTGGCCTTTATCACACTTCTTTTTTTTTATCTAGCCTAAGTCCTTTTTCTTAGTTTTAAGACTACTTTGACTTAGCATTGACCCTACTTACACATACAATATATGTAGACACACACACACACACACATATATACATACGCACATATATATATATATACACACACACATTATCCACACTAGTTACTATTTACTACTGGTCTTGCTACTTATTCCTATAGCCCACTATACAGTTTCATATACACACACATATGTGGTTTGACTTACTACTTATTCAATTATCTAACTATGCACACACACTTGCCTGCACCCAACGTTGTGTTATAAATATGTCACAACTTCTGTATTACTGTTTAATATGTCACAACTTCCAACTTGAACAGAAGACAGTGTCAGTTAAAGACTTCCAGCATTTGATTTGTTATTAATTAGTTGATTGGTATAAGTTGATTTGTAATGAATTGTCAATAAAAAATCTTTGCACAAACTCGTTTTGTCTCATTACCATTTAATATGTAACACTTCCAACATCTGTATTACCGTTTAATGTAACAACTTCAGTATTACCATTTAATATGTCACAACTTCCAACTTGAACAGAAGGCAGTGTCAGTTAAAGACTTCCAGCACTGTTTCCATATGTGGGAATAGCATCTTTGTAATTGCTTACCCAAGGGAACCATTTTCAAGGGAATAAAGTTGATTTGTTATTAATTAGTTGATTGGTATAAGTCAATTTGTAATGAATTGTCGGACCATATGACCTGTAAGCACCCCTTTTGCAATCTCAATTCATACGGACATTTTTTCCATTCATACCGTCAAAATCCGGTTGTTTGTTAGGGGTTAGGGTTTAATTTTATTATAAAAAAAAATAATCTGAAAGTCGTCATCTGTTAACAATTAACCGGATTTTGACGGTGTAAATGGAAAAAATGTCCGTATGAATCAAGATTGCAAAAGGGGTGCCTAAAGGTCATATGGTCCGAATTGCCAATAAAAAATCTTTGCACAAACTCGTTTTTGTCTCATTACTTAACCCCTTTATCTACCAGGGTTGGTTTAGCTCTGTTGGTAAAGCATCCGACCCTCACCAACTCAGTGTATAAGTAGCACAGGGCCTGTGCGGTAAAGTGAGCAGATGATGGTAGGCATTGTGCTCTACCTCAGATGCCAAAAACAATCTCCTTGGTCTAGTACTAGTGAAAAGGGGATAGACTCCCTTACTGTTTGGCTGATACCTACTTTAGACCATCCCTACAACTTTAACTTTTACTTATCTACCACTGAATTAATTGAATTTGTATTTTTACGACCCCCACACAAGCAGGATGTTACCTGAGATTAACAGGTGTGAATTCTGCGGTTTCCTTCTACTAGACCCATTACCATACCAAGGTTAAAAGAGCCCAGTCTACACTACTATTTACCCATAGCGGGAGGGAGAATAGTTTGATTTGGCATTAAATAACTCATGAAGGTTGATATGCCATTAAACAAAAAAAAAAACGAAACCATAAAAATACTAAAATTCCCAACTATCTCAACCACTAAGTAACTCTAAGTTAAAGCCAATAGGTAAATACTTTAATGCTAAATAATACATTTTTGTTGGACTATCAAAGAGTATAGGGCTGGGTTAGCTCAGTCGGTAGAGCATTCGGCTAGAAACCACAAGTTTCCTAGTTCGAAACCCACCCTCACCAACTCAGTGTATGAGTAGCACAGGGATTTGTGCGGTAAAGTAAGGAGCTGATGGTAGGTGTGGCAAAAACCATCTCCTTAGTCTAGTGCTAGTGAAAAGGGGATAGACTCCCTCGCTGATACCGACTTTAGGCCACTCAGACGACTTTTTTTTATCAAAGATTATAGTTATTTACTAAACTTTAGCTTGGATCTGGCACAAGGCCAAAGTAAGGGGCGCCCAGTGAGAATCTGAGTTAGTATAGTTTTACCGACCCCACAACCCTGGTAGAAATGTAGGAACCCACTAGGAGACAAAAAAATTGAAAAATATTTTTTGACTTAAAAGACTTAAAGAAAAACAACTAAGTCCTGTTAAGTTATTAAAACAAGAAATGACAAGCCTGAAGAAATCAAGTAGATTTGAACTATTTTGATATATAAGGTGTCCTGCAATACACCACCTAAATTTATAGACTAGGCGGGTCACATGGTCTATTCCTCTGCCAGTCAACAGCCATAATGTTTGGCTGATTGACTACTTAAACACTGATACTTTCCATAGTTCATTTGCAACTATTGACGAGGAACTTACAATACTAAGGAGAACCAAAGGATTCTTTATCAGGGATTTCCGCTGGACAAGCGCTCTTGCTTAAAGCCTAAAGGATGGCCCATAAAATTGTAACAATTATAATAGTCATTTATTTTAGGAATTGTCCTTTTTTGTTTACATTTAAAATATTATTTTAAAAAGTGTAACTCTAAACTCATGAGTGGTTTGAAACAATTTTATTTTTATTTAAAAGCTACTTTTTGTTGTTATGAACTTTGAAGAGTTCTATAAATCGATTGATTTTTAATTATTGAATTATATTATCTAATCATTAATATAGGATGGCCTATAAAATTGTAACAGGAACCAGCCTGAGAAATCAGCCCGTGAAGACAGCCTGAATAAATGGCAGCCAACGAGTTAGAAGCAGAGAGTAACAAGTAAGAGCCCTCACCATCATCCCATCTCTACCTTGTCTGTCTGTCACATGATATACCCGAGATATGTTAGAAGGGTATACAACAGATTTTACGGCATGTCAACCCTTGTTGGATTATTTTAAGCCAAAGACATTTTGTTTCATTCATTCTTGATGGGCAGTGATGCTGATAGCTTTTTGATTTAGTGCATCCTGGGGTACACATGCTTGCTTTGAATGAGTCCCAACTAAAGCTTTCTAACTCCTACCTTGTAACCTATCCTGTGTAATTCGTTTCTAAGAAACTATTGAAATGTATTTACAGTTAGCTTGAAATGGTGAGGGAAGAAAAAAGAAAAACACTGGGATGCATGGATACGATTTTACCACGTCCGTTTAGATTTTTATGCATCAGGGATGCAGGACGCGTACCTACCTATCAACATTTCTGGATGGGTATTCAAATTTTTTTTAAAAAACATTTTTTTCTATTCAACCCATAGATGGGACCCTAACAGGTACTACCACTCTGATGGGTTTTGGTTGGTTGTTTTATGGCGTATAAACCCTTTTCGGATTATTTAATGCCAAATCAAGTCATTTTGATACATGGTTTCTTACAGTATATGCTTTGCTTAGTTACCCCTCTAAGTATTGAACAAGCTCATTTCTGCTTAACTACGGTGATCCTGTGGAAACTAGTGCTTTCAACAGGACGTGACCGTAAGCCCCGATGGGTTTTGGGTGTTTGCTTGAGTGGATTAGATGGAGTGCTTTAAACATGGAGTAAGAGCTACTTAAACTTTCAATCTTTTGCTCCTCAGAACTCAGAGTTTTTTTTTAAAGATTTTTGATTGATTGTTAATTTTTCAAAATAATTGTCCACTAACCTTTGCCTTTATAATGATTAATCCTACTATGCTACAATTTTCAGTATTTTCTTTACACATTTACTTATTCATTCTTGATGGGCATTAAAAAAAAAAAAATCTTTTTAATCACATTTTTTCTATTTAACCCATACATGGGACCCTAACAGGTACTACCACTCCAATGGATTTTGTGTGTTTGCTTGATTCCCCCAAGTTAATTAATATTATTAGAGTGGAGTAGATGGAGTGCTTTAAAACATGGAGTGAGAGATTTTTTAAAAAGATTTTTGACTATTCATTTTTCAAAACAATTGTCGACTAACCTTTGTCTTGAGCTCTAACAATTCATTTAAAAACAAAAATATTTAACTATTTACTATTTGTTAAAACAATTGGTACTAACTGATATTAAAATACTTTTCAATGAAGATAAAGTCTATATCAAAATGCAAGTGTTACATATGAAGCAATCACATGGCTTACACACTTTTGGGGAAAAACAATGCTTCTGTTTTGAATTTAAATTATTTTCTGCTTCTCGATGAGTTAGGATTAAAAACATTTACATCTTATAAACGGACCTAATTATCATTATGCTCTGATTTATTTAAAAAATAAATCGATTTATTGTCAATATTAGCAATGAAAATGATATAAAAATATATTCATTTTAAGAATATTGTTTTCATACCCTTTTATTTATACATATGTATGTATATATATATATATATATATACACACATACATACGTACACATATATATACACACATACATATATATATATATATACATACATATACACACACATATACATACGTACACATATATATACACACACACATATATACATACACACACACATATATATACATATACATACACATACATATACACATATATACACACATATACACATATATACACACATATATATATACACACACACATACATACACATATATATGTACACATATATATATACACACACACACACATACATATACATACACACACACATACATACACACATACATATACATACACACATACATATATATATACACACATACATATACATATATATATACATACACATATATATATATATATATATATATATACACATATATATACATATATATATACACATATATATACACACAAGTAAAGTCGTCTGACAGTCAGTCAGCGAGGGAGTCTATCCCCTTTTCAGTAGCGCTAGACCAAGGAGATTGTTTTGGCGTCTGACCTACCATCAGCTCTTTACTTTACCGCACAGATCCCTGTGCTACTCCTACGCTGAGTTGGCAAGGACTGGTTAACCTTGTGGTTTCTAGCTGAACGCTCTACCGACTACATACATATATAATCTAATACAAAACTTTTTATGATTTTTTTTGCATATTTTTATGATTGTTAATTTTCATTGTCTACTAACCTTTGTCTTCAGCTCTAACAATTCATTTAAAAACAAAAATATTTAACTATTTAATATTTGTTAAAACAATTGGTACAAACTGATATCAAAACACTTTTGTATGAAGATAAAAAAAAAAAAAAACCCAACCTTACCAATGCTTGTAACAAAGTCAATTATAAAATGAAAGTGTTACATAATTAATATGGAATTATAAAATATATATATATATATATACTAGCAAGAATATGCACCCTCCGGGCGCAAGTATTTAAGTTTTACTGTAATGAGATATATCAAATTAGAAAGACTAATGAAACTAAATAAGAATGAAGATAAAATGATTTGAAACAGAGGGGGTATATTTAAAAATAGCATAACTTTGAAACTAACTCTGCCATCAAATTTTCGTAATTTAACTATTTAGTTAATTTAGGAACTAAAGAATAAAATCAAAGTTATTCTTTCTTTTTAACAGATTTCTTTTAAGATTATTGAAGAAACTTTTAGTCATATTCATCAAGATAAAACAAGATAATTAGAAATCAATAATACCAAGCACATATTTACTAAAATCAAACTTTTAATATCAATATGCAAATTAGCCTACCCATTCACCATGTAAACCGCTATTTTGTTGTATATATAAATACAATTGCATGTTGATAGTATGTAGAAAATGTCAACCGTATTATTAATGGAAACAATTTTATTAATAATTGAGGTTTGAATAAAAAATAAAATTTTAGAGAATGTGGCGTAAATAACTAATGGAATATTGACTTGAGTAGCAATATAGTTTCGGTTACAAACTGAGACACACAATCTCCATTATAATAAGAAGATATATATATATATATATATATATATATATATATGTCACTATAAGAGGAATATGAACCTACTTCTAAACAAAACGGAAAATCTAAAAAGGTCCGGTTAGTGTAGAGGTTACGGCGTCAGCTTGACAGTCGGGTTTCGAATCACGCACAAGGCAGTCTTTCTATCTATAGCTCTGCTGATGAGGCCTTATAGGCCGAAATGTACATACAGAGACTGATTTTTCTCGATTTGTTTAGCCTTACATTTAATAGGTATGCCCGCCTAATTAATTAACTTTCTAAATTAAGCACATATTCTCCCAAAAATTGTCGGCTAAATAAAGCCATATCATAAACACACCGCGTGTGTATTTACTTTCTCATATATACATATATATATAGTTCTCTGGTGATTGTAACATACATCTCTGGATGCAGGTAATTATTAGTTAAATGTTCGCCTTTTACTGACAGCTATCGACAGCCAAGATGTAAAGGATGAAAATTCAGTCGGGTTTCGCTCTCGGTTAGAAATAGCTATTAAGTCTACCCATACTGATGAGACATAAATGTCAAAACACTGTGTCAGTGGATAACTATATATATATATATATATATATATATATATGGTATTTGTCGAAAAGGTGACTTACCGGTGAAACAGGTCACAATGGTTAGTTGATGCAAGATTCACAATGAAAAAAAAAAATACACACGTGCAATCAACTGCAATTAATCAATATCTTGATTAATCCAGTGGATTTAACCCTGAAGATCCTTATGCTGAAACTCGAGTAGGCTATTACCTCTGTACCATTATCATAATATATATATTTATAAGTAAACAAACAATGTGTTTTGATATGGCTTTTTTAGCCGACAATTTTTGGGAGAATATGTGCTTAATTTAAGTCATACCTAATTTTGAAAATTAATTAATTAATAATTAATGAATTAGGCGGGCATACCTATTCAAATGTAAGGCTAAACAAATTGAGAAAAATCAATGACAGTCAGGTTCGAATCACACACAAAGCGGCCTTCCTGTCTATAGCTCTGCTGATGAGGCCTAATAGGCCAAAATGTACATACAAAGATTGATTTTTCTCGATTTATTTAGCCTTACATTTGAATAGGTATGCCCGCCTAATTCATTAATTATTAATTAATTAATTTTCAAAATTAGGTACGACTTCAATTAAGCACATATTCTCCCAAAAATATATATATATAAAATATTTTTATGAGTTTTTGAATATCTTATGGTTATTTTGCATTATAAAATGCAAATGACCCCTCAGAAAACAATTTAAAAAAAAAAAGATTTTTGATAGGTAGCCTATTAGTTATGCATGATAAGTGTAGTTTAATTCAAGACTAACAGTTATGGAAAAATGATTGACAGGTTTTGACCTGTTGTTGACCTATCTTCTGATTCATCAAAGCAAGCCATGTGAAAAGAGATTAGAAAAGTAAGATTTTAGTTTTGGTGCTGAACAGGATAGTCGCAATAACGACCTATCTGTTGAAATTAAATTCTCACATGTGCGTTTGTTGATCTGGATCCTCCAGTCTTACTAAGAACAAACAATGACTAAGACAGAAGACTTCCCAGAGTAAATGATAAAGAGCTCAAGTCTTACTAAGAACAAACAAATGACTAAGACAGAAGACTTCCCAGAGTAAAATGATAAAGAGCTCAAGTCTTACTAAGAACAAACAAATGACTAAGACAGAAGACTTCCAGACCAAAGTCTTACTAAGAACAAACAAATGACTAAGACAGAAGACTTCCCAGAGTAAAATGATAAAGAGCTCAAGTCTTACTAAAAACAAACAAATGACTAAGACAGAGACTTCCAGATTAAAATGATAAAGAGCTCAAGTCTTACTAAGAACAAACAAATGACTAAGACCAGAGTAACACCAGGGATTGATACAGCTAAGAATAACATCTACCAGACCAGAGAAGATAACAGAATCCAGAAGTTAAGATCTAGCTACTAAGAATATATATATATATATGTGAATTTGATATATTGAAAAAACAAATGATGTTTACAAATGCATGGGATCATCAGGAGAGAATGTGCAAACCGTTTCTCTCCTGATGATCCCATGCATTTGTAAACATCTTTTGTTTTTTCAATATATCAAATTCACAGTGGGATTAAGTTCCATTTTATTTCATTTATATATATATATATGAGTTAAGGTAGCGTGGACATGGAGTGAACTGCAATTTTCAGACTGGATAATCATATAGATGAGAAATTGTCAGTAACTGGGTGTTGACTCCACGTCCACACTGCCTTAACTCAAATATAATAGCTCTATCAATGATATTGAGCACGATTTGCTTAGAAATATTATATACATAAATAATTATAAGTGTAATGAAGGCTAAAATATCTTAGCAATTATAATATGGAATATTGATCTTTTCTTCATAACTTGTCATGCTGAAGCAAACATAAAAAAAAAAAAAATTTTTTAAATAAAAATAATGTACAAGTGAGTGATCCATACTAGGATTTGAACCTCCAACCTAGAGGTAAAGTTAATTTAGGCAGAACACGCAGGTACAACATTGATCCTCCTCAGCAGTGTCAATTGGTTGGTTTGTTTTTATGGCATGTCAACTCATGATGGGTTATTTACATCTGTATGATTTGTAAGCAAATAGTTTGTTTGCTAAATATCTTTTGTTTTTAAATAAATTGTTAAGAGTGTTAGTAGACAGTAAACCTGTTTGTTGGTATCTACCATTGTATCAACTTGCAATAGCCTAACTCAACTTATCTGCAAGAGAGAGACCTGCAGCATTCCTTCTAGGAGGGAATACCATCAGCAACTGATTTTAGAACAATTCATCAACGACCTTAATTACATTTTTGTCATTTTCTTTATTGGTCAATCAAGCTCCTGCTACATGGCAGTCTATAAATATAAGTGGTGATTTTCATACAGCTTATAGTAGTAGTTATAAGGGAGAAAGAATGTAGTGTCCGTAGATACTCCTTGTCAGACAATCTGTAGTATTCCTTGGTAGAAAGATTGTAGTATCAGTTAGACAGACATAAATTAAAACTTTTTTTTCTTTTTAGATTTTCAACCCTGATTGATAACTCAAAAATAATAATAACCATAGTCATGAAAGATCTTAAATGTCATCTCAAAAAATGTTTCTATCAATCTAGAAATATCAACATCTATATCTTCTATCTATCTATTATTATACTAAAGCTGAGTTAATCAACTTTTGCTTCCTAAAGCCTTTTTTACTGTTTAGTTTAATGACACAAAAATTATACTAAATTATTCCTTACTTTTAGTATTGAATTATGTTTGAAAAAAAAAAAAAAAAAAAAAAAAAAAAACTGTTTTAATTAGTCGTAATTTGCAATTAAGTCAAAAACCGACCAATCTCTTTCTTCCAGACTACCTCCTTCTTATATAATGTTAGTTTCGAGAGAGAGAGAGAGAGGGGAGAATTTGAAATGTATTTCTATGTTATATTTCACAACCAGCAACCTGTAGCTTAAATGAGGTAAACATTTCCCTTCTTAGAAAGCTAACAAAATGATTTTAAGGTTTCATCCAGCTGTATTTATTTTTTTAAATTTTTATTTGCTTTGCTAACTCCCTTTTCCCTAATCTCAATTATTTACCCAGAACTAAATGGGTGACCCAATGGGTCATGTTTTGTCTAGTACATATATAAAGGACAGTTGGTGTGTATGTATTTGTGTATGTTTGTCCAGAGGAAACTATGAAAATAAAACAATTAATGATAAACTAACTAAATATTATATATATATATATATATATATATATTAAATATCATTGATTCTTGTTTTCTGTACAAAAATTATGAGGATGTGATTTATATTTGTGAAGATATTTTAAAAATAAAATATACGTGAAAATAGCATTGAAATTCTACTTAGAAATATCCAGCATTTGAAAATCTGAAAAGTAAACAAATCAATTCACCAGGGTCTTTTTTTTGCACCCCACTCCTCTCTAAGTGATGCTGGGTAGCCACTTCTAGTAAATATATAAAGGGCAGTTGGTGTGTATGCATGTCCGGATTAAACTACAAAAATAAAACAATTAAGTAAATATATATATATATATACTAGCAAATATATGCACCCTCCGGGTGCAAGTATTTTAGTTAAATTTTATAATAAAATATCATATTAAATTAGAAAGGCTAATGAAACTGAATAAGAATGTAGATAAAAAAGATTTTGAACAGAGGGGGTATGATTGAAAAATAGAACAACTTTGAAACTAACTCTTCCATCATTTTTCGTTACTCCCGTATTTCATTGGTAAATTTTCCTATTTAAACTGTTTAGTTAAAATAGGAAGTAAAGAATAATATTATAGTTATTTCTTCTTGTTAAGGGATTTCTTTTAAGATTTATTGAAGAGATTTTTGCTCATATTCAATAAGATAAAACCAAACAATTAGAAACCAATAATACTAAGCATATATTTATTAAAATCAATTTTTAAAGATCAATATGCAAATTAGCCTTCCCATTCATACTGTAAACCTCTATTTTGTTGTATATATAAATACAATTGCATGTTATTAGTATGTAGATATGGTCAACATTGGCTTCGGCCTCTGGACCATTGATATAATTAACGGCGTCGATCCCAGGGGGCCATCCCCCCAGGCAACACCTGCCCCCTTGATTTAAAGGGGCAGGGCTGGGTTTATTGCCCAGCGCCTGAGGCGCCCCCCTTGAGGGGGAATGCCGACGGGATCGACACAATTTTTCACCTGCCACCCCATGAGTCTCGGCTTGTGGGTGGTCCCACATAAATAGGGCCTTTGTGCCTGACCCGTACAAGTGGGGTACGTGGAAAATATCATGTAGATATGGTCAACAGTGTAAGTAATGTAAAACAATTTTATTAATAATTGAGGTTTAAATAAAAATAAAATCATGGAGAATATGATGTAAATAACTCAAGGAATTGTGACTTGTATAGTAATATAGTTTCGGTTACAGACAGACAAACCCACAATCTCCATTATAATAAGATATATATATACACACACACATTAAATAATACCAGTTTTTCCTTTTTGTGCAAATATTATTAAGATTTGATATGTTATTAATGCATTTAGAGTCCTACATTGTTTGTTATATACATTTTTACCAACCATGAGCAGAATGTGACACAAGGTCAATTTCTTAAGTGGAGTTTAACAGGTTTGAATTCAGTTTTTCTTCTACTAGACTGGTTGCATAACCAAGGTTAAAGAACCCAGTCTGTTCTATTTACCCATAGCTGGAGGGAGAATAGTTGGATGCATACCTTTCCCAAGGGTATTAGCGCAATGTGAAATGCTAACAGGAAAACTGAATTCAAAACTGTTAAACTCCACTTAAGAAATATGTTGAAAAAAAAAAAAAAAAAAAAAGAAAAAAAAAAAAAAGAAAATGTTGAATGGATAAAATTGATTTTATTTTTTTGACACGTGTTTCGGCATCCATACACACTATTATTATTTTAAATACAAAATAAAATAATAATAGAAAACTACAAAATCTTTTAGTATACAAGGAATAACGGTCTTTGTCAGAGTAAATTCTTTGATGTTTTTTTTTACTCTGACGAAGGCCGTTATTCCTTGTATACTAAAATTTTTTTGTAGTTTTCTATCATTGTTATTTTACTTTTTATTTAAAATAATAATAGATAGAGTGCATATGTACATGGATAAACTCCTGGCCGAAACATGTCAGTAAAATAAAATAAATTTTATCCATTCAACATTTTCTTTCCTTTATTTTTCATTTAAACACACACACACACTTACAACAGCCCCTCCACATTTTTCATTTCAACATACCGTCGAATTCGCTTCCATTTTCAACTTATATAAATATATATATATCTCAATAAATGGTGTGGATAATTTTGTATACGGGTTTTAACAAAACCATGTTTAATAAGTAATGACTTGGTGTTATTGATTTCTAAAATTTTATCCTCAAACATAAAAAAAAACACTTCTATGTATAATTTTATACAGAAATCAATTAATAATATGTATTTTTTTTATATATGTCCTTAATTAGTTTTTCTAATTTAATTACATTAAAACTTAAATACTTGCAGAAGGCACATATTTTTACTAGTTCTATTAATTCCACAATCATTATATTTTTTGTCTAAACACATAACCAAAATTTTAATCTTGACTAAAGGGATAGGTCCCAAGTATGTGAGATGTATATATATGCTGATTTGAATTCAGAGTTTTCCTTCTCCTAGACTGGTTAACATACCAAGGTTTAAAGAGCTCAATCAGCCCTATTTACCCATACCTGGAGGGAAAATAGTTGGATTCACACACAGGGCAGTGGAGTTGAAGTCTGTATAATTTTAATAACTCCTTAGAGATTATTTTTAAAAATCCTGGTTAATATTTATTATGAATTGTAATTACTTTATTACATAAAGAGGATTCGTAGTCATAGAATAGGAGTAAGAAGTAATTAAGGGGTCCATTGAGTCATAGTATAATTTTACAGACACCAGTTGAATTTACACTTTGTATGGCTCTAGTTTAGTCTGTAAAGTTATATAGTGTACACTGCTAGATTATAAAATAATCATGGTTTCATATCTATTTGTAGGCTAAAATCACTTAATTACATAAAGAAGAATTGAAAGTACCAAAAATAGAGGAGTTGGGAGTCAAAGGTTTTTTTGTTTTCAACCCCACAGCCTAGTTCATACCTTTCCCAGGGGTATCAGTGCTATGTGAAATGCAAACAGCTTTGTTCAGTATTTGAACTCAGGCAGCAGAGTCCACTTCCTACAATGATATCTGTTACATCACGAGGACATCCAAGACAGTAGTAAAGGAGTGGTTTATTATCAATATCAGCCGGACAGTGAGGCATCTATCCCCTTTTATGAGAGCTAGACCAGGGAGATTGTTTCTTTCCTTTTTTTTTTTTTTGCTGATGTGGATCACCACACCTATCGCCAGCTCCCCACTTTTACCACTCACACATCAGATTACCCACTGTGCTACTCATGAGCTGAGTTGGCAGGGACCTAGGTGGGTGCTCTACCAACTGAGCTAAAACAGGCCATTATCTGAATAATAAAACATACAAAATTATAATTCCCCTTTTATATAAATCAAGTTTAATCTGCTGCAGAATTTGTCAAGGAAAAAATAAATAGAGACATAAAAAAAAACTTTAGATCTTCAATCATGATTGATCTCAAAAGTAATAATCTATATATAATGGAGATTCAGTTCCTGTCTATAACCAAAACTATGTAACTGCTTATGTCACAATGCCTTCAGGATTTGCGTAAATTTATCAATGAGTATATAATTCATAGTCCATGAAGAACAGCCCTTTATTATATATACTCAGAAATTAAGTATGCAACATTAAATGGTCCACACTGTTAAAATAAGTTTTGATAAATACATGCCTGGTATTATTGATTTATATATAGTTTGTTTTATTTTAGTATAGATTTAAAGTTATCTAATGTACAGAGTTTTACGAGAAAATTATTTACAAACAAGAAATAGTCACATAATGTTCTTCAATATTAAATTTTATATTTTATAATACAGTGAAAAATAATTGTCTATTTTGATTATTGTCTGTCATAAAACAAAATTTTACAACAGAAGATAATCAAAACAGAAAGGTTTTGACCACCTCTCCAATAAAAACCTTAAATATTTTATTTAATTTAAATCTGTTAGAAAATTGGTTTTATTAAAAAGAAAAAATATCCATCTGAATTTTGACAGCAAAACTATTTTTTTTTATGTCTATTATTAAAAAAAAACAAAAACAAAACAAGATTTCAAAGATCTGTTTACATTTTTTTTTTTTTTTTACAAAAGAGCATGGCAAAAATTAACTTTTATACCACCCAAAGGGCGTTTATTTTGCTCGTAATAATAATAATAATAATAATAATATCCACACCATCATGAAAGATCTTAAACGTCATCAAAAAATATTTCTTTTAGGCATGAAATATCAACATATTATAAATGGAGATTATGTGCCTGTAACTGAAACAACACCACCGACATCACAATTCCCTTAGTTAATTACATTATCTTATCAATGATTATTAAATATTCAATCTTAATTATTAAAGTCAATTACTGCATTTTTGAGATGAGGCTTGATGACTGCTGTCCTCATTTTTATTGTGAATATACATACACAACATTTTCCTGACACTTCTCAAATCGATAGGCGTGCAAAAACAATGGAGTCATTATTTAAATGAGATCATCATAAATTTTCAATGCTTTGTTTGTACAACAGTCAAATTATTCAAGAATAATTTGCCAAGTTCAGTCATTGCTATGCTCGGATAGACAAAGTGGTTATTACCCATGTCCAACATAAACAAAGGGGAACCACTCTTGACTGATAAGTTATTTATTTATTTATCTACTAGGAAAAAAGAGATGGGGTTAGGGTTAAGGTTAATGGGAAAATAAATAATTTATCAGTCAAGAGTGGTTCCCCTTTGTTTTTGTTGGACTTATAGGAAATAACCGACAAAGTCTTGATATTTGTGTAAGTGTGAGCAATATGCCTTAATGGATTATAAGGAAATACGGTTACAGCTTTCACCCTTGGTCGGTTAAGCCGGCTCCATCCAGTGAATTCACCTGTAATGAATTCATGGAAGGAGTGACAAGGGGATAGGAAATTCACAAGCAGTCCCCAAAACCTGTATGCATATCCCAGACACCCTTTAGATTTTCACCAGACCCCTTTGGCCAGAGTGTGACCCTACCAGGCATGGCTCTAACACTACGAAGTTTACATTCCTCAGCCCTTTTACAGGGTCTTGTTTTTCCGCCTGCAGGGAGTCTAGCCACCCTTCTCACCAGATAAAATCTATGGGGTTACTGGTTTAGTAACCGATGATCTGACTATTAAAAGGAACACCTGAAAAAGGCTAGAAGGTACATTGTCAGAAACGTTGTGCATGTATATTTCACATTAAGAGGATAACAGTAAAAAAAAAAAATCAAAATAATGTATATTACTGCATATTTTTGTTATAAGATAAAAAATCATTTATTTATTAAAATAAAACAGGTACTTGTCCTGATGATATTCCCCATCAAAGAAACCCTTTGGTAATATGAAAAAAAGAAAATTATATAAAAATGTATTACTTATATTTACCAACCCCTCCGCACGAGCAGGATGTGACACAAGGTCAATTTCTTAAGCGGAGTTTAACAGGTTTGAATTCAGAGTTTTCCTTCTCCTAGACTGGTTACCTAGCCATGGTTAGAGTCCAGTCTGTCCTACAATTTATCCATATCTGGAGGGAGAGTAGTTGGATCCATACCTTTCCAATGAGTATTAGTGCTATGTGAAATGCAAACATCCTTGTCCAGAATTTGAACTAGGGTCGACAAGTCCATTTCACCACATGCCTCCACATACACTTATAGTCTCAAACTTGGGATATAACCCTAAACTAAATACATTTAAAATTAGCATTATTGTTAATGGCACTAATCTAGAAACAAACATAAAAAAGTGAGGGAGTCTATTTCCTTTTCGCTAGTGCTAGACCAGGGAGATTGTTTTGTTTTTTGCTGAGGTCGAGCTCCATACCTACCATCAGCTCCCTACTTTACCGATAGGATCAGATTACCAGATCTGTGCTACCCATGTGCTGAGTTGACAGACAGCTTGCGATTCTAAGGCGGGTGCTCTACTAATTGAGCTAAACCAGTCGCTTTGAACAAACAAATCACTTAAAATAATCCATTTTAATAATCAGTAATATTTTTGTATTGTTTCAACGATTTTCGACCCCGTGAGAACCGTGGTTTTTAGTGTTTTAAGCAAATTTCACATTATACTGAATTACCTCCCTTTATTAATACCGTATCATATTCTGATTGTAAATTTCCAAAATTTTAGATATACCTCATTGAAAAAAAAAAAAATTTTTTTTTTTTTTGTACATCTTCATTAAATTTTGTTACGAGACGAAAAATAGGCTTTAAAGACGTTTAATTCCTGAAATGGCCACACAGGAATAATTAAATAGATTACTTTTTTTCGCAACCCGGCTTTGAGATATTAACAAAAATCAAACCTTTTTTTACTCGATATGCCATACAATTATTTTATATAGAAGTGGAACGGTTACAATTTGGTCAACAAAAGTGTATAAAATTGTTAATTATATATTTTTTTTATTTCTAGTTACAGAAAAAAAAATGGAGGTAGACTGAATTGAAGAGTGTATTTTTTTTTTTTTTTTTAATCTCCATCGAAATATCACCACCTACACTTCGACTTCTCGTTGGTGTAAAAAGAAAAGAAAAAATGAAACCGGCGAATTCTTTTGGATATTTGGGGATTTTTTTTTGTTTATCCGATATAATTTTAGCAAAAAGATCATGAAAGCCTTCGTTTCTTATCTTCTAAATAGTTAATATTTTGTGTTGACTTTTTAAGAGAACGATCGCTTAAAAAAAGGATGGCGATGTGTGTCTGTATAATGATTTAGTAACTATTTAGAAGAGAAAAAGACCAAAGCTTTCATTATCTTTTTGTTAAAATTATTAAACGAAATAAAATGTGTAAAATAAAAAAAAAGAAAAGAAAAGAAAAAGAAGAAAAAAAAAAACAAATATCCAAAAGAATTCGCCGGTTTCAGATTTTTTTTTCACGCCAACGAGAACACGAGAAAAGAAGTCGAAATGTAGGTGGGAATATTTCGATGGAGACAAAAAGAAAATTACGCTCTTGAATTCACAGTCTACCAAAAATTATCAGAATATGAGGCAAGGGAAAGAAAAAATTAGAAGGGATAATTGAAGTAATTCAATTTTTGGAATACAAATTTTGTTTTTAACGCTAAAAGCGACGAATAATAACTGTGAAATTGTTAAGTTTTCAATTATCAAATATATTAATTGTATTACATTAAACAAAAGTGATTAAAAATAATTAAAGCCTATTTTAGTCGATTATTATTATTAACTTAAAAGAAGAAAAAGGAAGTCAGATACGTGACGTCAACAAATTAAGTGATGAAACAAAAAACAAAAAATGACAAGGGAGACAACTACAATTGACGTTCGAGATTGGATTGCCAGAGTTATGGTTCTTGACATTGCAGAAAACTGAGTACAATCACCAAAATTGAGAAAATAGGTCAGATGACAAAAAACAAAAAAAACAAACAAAAATCAGCTGAAAGAGATAATAAAAACTATAAGCACTGAATCAGATATGTAGTCTCTTATATTTTGTCAAAATTAATGTGTTATTTATCAATGAAAAATAAATGAATGAATGAAAAGGCTACTGTTATTGCTAAAATTAATTAAATTCAGGAGAGATGGCAAAAAAAAAAAAAAAAGAAGCCTTAAATAGAAAATTTGTTTAAAGTCATTAACACAAAACATTAACAAATCTCAATATATGAAAAATTGTCTCCATAGTAATGATTATGAATATGTAAATATTCTTTTTTTAAATGTTAGATATCAACAGTTTAAATCTCTACAGTACCAAGATTGCTATTGATTTTACTTAAATTTTAGGAATAAATATTTTTTTTAAATCTCTTTTGTTACCTTTGAAGAAAAAGAAAAGTTTCTATACAGAATAAGTAAACTGTTTTGTATATAGCATTAAATAGAATTAAGAAGATATAAATTAAATGTGTAAGAATATTTTTCATATGAATATCATTTTTTTCCTCTTTGACAAAATAATTTTTGATTGTTTTGTAAAGAGATTCTTTTGGTGATGCTAAAATGTATGTTATATGGACACATGTTAATTTGCTGAAATAAGAGAGAAAATACATTTCATGGGATAGTGACTTGTTTCAAAGCCCCCTCATATTGGTATGTAGGTCTAAAGAGATAAAAAAAAGGATTTTTTTTTTTTTTACCTGAATATAACCGTCTTAGAACAAAAATTTGACCTTCCTTCAATTTTAGCATCCAGATGGCCTTTTTTTTTCTTTTTGTTTGTAAAAATAAAATACGACAAAACTTTACATAAAATTTTCACTAAATCATAGCTTCCATATATTTTTTTTTCATCTCTTTATTTTTCCTTAATAAAAGATGGGGTTTCCAGTGTGGAGGAACTTTTAAATACAGATATTTTGGGGATAATTTTTTTTATATATATTTATATATATATAGAGGTAGGGAAGTTTTTTTTTAACATACCCCCACCCAGAAGAAAAAAAAAAAAAAAAAAAAATTGTCAGTGGTCCTTGAAAAAAAAAAA
Source organism: Doryteuthis pealeii (assembly GCA_023376005.1). NCBI lineage: Eukaryota > Metazoa > Mollusca > Cephalopoda > Myopsida > Loliginidae > Doryteuthis > Doryteuthis pealeii. The sequence continues at coordinate 67,605,798 of CM042166.1, forward strand.
AAAATCAACCCTCTATCAAACTGAAGCACACTTCAAGTATAAGGAGATCCAATCCTGTGGGGGGTTCCTCGGCTGGATTCGAATCAATCCAGACTGGATTCGATCCTGGATCAGTTTATTCACATAAATATATGTGTGCGCTTGTTTCCTGCTTTTTAAGCGTTGGCCCGTTATTGTCTTTTTTTTTGTTTTGTTTTGTTTTTGTGTTTGTTATTCTTCACTACCATTCCTCTAAACTCTGTAGCTTAATTTTTCCTCCTCGAACTGGAAGTTTTTTTTTTTTAAAGAAACAATTACTGTTCACTAAGATCAATCTTCTAGGAAGAAGTAGTTTCCACTCTTTTTCTGCTCGACGTCCTTTACAGAGTTGAGTTTGTTGATCCTAGGTCTGAAGTTATTAGGATCTCTCCTAAATGTTATATCCAGGGATTGTAAGAAATCATTCATTCCTTTCAGTAGGGACTGCGGACAGTTGGCCTTAGTATCCACAGATGGTATACCTTCAAAAACAATGACACGGTCAGCAAGGTATGTGGCCATGATGAAATCGTGCTCAACCACGAAAGCTGTTTTTTTAGCATGCATTATAAATCTCTTTATGACTTTAGCGGCATGGAGACGTTGCTCAGAATCCAGGTAAGCCGAGGGTTCATCTATAAGATAAACATCGGCGGGTTTTCCAAGACACAGTGTCAGAGCAACTCGTTGCAACTCACCCCCAGAAAGATTCTGTACCTCCTGATCGATAATGCTTTCGATTTGTAAGGGTTTCATAACGTCGGCTATAAACTGTGGGTGAATGTAGGAGTCTCTGATTTTGTCGTGAAGGAGTTGTCTCACGGTCCCTTGGTGTTTGGGACTGATCTTCTGGGGTTTGTAACTAACATTTAACAAAGGTAGAGTGTCCCCTTCATCAGGTTGCAGTCTCCCGGCAAGCATTTTGATGAATGTGGTTTTTCCTGTTCCGTTCTCGCCCAACATGACTAAGATTTCGGAATCGGAGAATTGACCGGCTTCGATGGTCAGGGAGAAATGGTTCCCCAGTTTTTTCTTCATATTTCCATAGTCGTAACGACAGGACCTCTTCACAATTTCCTCCAGCGCAGTCTCTGCAACCTTAAAAGTCAGAGAAGACTCTCTGAAACGCAAATTTTCTGTGGGGACGAAACCATCTAAAAAGATATTGATACCTTCTCGTACACTGAAAGGCATCGTAACAACACCATATGCGCCAGGAACCCCGTATAAACAACATATAAAGTCACTAAGATAATCTAATACGGACAAATCGTGCTCGACGACAATGATATATTTATCCGGATTTATCAAACCACGGATAGCCTGGGCAGCTTTGAGACGTTGTTTAACGTCTAAGTAACTAGAAGGTTCATCAAACATAAATATATCAGCTTCTTGAATACAGACCATGGCACAGGCAAATCTCTGTAGTTCTCCCCCGGAAAGATCTTCCACGTTACGATCGCGTACATGTGTCAGGTCCAGCTGTTCACAAACTTCGTTTTGATTTTTTCGCTCGTCTTTCTTATCCAATAGATGTTGTATAGAACCTTTGACAGCTTTGGGTATTTGGTCAACATATTGTGGCTTGATAATTGCCTTTATATGATCCTCTAGGATTTTGGTGAAATAATTCTGGAGTTCGGAACCACGGAAATAGGTTAAAATTTCAGTCCAGTCCGGAGGATCGTTATATTTACCCAAATTTGGTTTCTGTTTACCGGCCAGAATCTTCAGAGCGGTTGATTTACCAATACCATTCGTACCAACTAAACCCAATACCTCTCCAGGTCTTGGTATGGGGAGACGATGTAATTTGAAAGAATTAGCACTATACCTGTGAGTAGTGTCCTTCTCCAGGTTACTGGGCAGATTAATGATAGTGATAGCTTCGAAAGGGCATTTCTTTGCACATATACCACAACCTATACACAATTCTTCTGATATATAGGCGATCTTGTCCGAGGGTGCAACTTCTATACACAATTTCTCCAGACGGACCACGGGACAGCATTTTTTACACTCCTGCCGGCATTTCTTTGGCTTACATTTGTCATTGCTGACAATGGCGATTCGAGTGAGTTTATCCTCCTTGTCCTTGTTTCCACGTTTCGACATAATTTTTGGTCACAACTGAAGTCAAATAATCGGGTTTTGTCTTTTTTTTCACCTAAAACTTGTGGAAGGCGGCTACTACAAAACCCGCAATATGGCTGCTGACAGAGCTACCATGTGGAGTGACTGAGAGGGCGCCACTATCTAACCTCCCTTTCTATTAAACAATTAAATTTGGATTATCTCCCCTTAGTACGTGCATTTTTTATAGAACTCTTTAATCACAACTTTTTAATTTCACGAACTTAATTCTCTTTCTTACTATACAATATACATACAATGTATGTACATTATACATACGTATATATAGTATATAGTATATATATATATATATATATATATATATACAATGTATGTATAATTCTATATGTATGTGGGCACCTCATGTGCTATAAATTATAGCACATGAGGTGCCCACATACATTTGTTAGTGAGTTCGATTCTCTCTAGGTGCCCCATACTCCTGGCCTTGTGCCGCTTCTAAGCTACGCTTAGTAAATAACTATATATGTATAATATTGTATGTCATACATATATATATTATTTTTTATTTTAACTACTACTATCCATCATCATCAGTCAGTCAGCAGGTTTTTCTTCCCTTTCCTTTATTCAACAAACTTAGTCACATACAAACATTGTTCACACACTGAGTTATGAATACCTCTTCTTCTGCTTACTACCGTAGTAAAGTGGTTGTAAATTTTTGGAGGGAACTTCAACTTTTTTTTACCCATTTCTTTTTTTTTACGTAAATTTTAAAATTCCATTTTTTCTTAAATATTTCAGTTTAACTTAATTACGAATACATCAGCAAATATCTTATTCTAATTTTTATTTTGTAAGTTCAAAGTTTTACAAAGCCTTTTTTTGTTCCACCCACAGAAATTTTTTTTAGATGAGATCGTCATGAATTTTTTTGTGATGAATGGAAATAAAATATTTTTTCATTTACTGCCACCTGTAACTTTTAATTCATTTTTTTTCTTTTTCTTTTTCATCTTTTAGTAAAAAATAATAATCATAATAAAAAACAAAACAAAAATTTAAAAAAAACTAGTTTTATTTATTTTTTATTTTCTAAATAATTTAGAAAATAAAAATTTACTTTCCATTTTTTTCTTCCAAGAAATAAGTACAATAAAAATACAATTATCTATTTTTCATTTTCTTTCCTTTTAAAATTAAAGTTTACAAATGTTTTCTTATTTATATTTACCAACATCGAATTGGAAAAACTTTTTATGTCCAGTTTTCGTAGTTTGTGGTATTTTTGAATAATTTTCTGTGCTAGACGTTGTAACATTTTTCCGCAGAACCTAAATCCCGACTTAATTGTTCGTCGTATTGTCTCTTTGTGAACTTGAACTCCGCTCTCGGCTTTCAGACTGGCCATAGACTGATTAGGGTTTCGTTGGAGGGCCCTGATAATTGCCCTTTCGTCGTGTATGGACATCTTCTTGGGTCGACCACCTCGATTCTTGGCTCCGTAATTTTCAGGATCTCGTAGGAAATTCTTTACCGCCGTTTGACTCCTGTTAATCCGTTTCGCAATGGCCCGTTGAGATAATCCCTCATTTCGAAGATCTACGATCTTGATACGTTCGAAATCGTCCAACTTTGGTTTTTTCCCCATTATTATAACAACTAGTTGCAGAATCAGCACGTTTTTTTAACAATAGAAAGAACAAAAAACAAACGAAAGCAATAAATTGAACTTTGACCCTTTAATTTAAATCACGTGTATTGTCAATGAATTTAATGTTTAGTGGGAACGAAAATTCTTCACTGAATAAAATTTTGTTAGACTATCAACTCGTAATATCACGGTTTATTAACGGCTTACGCCTTCAATAATTACTTATTTTATTTTATTCATATAGAAATTAGAAAAACAAAGTCTTATTAAAAATGTGAATTCATTTTGATGCTGACATCGATACTAAAACGTTTCGGTTTATGATAAACCTTCCTCGGGATAATAGAATAGGAAAGAAAAAGAAATATCTTGTTCAAACGGTGGTGGATTTTGTTTATTTATTTATTTATTAACTTATTGAATTGTTCTACGGGGAATTGATTTCTTTGTATTCAAATAATTTGTTTTATTCTATTTTTTTTTTTTACTCGTCTAAACAACTCCTTTGAATGAAGTAAAGTGTTTAAAAAAAGAAAAAGAAAAGGAAAAGAAAGTAACTGTCGACTTTGTCAAAAAGCACATTTTTTTTGTGTGACGTTAGTTGGTCTTTAGGGGACGTTCATAAGGAACGAATACTAAATGGGTTACAGATGATAATAAAAAAATAAATCTATTTACAACGAAATTATATTAAAAATATTCGCTCGAGACTTAAGTTACGCACGCATACAGACAAAGTTGTGAAAAAAAGAAAAAAAAACAATATGTAGTGAATAACAAAGCCTTTGAGGCCAGGTGTGGTTTTTAGGCCGAATCATCATGCCCAACCTACACTAGTATAGTCCCCCCTCCCTCTCTCCTCACACATATATATAGATAGATAGATACATATATGGATATATATATAGAGATAGATATACATATACGTATATATATATATATATATATATATATATATATATATGGATATATATATATAGAGAGAGAGAGATATATATAGATAGACATATATGTATGTATATATAGATAGATAGACACACATTTATATATATATGGATATATATAGATAGACATATATGTATGTATATATAGATAGACACACATTTATATATATATATATGGATATATATATATGTGTATATATATATATACAGATAGATACATATATGGATATAGATATGAAGTGAAGTCATTGGGGCGGCCATATATCGGTATCAGCCAGACAGCGAGGGAGTCTATCCTCTTTTCACTACCGCTAGACCAAGGAGATTATTTCAGCATCTGAGGTGGAGCGCCAAAACTACCATCAGTTCCTCACTTTACCGCACAGATTCCTGTGCTACTCATACGCTTTGTTGGCATGGGCCGGTATCAAAACAGGAAACTTGTGATTCCTAGCCGAACGCTATACTGACTGAGCTATACACAGATAGATACATATATAGATATTGAGAGATATACATATGTGGATATATAGACATATATATATACATATATGTATATATATATACATATGTATTGATAGATATGCATATATAGATACATATATATATGTGTGTGTATGTGTGTATTATTTATATGTATGTATTATATATATATGTATCAATATTATATATTTGGGAAAATAATTTTTGCTTGTTTTAGAAGCATAAAATAAGTGAAGATCAGAAACAAAATGATGAATATTGTCTTCTAAATCTTATTAATTTACCTATATTTTGAGGAGCTCCCACTTGTCTTAAACAGACAAGGAAATAACAGTCAAAGACCTTTGATAAATGACTATTATTAAATAAAAATAATTACTTGAAACCATGTAATTATTAATATTAAAAAGGAATACTTGAGACCATGCAACTCTGTGAAAATTTATTTGTATTAAAAATAATTACTAGAAGCTATAATTGTTTATAAAGAATTATTATTAGTTACTTAAAATCCATATAACTGTGTGTAATTATATGACTATATGATGGTGGACAAACAATGTGTCTTGTGCAATCTGTAACAAAGTCTGTAAGTCAGCTTCTGCTCTTAAGAGACATATGGTGGTGCATAAGCATCACATTTTATCATCTGATACAACAGGAAGGACGTCCTTCCTATGTCATATTTGCACCAAACTTTGTGTATCTGCAGCAGGTTTGATGAGTCATTTGAGGGCTCATGAGAGGAAAGGTTCTGGTGGTGGTGGAGTTATAGGATTGTGAGGGACAGCAGTGATCTGTAAAGATTTTGCTATTGCTTATATGATGTTGAGGCTGCAGTTCTGTGGAGTAGTCCTCCCAGGTCTATTCATCCTGTAAATTATGCTATTGCTTATGTGATGGTGAGGCTGCAGTTCAGCTGTAAATTATGCTATTGCTGATTGCAGGCTGCAGTTCTGTGGAGTAGTCCTCCCAGGTCTATTCATCCTGTAAATTATGCTATTGCTTATGTGATGGTGAGGCTGCAGTTCTGTGGAGTAGTCCTCCCAGGTCTATTCATCCTGTAAATTATGCTATTGCTTATGTGATGGTGAGGCTGCAGTTCTGTGGAGTAGTCCTCCAGGTCTATTCATCCTGTAAATTATGCTATTGCTTATTGATGGTGAGGCTGCAGTTCTGTGGAGTAGTCCTCCCAGGTCTATTCATCCTGTAAATTATGCTATTGCTTATGTGATGGTGAGGCTGCAGTTCTGTGGAGTAGTCCTCCCAGGTCTATTCATCCTGTAAATTATGCTATTGCTTATGATGGTGAGGCTGCAGTTCTGTGGAGTAGTCCTCCCAGGTCTATTCATCCTGTAAATTATGCTATTGCTTATGTGATGGTGAGGCTGCAGTTCTGTGGAGTAGTCCTCCCAGGTCTATTCATCCTGTAAATTATGCTATTGCTTATGTGATGGTGAGGCTGCAGTTCTGTGGAGTAGTCCTCCCAGGTCTATTCATCCTGTAAATTATGCTATTGCTTATGTGATGGTGAGGCTGCAGTTCTGTGGAGTAGTCCTCCCAGGTCTATTCATCCTGTAAATTATGCTATTGCTTATGTGATGGTGAGCTGCAGTTCTGTGGAGTAGTCCTCCCAGGTCTATTCATCCTGTAAATTATGCTATTGCTTATGTGATGGTGAGGCTGCAGTTCTGTGGAGTAGTCCTCCCAGGTCTATTCATCCTGAAATTATGCTATTGCTTATGTGATGGTGAGGCTGCAGTTCTGTGGAGAGGTCTATTCATCCTGTAAATTATGCTATTGCTTATGTGATGGTGAGGCTGCAGTTCTGTGGAGTAGTCCTCCCAGGTCTATTCATCCTGTAAATTATGCTATTGCTTATGTGATGGTGAGGCTGCAGTTCTGTGAGTAGTCCTCCCAGGTCTATTCATCCTGTAAATTATGCTATTGCTTATGTGATGGTGAGGCTGCAGTTCTGTGGAGTAGTCCTCCCAGGTCTATTCTGACCTGGAGTGGTTATACCTGTTAAGATCATATCTATGGGTTAAATAGATCTTTGAAAATTATTAGTGTTAAGTTTTTATGGGCCATCCTTTGGCATTAAAGCAAGAGCGCTTGTCCAGTGGAATTGGGTCCCTGGTAAAGAGTCCCTCGATAATGAATCCTTTGGTTCCTCTGGTAATCATATAAGTCCTTCCTGAGTATTGGTAAAGATCTGGTAATCCTATGTCCGTCCTCAGTAAGCGTAATTGTAATTATGACCAGTGGGGGGGGGGTAAATAGTGTGTCTTACACACAGTATGGTTAATGATTGGCTGCAGGAACAACTCACGTGACCATGGCTAGTCTATAAATCCAGGTGGGGAATTAGAGCACATCTTATATAAAAAATATTCCAACAATTAGTATTAGATAGGAATACTTGATACCATATAATTGTGTACAAATTATTTGTATTAAGAATAGTTAAATGATGCTTGTCATGTTACGGATTTAGATAATTAACCCTTAGAGTTACCTTCCTTAGCAGCCTATTTTTACCGGTGGGACAAAATCCTTTAAGACACCGTTTCACTCCCTCTTCACTGCCTGCCGCTAAATTCCTTCTTTCCACATTAGACATTGAACAAGAAAGACGTAGATTCCATCTCTCCCCACTTAGCCTCTTTTTGTACCCACAGTATTTTGTCAGAGTTGTCATTGTTCAAGGGTGTTTACCAACACGCAACTAGACACAGTGCCTACGCCTTCAGAAGGACAACCCCCAATGGGGCCACCTGTTAGCCGTGGGTGGCGACCCGTGATGCTTAAGGATAGAGCCCAGGTGGATGAGCAGTTCATGACATGCAATACTCCACTTTGGCCCTATCTTTGGCTAGACGGGCAGTCGGAGAGGCCCCCTCCGATCAATCGGCTGGTCACGTCAAGCCCTAGCATCTATATGATTTTCCCAACCCTATTGCCCTTTTTAATCATATGGGTGCTAGAAGGCGGTGACTGCAGGACTACATGTCCTAGGAATGACGTTAAACTCTCTCTGATGGTGAGGTTCCAGTTTTGGAGGTTTGGGGAATGTGGAGCACCCCATTCATCACCATTGCTCCCTGGTCCACTCTGACCCGGAGTGGTAGTACCTGTTAGGGTCCCACCTATGGGTTAAATAGAAAAATGTATTTATAAAAAATTGTATTATCCATTAAGAATTGATTTATTTCAAAACTTTATCGGCATTAAATGACCCACTGAGGTTGATATGCCGTAAAACAAAACAAACCAAACCAAAATCAGAAGGACAAGGGCTGAGTAAAGTGGGGGCATTCATAATGCTATGATTATTTACTATGGACTATTATTAGTTACTTGAAACCAAATGACTGTGTACAAATATATGACTATTATCAAATAGAAATAATTACTTGAAACCATATAATTATTAAAAGCAATTGGTAATTTGCTTGAAGCATTGTTAAGTATGTTATAATATATTAATATTTTGAAGGCTAGTACAATGCGTATGAAAAATAAAAACAAAAAGATGTTATTTTTGTCTTATCGATTTCGAAGCATGAGCTTCATCATCAGAGTTTATTTTCAGAAATGACGTGCTTATGTTTTTATTTGTGTGGTTACAATTTCTCTTCTTATTTCCTTTTCCTCTCCTTTTTTTTTCTCTTTCTTCTTCTCCTCCTTTATGAATGAAACTGTAATTTCTTATTTCTCTCTTTTTTTAAATTTTTTTAAAAAAGTTTGTGGAGAACAAATATTCCTAATATCGTCTGTCATCCGGTCAAATGTTGCAAGTGTGTTGCCAGTGTGTAGTCATGTCAAAATTCAAAATAAAAAATCAAATCGATAAGACAAAAATAACATCTTTTTGTTTTTATTTTTCATACGCATTGTACTAGCCTTCAAAATATTAATATATTATAATATAATTATTAGTATTAGATAAGAATACTTGAAACCATACAACTGTGTGGAAATTATTTGTATGAGATTAGAATACTTGACATCATATGACTATATGTAAAAAACATTTAAGAAACTATTAGATAAAAAATGTAAATATATATGTACAATGAACACGATTCCCTAACCTCTAGGCATAAAATAACCCTTGACTGGTTGACATGTTGTTAAAATTAATCAATCAACAAACCAAGTATAGCAAACATCTTTTTTTTTTCTTCCATGGAAATTATATTTTAACCTTTTCACTCCCACTGGGACACTGGTGTCCTAGTTGAATTTCATGGTCCCAGATACTTTACCGCACAGATCTGATTACTGAAGCTGTGCTACTCATACGCTGAGTTGATGGGGACCAGTATCAACATTACGGTTAAGTCATACTGAAAGCACTGTTCCCACTAGATTACCAAAGTTAAGCAGCAATTCACATATCTTTCGAGTTTCCGAATTCGACACAAAACACCTGAAGAAGGCCAGAGATAACAATAAAGATGAGGATAATAGTCCGAATATTCAAATAATACAAATTGTATGTATTTCTTTTATTTGTTTTTTTTTTTTTTTTTTTTTTAATATACAGTGGAACCTCTGTTCTCGAACACAATTTGTTCCAAAATTATGTTCAAGAACCAATCTGTTCAAAAAGAGAAACAATATTTCCAATAAGAAATAGTGTAAAGTGAATGTATGCATTCTTGACCATCAGATGAATGAATATTTATATATAAAATATATATTTATATATAATAGGAATAATATTATATATAATTATATATAATATGGAATAATATATTAGTTATACATAATATGGAATAATAAATATATATTATATATAATATAGTGAAAAATTTTGAAAAAACACAAGTTCAAATAAAATGAGTGGTATTTATTCAGTCAAACGCTGCAGTGTTTCAATTTGTTTAGTAGATCTTCTTCAGGGCCTTTTATTTGAACTGTGTTTTTTCAAAATCTTTCACTATATTACATATATTTTTCTCTTCACATAGTTATATAATATAATAATATTATATATAATAATAATATAATAATATAAATATACATAATATGGAATAATATATATAGTTATATATAATATATATATGTTTATATATATATATATATATATATATATATATATATATATATATTAACTTATATATAATATATATAGTTATACATAATATGGAATAATATATATAGTTATATATAATATAGAATAATAATACATATAGTTATACATAATATGGAATAATTATATATATACTTATATATAATATGGAAAGACGCGTATTTAAACAACAGATAACACAAAAAAATGTAAATGCAAAAAAGAAAAGCATAATCAAAGTAATATTTGATGCAGGTGAATTGATTCATCTCAAATCTTTTTTATTAACTCTGTAACGCTGGGTCTCTCAAATGCCTTTTGAGGGTGGCTTCCCTCAACTTCTCCCAACCCTATTGCCCTTATGGCAAGCCCCAAACCCTTTTTATCATATGGGTGCTAGAAGGCAGTGGCTGAGGGTCTACATGTCCTGGGAATGACGTTAAACTCTCTGATGGTGAGGTTCCAGTTTTGGAGGTTTGGGGAATGTGGAGCACCCCTTCATCACCGTTGCTCCCTGGTCCACTCTGACCCGGAGTGGTAGTACCTGTTAGGGTCCCATCTATGGGTTAAATAGAAAAACATGAGTTGATAAACAAAATTGTATTATGCATTAAGAATGAATTTATTTCACAACTTCGTCGGCATTAAATAACCCACCAAGGTTGATATGCCATAAAACAAAACAAACCAAACCAAACCAACTTCTCCCAGGAACTCCCTCCCCCCTTTAACCAAATCTCTCAATAGCATTTCCCCCTCAATACCTGACTTTGTTCATATTGGCACATATACTAACACAAGTTGAAGGCATGTAGTGTAATGGTTAGAGTCATAGGAAATGGACTCGTCAACCCAAGTTCAAAACCTGGACGAGGCTGATTGCTTTTCACATAGCGCTAATACTCTTGGGAAAGGTATGCATCCAACTACTCTCCCTCCAGCTATGGGTAAATAGTAGGGCAGACTGGGCTCTTTAACCTTGGCTAGGTAACTAGTCTAGGAGAAAGAAAACTCTGAATTCAAGCCCGTTAAACTCCACTTGAGAAATTGACCTTGTGTCACATCCTGCTCATGCGGAGGGGTTGGTAAATATATACATACATAGATTTCACAAATGCAAGTGAGTTTTATTTCAGCCTGTTGCCAAGACAACAATAAGTAAACAATGAAATAGATCCAAAACAATCTATATATTAATACTCATGTTCCTTAATTGTACCAGTGTTATCATCTTGCAACACCCTCTGGTTAAAAATGAGACCATCCAAATCATCCAAGATGAGATGAAAAAATGTAAATCCTAGTTATCTAGTGTTGCTTATCTGCCGAATTCTTATTTTTTATGAGTGTCATCACCTCAGCTAAGTAATGAACCATTCCGTTTTTATCATAAAGAAAGGGAAGAAAATGACATGCTACACAGAAAAAATATAATAAGAAAAAAAGAAAGAAAGAAAGAAACAGAGAAAGAAAGAGAGAAGAGGAAAGAGCATGCAGTGATAACGTTAATCTGTTTCAATCGACTCTAACCATTACACTACGCACCTCCGTATTGTATGTAGTCATTTGCTGAGCATACGTTAACTTTTAATCACCTAAATTCTTGATATAATGAAATACTAATTAGAATTCTTCCATTCTTCACTTCTTCTTAATATGATGATGCCACCCTATTGGCTGAGACTGTAGAATACACTGACTGCCACTCTGCAGAGGGGCCGTTGTTGGTGACCCGTGATGCTTAAGGACAAAATCTTGGTGGCTGAGCAGTCCATGACATTCAACACTCCATTTTGGCCCTTACTTAGGCTAGACAGGCAGTCAGAGAGGCTCCATCTGATCAATTGACTGGTCACATCAAGCCCTAATACCTATATGATTGTCCCAACTCTATTTTTCTTATGGCAACACCTAAACTCTTTTTATCATATATATATATATATTCACCAACCTCTCCGCATGAGCAGGATGTGACACAAGGTCAATTTTTTAAGTGGAGTTCAACAGGTTTGAATTCAGAGTTTTCCTTCTACTAGACTGGTTGCCTAACCAAGGTTAAAGAGCCCAGTCTGCCATACTATTTGTTCATAGCTGGAGGGAGAGTAGGATTCATACCTTTCCCAAGTGTACTAGTACTAAGTAAATGCAATTACCACATCCAGGATTTGAACTCGGGGTGATGAGTCCATTTTCCATGATTTTAACCATTACACTAGGCGCTTCATTCTTTTTATCATATGTTTGCTAGAAGGCGGTAGCAGAGGTTGTTAGTGTCTTGGTAAAGACATTAAACTGCATCTAATGGTGAAGTTTCAATTTTGGAGCACTGGGGAATGTGGAGTAGCCCTTCATCGCCATTACTCCCAGGTCCACCTTGACCCAGAGTGGTAGTACCTGTTAAATAGACCAAAAAATGAGTATTAAAAATGTGTTTGAAAAATTGAGCTTGAAAAAAAAATTGAATACCAACAAGAATGAATAAAACAGAATGCCTTTGGCATAAAATAACCTAACAAGGGTTGACATGCCATAAAATCCAACCAAAACAACCATCAATATCATTATAGATTGCTGTTATGATGGGAACCTAATGGGCTTATGTGTTAGATAGGTCATGCCGGAAGAGTGCTCAAGAAAGAAAAGCCCCGTGCCAGACTTGGGTAGACCATGAACACTAATGATGTATAGTGGCAGGTGAATGGTGGCATGTGCTCAAGTCTCTCTCTCTCTCTCTTCTCTCTCTCTTTCTTTCTTTCTCTCTCTCTCCCTCTCCTCCTCTCTCTCTCTCTCTCTCTCTATTTCTCTCTCTATCTCTCTTTCTTTCTCACCCTCCCTATCTTTCTCTCTCTCTCTTTCTTCTTTATCTCTTTTTTCTCTCCCTCTCTTTCTCTCTCTTTTCTCTCTCTCCCTCTCCTCTCTCTACTTTCTTTCTTATATTCTTTTTTCCCCCTCTCTCTCTCTATTTCTATCTCTCTTTCTTTCTCTCTCTCTCTTTTCTCTATCTCTCTCTCTTTCTCCTCTCTCTTTTCTCTCTATTTCCTTTTCTCTCTTTCTCTCTTTTCTCTTCTCTCTCTCCTCTCTCTCTCTCTCTCTCTCTAAGCAGGTGATATATCCTCTTTATTATTACTTATCTTCATCTTCTGGTCTTCTTGGATTGGTTTGGCTGTTTCTTGGGTTGGTCTTGCATTGTTGAATTGTTGTGTGTCTATTTCTTGTTCTTGTTAACAAACACAAATGACTCATCTAGCTTCACTCTAAACCACTTTTAGCTTTTCCCATAAATCTCTGTCAAATCATTGAACTCTTATATAATGTCATATATTTGAACTCTGATAAAAAAAATACTTGGTATTATATAAGAACTAGCAGTGATTACCTGGCATCACCTAGGTAGAGGGGGACTTGTTTAAGTTAGTCCCGCAGATCCATTATTACTTAATTGTGAGTTGAATCCTTGTGGGATGTCCCATTTAAATCTCTATGTTAAAAAAAAATAGACCTTGCATTGATCCAGCTGCTCTGAAAATAAATGTTAATGCCTACTATCTAAAATATTAAATGAAAAAAAAAATCCATGCTGTTATCATTTAAATTTTATTTTTTAATTATCTTCCCAAATATAAATCAAATCTCTATTATTTTTGCTCAAAAACCAAGCCCTGGGGATATTTAATTTGTATATATATATTTACTTTGTTGCTAATTGTTTTATTTTTTGAAGTTTCCTCGGGACCGACATATATACACAACTGCCCTTTATATATATGTACTAGCAGCGGCTACCCAGCGTCGCCTGGGTAGAAAGAGATCTTTTTAAGTTAGTCCCGCTGATCCATTATTACTGAATCGGGAGTTGAATCCTCATGGGATGCCCCATTTAAATTTTCCTCCAGACATACATATACACACAACTGCCCTTTATATATCTATAGATAGATTAAAATATCTAATATTGCAGTGGATATATTAATATTACTAAAATACAGCATAAGTAGTGGTATATGGTGTTGGCGTAAACTACTTTACAGTGAACTTACAGATGGCATGCGGAGGACAGGAGCCCCCCAAAAGCGGTTCAAAGACCATATTAAGACAATGCTGAAGAGATGTAACATCACACCTTCAAGTGTGGAAGATCTGGCCTCCAACAGACAGGGTTGGCAAGATGCCTGCTGCACAGGAGCTAAGCAGTTCAATAAAGAGATAAACTGGACTATAGCAGCGACATATTTGTCGTCATGAACAACCCAATGCAGATGGGAATTTCCCCTGCAATGTGTGTGACTACATCTGCAAGTCCAGAATTTATATATATATATATATATATATATATATATATATATATGTAAGAATGGAAAGGGAATTGAATCCGACAATATGAGGAAAAAATGAGTAAAGAAAAGAAATGTAGATGGATAAAAATGAATTTTATCGATATCACTTTTAATCGATATCACTTACACATGTGCTTCAGTCTGTTTATCAAAATGTATATGGATTTACGTTATTATTATTATTAAAATAATCAGATGGAGTTTTTTTTTTTCGAACATTTAAAATTCTGTTCTTGTCTCCAACGATTTTATCTCTACTCAAAAAATCAAAAAATTCACTCTGATGAAGGTCGTAAAAAATCTCTCTATGTACGGAATATTTTATACATTTTTCCTATTATTATTATTATTATCATCATTTCCACTCCATCTGATTATTTTAATAATAATAATAACGTAAATCCGTATACATTTTGATAAACAGACCGAAACACATATGTAAGTGATATCGATTAAAAGTGATATAGATAAAATTCATTTTTATCCATCTATATTTCTTTTCTTTACTCATTTTTTCCTCATATATATATATATATATATATATATATATATATATATATATATAGTAAAATGTTTACTAAATCTGCTCTATAAATGTATTGAGCACTCTTATATTCTTTATAGCCCCTATTTATTCAGTTAATTATTTGATTGGCAGATGAAGTTGCGACTAACTCGATATTTTATATTCTCCAAGTCATCCACTTTTCATTTCCCTTGCAATGTGTGTGACTGCATCTGCAAGTCCAGAATTGGACTAATGAGCCACCAGAGCGTCCACAAATGAAGATATGGAGTGACGTCATCGTCGTCTGTGATGGACTTCCAAAAGAAAGAAAGAAGAAAAGTTTTATATGATAATTTCTAATGGTAGCTCTCACAATAATATAGATGGTGTGGTTAAATCCTCCTTAACAGACAAATTCCACCATCGTATATCACCCCGCTGAAAGAAAAAAAATACTACAAATCAAGGAATTAACCAAATTTAATGAAATTTTCAGTGTTGATACATTAATGAATAAAAGATATAATGCACCGGTTATTTTATTTGAAAAATCTTACATTTTTTCAGGTCAATTAACTTTGAACCACATATGTTTGCGAATCTGTATTACGCCTCAAAGATACGTGGTTCTAAGTTAACTGACCTGAAAAAAATGTAAGAGTTTTCAAATAAAATAACTGGTGCATTATATTGTTTATTCATTAATATATCAACACTGAAAATGTCATTAAATTCGGTTAATTCCTTGAATTTTAGTATTTTTTTTCTTTCAGCATAGTGACATACGATGGTGGAATTTATGTCCGTTTAGTAGGATTTAACCGATGGTGTTATGTTTAAATGGCCAAGGTTAAATATGTTAATTGAATGAATATAAATAAGTCCAATCATCAAAGGTGAATTGTGAAGAAACAATTCTAAGGAATATTTAAAAAAGATGAACTCAAATAGTTTTCTCATCTGATTTGTGAAAAGAAAGAAAAGAAAGAAAAGAAAACGACTTTAAACCTGAAAAACAACTTGTTGCAAAATAAGTTTAAACAACATTTACTTCATGTAACTTCTACCTACTAATTAGTGGACAAATACCAGTATATATATATATATATATATATGTGTGTGTGTGTGTGTCTGTGTCTGTGTCTGTGTGTTTGTATGTCTGGTAGTATGTTTGTGTGTAATTGTGTGTGTGTGTTTTTTTGGGGGTTGGGTGTCTGTGTGTGTTTGAGTATATGTGTTTGTATGTCTGTGTGTATTTGTGTCTGTGTCTTTATGTGTGTGTGAGTTTTGTGTTTGTGTGTGTGTGTTTTTATGTGTGTGTTTGTTTATGTTTGTGTGTTTGAGTAATTCCATATGTGTGAGTATGTTTCTGTGCATGTTTAATGTCTATGTGTGTGTATGCTTGTATTTGTTTGTGTATATGTGTATTTGTGTTTGTTTTATGTTTGTGTGTGTGAGTATTTGTTGTGTATTTGTGTGTTTCATGTATGTGTATTATGTTTTTGGTGTGTTTGTTGTGTTGTGTGTATGTTGTTATCTCTCTCTTTTTTTGTGTTTGGATGTCTGGTGGTATGTTATGTGTAATTGTGTGTGTGTGTGTGGTTTTATGTATGTGTGTTTTTTTGGGGGTGTCTGTGTGTGTTTGAGTGTATGTGTTTGTATTTTTGTGTGTATGTGAGTATTTGTATGTGCATTTGTGTGTGTATAATTTTTTTGTATTTGCGTGTGTTTGTGTGAGTGTGTTTGAGTGTGTGTGTGTAACTGTGTGTGTATGTTTGTGTTTGTGTGTGTATATGTGTTTTTATATGTTTGTATGTGTATGTAATGTGTGTGTGAGTATTTGTATGTATGTATTTGAGTTGTTTATGTATTTCTGTGTGTTCGTGTGAGTATGTTTGCCTGTTATGTTATTGTTTGTGTGTGCGTCTGTGTGTGTATATTTGTGTGTGTGTGTGTGTGTGTGTGTGTGTGTGTGTTGCGTGTGTGTGTGTGTATTTGTTTGTGTTTGAGTGTATGTGTGTATATATTGTGTGTGAGTATTTGTATGTTATTTATGTGTATGTGTGTTTATATTTCTGTTTGTGGGTGTGCTTATGGGTAAGTTTTGTGTGCGTGTGTGTGGTGGTTTGAGTTTGTGTGTGTGTGTTGTTGTGTGTGTGTGTGTTGTGTGTGTGTGTGTGTGAGAGATATTTTGTATGTGTATTTGTGTTTTTTGTGTGTGTGTGCTTGTGTATGTGTCTGTGTGTTTGAAGATGCGTTTTTGTGTATGTGTATGTGTTTGTGTGTATTTCTGTATGTTTGTGTGTGTGTGTGTTTGTGTTCGTGTTTGTGTGTGTGTGTGTGTGTGTGTGTGTGTGTGTGTGTTTGTGTGCTTGTTTATGTATGTATGTGCATGTGGCATATGTGAAGTTTTACCCAAACTTCAAGAAGTAAAAAACAAAATGAAAAACAAAGAAGAAAAAAATATGAAGAAATGAGGATCTTTATTTTCAAATTGATTGATTTTAACGGCATATCAACCATCTAGGGTTATTGATATATACTTTGATTCCTATTTATACTCTGGTGGACCCCCTAACTTTTTTCATGTTTAAAAATCTTATTGTATTTTTCTAATTAATATTATCGGACTAGCAAAAATATCCCCCTTGAGGCATAAGTATTTAAGTTTTAATGTAATGAAATATATTAAATAGAAAGACAATCAAAATTAAATAAGCACGTATATAAAAAGATTACACTTATTTAATTACATTTTAATTGCTTTCTATATAAATCATTCATTGGATTGATTTTAATTTTAAGTTTCTGAATATAACTAAACTAGCAAGAATATGACCCTCTTCTGGGCATAAGTATTAAGTTTTAATGTAATGAAATATATTAAATTACGAAGACAATCAAAATTAAATAACGACGTATATAAAAAGATTACATCTTATTTTAATTACATTTTAATTGCTTTCTATATAAATCATTCATTGGATTGATTTTAATTTGAAGTTTTAAAATATCAACTCAACTACTAGCAAGATATGCACCTCTTCTGGGCATAAGTATTTAAGTTTTAATGTATGAAATATATTTAATTAGAAAGACAATCAAAATTAAATAACGACGTATATAAAAGTTTACCTTATTTTAATTAATTTTAATTGCTTTCTATATAAAATCATTCATTGGATTGATTTTAATTTTAAGTTTCTGAATATAACTCAAACTAGCAAGAATATGCACCCTCTTCTGGGCTTAAGTATTTAAGTTTTAATGTAATGAAATATATTAAATTAGAAAGACATCAAAATTAAATAACGATGTATATAAAAAGATTACACTTATTTTAATTACATTTTAATTTGCTTTCTATATAAAAATCATTCATTGGATTGATTTTAATTTTAAGTTTCTAATATAACTCAACTCAGCAAGAATATGCACCTCTTCTGGGCATAAGTATTTAAGTTTTAATGTAATGAAATATATTAAATTAGAAAGACAATCAAAATTAAATAACGACGTATATAAAAGATTACACTTATTTTAATTACATTTTAATTGCTTTCTATATAAATCATTCATAGGATTGATTTTAATTTGAAGTTTCTAAATATCAACTCAAACTAGCAAGAATATGTACCCTCTTCTGGGCATAAGTATTTAAGTTTTAATGTAATGAAATATATTAAATTATAAGAAAGACTATCAAAATCAAATAGGAATGCATATAAAAATATTACACTATTTTAGAATAGACATGTTAATAAATAAGATTTATTCTATGTATTAATGATGTTACAAACTTACGCAATTCCTGAGGGTATTGTGACATAAGCAGTGACATATTTTCGGTTACAGACAGATAGACATTGAGAATACTGTCTCTGCTCCTGCACTTTGTTCATAATGTCGATTACATGTTGAGTTCTGTCTGGCATTTGAGGCAAGTTAGAGCAGGTAAGGATGAAAAACACAACATGATTTTGATACTCTACCGACTGACCAAACCGGCTGTACTACTCACTGTATCTTGGCAGTAAATAACCAAGAAAGGTTGATGTGCCATAAAACTAAATAAATAAATACAGCTTTAATTTCATTACTTTTGAACACCTTCGTCAACAGAACTCGTATAAAGATTGAATACATGAAGTTGTTCATGATCAAATAACTACTAGTTGAGTAGCTAGTCATACTGTTGGAGAACTGCATGTTGACTCTATTATTTATATTCCTGTACAAAAAGCAATAAACCTTTTTTTCTGGATTTTCAATGTTGTTTTTGATTAAAGCATAAAGTGAATTAAACGTTTTTCGCATCGATTGTAATTTGGATGTTTTATCAGCTGAGCTACTACTTACTTTATGTATCTTGGCCTTAATAACCAAGAAAGGTTGATGTGCCATAAAACTAAACAAGCAAAATACAGCTTTAATTTCATTACTTTTTGAACACCTTCGTCTAACAGAACTCATATAAAGATATGAATATGCAAAGTTGTTTCGTAGTTGATAACGTAGTATCATTCGTAGTCGAGTGACTACTATCGAGTAGCTAGTCATACTGTTGGAGAACTGTGCGTTGACTATTATTTATATTCCTGTACAAAAAATAATAAACCTTTTTTCTGGATTTTCTATGTTTGTTTTAATTAATTCAGTCTCAACACCAAGAAAGGTTGAATATCCGTAAGGTTGATGTAACTGTAAGATCATATCTGAAGTATTGCATGAAAGTGATAATACTTGCAGATATAACCCTGACAACGATTGATAGACAAAACATTTTATAGACAGCACAAGAATTAAACAGGATACATAATACATAGAGGTGTACATAAGACATACATACAAAAGTAGAGATAATGACACATTCATGAATGGAAAAACATAAAAGCACATACATGAGACTAGGAATAGTCCATGCTGTAAGAATCACTTACAGTAATATAAGGGGGGGGCAAAGCCCAACGAGAAGGGGTAGACCGTGTCTAACCCATGTGTCTCATAGGTCGAGGAACAGGAAGAGGCAGAGACATTTAAACCAGCCGCTTAAATATAAACGGCCTAGCGGGAACCAGCGAACTAAACGGCAGACAACTCTCCAGGCAAATACGAAACTAACGCCACATAACCAACGAAACAACAAATACAGCTTTACATATTAGTTTGGTTTGGTTTGTTTTGTTTTACGGCATATCAACCTCAGTGGGTTATTTAATGCGATAAAGTTTTGAAATAAATCAATTCTTAATGGATAATACAATATTTTTATAAATACATTTTTCTATTTAACCCATAGATGGGACCCTAACAGGTTCTACACTCCGGGTCAGAGTGGACCAGGAAGCAATGGTGATGAAGGGTGGCTCCACATTCTCCAAACCTCTAAACTGGAACCTCACATCAGATAGAGTTTAACGTCATTCCCAGGACAAGTAGACCCGCAGCCACCGCTTCTAGCACCCATATAATAAAAGGGTTGGGGTTACATAATTAATAGGTTGCCTATAAACCATATGTTGTAAGGAAGATATTTCACCCTACAAGATAATTGGCTTGTCCAACAGAACACATATAAAGGTATGATGGGCGAGGTTGTTATAATCAAGTACATAGTAGTATTTGTAGTCATACTTTTGGAGAAGTGTGAATTGATTCTATTATTAATACTAGCAAATATATGCATCCTCCGGGTGCAAGTATTTGTTTAATTTAATGAAATATTATATTGAAAAGGCTCAATGAAACTAAATAAGAATGCAGATAAAAAGATTTGAAGCATAGAACAACTGTAACTTACTCGTCCATCACTTCCGTCTTTCATCGCTATTTTTTTCTAATTTAACTATTTAGTTAAAATAGAAGTAAAATAAAATTACAGTTATTTCTTCTTGTTAATGGGATTTCTTTTAAGATTTATTGAAGAGATTTTTGCTCATATCCATTAAAGATAAAACCAAACAATTAGAAATCAATAATACTAAACACATATTTATTAAATCAAAATTTCAATAANGCATGGTGGGAGATGGGCTTTAGTTTTCGAGTTAGAGCTCTCATAGTCCAGTAATAATTTTAATAGCGTAATTATATTAAAATCACAGGACTAATAATTTTCTGCAATCGGTGGCAATATCCTGATATTATGCGAATAGTAAATTTAAACGGACTACTCCGCGCAAAAAAATACGAACCAAAATGAGAGTAGCTCCGAAAACGGAAATAAGCGAATGGGAATCGTATGCTCGAAATACGAATAAGTAAGAATGGCCACCTCCAGCGAAGAAGAAGCAACAGTTGTTAGCGAAAAAAAATGTTTTATGTGCATTTTACCTTCCAAAAAGCATAAAATTGTATCATTTACTAAGAAAACGTGGACTCGCTTTTTAGAATAATTTTCAATTAAAAATAAACTGACTTTTAGAAAAAAAAAAAAATAGTATTTCGCATCATGTGACAACAAGTCACGTAAAATAAATGAGTAATAAGCGAATTTGCTTTTAGAAAAAATAAAAAAATAATAGTATTTCGCATCATGTGACAACAAGTCACGTAAATAAAATGAGTAATAAGCGAATTTGCTTTTTAGAAAAAAAAAAAAAAAATAGTATTTCGCATCATGTGACAACAAGTCACGTAAATAAAATGAGTAATAAGCGAATTTGCTTTTTAGAAAAAATAAAAAAAAATAATAGTATTTCGCATCATGTGACAACAAGTCACGTAAATAAAATGAGTAATAAGCGAATTTGCTTTTTAGAAAAAGACAAAAATAATAGTATTTCGCATATCGCGTAAATTTTTGTTGTTTCTATTCATAAGTTCGGTCTTTTATCTCTTTATTTATACTGTAATTAGTATCGAAAATGACCAAAACAATTTACGCCCCCAACATAAGGTGGGGTCAAAATTAAGTGACCTGAACAAAATGAGAAAGTTTTGAAATAAAATAAATAATGCATTATAAAAAGATCGTTCATTGATAAATAAACACTGAAAGTTTCATTAAAATCCGATAATTCCCTGATTTTTGGTAAATTATTTTCTGTAGGGGGGCTAAAGTCATACGCATTTTAGGTTCATTAAAAAAAAAAATTTTTTTCTAAAAAGCCAGTTCTTTAATTGAAAATTATATTTTGAAATTTTCCTGAAGAAAAAAAAATTGTTTACTTTAGTTACTAAAGCATTATTATTGTTTGCTTTAGTTACTAAAGCATATTATTAGGAACTTTTTTTGGGTGTTTTGAGGGTCATTCTAAATTAATATTTTTTTATTTCATAAACACAGAACACCAGCTGATGTTTACATTCCAGATAAAATCTGTAATCTCATTGGCTAATTGAATTCGGAGCTATTTTCGTTCTATACGTATTTTAATCACTTAAAACTTATTTATTAACTCTTGCGACAATAAACATGCGCGATAAAAAAAATTGGAATTTTGGGGTGATATCATTTTAATATTAAAGGACAATTTATTCGGCCACTTTTTACATCCGACACAATTGAACGATAATCGGCTTGGGACTGTAGCCTATTTACTTCATGTAACTTCTACCTACTAATTAGTGGACAAATACCAGTATATTATATATATATATATATATATTATATATATTGTGTGTGTGTGTGGTGTCTGTGTCTGTGTCTGTGTGTTTGTATGTCTGGTAGTAGTTTGTGTGTAATTGTGTGTGTTTTTTGGGGGGTTGGGTGTCTGTGTGTATTTGAGTATATGTGTTTGTATGTCTGTGTGTGTTTGTGTCTGTGTCTTTATGTGTGTGTGAGTTTTGTGTTTGTGTTTGTGTGTGTTTTTATGTGTGTGTTTGTTTATGTTTGTGTGTATGAGTAATTCCATATGTGTGAGTATGTTTCTGTGCATGTTTAAATGTCTATGTGTGTGTATGCTTGTATTTGTTTGTGTGTATATGTGTATTTGTGTTTGTTTTATGTTTGTGTGTGTGTGTGTATTTGTGTGTTCATGTATGCGTATTTATGTTTGAGTGTGTTTGTGTGTTTGGATGTCTGGTGGTATGTTTATGTGTAATTGTGTGTGTGTGTGTGTGTGGTGTGTGTGTGTTTTGTATGTGTGTTTTTTTTTTGGGGGGGGCTGTGTGTGTTTGAGTGTATGTGTTTGTATTTTTGTGTGTATGTGAGTATTTGTATGTGCATTTGTGTGTGTATAATTTTTTTGTATTTGCATGTGTTTGTGTGAGTGTGTTTGAGTGTGTGTGTAACTGTGTGTGTATGTTTGTGTTTGTGTGTGTATATGTGTTTTTATATGTTTGTATGTGTATGTATGTGTGTGTGAGTATTTGTATGTATGTATTTGAGTGTGTTTATGTATTTCTGTGTGTTTCGTGTGAGTATGTTTGCATGTGTATTTATGTTTATGTGTGCGTCTGTGTGTGTATATTTGTGTGTGTGTTGTGTGTGTGTGGTGTGTGTGTGTGTATTTGTTTGTGTTTGAGTGTATGTGTGTATATATTTGTGTGAGTATTTGTATGTTTATTTATGTGTATGTGTGTTTATATTTCTGTTTGTGGGTGTGCTTATGGGTAAGTTTTGTGTGTGGTGTGTGTGTGTTTGAGTTTGTGTTTGAGTGTATGTGTTTGTATGTTTGTTGTGTGTGTGTGTGTGTGTGTGTGTGTGTGTGTGTGTGTGTTTTTTGTGTGTGTTTTTGTGTGTGTGTGTGCTTGTGTATGTGTCTGTGTGTTTGAATGCGTTTTTGTGTATGTGTATGTGTTTGTGTGTATTTCTGTATGTTTATGTGTGTGTGTGTGTTTGTGTGCGTGTTTGTGTATGTGTGTGTGTGTATTTGTGTGTTGTGTTGCGTGTTTGTGTGCTTGTTTATGTATGTATGTGCATGTGCATCTGTGAAGTTTTACCCAAAACTTCAAGAAGTATAAAAACAAAATAAAAAACAAAGAAAGAAAAAATATGACAGAAAATGAGGATCTTTATTTTCAAATTGATTGATTGATTTTAACGGCATATCAACCCATCTAGGGTTATTGATATATACTTTGATTCCTATTTTACTCTGGTGGACCCCCATAACTTTTTCATGTTTAAAAATCCTATTGTGTTTTTCTAATTAGATATTATCAGGACTAGCAAAAATATCCCCCCTCCGGGCATAAGTATTTAAATTTTAATGTAATGAAATATATTAAATTAGAAAGACAATCAAAATTAAATAACGACGTATATAAAAAGATTACACTTATTTTAATTACATTTTAATTGCTTTCTATATAAAATCATTCATAGGATTGATTTTAATTTTAAAGTTTCTAAATATCAACTCAAACTAGCAAGAATATGTACCCTCTTCTGGGCATAAGTATTTAAGTTTTAATGTAATGAAATATATTAAATTATAAAGACTATCAAAATCAAATAGGAATGCATATAAAATATTACACATATTTTAAATAGACATTGTTAATAAATAAGATTTATTCTATGTATTAATGAAACTTACGCAATTCCTGAGGGTATTGTTACATAAGCAGTGACATATTTTCGGTTACAGACAGACAGACAGACATTTGAGAATACTGGTCTCTGCTCTCATGCATTTTTGTTGCACAATGTCGATTACAAGGTTCACAAGGATGAAAAACACAACATGGATTTTGATACTCTACCGACTGAACCAAACCGGCTGTACTACTCACTGTATCTTGGCAGTAAATAACCAAGAAAGGTTGATGTGCCATAAAACTAAATAAACAAATACAGCTTTAATTTCATTACTTTTTGAACACCTTCGTCCAACAGAACTCGTATAAAGATATGAATACATGAAGTTGTTCATAGTCAAATAACTACTAGTTGAGTAGCTAGTCATACAATTGGAGAACTGCATGTTGACTCTATTATTTATATTCCTGTACAAAAAGCAATAAACTTTTTTTTCTGGATTTTCAATGTTGTTTTTGATTAAAGCATAAATTGAATTAAATTGTTTTCGCATCGATTGTAATTTGGATGCTTTATCAGCTGAGCTACTACTTACTTTATGTATCTTGGCCTTAGATAACCAAGAAAGGTTGATGTGCCATAAAACTAAACAAGCAAATACAGCTTTAATTTCATTACTTTTTGAACACCTTCGTCTAACAGAACTCATATAAAGATATGAATATGCAAAGTTGTTCGTAGTTGAGTAACGTAGTATCATTCGTAGTCGAGTGACTACTAATCGAGTAGCTAGTCATACTGTTGGAGAACTGTGCGTTGACTATTATTTATATTCCTGTACAAAAAATAATAAACCTTTTTTCTGGATTTTCTATGTTGTTTTTAATTAATTCAGTCTCAACACCAAGAAAGGTTGATATACCGTAAAGGTTGATGTAACTGTAAGATTCAAAGTGATAATACTTGCAGATATAACTCCGACAACGATTGATAGACAAAACATTTTATAGACAGTACAAGAATTAAACAGGATACATAATACATAGAGGTGTACATAAACATACATACAAAAGTAGAGATAATGACACATTCATGAATGGAAAAACATAAAAGCAACATACATGAGACTAGGAATAGTCCATGCTGTAAGAATCACTTACAGTAATATAAGGGGGGGGCAAAGCCCCAACGAGAAGGGGTAGACCGTGTCTAACCCATGTGTCCCGTAGGTCGAGGAACAGGAAAAAGAGGCAGAGACATTTAAACCAGCCGCTTAAATATAAACGGCCCCTAGCGGGAACCAGCGAACTAAACAGGCAGACAACTCTCCAGGCAAATACGAAACTAACGCCACATAACCAACGAAACAAACAAATACAGCTTTACATAATTAGTTTGGTTTGGTTTGTTTTGTTTTACGGCATATCAACCTCAGTGGGTTATTTAATGCCGATAAAGTTTTGAAATAAATCAATTCTTAATGGATAATACAATATTTTTATAAATACATTTTTCTATTTAACCCATAGATGGGACCCTAACAGGTTCTACCACTCCGGGTCAGAGTGGACCAGGAAGCAATGGTGATGAAGGGGTGCTCCACATTCTCCAAACCTCTAAAACTGGAACCTCACCATCAGATAGAGTTTAACGTCATTCCCAGGACATGTAGACCCGCAGCCACCGCCTTCTAGCACCCATATGATAAAAAGGGGTTGGGGTTTACATAATTAATAGGTTGCCTATAAACCATATGTTGTAAGGGAAGATATTTCACCTACAAGATAATTGGACTTGTCCAACAGAACACATATAAAGGTATGAATGGGCGAGGTTGTTCGTAATCAAGTTACATAGTAGTATTTGTAGTCATACTTTTGGAGAAGTGTGAATTGATTCTATTATTAATACTAGCAAATATATGCATCCTCCGGGTGCAAGTATTTGTTTTAATTTAATGAAATATTATATTAGAAAGGCTAATGAAACTAAATAAGAATGCAGATAAAAAGATTTGAAGCATAGAACAACTGTAACTTACTCGTCCATCACTTCCGTCTTTCATCGCTATTTTTTTCTAATTTAACTATTTAGTTAAAATAGGAAGTAAAGAATAAAATTACAGTTATTTATTCTTGTTAATGGATTTCTTTTAAGATTTATTGAAGAGATTTTTGCTCATATTCATTAAGATAAAACCAAACAATTAGAAATCAATAATACTAAACACATATTTATTAAAATCAAATTTTCAATATCAATATGCAAATTAGCTTTCCTGTTCACATTGTAAACCGCTATTTTTGTTGTATATAAATACAATTGAATGTTATCAATATGTAGATATGGTCAACAGTGTTAATAATGTCAAACAATTTTATTAATAATTGAGGTTTAAGATAAAATGAAAATCATGCAGAATGTGACGTAAATAACTAAGGTAATTGTCAATTGAGTAGTAATATAGTTTTGGTTACAGATAGAAAAACTCACAATCTCCATTATAATAAGATTATTAATATTCCTGTACAAAAAGTAATAAAACCTTTTTCCAGATTTTGGATGTTGTTGATAAATTCAATCACAACACCAAGAAAGGTTGATGTGCCATAAAACCAAACAAATAAATACAGCTTTAGTCTAATTACTTTTTGAACACCTCTCTTATCTCAGCGTAAATTGAAATAAACTGTTTTTTCACATCCAATGTTATTTGACCATAACATAAGTAATGATACAAACTACAATCAAATCTAACATTCCAGTCTGAGTAAAGGCATATATAATTAATTAAGTCAGTGAGGAACTCATAGAAAACCCACCCTGGGGATTATTTAGTTATTTCCCAGAATAAATTCATCTGTAAATAAACGTGGTAAGTAATTATACATATACATATACTATGGTAAGTCAAAAGTTTTGCAATATTTTGGTAACATGAGGGGAGAGTCCCTTTGGCTAATGTACTGATTGGTTGTTTGGTTATTTTGTATTGTTTTATGGCATATCAACCCTTTTTGGGTGATTTAATGCTGAATAAAAACATTTTTGATAAACAAAGGACTCAGGCTGGTTGGTTGTTTGGTTTTATGGCATATCAACCCTTTTCGGGTGATTTAATGCTGAATAAAAACATTTTTGATAAACAAAGGTCTCAGGCTGGTGGTTGTTTGGTTTTATGGCATATCAACCCTTTTCGGGTGATTTAATGCTGAATAAAACATTTTTGATAAACAAAGGACTCGGGCTGGTTGGTTGTTTGGTTTTATAGCATATCAACCCTTTTTGGGTGATTTAATGCTGAATAAAAACATTTTTGATAAACAAAGGACTCAGGCTGGTTGGTTGTTTTGTTTTATGGCATATCAACCCTTTTTGGGTGATTTAATGCTGAATAAAAACATTTTTGATAAACAAAGGTCTCAGGCTGGTGGGTTGTTTGGTTTTATGGCATATCAACCCTTTTCGGGTGATTTAATGCTGAATAAAAACATTTTTGATAAACAAAGGACTCGGGCTGGTTGGTTGTTTGGTTTTATGGCATATCAACCCTTTTTGGGTGATTTAATGCTGAATAAAAACACTTTTGATAAACAAAGGACTCAGGCTGGTTGGTTGTTTTGTTTTATGGCATATCAACCCTTTTTGGGTGATTTAATACTGAATAAAAACATTTTTGATAAACAAAGGACTCAGGTTGCTTACAGTACCTGCTCTTGCTTAAATGGTCACCCAATTAAGTATTGAACAAGTTCATTACTGCTTAACTTTAATGATCTAGCAGGAATCAGTTCCCTCAGTGTGACTTAACTGTAATGATACCTTTTATGGTTAAGCCTTTTTTATAACCCAACTTATAAAAAGGGTAACTGTGCGTTCTTTAAGTGAGAATAAACAAGTCAACACTCTTTGATAACAGGATAACAACTGAATTTTATTTCAAAATTTGATGCCTGTCGGTGTATGTGTGTGTGCGCGCATGTCAAGTATTTGTGTGTGCTGATGACCGGAAATGAATCAGCTTTATTTATGAGGTCACAATACCCAATGATAATTAACTCAATACCAGTAACAATCTAGACTAACTTGCTAGTGTGTGATATTCAAAGATGGTTGATTGTTTTTTCTAATGGGATATCAACCCTTTTTGGGCTATGTAATGTCAAATAAAGTCATTATGATAAGCAAAGGACTCAGGTTGCTTACAGTACCTGCTGTTGCTTAAGTAGTCACCCAATTAATAATTGAACAGGTTCATCAGTGCTTAACTTCAGTGATCTAGCAGGAACCAGTACTTTCAGTGTGATTTGACCCTAATATATATATATATATATATATGTGAAAATAAAATGGAAATTAATCCGACAGTATGAATAAGATATAATGAAAAAACAAACGATGTTTACAACTGAAATAGGCTCATCAGAAGAGAAAGTGTGCAAACCGTTTCGGGGCCAATTCTCTTGACGGTTTTAAAATGGGCCGAGTGTTGCTTTTTAAAACCGTCAAGAGAATTGGCCCCGAAACGGTTTGCACACTTTCTCTTCTGATGAGCCTATTTCAGTTGTAAACATCGTTTGTTTTTTCATTATATCTTATTCATATATATATATATATATATATATATATATATATATATAGGTATGTATGTGTATATATGTTTGGTTGTTTTATTTTATGGCATATCAATCCTCTTTCGTATCATTTAATTCCAAATAAAGTAATTTTGCTAAACAAAGGACTCAGGTTGCTTACAGTAACTGATATTGCTTAAATGGTCACCCAATTAAGTATTGAACAGGTTCATCACTGCTTTAATTCGATGATCTAGCAGGTAATGTCCTGGACTGCGGCATTGTAGAATACGAGTTAGAATGTATAAGCACAAAGGTCTTCTCATATTTGAAATATCACTTTTCATGTGAAGCACAATTCAGCATCATTTATAGGAAAAACAAACAATTCCATTCTCATTATTTAGGTACTATATAACATCTCTTTTGCAATTGCTGTAACTCGAGTATCAGAGTTAACAGAGAAATAATAGTAAGAAGCACAACAAGTATTAAGGATAGGGAAAAAAGGTCTACTAATATGCTGAGTTGATGAGGGCCAGTATCAAACCAGGAACCTTGCGATTACTAGGCAAGTGCTCTACCGACTGAGCTAACCTGGCCCTATAGTTTGGAGTACTACTTTGGAATCCATGATTTTAGGCTTACCTGTCCATGCCCGATTGTCGGTGTTCTTACAGCCGGAGCAAAATTTTTTGAAACATCTGATTTCTAAAATGTGATCAACTGTGTCTTTATTTTTCACACAACAAATGTTTTCAGTTGTTTCTGCTAATTTTTACTATAAAAATGCATTGGAAATGATTTTTATTATGAAGATGCATTAGAAATGATTTTTACTATAAAAATGTATTGGAAATGGGTTTTACTATACAAATGCACTGGAAATGATTTTTACTATAAAAATGCATTGGAAATGTTTTTTACTATAAAGATACATTGGAAATGATTTTTAGTATAAAAATGCATTGGAAATGATTTTTACTATGAAAATGCATTAGAAATGATTTTTACTATAAGAATGCACTGGAAATGTCTTTTATTATGAAAATGCATTGGAAATGATTTTTACTATAAAAATGCATTGGAAATGATTTTTACTATAAAAATGCATTGGAAATGATTTTTTAAAAATCACCAACAGCACACCAATTACTATTATATTACCAACCCCATTGGGTACTTTCTATGGCTTGAACTGTTTCGGTCACATTATATATGCGCTGCAAATTAGTAAACACCAGCCCTGTCAGCTGGGTCTGTAGAATATACCGATTGCACCTCTGCAGAAGGGTAAAACCCAACCACTAATAGGGCCACCTGTTGGCTGGGTGGCGATCTGTGATGCTTAAGGATGGAATCCTGGTGGCTGAGCAGTATATGAAATGCAACACAACACCTTTGATCAATCAGCTGGTCACATCGAGCCCTAGTACCTATATGATTGTCGAAATCCTATTGCTCTTATAGCAAACACCCAACCCTTATTATCAGTAGTGGTTGATAGTCTTAGTGTCTTGGGTATGACGTTAAACAGCATCTAGTGGTGAGATTAAATTCTGAGGCTCTGGGGAGTGTAAAGTATCCCTTCATTGGCATAACTCGCAGGTTAGGGTCCCATCTATTGGTTAAATACTGTTTGCTTAAGTGGTCACCTAATTATGTATTGAACAAGTTCATCACTGTTTAATTTTAGTGATCAAGCAGGAATTGGTGCTTTCGGTGTGACTTAACCATAATTATACCCAATGATAATTTAACTCAATACCAGTAATAATCTACACTAACTTGCTAGTGTGTGATACCCAATGATGGATGATTGTTTTGTTTTATGGTATATCATCCCTTTTTGGGTTATTTAATGCCAAATAGTCATTGTACTAAACAAAGTCCTTTTTTATTTAACAAAGGACTCAGGTTTAAAAAAAGAGTTATTTAACAAAGGACTTTTAAGAAATGTGTTTAACGAGAGAACTCATTTCATTTGAAAAGAAAATTTGAATACCCCCAAAAATTGAACAATATAAAAACATCTTCAATGTAAAATAACCTAACAAAGGTTGACATGTCGTACCAAAATATTGCAAAACATTTGAATCATCCTACTAATTTATATATTAATATTTGTGTTTGACCGTTATCATCTTGCAACACCCTCTGGTTAAAAATGAGACCGTCCAAATCATCCAGGAGGAAATGCAAAAAATGTAAATCCTGATTATCTGGTGTTGCTTATATGCTGAATTCTTATTTCTTATGAGTTTCGTCACCTCAGCTAAATAATGGACCATTCTGTTTTTATCATAAAGAAAGAAAGGGAAGAAAAGGGACATGAAAAAAAAATTGAGTATCCATTAAGAATGAATTTATTTCAAAACTTAATTGTCATTAAATGACCCACTGAGGTTGATAGGCCATAAAACTGTAGTGAGCTGGAAATTAACGCTTTGAAAGCAAAAATAAAATGATGAAAATAAACGCTTTGCGCATGAGGATTAGCGCAGCTAGAGAGAAAAATAGAAATATTAAAAATCATAATTTTCAACCAATCAGAGGTGTTCATGCCTAAAAAGAGGTTTATCAAAAAGACCCTTTTTGGAGCCTATCTGAACCCTATATAAACAAAGGTTTTTCGAGGAATAGCAGAGAAAGAACCAACTTGCCTGAATACTCCACGCTTCTCGTTTTAAGAAATATTTCCCTACTGCAGAAGGTATTATAAGCTATATCTTTCTCTCTCTCTCTCTCTAAGTAACTTGACTGCTGATTTGAATTTTGAACGTTACCCTTTCTTTCTCAGTTGGAGTCAACTCAACAATTCTTATTATCCTATTACATGAACATTTAAAAAAGCATTTTCTGCAGGACATTGATCAGTTTTATTGATTATTGTAATCTTTTGTTTTAATACACATTTTATTTGTTAAATTTATGAATTCGGTTATTCCACATGATCAAAGGGGCACCACTCTTGACTGATAAATTATTTATTTATTTATTGATCTACTAGTAAAAAAAAAGATGGGGTTAGGGTTTAGGGTTAGGATTAGGGTTAGTTTAATGGGAAAATAAATAATTCATCAGTTAAGAGTGGTTCCCCTTTGACCATGTTAGACTTATAGGAAATAACCATGAATTCTTTGGGTTTTTTTTCCTTAATACATGTGACCTTATGGTGTGATGAGTAAATTACCTAAATATATATAACTCCCATCAACTTCTCCACTATAAAACAAAACAAAACAAACCATAGGTCCAACTAGTAAATGATAAAGAGCAAATAAATTTTTTACTATAGGAATGAATTGGAAATGATCTTTTACTATAAAAATGCATTAGAAATAGTTTTTGCCTGAAAAAAATGAATTGGACAATGATTTTTACTATAAGAATGCATTGGACAATGATTTTTACTATAAAAATGCATTAGAAATGATTTTTACTATAAAAATGCATTGATGATTTTTACTATAAGAATGCATTGGACAATGATTTTTACTATAAGAATGCATTGCAATGAGTTTTACTATAAAAATGCATTAGAAATGATTTTTACTATAAAAATGAATTGGACAATGATTTTTACTATAAGAATGCATTGGACAAATAAAAAATGCATTGAAGAAAAAAATGCCGATTACAGCAACCAGTCACATTAATATGAAGAGAAATAACTTAAGGACAAACAGGAAAGAAGCAATTGAAATATCTACAAAATACTTCAAGTGACAACCGGAGGAAAGAAAAAAGAAAGAAATATGTTTATTTTCCCACATTACATTTTTTACAAAAAAACACAATAAATAATCAATTAATGTATTAATGCGTGGAGAATGATCACTAATTAGGACTGAGTCTATTCTAGCAGTGACCACCTCTGCTATTTCATAGAATTTCAGATTTAAATTTGAAGAGATTGAAAGCAGTTTTAAAATGTTTTAAAAGAATCAAATGTCTTTAGATAAATAAGATTTATTATTTTTTATTCTATTTATTTATATATATTTTTTTTTTAGATAGATCCATTTTGATATTTTTCTGTACTTTTTTTTGTGTGTGTGTGTAAAAAGAAAAAAATTAGATTCCCAACTCGTCCTTTTTGGAGTAAGGCATTTTTTCTTTTACAAAAGCAAAACATTGCGTTTGTTTTTAAAGAGCCCTCGGGAGCTGTTAAAAATATATTAACTGATATAAATAATTAAAGAAGAACAAAGGTTATTAATTTTAGATATACAGTAGAGACAGGAAAATTGCACATGAAATGACCTGGAGATGGCTAAGAAGGCTAGGCCTAAAAAAAGACACTAAATGTCTATTAATAGTAACAAAAAATAATATCATAAGTAGTGGTGGACCGAGCCTATTTCTTATACTAAACAAAAAGAATATGAACTTTTGGGCATTGGAAAAATGCATTGGATATGGTTTTTACAATAAAAAATGCATTGACCAATGATTTTTACTATGTCCAATGCATTTTTATAGCAAAGATCATTGTCCAATGCATTTGTATAGTAAAAAATAATTTCCAATGCATTTTTATAGTAAAAATCATTGTCCAATGTATTTTAATAGTAAAAATCATTGTCCAATGCATTTTCATAGTAAAAATCATTGTCCAATGTATTTTAATAGTAAAAATCATTGTCCAATGCATTTGTATAGTAAAAATCATTGTCCAACGCATTTTAATAGTAAAAATCATTGTCCAATGCATTGTCCAATGCATTCTTATAGTAAAAATCTTTGTCCAATGCATTTTTATAGTAAAAATCATTGTCCAATGCATTTTAATAGTAAAAATCATTGTCCAATGCATTTGTATAGTAAAAATCATTGTCCAACGCATTTTGATTGTAAAAATCATTGTCCAATGCATTTGTATAGTAAAAATCATTGTCCAATGCATTTTCATAGTAAAAATCATTGTCCAATGCATTTTAATAGTAAAAATCATTGTCCAGTGCATTTTTATAGTAAAAATCATTGTCCAATGCATTTTAATAGTACAAATCATTGTCCAGTGCATTTTTATAGTAAAAATCATTGTCCAATGCATTTGTATAGTAAAATCATTGTCCAATGCATTTTAATAGTAAAAATCATTGTCCAGTGCATTTTTTAGTAAAAATCATTGTCCAATGCATTTGTATAGTAAAATCATTGTCCAATGCATTTTAATAGTAAAAATCATTGTTCAATGCATTTGTATAGTAAAAATCATTGTCCAATGCATTTGTATAGTAAAAATCATTGTCCAATGCATTTTAATAGTAAAAATCATTGTCCAGTGCATTTTTATAGTAAAAATCATTGTCCAATGCATTTGTATAGTAAAAATCATTGTCCAATGCATTTTAATAGTAAAATCATTGTCCAGTGCATTTTTAGTAAAAATCATTGTCCAAATCATTGTCCAATGCATTTTTAATAGTAAAAAATCATTGTCCAGTGCATTTGTATAGTAAAAATCATTGTCCAATGCATTTTAATAGTAAAAATCATTGTCCATGCATTTGTATAGTAAAAATCATTGTCCAATGCATTTTAATAGTAAAAATCATTGTCCAATGCATTTTATAGTAAAAATCATTGTCCAATGCATTTTTATAGTAAAAAATCATTGTCCAATGCATTTTTCTAGTAAAATGTACCATTTCAGAATTGACTTGTTAGTAGGCAGATCCACATGAAATTAACACCTGAAAACATGCTGCACGCTGACAACAACTATTCGTTTTAGCAATCTCTAACAGCTGTGTTGCTGTGGGGGTAAGTACCATCTTGGATTTCACTGCCTTCTATCAGGGGAATGCACAAAGATTCTGCTAGTGAGAAAATAGATTTTTGGGGTAATGTATGTGATGTCACCATCTTCTTATTATAATGGAGATTCAGTGTCTGTCTGTAACCAAAACTATATCACTGCTTATGTCATAATACCCTCATGAATTGTGTAAGTTTATCAATGGGTACTTAATTTATAATCAAAATCATTAATACATAGAATAAATCTTATTTATTAATGATGTCTCTATGAAAATCTTAGTTAGAGTTGTCTCAAAACAGCTCATATTATGAGTGCATTTAAAATCCTCTAATGTGTACTTATATATCTCTAAGAAATAAAGGTTTAAATAATATATGGTGTGCTTAATTTGGATACTGGTTTTAACAAAATGGGTTTAATAAATAATCCCTTGGTGTTATTGATCTCTAATATTCTTTTTTTCACCAACATATTAAAATCAATTCTATGAATTTTATATAGAAACCAATTGAAATATAATTAAAAGTGTAATCTTTTTATATGTGTTCTTATTTAATTTTTAGTTTATTTTTAAAACAAGCCACACATTTATGAATGAAAAATGTGATAAAATATTGGGACCAAGTATTCAATAAGCACCCTAAATCATTAACTTAATGAAAGGTTCATATTTTAACTCATCACCGGTAAGTTTCACTTTCAAATATTTGAAAATAAACGAACAAACGATTTTTGCAATGATATTGTATCTGACAAAAACAAATTTTACAAATTGTGTGATACTATTTCTGAACGACATCCTTTTATTTAAATAAGCATAAAATATTTTGTAAATAAAAATTGTATTTTTATTTAAATAAAC
This sequence comes from Doryteuthis pealeii, assembly GCA_023376005.1. Lineage (NCBI taxonomy): Eukaryota > Metazoa > Mollusca > Cephalopoda > Myopsida > Loliginidae > Doryteuthis > Doryteuthis pealeii. Next base: position 67,641,552 of record CM042166.1, read on the forward strand.
ATAATTGCATTTCTCTTCTGATTAAGTAAAAACTATTTTAGTATAAAAAAATCTTTTTTTAAATCATCGTAAGTGTTGAAAAATATTCATAAATTTCTGATAAAAAAGTATTTATCTAAAAAAAAGATTTTGCTATGGAATTTTAATTTGATTACATGTACCAACCATCTATTTATTTAATTTATTGTGAGTTCAACATCTCCATAAACTTCTGATTAAAATCATTTGTTTACAAAAAATTGGAAGCGGAAGTTACCGGTGATGAGTTAAAATATGAACCTTGGGGTGCTTATTGGTTACTTAGTCCAAATATTGAAATAGTAAATAACTGATAAAAAATTTACATAAAGGAAATTAAAAAAGAAATATTAGATAAGATATTATTTTATTACTAGCTTTAGTACCTACACTTTGGAAGAGTCCATATGGTGTAGAAGCTAACATGTTGGATGATAAGATAAGTACAATATGTGTAGAAGCTAACATGTTGGATGATAAGATATTATTTTATTACTAGCTTTAGTACCTACACTTTGGAAGAGTCCACGTGGTGTAGAAGCTAACATGTTGGATTGTAATATTGTAGTTAACAAATTCAAACCACAGTCAAATTATTATGTTCACTTTCGGACTAATACCCTTAAGAAAGGTATGAACCCCCTCACCCCCCCCCAATAAAAATATGGGTTAGATAATACCACTACTGTTCTTCTACGAGGTTGGTTTTGGCATGAAGGTTGGTATGCCATTGAACAAAGAAACCAAACCACACCTTTATGAATGATAAAGTTTGATAAAATATTGAAATAGTTAATAAGACTGATAAAAGATTTACGTAAAGGAAATTAAAAAAGAAACACCAGATAAGATATTTATTAATCTTGAATTTATAGAGGTCAGAATTATGTTACAGCTGTTCTGAGGGGAAACAAACTGAGTGAAACCTGAACCACCCCAATTTGATTCAAGTTAAAGGGCAATCCAGAAAATAGAGTTCTTCTACACTAAATTTGGTGAGAGAATTTGTGATTATCTCCCTTACATGTCACAGTTCTCCTATTTGACCCTAGGGGGCACAAAAATTTGCACAGTTATACAGTTTTTGAATGCAAAAGGCATTAAACTGATTGAAATTCTTTGCCAATTAACAGAATGTAATAAGTAATTGAGAGTTACTTCCCCTGTTTTATTATTACCTCCCCTTTGTGTAAATCTTTAACTTTCTGAAAGTATATAAACTCCCAAGAAACTGCAATTGTATTTTAAGTAGAATAAAGCTTTCTCACGCCTAACCGTGTGTGTTCATTTATTATTACTCAGAAGTGTATGGCAAGTTATGCATGTATGTCAAAACGTCTGCAAGTGGTGTAGGGAGTTTAAAAATGATAACGTTCAATGCTTCCTCAATGACAGGGTGGTGAGCTAGTATGACTTGGACATACAAAAACCTCCCATGTCTACGTACATGGAGTAGGAAAAAGTTTTGGGGTAAGAAGAGGTAAGAAGAGGTTTGGGGTAAATGTAGCTGGATATTTTCGGTGCGTGTTCTTTGGATATTTGCTTTTTACCCTATCTCATTTGGTAGTCACGCTGAAGAGAAGGAATTTAAGGAACGAAAAAGAAAGAGACAATGGCAAGAGGTAGTTTTATGACTTAGGCTTTACTGACAGGGTCATAGTCGCCTGTAGCAAGGGAATATCCCCCTGGCTAGTAGGAGTGACTAGACCCAGTTAAGGCCCAAACCCAGTTAAGGCTCAAACTTGAAATGGCCGAGAGAAACACTGCATCTTTCAAGGCCTCCATGCTTCCTGTAGTCCACCAACACCATACCTGATGCCCCTCTCGACACATATATGCACACACGCACACACATACATGCATATTATTACTGTAAACTGTTCATGTGACACTAATACATGTATTCTGTGTACTAGACATGAGACTTTGATGAGTTGTGGTGCACCTGAGCACTGTACACAATAAATTTCATTATTATTCGTTATTATTCTTTTGGGGGGCAGAGGGCAGTCCTTTTCGTTGGACATGTGTAGAGGGTTCTTCCGGTGAAGGCCCCATGGGAGTTTTTTTTTTTTAATTCTAATTTTATTTTCGTTTTATCTTAATCCCCACAAGTATAGCCACTAGGTGGCATGGCCAACAGCATTATATAAGAAAGAGCACCTCACATGGTATTATAGTGGTTTGTCGGGTAACCAGTTTATAGTGGTTGTCAATTTATGGTGGTTGTCTTGGGTGAAGCATTATATATATATATTTGATATATATAAATATTAGTAATTTACATCAAACATACTATAAGTTTATAGAAAGAATAAAAGGAAAAACAAATAATTCACAGAAGGAATCAGTAAGCCTTGTATTTGAAAAATTTAAAGTTACAGTAATAAGAGAAGTCGAAATGTAGTGTTCAAAGTTTATCAGAATATGCTTTTTTAAAAGTTCATGTACTGTAGAGGAAGAAAGAGTTGAGTTCATTCCAATAGAGAAAGAAAGGATAATGTTCTATATATCAGCAGTGAAGTAACTTGTAGAGAGGGTAAGATAGGAAGTACCTTCAGTTGCAGGCAAATAGTTTTAAGTTGAGCAATGTGGACTATTCAGGCATGTTGGTCTTTGAGCTGTTCTTTGAAAACCTTCGTTTATATAAGATTTTCCTAGGCTCCAAATCGGCCTTTTTGAAAAACTTCTTTTTAGGCATGAAGGTTTCTTATTGGTCGAAAATGATCATTTTTAATATTTCTGTTTTTGCTTTATACCTGCACTGATCCTATGTGCAGATTGCTTACTTTCATCATTTTATTTTTGCTTTCGAAGCGTTAACTTCCGGCTTGCTTCTTATCATTCACTACAATGTAATGGTTAGCAAGTTAGAATTGCTAACCATTGTTAATGAGTTTGATGCTCACTGGGCGCCCCATACTTTTGTCAAAGTCAATTCCAAGTTTACTATTTCTCTGAATTTTTTAGATGAGGCTTGATGATTAGTATTATTTGTATTATTCAAACCATTGTCCCCATCTTCATTGTTATCTGTATAACATTTCAGCCGATGTGTCCTCCGGCCTTCTTCAGGTATTTCTTGTCAGACTTGGGAACCTACTTGGACTCGGGAACCTACTCGGACTTGGGAACCTTCTCGGACTCGGGAACCTTCTTTTCGAATTCAGTAACATACTTGTCGTAATCGGGAACCTTCTTTTTGTAATCGGGAGCCATCACGGAACTTTGAACCTAACCCTTTATTCAGTCCACAGGGGTATCCTGTTCTCATTCCCCAAACCATGGATGAGGTAGAGTCGTTAAGCTGTGTTAATTATTATTCTATGTTACTGAGTTTGATGCTCACTGGGCGCCCCATACTTCTGACCTTATAAGAAGGAATGTCAAAGTCAAAACTCTCTCTAAGCATTTTCAGCCTCAACAAACAAGACACACATTAATGGATATCTCCCTGTCAACCCATTGAACGGTGTGTGGGGGTGGGGGGCTTTACACCCCTGCAACCTTATGTTGCATGACACATGATAACTGTCAAGCCCTAGCAACTATATGATTGTCCCAACCCTATTGCCCTTATGGCAAGCCCCAACTCATTTTATCATATGGGTGCTAGAATGCAGTGGCTGAGGGTCTACATCTCCTGAGAATTACACACATTAACTCTTAACATCCTGTTGAGAATTTTCTTAAGTTCAGAGTCCTATTCCTATAAGGTTATTGTTGTACCAGCCGTTCCTACAGTGCACCGGTTCTCACTATAGATAGTGAGACACCGAGTGTAAAGGTAGTACTGTTCCCGTTAATGACAAGCTAGTCGTACATGTACCATTATTGTAAATACACTTGTCTTATTTTACCCTATCTCGACTTGACTTCTTTTTTACTGTTGGGACTAACATCACAACAGTTATATAAAAAAAATGGCTAAAAATGGCCTTTTCATTTAAATGAAGATAGATTAGGAAAATGAATGTGACTTCCGGACGGGTGGAATGAGGCGGTATAGGACATTAAGAGTTAATGGGTATCTCCCTGTCAACCCATTGAATGGGGGTGGGGCTTTACACCCCAGCAACCTCATGTCACATGGCACATGATAACATGGTTAACCTATAAGTCTTTACACTTTCATTTTCTACCATCAATATATCAAGGAATCAACATTTTTGCTACTTAAGACTCCTTTTCATATTAGGATATTTCGCTCATACAACTCTGTATAAGCTCTTCCTCGTTTCTCATGTCATGTTTGTATTCTCTTCTGTTAAGTTGGTTCAGGCTATAAAATATCCTTGTTATTTCTTCCCTGTAAATTGTTCTCACATCTATTCTGTACGAGGAAATGATACTGGACCTCGACAAGTCAGCACATGAGTAGCACATCATGGCTAATCTGATCTATATGATAAAGCATCTGCAAGCTGACAGTAGGTATGGCGCTCCAACTCAGGAAAAAAATCTCCCTGGTCTAGTCCTAGAGAAAAAGGGATAGACTCCTTCACTCTTCGGCTGATACTGACAACAGGCCATTCCCCAGGCTTTACTTTTACATTATATATGATGGACTCTCCTATCGTGAACAATAGATGAGTGTCAGCAGTGAGTGATTTTTTTCCTCCCATGTTGTGCATGCTATCAAGAAGACATTTTGTGTTTCCTTGAGTGTGATAGCAGCCCAGCCTTGCTGTGAGCTATGGAGCCACACTGGCAGATGGAATTTCCTAAAGCAAGAGTCATATGTTTTTGTTTTAAAGTTAGATGGAGCTGATCTCGATGTTTCAGTCTATTTTATTCAGAGCTCTTTAAACTAGTGAAACATGTCTTATGCCATTCTTTCCGATTTGATGCTAGATTTTCCCAAGCACTCAGGTTAATATTGAGGTGTTTCAAATTGTCCGTCAATTTGTCTTTATAGTATAAGAGTGTATATATATATATATATATATATATATATATATATATATATATACTGTGTTTCCATGAAAACAATACCTACCTGCAAAATAAGACCTAGCATGATTTTTCAGCATAATTTTAATATAATCCCTCCCCTTAAAATAAGCCCTAGTTGAGTGGCAGACAGATGAAAGAAATGAACATTTTTCATAATGACATCATGCGACGCAAATACTCGGCATCCTCCAAAAATAAGCTCTAGTGTTATATTTCAGAGTGAAAATTAATATATACCCTGTAATATTTTCGTGGAAACATGGTATATATATATATATATATAAATTGATTGTGTATAAACTTTGTTCTTGTGAATGTTGTTTTTTGGTATTATGAAGCATGGAAATCAACAAGTGAACAAAAACAAAAAACAGAACAAAAAAACAGAGTTTCAATATCCAGCTGTTGTTCTGTCTCAGGTTTGATTTATTCTGATATTTCAGGTGAACCTTCACTCTTTGTTAAGGTACAAAGACTGTGTGGGGAAAAGTGAAATCCAGTATATGTGAGAAAAAAATTGATGTGAAAGGATTTGGTGTTGTTTAGCCGTTATTTTCCTTTCAAAATTGTGTGATGTAACTCACAATATAATACAATATAAATATATATATATATATATATATATATATATATATAATATACCAAGCGTGTTGGTAAATCCTCGCGGTGAGAAAAAACCCAGCAAATAGTTTGATTGTAAAAATATACTACCAAACATCAACCAGGGAGAAAAAAATTTTTGAAAAAAAGAAAAGACCAAATAGTCGTACCAACAAAAAATCTATTGGTACAGTATTTGGCCAAAAGAAAAAACAATTTATATGTATACATATGTATATAAGATATATATATATTCATATAACCGCTAGGAGAATAGCTAATAAGTAAAAAGTGCTCAATACCTAAGTAGAGCAAATAATGTCAGATCTTAGCCCTGAAGAGCATTAAGCGAAACTAATAGTAGGTTTGTCTGACTCATTAGATTTATCTTTATCTTTATATATATATATATATATATGTGTGTGTGAGAGAGAGAGAGAGAATGTGTGTGTATGTAAATGTAACCCAGCAAAAAAGACATATCACAGCAAGATTTTGTATCTAAGCAATACACTTAGAATGTTTTAATTTAGATTTTTAGAAATGTGGGGCACCCAGTGAGAAGCGAATTCACTATAATGGTTTGCTAATCTATCTTGCTAACCATACATACATGATATACAAATGAGAATTTTCGTAATATGATTCTAATAATAATAATAAAAAGTAAAAAAATTGGTAGAGTGGCCTTTTGTCAGTATCAGCCGAACAGCGAGGTAGTCTATCCCATTTTCGCTGGTGCTAGACCAGGGAAATTGTTTTTGTTGAGGTGGAGCGCCACACTTACCGTCAGCTCCCCACCTTACCGCTCAGATTACCCAATGTGTGCTACACATGTGCTGAGTTGGTAGGAACCAGTATCAAACCAGGAACCTAGCAATTCATAGGTGGGTGCTCTACAGACTAAGCTAAACTGGTCCCTTAATAATAATAAGAATTTTATATAATAATGATAATAATAATAGTAATATGATGATGATGATGATGATGATTATTATTATTTTTAAACGAATAATTGAATTTAAGAATTGATGATGATAATTTTTTAAATAAATAATTGAATTTAAGAATTGTATTTCACCAAATTAATTTTAGTATAATTTTCTAAGATTCTTTATAAATTTTTGAAAAAAATATTTATATTTTTTCCCGTGATCCTCTCCGGGCGTTTTTGATACATTTCTTACAGACGACACCATTTTCTTAACAACATCAAGGTAACCCTTTTTCTTTTCTACTTCTTCAATATTTATATCATTTATTTGGGTATTAATATTTGATAAATTTCTTTGAGATAAAAATTAATAATTATGCTGAACATTTTATTCAGGCAAATATGTTGAAAATATCTTCAAATATTTGATAAATTATTGTATTTGATGAGCGGTGATTTTAGGTTAAATTTTAAAGAATCTTTAAAATTTAACCTAAACTCACTTAATCTTTAATAAAGTTTCAATTAATTTTTGTTTGTTTCATTCTGAATTAAAATTAAATTATCCCAGCTTAAATCTTTCATTAAAATTTTTAATGAAAGATTTATGCTGGCATAATTTAATTTTGAATTAAATTTAACAGTAATTTTGTTTGATTAAAAAAAAAAACTTTTTCAGGATTTTAAACGTTTTTCTTTGTTTTTTATTGTAAAAAAAGTTTGTTTATATCGTCCTACTGAAAATTTGAAAAATATTTTGGCTACACAAAAAATATTATATTAGCCGTAGACTGTGAATTAAGGGTCGTAGATTTTTGCCACAGTCTACCGGACAGATGTTAGTGGAATATAAAATGAAGTCCAATAATTTCTCAACTGGGATTAATTGTATATGATTTTTATTAAAAGTATTAATTTAATATTTTTAATAAAAATCATACTCTAAGGAAAACATAACTTTCGTTAATTCCTTTAAGTTAAAAAAAAAATTAAACCGCATTAATTGATGTTGTATAGATTTAAAGTTGTTGCGTAGTGATTCAATTATACACTCTTTTTTTTTTTTTTTTACCTCAGCGTTGTTATTTTAAGGGAATTGAGATTAAAAGTTCTATACTAAAATAAACGGAAAATTACTATTTGCAGGTAATTTTGTCGAGTATTTAACGATATTTCTATTTAAAAGTAAGAAGAAAAAAATTAAAACTTTTGCAGTTCTGAGGATCGAACTCTCTTTGGTTTGTTTTAACAACCACCCAGAAAAAAAAAAGAAAAATTGTCACCCATACCATTCATTTTTTCTGAAATTTTGTCCATGTGTTGACTATGTTAAAGTAAGACAATCCCAAAAAATTTGAGTTTACGTCAATTTTTATCTCCAAATTTTTTTTTTTTTTTTTGGGGGGGGGTCGCGTAATTTTTCGCACAATCAATTTTGTAATCTATTTTTGTCTGTAAAATAAAATGAGTTCTAGAACTTCCTTACTCCTGAAAATTGGTTTCGAAAAGCTTTTTGATCCGAAGAATCAAAAAATGCTATCAAAATAAGTTTCAAAATTAACCAATTTTAAGTAATGATTTCAGATTTTTTCATAGCAAGATCAACAGATGGGAAAATCCAGATATGGCATGACAATTGATTTCTTCTCATTTTACATATATTGAACATATTATCTTCAAGATACGAACTCCCAAAATTTTCAGATTTTTTTTTTTTTTTTTTTTCTAAAGGAATGCTTCCTTCAAATTAGCAGCAGGAGCAAGAATCGTACGCTTTTTTGATCTGCTTTTTGTTTTTGTTTTTTGTTTTTTTTTTTGTTTTTTTCGGGAAAATAAACTTTAAAAAAAATCTGAATTCTTAATCATTTTTTTTCTACAATAAATTATTTTAGGTCTCAAGGGTTTTCAAATTTTATTCAAGGTCAAAAATTCGGGAGCGCGTATCTTGAAGATAACATTATTTGCACCAAAAAGATTTTTGCTTGAAACAGAAGCTACAACATGACTTAAAATGTTTCACTTCTATATTTTAAGTGTTTCCGTTCAGCCATTGAATTGGGTTTATATATATGGAGCAAAATAATTGTCTGAGTGCAATAAAAAAAATGTTTTTAATAATAATTTGGGGGGTTCTTGACATTTCTGTCTACCTAACAGATCTTGGCTACAAGCCCTGAAGAGGAAGGCAAAAGGCCTCATAGACAATGTAGTTGTAGTTCCTTCATTCCTAAACCCCCGGCCCAAAAAATGACTTTCCTCACCCTCCTTTATCCCCATAGCAGCAGTTAAGAGTAATAAAACTATCTCCTCAAATTCTCAGGCCATACGTTTTTTCTAACTGCTGTCCACCCCTTTATCTAATAATAGACTGACTAACCTTTTTCTAAAAAATTATGCTAATATTTCTAAGAATTGTGCTGATATTTAAATTTAAAAAGGTTTTCATTAGTTTTTAAAGAACCTGTTTTTCCATGTAGTGTACAAGTTTTTTTTTTGTGTCCATTATTGGTTAATAGTATTAACCAATGGAACACAAAAAACAACTTGATGGAATACTTATGTAAATGCAAGAGAATTATCTCCCTTGCTTTGTTCGGCTATCCTATTGCGTGGGTACAAAACACTTCGACACCGGTAAAAAGTCACATGTGCGTATGGCGCTAGTTTTCAATTCTTATTAGCAGGCAGGAACTGGGAGACAAGAAAGTTAGTGTCAGCACGGAGCTTTTCCTCCTTTTTCGATTTTATTAGTTGTGTATTAGAGAAACTACATAGTCCTTTGTATTCTATTGTAGTTTCATGTTGAAGACCAGTTGCGAGACAGGAGGATAAGTGACAACTCCCGTATTCATGTAAATAAAAGTGTGTCTTCACCAGTCGACTCTGTCATTACTCATTCCTTGCCTGGGTGTTGCCGTCACAACTTAAGAAGATGGATATAACTTGTGATTTTGGGAAATTGTTAAACCAACCATGTAACAAGACACACTTCACTAGAAAAGTTGGATTGAAACATTTCAATGAACTGGCCAATGATTTACAAGAGTCATTGTTGTGAGGGCAGGTTTACTAGACCAGAAAGATATCACGACTTTATGTAAACATCATGAGTTTCAATATGGACAGGCATTTGTGAGGAGAATAGATAAATGTTGTGGTATTTTGAAATCACATTAACGGAAAGTAAAATGAGATAGACCTATAACTCTTGAGATTGCGCGTAAACTCAGTGAAAAAAATATTCGAGTTATTCCTGGGCACAAGTTTTGTCGTGAATGTCTTTCTCGATACCAAAAGATCAAGGAAGAACTGAATAAGGAATCAGTAGATGATGATGTTTTTGAGACCGGTGAAATTCCAAGAAGAAATTCAACACCTGATTCTCTACAGTTGTAACTTCACCCGTCAAAAAAGAAAGAAAAATGCTTACTGAATTTTTACTTTTTTTATGGTTAAACTTGCAAATCGTCCTTAAAATTAAAACAGAAACTTATTTGGTGGTAGTCCATAACAGTTTCACTACAGTGTATGAATGAACTTTTTTTGCGAATTGGGTTACGGTTTAGAGGTTTGGGGATTAAGGTTGTTTTTAATTACGTATTGCTTTAAAAAAAAAAAATTACTATACATTTAATTAACCATTGAAATTAATTATTGAATCCAACGGTAGACACATTAGTCTCAGTTGTTTGTGTTACTATTGCAATGTATAATTTCAATTAAACTTGGTTTAAAAAAATTATTTTTCAACATTAAATGTATAGTAATTTGGGGGTTTTTGTTGTTGTAATTAAAAACAACCTTAATCCCCAACCCCCTAAACCGTAACCCAATTAGCAAAAAAGTTCATTCATACACTGTAGTTAGACTGTCATGGATCACAAAATAAGTTTCCGTTTTAATTTTGACGACGATTTGGAAGTTTAACCTTTTTTATTTTTCATTCACATTACTTGAAATCCATAAGTAATATGAATGAATGAAAAGTAAAAAAGACTTTTTTTTAATTAAGAAACCATATTTTTGGGGGCAAAATAATGAGACCTGTTGGAAATAAAGGTGATATGGTACTATTAAATTAGACCTAAACATTTAGATGATTTTTTATTTAAAACAAATGTATCACCTATTTTTAATATAATTCTCTATACAATTGGAATTTCACCCATCAACCTGTATGGAGTACCCCCAGCACAGCCGTTGCACCTTTGCAAAAGTCTAGCTAACCAATGTTAGGGACCAATTTTAAGATGACTTTTTGTAGGCTTGCAATGTTTAAAAAAAAAAAAAAAAAAAAAACAAATAAAAAGCTTACTGAAGAACCATGCATTTCAAGTAATGTGAATGAATGAAAAATTTAAAAAGTAAAAATTAAAAAGAGCGTATTTGGGCAAAATAATGATATGTTGGAAATAAAGGTGCTATGCTATTAATTAGTCTCTCTAATATCATAGCACCTTTTAAATACCTTTAAATAATCTAATAATACCGTTGATCCCAGCACAACCAAATAAATTTCCGTTTTAATTTTGACGATGATTTGCAACTTTAACCATTAAAAGTTACTTTTTTAAAACTCAAAAAATAATTTTTGTAGCGTGTTTTCTCTTTTCATCTTTTTAAAGACAATATTTTTATTTGAATTGATGCAATAAAAAGTCTTTTCTTTGATTCAATTGACTTGTTTTTATTCACTTAAAAATTTAATTCTTTGGCATAAAATAAGCCATCAAGGGTTGACATGCCATAAAATCCAACCAACCTCTGCTGAGATTTGGATTACCTTGCTTTTAACCTGGTCTAAATTTTACTTATACACTTGTATCATACTAGATTAAAAGTGCTGTAAGTTTAACCCAAAGCCTAACTTTTTTTGTTCCCCAATGATACTTGCCATTAGAAAAATAAGTTCTAAAATGTTTGTCTTCTGGTTACCCTTACTTTACTTTTTACCTGGCCTAATGTTTACTTATACACTTGTATCATACTAGGTTGTTTGTCGTCTTTTAAGTAATTATCTAATTCTCTAGTATTTATCTTAGAGCAATTACTCCTTGGTTGTTAATGTACTCATTTCAGTGAATGCCTCTAATGATCGAAGAAAAGGTTCAAGTCTTTGGTTCTCGGCAACGATATTGTTGCGTCAGGGTTTGTTGGTTAGTTTCTTGTTTCTTTCCAAAGTAAAGTCTACAAAAGTTAATCATTTCTGGTAGACTGTTGAAGAACAATAGTTGGTTAAATATCGTTTCCTCATATGGAGTAAATATATATGGGGATTAAAATAAAATGAAAATAAAATTAGAATGAAAAAAAAACAAAAACAACAAACTCCCATGGGGCCTTCACTGGAAGAACCCTCATGCCTGCTAAAAAGGACTGTCCCCGACCCCCAAAAAGAATCTTGGCCATTTAGAGTCAGGCCTTAACTGGGTCTAGTCGCACCTACTAGCCAGGGGGATATTCCCTTGCTACAGGCGACTATGCCCTGGTCAATAAAGCCTAAATCATGAAACTACCTCCTGCCTTTGTCTCTTTCCTTTTGATCCTTTTTGTTCCTTAAATTCTTCCTTTTCAGCACAACCACCAAATGGATGGGATTAAAACAAAAACCCTAAAAACACGCACCAAGAATAATCAAGCTGTAAACCTGTAAACACCCAAAACCACTTATACCCTATATATATATTCATATAAGATCAATTTGTGATGAAAATAATAATAAGTTGATTTTATTGCCTGAACAAACTTGATAGAATAATACAAAACAGGATAGAAAAATACAAAGAGATTATACAATGTTTATAGAATAAATGTCCTAAGAGTCTTTTATAGGTAAAGTCTTGAGTGTTGCTGGTATAGAGTAAAGTATAATAGACCTTTGACTTAGCCTGTTCACTTTTATATATATATATATATTTACCAACCCATTTGCACAAGCAGGATGTGACACAAGGTCAGTTTCTCAAGCAGAGTTTAACAGGTTTGAATTCAGAATTTTTCCTCTACTAGACTGGTTACCTAGCTAAGGTTAAAGAGTCCAGTCTATCCTACTATTTACCCATAGCTGGAGGGAGAGTTGTTGGATGCATACCTTTCCCAAGTGTATTAGTGCTATGTGAAATGCAAACAGCCTCGTCCAATATTTGAACACTGGTCGACAGGTCCATTTCCTACAACTCTAAGCATTATACTACATGCCTCTACTTTTTTATGGCTGCTTGCAATGCCACCTTGTGCCTAACGGAAGAATGTGGCAAGTAAAGAATGTAACCCTATAAAACAACAAAGACTTTCTTTTAATGGACATTCTTTGATAAGTTCATAACTTTAATTGTAATGTTGGGCAACTAGCAAAAATTTGCATTTGTTGGGTCAATAAAATTGTAATTCATGTGTATAGAGTGAGTGAGGGAGAGGCTCTCTGTGATTGGATATACCAATCATGTGATGAGCCCAGAAGTTTTGGCACAAAATACTAAAATCCTGACAGATAGATCCGTGACCAGTTCCACGTGGCAGCAACTTTAAAATCTCTCCGAGAAATCACCCTAAGATACCAGATATCCTCTTTGGCATGCCAGTAAGTCCCTTAAACTCAACTTTATACACAGGAAGGACTTTATATTGTTATTCATTGTTTCATGTGCTGGTTAATAAATTGTTAGAATTAAACTAAGTTTTAATTCATTTATTTGTTGCTGTTAGCCTTAGAACTAAATGCTATACTAATACATTCATCAGCTCTAGGCAAACACTGGATACCATCTAGAGGACTTGCCAAGGATTATGACCTGCCCCTTTAAATCAAAGGGGCTGGTGTTGCCTGGGGGGACGGCCCCCTGGGATCAACAACGTTAGCTTGTAAGATCCAGGGCTGTAGCCACTGGACCCCCCGCCCGAGGGCAGGGTTTACGTAGAATTATCCACTTAGACATGTGGAAAAATTGTAGTAGAGTTACTCCTTGTGACCACTAGCATTCTTTCCTAGAGGGAATCCATTCGGCAACTGATTTTAGGACTATTTATTGACCTTAAATACATTTTTTGTTTTTTTGTTCGTCAATCCAGCTACTACTACTTGGAATAGTCTCTAAATATAAGTGGTGACTTTTTCTACAGCCTATATTTAAATTTATTATTTAATATAAGTGGTGACTTTTTGTACAGCTTATATTTAAAGAATTTAACTGCATGTCTACCCATTTGGAGTTATCTTATACCTATAGATTAGGGAATTGCATGCATTTAGAGGTGTATGACTAGATTATTAAAGTGACCTTTGCAGAGTTGGTTTAACCCACATTGAGTGAATGCTGTTAAAGGTTTAGTTGTTTTGATTTATGTTATATATTTATTCCCATTTTTCTTTTTTTCTAATTATAATGAAAAAAAAAAGAATAATGAAATTTATTGTGTACAGTGCTCAGGTGCACCACAACTCATCAAAGTCTCATGTCAAGTACACAGAATAATGTAGTGTCAGGAACATGAACAGTTTACAGTAGTAATATGCATGCATGTATGTGTGTGCGTATGTATGTGGAGAGCGGCATCAGGTATAGTGTCGGCGGACCACAGGAAGCATGGAGGCATGTCAACCCTAATAAAGTCATTTTGATATTTAGTTTCTTATGTTACCTGCTGTTGCTTAAATGGTCCCATAAGTATGGTATCAGCTCATCATTGCTTAACTTCGGTAATCAAGTGGGAACCAATGCTTTCAATATGATTTGACTTTAAGTCTGAATCTTGTTAGAGAGTCCAGTTAAGCCATAAATTGATTTTATTTTAAAATGCTCTAGTAAAACAAAACAAAGAATATTTCTTCCTAACATGGAATTCTTGGACATAATATTAAATTGAGCCTGTAATTCATTTTTCTCTGAAAACGTTTCTTATTTAATTTCAATTTAAATTATGAACTTAATTTATCTTTTTAAAAATTCCTTCTGTTTTTCAGTTAAAATGATGGCACAATCTGAAAACAATGATCAGGACACCCCAGAAAATAAACAGAAACCCCAGAAAAGAAAACAAAAAGGTTAGCAAACATTTTATTTATAAATAAATATATTATACTGCAAAATTTGATAACAGCTCCAAAATACCTTGTCCCTTTCTCAGTTATGCCTGTTTTTATGCACAGCTTGATCTCAAAAAAATTTGCATATGTGCAAATTCATTCTCACTAAATTTCTTGGCTTTAAGATCATGTCTCTTCAAATTACAGTGCCGAGGCAGCCATATTTTCTTTTCCTTTGAACGCTATATTCATTTTACAAGCAAGACACATTCACACCGATTCGCTCCAGGAGGTAAGTCGCCTCTCTAGCTACATTAACTTTTCCTAAATTCCATTTCCCAAGCCGCCCTGTCAGCTGAGGTGTTAGAATGCACTGACTGCACCTCTGCAGAGAGGTAAGACTTCCCCAATTGGGCTACCGGTTGGCGATCCGTGATGCTTAAGGATAGAACCCAGGTGGTTGAGCAGTCCATGACTTGCAATACTCCACTTTGGCCCTTTCTTGGGCTAGACGGGTGGTCGGAGAGGCCCCTTCTGATCAATCGGTTGGTCATGTCAAGCCCTAGCAACTATATGATTTTCCCAATCCTATTGCCCTTATGGCAAGCCCCAACCCTTGTTATCATATGGCTGCTAGAAGGCGGTGGCTGAGGGTCTACATGTCCTGGGAATTATGTTAAACTCTATCTGATGGTGAGGTTCCAGTTTTGGAGGTTTGGGGAATGTGGAGCACCCCTTTATCACCATTGCTCCCTGGTCAACTCTGCCTCGGAGTAGTGGTGCCTGTTAGGGTCCCATCTATGGGTTAAATAGAAAAATGCGTTAAAAAAAATTGAGTATCCATTAAGAATGACTTTATTTCAAAACTTTATCGGCATTAAATGACTCACTGAGGTTGATATGCTGTAAAACAAACCAAACCAAACCAATCCATTTCTCAGAGTTGCTGAAAATGGAACAAATTACTCTGCATCAGTTGTTAACTGCCAAGACTGCATTCTTCAAAACCTCCATGCTTCTTGAAAATCGCCAATATATCTGATACCCCCTCCATACACATGCACACATGTAGATCATCTGTAGGAATCCTTTTACTCGGATTTTCCCAAGCGTCAAAATTCAAAGTATTTGGATTCGATTAGAATAACATAAGACAATGGGATTGCTAATAATTTGGCCTTTTCTGAAAATTATTAGTATTAAATAAGATTACTTGATAGCATATAACTGTACAAAAAAGATTATTATTAAATAGGAATAGTTACTTTAAACCATACATGACTTTTGGAAACTTTTTTTTCACGCTCAGAGTTACCGAGGCATGGAATAAACTGCCCTCATCCGTTGTAGGCTGCCGAAACACTGCATTTTTCAAAGCCTCCATGCTTCCTGTAATCTGCCAACACTATACCTGATACCCCCATCGACACACATAGGAATGCACGCGCACACATACTTGTATATTATTACTGTACGCTATTCATGTTTCTGACATTAATACATTATTTTATATACTAGACATGAGACTTTGATGATTTGTGGTGCACCTGAGCACTGTACACAATAAATTTATATTTATTAACAATTTATTAGTATTAAGTAGGATTATTTGATAGTAATTTTGACACCAAAATACCCTACACTATTAATTTTCCTGACATTGTATGTTATTCTATATACTATACATGGACCTTTGGTGAATTGTAGTGCATCTGAGCCCTGTAGTATACAATTTCATTATAATTAAACCAAACATTGTCACATGCACATTTATTTAGATAAAGGGTTTCCCTATCAACCTATCAGCAGTTTAGTACTATAACTGTAGGATATTATAAGCACCAACCCACCTCCTCCTCACTTTTGGCCAGCTGCAGCTCTTTCCAACCATTTAATGACCCTTTTTTGTGTTTTGAGTTTGAGACCTATTTTTTAAATAGATTTTTATATTAAAAAAAAAAAGTAAAGAAAAAAAAAAGGATTAAAAAATATCATTAATGAAAGGGAAATAATTCAATCCGAAATATTGTTAATTACCTCCCTTGACGCTTTATAGGTTTGAAGCGGTTTTACATATATATGTTTAGGACACGCTGCTTGAAATAATGATTACTAAAGATGAGTTCAATGCAAAATAATTTTGTGTATATATTTATTTATTTATTTGTTTATATATATATATATATATATATATATATATATATATAATGTGTGTGTGTGTGTATGTGTATATATGTATCCTAATGTTATCAAATAAAATGTGTCATTTTTTAAAATCATATTAGTAAAATATGGTTAATCACAAAATCTCATGTGCAAAAGTATCTACCTACAGTGAATAAAATTAATTTGGTGAGAAACTTTTTAAAATTTTTTATTTATCTATTTCATTTTTTTTTTTTTTTTTTTTTAATTTTAAAAATTAGATGTTCACAAAAGTCTTCAGCTGGAAAGCAAATTTTAAGTGTAATGACAAACGATAACACCAATAGACTTTGGAAAGCTTTATTCTACTTAAAATAATTGGTACACTTATTGAGACTTTGTATAGTCTAGTATTCACTGGAGAGTTCTCTAAATGAGGAGGTAATCATAAAATAAGGGAAGTATCTCTCAATTACTTATTACAAAAATATATTGTGTGTCTTGTGACACCCTATCGGTACGTGCACTAGTACGCATATCGGTAAGACCGACGAACGATTCAGTTTAAAGGTAAATTTGTAAATGAGTGGGCGAGTGCGTGGGCGACTAGCGAACAGTTTTCAAAATCCGGCTTAACCCTTGCATTCTTTCTCTTCATGACAAGACATTCCTAATACCACTCCGCACAATGGTTGAGAAGGTTACCGGATCCCCCCTCCTTCGAGGTAACTTCCTTGAAAGTGCAGGTGACCCAGTGAACTCATTGCTATGGCAACGACCAGAGTGCTAACCCTTTCCCGTCCCCAGTGGTTTGCTGCGATTTTGGCGCCAAGAGTCCGGCACCACGAGACCACACAGTTTTTGAAATCCAGCCGGCGGACGAGACACGAAAATTTTGAGTTCCGAGAAAAGTGACACAGCTTTTGAAATTCAGCCGACGAACAGGTCGTGACTTTTGTGGATGGGGCAGATTGTAAAACCAGTTGATTTTTGGATATAAGGAGTCCACCGATGAAAAAAAAAATATTGAATAATTGTTTTATTAAAGGAACTTTTGACAGACTCTAACGATAGTGTGATTGTCGTCCTTTTTTTAAGAGAACTTTTTCAGCGAAATACACAAGGGGTACCCTTGTGTATTTGTGAGTTGAAAAAAAACAAAAACATTTTTTTCGTTGTATTTCTGTAAATTCTGATTGTTTATTGTGTATCCATTAGGCTACAGTCCCAGGTGTCAAAAAGGGCTTAGTTTTCGAGTTACGATGCTCTACAATTAGCGGTAATAATTTTAGCGTAATTATTAATTAAAAATCAAAAAAGGCTAATAAAAAGTTTTCGCAATCGGTGGCATATCTTGATATTATGCGAAAAGTAAAATTTAAACGGACTACTTTGTAAAAAAATACGAATCAAAATGGAGTAGCTCCAAAAACGGAATAAGCGAATGAGAATCGTGTGTTCGGAATACGAATAAGTAAAAAATGGCCACCTCCAGCGAAGAAGAAGCAACAGTTGTTAGCGACAAAAATGTTTTATGTGCATTTTACCTTCAAAAAGCATAAAATTTTCTAAGAAAACGTGGACTCATCATGTGACAACAAATCACGTAAATAAAATGAGTAATAAGCGAATTTGCTTTTTAGAAAAAATAATAGTATTTCGCATCATGTGACAACAAGTCACGTAAATAAAATAAGTAATAAGCGAATTTGCTTTTTAGAAAAAAAAATAGTATTTCGCATCATGTGACAACAAGTCACGTAAATAAAATGAGTAATAAGCGAATTTGCTTTTTAGAAAAAATAAAAAAAATAGTATTTCGCATATCGCGTAAATTTTTGTTGTTTCTATTCATAAGTTCGGTCTTTTATCTCTTATTTATACTGTAATTAGTATCGAAATGCAACATAAGGTGGGGTCAAAATTAAGTGACCTGAAAAAAATGAGAAAGTTTTGAAATAAAATAAATAATGCATTATAAAGATCGTTCATTGATAAATAAACACTGAGAGTTTCATTAAATCCGATAATTCCCTGATTTTTGGTAAATTATATTCTGTAGGGGGGCTAAAGTCTTAGCTTTTTAGTTCATTAAAAAATTAAAAAATTTTTTCTAAAGCCAGTTCTTTAATTGAAATTATATTTGAAATTTTTTCCTGAAGAAAAAATTGTTTACTTTAGTTACTAAAGCATTATTATTGTTTGCTTTAGTTACTAAGCATATTATTAGGAATTTTTGGGGGGCTGTTTTGAGGTCATTCTAAATTAATATTTTTTTATTTCATAAACACAGAACACCAGCTGATGTTTACATTCCAGATAAAATCTGTAATCTCATTGGCTAATTGAATTCGGAGTTATTTTCGTTCTATACGTATTTTAATCACTTAAAACTTATTTTATTAATTCTTGCGACAATAAACATGCGCGAAAAAAAAATTGGAATTTTGGGGTGATATCATTTTAATAATAAAGGACAATTTATTCGGCCACTTTTTACATCCGACACAATTGAACGATAATCGGCTTGGGACTGTAGCCTACATGTGTTGTTGATATATTTAGAGATTTGTATTTTTGTTCGGTTGCTCGCCTGTTCTTTGATATAATAACCACCTGTTAATATTGTTCTCTGTCTCCACATAGATTTATATATATGCTCACCCCCTTTCTTTTCTTGTATGTTATATGTAAATAAATTCTTTGTATGTTTATAAAAAGTGTCACGCGTCTTCTCTCCATTCAGCATTATTGCCTTCCATCGGTTTTCTCCTCCCTCCCCCTTTCAAAGGAGTAAAGAGAGGTGTCTGAAATTTCCCAGCCCTTTGTATTATATTTTTTTTTATCTTTACATTGGGACCATCATCGCATATTTTTTTTTTATTTCTTGTTACGTGCACGCGCTGGTCGACCCTAACGAGTGCGGGTTCGTAACAGTCTACAAAAGTTTCCAGTAAAGCAGTCTAGTTTTTTTTAAATATATAAATTTGAGAATAATTTTTTAATCAGTCAATTTGGAGCAATTTAATGACATGCTTTGTTAAATCATCTAAAATTTCTTTTTTGTCTTTTTTAGATAAAGAAAATGAGGAAACAGGGAAAAGTGAAGATGATACACCAGTGAGGTTGGATTACAAATTTATTACTTGAGTTTAAAAGATACTTTGAATAATTTATTAACAAAGCAAAAAAATGATCATTTTTGTTTACTTTATAAATCATTTTTATAAAGAAAACAAAAGTGATCAGTTATGTTATAACAGGGTGTTAAGTCCGAGAAATGAACGCTGGTAATCAGGTTTTTCGGTAATCTGAACATTAGCTACATAAATGAGAGTATCCTCCCCTTGTTTCTTTCACTTTGAGGGAGCTGTGTGTTTTGTTTTGTAAAAACATGGATTTTTCGACAAATTGGGTATACCTATACTTTTCTAATATACAGGTACTCTCATAGAAATATTAACATCTTTTTTTTTTTTTTAAATCAACTGTGGGAGATTCTAAGCATATGTTGACAGATCTTGGTCCAGTATTTAATTTGTATTAAATCTTGTAGACTTTGAGTCTTTGATCCACTCTTACCTGGAGTGGTAGTACCTGTTAGGGTCCTATCTATCGGTTAAATAGAAAAATGTCTTAATAAAAAAATTGAGTATCCGTTAAGAATCAATTTATTTCAAAACTGAGGTTGATATGCTGTAAAACAAACTAAACCAGTTAATATTGTAAATGTTTTAAATCTATTAAAATTTCTTTCCTTTCTTTGTCAGTAAAAAAATTGTTCCAAGTTTTTCCAGTCAAAAATGTGTGAAAAATGTTAAAACACTCAAAAGGTCAGTGTTATGTAATTTTTTTTTTTTTGTAAATTTTGTTTGATATTTTATATTTGTTTTTGATTGGGGGGTGTGTGTGTCTTAGCTCAAATATTGGGGTGGGGGGAGTATCTTAGCTCAATTATTGGGTTTATGAAAATTAAGAGTTCAAAGAAATCAAATGTACAAAAAAAGATTTTATGGATATTGCAGTCCAGCACGTTTCCACCACCACCCTCACCCCACTCCGTGGATGATGAAATTCTATCAAATTTTTCATATATATCTACCCCTATATATATATATATACATACATATATTAATGTTTTTCTTCATTTCTTTCCATAGCAAAACAAGTTTAAAGAACAGTGCCGTAAAAAAAGTGACCAAAAAAGTAAAACCCAAAAAAAAGACTGCAGAGATGGACAATATTGATAATCCTATTTCTTATGGCACATCAAAACCTGCAGGGGTTAATATTGATACTGTCATGGTTGATGTAGAAACGGCATCTTTGAATCCAGAGCAAATTGGCGAAGAACAGTCACCAATGATAACAAATGCAGACCCTCCTACATGCAAGCCTCTAAGCAATGAAACAGATGCAATTATTGTAGGTCAAGATGATGCTATTTTAAAGAATCAGGATGACAGAATTGGTGGCTCCAAAGATTTGAAATCCAGTGAGATACCAAAAGAGTCATCTATTGTTGAAACTATTGTTGCTCAGATTCCACTTCTGGAGTCCGATTCAAAAAATCCTGATTCTTCTGAAATGAAACAAAAATCCCAAAATGAAGATAAGAAAATAGTTATTTCAAATGATACAAAATCAGACGAACCCTCTGGAGAGTCCAAGGCTAAAAGAGATGACTGTAAGGAGAGTAAGGATCAAATCATAAGCGATGAGCAGCAGAACTCTTCCTCCCAAAATGATGTAAAACCTAATATCTCATCAGAAGTTGATACCTGCCAACCAGTTGTTAAGCAAGATAGGTTGATCCAGGATCAAAGTTCTCTGTCAAGTGTTAATGAATCCCAAAATAAGAATGTTGAGATGATCCAAGTTTATAAACAAAATGATGGTGATCATTCTAAGAACTCTGGTCAAGTAAAAATTCTAGCAACGAAGATCAAGATGAAATGCAGCCAGTTATTAAGCAAAATACGTTGATCCAGGATCAAAGTGACTCACAAAGTAAGAATTTTGAAATGATACAAGTTTATAAACAAAATAACAGTGACCATTCTAAGAACTCTGGTCAAGTAAAAAATTCCAGCAACGAAGATCAAGATGAAATACAGCCAGTTATTAAGCAAAATAAGTTGATCCAGGATCAAAGTTCTCTGTCGAGTGTTAATGACTCACAAAGTAAGGATGTTGAAATGATCCAAGTTTATAAATGCAAACAAAATGACGTTGATCATTTTCCAAATTCTGGTCAAGTTAAAAATCCCGACAATAAGCATCCAGATGAAGAAGTTGTAAATTCTGATGATAAGTCTGTTGGCCTGGTTGAAGTGATCACAAAGGAGAAAGACGTGACACTTGCACCAATTGAATTGGACATTTTAAAAGATCAATTAGAAAAGGAAGAGAAAAAACAGTCAATTGTAATGTCAACCAAAGAGTTTGGATTAAATCAGGCTCCCAAAATTTCTGGTTGCACTTCTGGTTCCATCATTAAAGGTAAGCTTTCTTTTATCATTAGCCTTTTCTCCTAGTGCAGGGGTAACCAAACTATGGTCAACGGCCGGATCCTGCCCACGAAGTCATTTTATCAGATGGTACTTAAATTTGTTTGTTAAAACATACGGAACATGAGATGTTCTGATACCATTTAGATTTAAATATCATGTTAAGCTTACTAAATCTTCATGAACTTGATTACTGTAGGTAGGTTACAAAATTTTGTGCGTGTGAGCATTTCACTTGTTACTTATGTGATCCTGAATTTTCATTTGTTATGACTACTTGAAAAACAGGTAATTTTCAAAGAGCTACTGTGAAGCAACGAATTGGTCAAAAGTTTTATAATAATATGTTGGTTAAATTCGTTTTTGTGCACCTTACGCCACTCATCCATGAATATAACATGGAAAGATAAATTTTTTTTATATCTTTTTCTCAGAGCTTTCGTTCTGGCTAACAAGTATTGAGCACAATAATAATGTGGCCCATGCTCGTTATTTTTTCAATTATCCGGCCCACCATCCAAAAAGTTTGGTGATCCCTGTCCTAGTGTAATGTCACAGCTCTCATGTTGGAATGGAGTGATGACATGTTGATAGTAAAAATAATCGTTGTATACTTATCTCATTTTCTATGCTATGTGGAGAAACTCGAATCCGGTTGCTGGGCCGATGCTGAGTTGGCTGACAATTCCTTGATGTTTGGAGTCTGGAAACCAACTTGAAGTGCTGGGGGGATATCTTGCCTTATGTCATTTATAGTTTTTAGTAATAACACAAGGCCACTTCCTTTTTCTCATGAGATTTTTATTTTTCTCCAAGTCACAACTAACGAATGGATAGTCAATGCATAGTTTCAAACTCACCGTACATTCTCACCTCTCACTCTTCCTCTCTCCCACTTCGCCACGTGACACTTCTCGACCTGTAAACCCCCCCCCCTCTCTCTCTCTCTCTAATATTACACTAGGTTTATTTAAAAAGCATTATATTCACACCACTCCACTGAGTTGTTTTACAACAGACAACAATTTTTTTTTTAAATACATATATTTTTACATAGTAGTAAAAATTTTTATTAAAATTGAATGAATATTCTAATATTAGTGTAAAAAAAAATTACTTTTAAAATTTTTTTTATTTCCATTTTTATTGACACCCAAAATTTCATAAAAGGATTTTTTACCACACTCAAATTTAAACTGGTAATGAAAAGCAGACGTACGCAAACCTAAACCAAATATACAGTTGAATACACAAACATCTTCAAATTTAAGGTAGGAGAAGATTATGTGACTATTTCTTGTTTGTAAATAATTTTCTCATAAAACTCTATATGTTTGATAACTTTAAATATATATTAAAATAAAACAAACTATATATAAATCAATAATACCAGGCATATATTCATTAAAACTTGTTTAAAAAAAATACTGTGGACCATCTAATGTTGCATACTTAATTTCTGAGTATATATAATACAGGATTGTTCTTTATTCTATGTGTTAATGATTTTGACTCTAAATTAAATATTCATTGGTAGACTTACTCAATTCTTGAGGGTTTTGTGGCGTTAAACAATGATGTAGTTTCAGTTACGGACACTGAATATCCATTATAATA
The DNA here is from genome assembly GCA_023376005.1 of Doryteuthis pealeii. NCBI lineage: Eukaryota > Metazoa > Mollusca > Cephalopoda > Myopsida > Loliginidae > Doryteuthis > Doryteuthis pealeii. The sequence continues at coordinate 67,665,355 of CM042166.1, forward strand.
AGATTATGGTAAAATGTGTGCTCTTAATTAAGTATACTTTTCTTTTCTTTTTTCTTTCTGGGGGCACTTGTTTTGTAATGGTTATTGTTGTAGGAAATGGACATGGTGAACCAAGTTCAAATCCTCAACAAGGGTGTTTGCATTTCACCTAATAATGGGAAAGTTATGCATCCAACTGTTCTCCCTCCAGCTATTGGTAAATAGGGAGGACTGGGCTCTTTAACCTTCGTTTGGCAACCGATCTAGGAGAAGGAAAACTCTGAATTCAAACCTATTAAACTTTGTTTAAAAAAATTGACCCTGTGTCACATACTGCTCATGCAGAGGGGTTGGTAATTATGTTGCATAGTGGCTTTCTTATTCTTATAATATTTATCTTCTTATCTCAGTTTCTGCTAGCTGGGCTCTCTGTGTGTCCATTTATTGTTCTTATCAACAGATATGAAGACTCGGTGTATTTTTGATGTCTTTTATTTTCCTCCAAGACCAATAAACCTCTCACGTGGAGAAATATCTAGTATCTGTCTAAAACGACTGGGACTAATCTGGTTAACTAAATTGTTCTCATTCGCTGGGTAGTCACAAGACTAAACCAACCAATGAGAGAACTGCTAATAGGTCAGCTAAGGATTAACTACCTGTCTATCATACTTAAATGAACACCTGCATGTGTTCTTACTTCTAAACCTATTTATTATGTAACAATACATGTATTTTTCTTTCTTTTAAAAGTCATTTTATTATTATTTTTCTTCTTTTTAGATTTGTAATCTTTGAAAATGATGACATAGATTTAACAGATTCTCAGCTTTGTGCAACAGAATGGACACCGAATATACATGAAAAGTACATTTTTTTTCCTTATTTTATTTACTTTATATCTAACTAGAAGCGGCTACCCAGCATTGCCTGGGTAGAGAGGGGGGATATAAAAAGTTAGTCTCGCAGATCCATTGATTGTTTTGGTCTTTCATAGTTTTGTTTGTTTTAATCATGAACACCACCAATGGCTTTCCCTTCTCTTACTATTTAAATCCTAATTTTTAAATGTCTTCATGAATATGAATAAAATCTTAATTATTTTTGCACAAAAAATAGTGAATGTGTATATATTATTTTATTGTTTTATTTTTGTAGTTTCCTCCGGACATGCATACATACACACATACATAGTTACTCACCAACTGTCCTTTATATATGTAGATAGATATAGATAAGGGGCTGGTTTAGCTCAGTCAGTAGATCATTTGTCTAGGTTCCCAGTTTGATACTGGCTCTTGACAACTCAGCTCATGACTAGCACAGCTTGAGTCTGTGAAGTAAAAGGTAGGTGTGGCGCTCCAACTCATCTGGCTGATACCGACAATAAGACACTTTCCTGACTTTTAGGGCTGGTTTAGCTCAGTCAGTAGAGCATTTGTCTAGGTTCCCAGTTTGATACTGGCCCTTGACAACTCAGCTCTTTACTAGCACAGCTTGAGTCTGTGAGGTAAAAGTGGGGAACTGCTGGTAGGTGTGGCACTCTAACTCAGATGCAAAAAAACAATCTCCTGGTGTAGCACTAGTGAAAAAGGAGATAACTCCGACTGATACCAACAATAAGACACTCCGCTGACTTTTAGGGCTGGTTTAGCTCAGTCAGTAGAGCATCCGTCTAGAAACCACAAGTTCCTGGTTTTATATTGATCCTCACCAACTCAGCACATGAATAGCCCAGCTTGGATATCTGAGGTAAAGTGGGGAGCTGATGGTACGTGTGACACTCCACCTCAGATGCAAAATCTATCTCCCTACTCTAGCACTAGTGAAAAGGGAATAGACTCTTCCAACTTTACTTTTCTTTATATATATATATATATATATATATATATAATATATATATATATATATATATATATAAATAAAGTAAAGTAGGTGTAGTTGCCTATTGGCGGTATCATCTAGACAGTGAGGGAGTTTATCTCCTTTTCACTAGGGCTAAGCCAGTGAGATTGTTTTTTTTTTCATTTGAGGTGAAGTGCCACACTTTACTGCATAGATCCAATCTTGGACAAAATAATGGAAAATAATTTCCCATTATTTTGTCCAATCCCTGGGTGTATGTATGTATGTATGTATATATATATATATATATATATATATAGTTGAACAAAATAATGGAAATTGATGTTTCCATTATTTTATCCAACCCCTATATGTGCTGATTTGGCAAGGGCTGGCATTAAACCAGGAACCTTGGGGATCTGAGGCAGATACTCTACCAAGTGAGCTAAACCAGCCCCCATGAATTAATGATAATTACAAATTTCCCAATTTCTAATAACCGGTGCTATTTCATTTATGCTGACGTCTTTACTGATATTTCTATTGCAGTGGACATTCAAAGAAAAGTGATTTGGCTAAATTCAAGAGAGCAGAAAAAGAAGGGACTCTGATTGTTAATGAATTAATTACTGAATTATCAGGTCTCAAGTAAGTACTAATATTCTATATATATATATATATATATATATATATATATATAGATCTATTTATTTTCCTGACTTCCCACAAGGTCTTTTTAACATGGGGAGCCATGCACTTCTGAAGCTCATGCGATGGTGTTGGGATTTTTTGTATATAATTTGTCCTGCAATATACCACCTAAATTTATAGACTAGCTGGGGTTATGTGGTCTATTACTCTGCCAATCAACAGCCATAATTAGAGGCTGATTGACTACTTAAACACTGATACTTTCCATAGTTCATTTGCAACTATTGACAAGGAACTTACAATACTAAGGAGAACTAAAGGATTCTATATTCAGGATTTCCGCTGGACAAGCGCTCTTGCTTGAAGGCTAAGGGATGGCCCATAAGATTGTAACAGTGCAAAAAGTACATGGTTCTGTTGGCATATATATATATATATATATATATATATATATATATATATATAACCTAAAATAAACAGGTGTATTTTTTTCAAATACATGAAACTTTTAGTAATGTAGTTGACGTGAGGCGAGATGATTTATTTTAGTATTTTGATTTTTTGGACTATTGTCCTCATCTTTATTGTGAAATACACACACAATGTTTTGGATAATGTATACTCCAGCCTTCTTCAGGTGTTTCTTTTAATCCATTGGGGTATGTTGTTCTCATTCCATTATAAGTGTTAAGATTTTGTTTATCTAAGTACAGTAATTATTCAACTTTTTTTTAATGATTTCCCAAGTTCAATCATTGTAGATACATATTTTATATATATTAATAATCAAAACTTTTTAAATGTCGACAATTTATTTTTAAATATTAATAAATTATCCTCATGTTTCTTATTTTTCACATTTATTCATTGCTTTTCCAAATATTGTTGGATTCATTTCCATTTGTTCCTAACACACGTGTGTGTGTTAGGAAGTTAGCTTTCAGAAATCTTCTAACAAAGGGATCTTTATCCCAAAAATTAAGAAAATAAATCAAAGAGAGATGAACAAATAGTTACCTCATTTTTCTTTATACTTACATTGTGATAACCTTCAAAACCAACTACCAAACCAATATACACACAATGCGCAAGCAAATTATGAAACTCATATATATATATATATTTCCAAACTATCTAATTGACCCATAGGTGGGTCCCTAATAGGTACTACCACTACAGTAGAAATAAATCATAAATTTATTGAGTTATATGGTTTCAAGTATTCCTGTCCAATACATTTATTTTTCAACATATCTAATTGCCCCATAGGTGAGTCTCTAACAGGTACTACCACTCTGGGTCAAACCTGGGAGTAATAGTAATGAAGGGTGACTCCGAACTCTACAGACCTTGAAAACTGGAGCCTCACCACCAGATGCAGTTTAGTGTCATGATCCGAATGCAGTCAGAATATTCTTAGACTTGCTGACAGATCGATTAATAACCCTTTATATATATATATATATATATATATATATATAATATATATATATATATGGGCAATTATATGTCATCATCCAGAAAAAATAAAAATTGTAACCCACCCCCTTCAATTTTTCTGAAATTTTATACAGGTGTGGATGATGTTAAAGTTAGACATTCCCAAAATTTGAGTTTCCAATTCCAAAAATTGGCAGAGTTATGTTGATTTTTAGCTCTCCAAATTTGGTGGGGTTTGCGAAAAATGGCGACTCTTTGTAATCTATTTTTGTCTGTAAAATGTGCACTAGAGCTTCACTACTCCTATAATTTGATTTATAAAAGCATTTTTACCTAAGATATCAAAAATGCTATTGAAAAAGTCTAAAAATCAACCAATTTTAATTTATTGATTATTTTTTTCCTATTTTCGCCAATTGGGGAATGTCTAACTTTAACATAGTTCACACCTGTACAAAATTTCAGAAAAATTGAAGGGCGTGGCTGACATGGCCTGGATGATTTGACATAGAATTACCTATATATATATATATATATATATATATATATATGTGTTGTAATTAAAACAAAAAAGACAACTATAAATTAGAAGATAAAAGAAAATGCCTAATAATAATAAAATTGTAAATTCTATCATTTTTAATTTTCAGTAAACTTTTGTTGCATTTCAAAAGAGAAATAGACGCAGTGTGGAAAAAAAGGAAAGGAAGTTCAGTAACCTGTCAGAATGTCTTTAAAAAAAGAGGACCAATTCAAACTCTTTTGGGAAAATTTCAATAAGTATATTTCATCTGTTTATAATATCTCTTGTTAATCATATTCTCTTTTTACCTTTATGGACATTATTTATATAATAAAATTTGTGTACAGTGCTCAGGTGAACCACAACTCCTCAGACACTCATGTACTAATGTCAGGAACATGAATAGCATACAGTAATGATATACATGTGCGTGTGCATGCATATGTGTGTGTGGAGGGGGGTATCGTATAGTTTTGTCGATTTACAGGAAGCATGGACGATTTTACAGATGCAGTTTTTTGGCAGTCTACAATGGATGCACCTCTGAGTGTGAAAAAATGTTTCCGTAAGTCATATAAGCTATGCTGCTTTCTGACTTTGTGGGTATGCCCACGTTTGTTAGAAACATGGTGATCAAAAAAGGTGCTCAATGACATTTACAGCAAGATTGGATACAGTTGAAGACAGTTCTTTTTGTTTTTTCTTCTGGAAAATTATGGAAAACTGACTAATATGAATAAATACTACAAGTAACTTTGTGTTTTCTTATTTTAATATCAGAAAAAAAAAAATTTTTTTAAAAAAACAAACACAGCAGAAAGTCTGGCTGAAATAGAAATTGAAAAAATATCAAAATTAAAGCTGTATTTACCAAGACAGAAATTAACAATAAATGGAACATTAATTTTCTTAAAAATACAAGGTGTGTTCAAAAAGTATCAAGACTGAAGCTGTATTTACAAAGATGAAAATGAAGATGATTAATGACCTCATGAGAGTTTACCAAGTCAGCTGCCAGACACCGGAGTTTCAACGAATCCATTCTCAGGGCAGTAAGACGTTCAGAATATGGCAGATGCTTGATGGAGGGTGTTCATTTAGTTGCAAGTCTGTACAGTTTCCAGAAATACATTTTATTATTCCATTTTTAAAAAAGTTCAAGATGGGTACTGATGGAATTTGGTACTGACTCTTAACACAATTTTTTTTTCAAATATCACTCACAAATATATCTATACATACATATATAAAGGGCAGTTGTGTGTATGTATGTCCAGAGGAAACTTCGAAAATAAAACAATTAATGACAAAATAAATATATATATTCATCCACCACAAATTGGCACTCCCCCTGGTGAAAAGACTGGATACATAAGGAACGAACTTACCCGTATCTGGACAAATGCAGCAAGAGGCAGGACCAGATCACACACACCACACACTTCATGTCCATACTGAAAACCAATGGTTACCCGGCTTCAGTCACAAAACGACTGAAGTAAACAGAAGGCCAAAAGGCCATGTCACTTCTAATACCTGCTTCCTAAGGTTACCACACTTCAACGAGAGTATAACCTGCGATACGCAGGGCGATCCGGAAGAAGGGCCTAGACATACAACTTGCCCATTACGGACCTTCACTTCAGAGACAACTCTCCAAAAATCAACATAAGAACACCACTAATTGCACACTAGCGAACTGCCCTATCCGCAGCACAGGTATGTGCCATGAAGTGAATGTGGTATACCGCACACAATGCAAAAAAATGCAAACAATTCTACATAGGCAGCACCACCAGACCACTACACATTAGGATCAAAGAACACTTACACACACAAGCATCCACATTCCAAAACACTTAATTAAATACAACAACACGGAGAGAAGCATTACAGTCAAAATAAGGGCAGGGAAAGAAATCTGGGTAACCTCCGAATTATAGAGGCATTACTAATAGCTAAACTGTGCCCAGGGATCAATAGCAGAACTGAACTCAGCGCAGAGTTCATAATACAATAAATCTGCAACCAATGCACACGTACATGTATATGCACACACACACACACGCAACATACACCCACATACACAATAGAGAATTCATAACGCAACAAATCTACAATGAGAAGACAAATGCAAAACACGTACCCACATCCACAGACCAGCACACACACACACACACATGAGCCAATGCACTAGTTGTTAACAAATAGGATTTACTCTGATCATTGATGAATTTGACTAAATAATTAACCTTACCTCAAAGAATATGAATTTCCCTTGCTAATCTTTTAATAATTAATTAATGTGACCAGGTTGTGATAAAACATATATATGATATATGTATAATAATTTAAAAAAAAAAAAAGGGGGAAATTCACAGTATTAACCTACCTTTTACCTTAACCCCTAAAAACAAATCAGCAGAATCTATAATTATAGTTCTTGATAGATATTAGTTTTATTCTAACCTTTTAAAATCCAACACACACACTGGATATACATTGATATGAGCAAGGCAAATAAGAATTTTTTTTAAATGAATAAATAAATAAAATAAAATAGATATAATATTAAAAAGCTAAACAAAATAGAATCTAGCAGGCTCTATAATTACAATTTTTAATAAAATTAAATTCATTCTAAGCTCCTAAATCAAACACACACATACACACATATCAACGTATATGAACAAGGCACGCACGCAAACAGAACACACACACCCTACAAATAACACACATACACACACACACACGCACGGTGTTGGGACAAATAATACACCGCACACACACAAAAGGACAACAGGTGATTTTGATAGACAGTAAATTTACACACCCGCACCCATAAACAATCAAACATGAGACCAAACAAATGAACAGCCACTAGCAACAACTTGAGTTCTAGTAATCTCCTGTAGATAGGATTTTTATCCCAAAATATTGAGAATAAATTACAGGTTAACAAACAACACCACAGTTACCTTTCTTGCATTGTGATAGCCTTCAAAACCAACCAGCAAACCAATATAAACACAATGCTTCAAGCAATTTACAAAACCCTTTTATATATATACACATCAAATATCACCAGGGCTCGGTTTTTGAGCAAAAATAATAGAAATTTGATGTATATTCATGAAGATAATTTTAAAAATAAAATTTAAAATGATAACAACTACTCTCTTGGTAGCACAAACAACTCAGCGAGCATCGAAGTAGTAAGTTGGTTGTCATTGTCGTCACACACAGTAACAGTGCTAGCAGGTCACACCTCTCAGAGAAATCTGTCTCCTTTTATTTACCATTTGCTCAATTTGCATGACTGCCTGTCTTCGTAATCAAATAGATCAGAGTTTGTGTCAGACTAGACACCACCTGCATATGCCGCATGCCACCTGTTGTCTTTTTGAATGACGAAGACAGGCTGACTCATTGGAGATAGGTGTTCACCATACTGGTCATTACCGCTACACTCCCCCATGATCTGCTGATCACATATGGGATAACTTGGGGTGGGTCTCTTATGTCTAGTGCTCCTTCATGGTAATACTACTTACTCTTCGGATGACTCGTCTGTAGAAGTGTCATCTGATACATCTGCATCAGGACTAGCGTTGCTTGTCTCCGGGGGATCACCGTGTGCATTGCTGATGGTGATCAGTCTTGTACTCTGGGTAGAAACTTTGCTGTCATTCCCAGTTTCCGACGAACTAGATGCTGCCTGCATATGCTGCACGCTACCTGTTGTCTTTTTGAACGACAAAGACGGGCTGACTCATCGGAGATAGCTGGCTATTTGCCATATCGGTCATTTCCGCTACAATTTTATTTTTTTATTACAAAATGAATGTTTTAAGTTTATTTATTATTGAAATGAAATAAAGAAAAAAATTACTTTTTCGTTAAATTTTATAATTTAATACAACTAAATCTGATTTAGATAGGAGTAAGTACCAAAATCCATTAGTGTCCACCTGTTATGGAGATTGTTTATGCTTACCCCTCTTCCCAAGGATTGAACTCACTATCCTTGACAATCAAATGTTGTTGAAAACCACCTTGTCTTACTTGGTGATTAGAAGTGAACTCACCCCATTTTTCCATAAAAGCTGCTCTGGGTTTGTTAACAGGGGAGACAACTCACTCACCTCTTGAATTCATGACAACTTTCAGCAAGTAGCCAAGTCATTTCCATTCTTGTTTTGGTTATTTCCTATAAATCTAACATAAACAAAGGGGAACCACTCTTGACTGATAAATTATTTATTTATTGATCTACTAGGAAAAAAAGATGGGTTTAGGGTTAGTTTAAAGGGAAAATAAATAATTTATCAGACAAGAGTGGTTGGTTGGTTTATTAATTTTAACGGCATATCAACCCGTCCAGGGTTATATCATGCCTAGCGGTTGGGTTGTTATACATATTGTGTATTCATATATATACATTTAGTAATTGGTTTTAACAATGTGTTAGCATTATTGGGAATCATACTCTATGACATTGATTTGTTTCATGTCTATATTCTATGGTATAATTTTATTTCCCTCAAAAGGAGAAATATCCTCTATGTTAACATTTTCAAATAGGTCCTTCATATTGTTTAAAATAATGTTTTCTGATGTGAGCAAAAAATCTGCATTTCATCAATAAGTGTTTGACTGTCAGTTTCACAAGTATATAAGAGTGTGTTAGTTTTGTATGATCAATGCATAATCGGGACATAATGACTTGTTCCTTTCTAGACTTCCTTAAAGTTGGTCTGCAAAAGTTGGTTTGATTAGGAAGAGTTTATTGTGGATACAGTTATTCCAAAGAGTGGTTCTCCTTTGTTTATATTGGAGTTATAGGAAATAACCCTTGTTTTTTTTAATTACAAAAAGAATGTTTTAAGTTTATTTATTATTGAAATAAAATAAAGAAAAAAATTACTTTTTCTTGTTTCCTAAAATGAAAGTTCATCTCAAGAGTAACAAATTTGAAATCACAGAATACATTAAAAGATATATCAAATGGTTTTACAACAAATCAAAACAAGGAGTTTAAAGGTTGATATGCTATTAAAAAAAGAAACATAAAGGCCTAGGTTATTTCCTATAACTCCAACCTAAAAAAGGGGAACCACTCTGATTGACTGATAAATTATTTATTTATCTACTAGGAAAAAAGAAGACGGGGTTAGGGTTTAGGGTTAGTTTAATGGGAAAATAATGGGTAGATTAATTAACAGATAAAATTCATTCAGAGTAGTTCCCCTTTTTTAGATTGCTAGTTGTGTCACCCAGCATTTATGGTGAATGGGATGATCTTATTTACACCCTCCTCTGTCCGATAATGATGCACATTTTGTGGATGAAATTTATATGAAAATGTTACACGTATTATGGGACAAAAATGAATAAATCAATCTCCTGCTGTCCCATAATATTTGGTACATTTTGTGGATGAAATTTATATACAAATCTACCACCTAGACAGAGCTAGATGTATTATCTAATTCCTTTTGTTGCATAATCTATGTGGTAGCATAGATTATTGACAAACACCCGTAGAATAAGGGGCCTTTGGCTTTCAAATCAGAGCATAGGCGGGTAGGTTTCCATTGGAAAAATCTCGCATGGCACGTGATTTGATGAGTTAGGTAATCAGTTTTCAGCCAGACGTCAGGCAGAGCAGACGTGTGACTGCCTGAGGGTGAAAATACCCGCATTGGCTATATAACAGTAAGACCATCTCCTCTCTAATCTAAGTCTCTGTCTCTCTCCACTCTTGTTTATATACCGCAATGACTATATAACAGTAAGACCATCTCCTCTCTAATCTAAGTCTCTGTCTCTCTCCCTCACTCTTGTTTATATACCCGCAATGACTATATAACAGTAAGACCATCTCCTCTCTAATCTAAGTCTCTGTCTCTCTCCCTCACTCTTGTTTATATACCCGCAATGACTATATAACAGTAAGACCATCTCCTCTCTAATCTAAGTCTCTGTCTCTCTCCCTCACTCTTGTTTATATACCCAATGACTATATAACAGTAAGACCATCTCCTCTCTAATCTAAGTCTCTGTCTCTCTCCCTCACTCTTGTTTATATACCCTCAATGGCTATATAACAATAAGACCATCTCCTCTCTAATCTAAGTCTCTGTCTCTCTCCCTATCACCCAAAGACTCTCTCTATCACCCTTGTTTATATACCCTCAATGGCTATATAACAATAAGACCGTCTCCTCTCTAATCTAAGTCTCTGTTTCTCTCCCTATCACCCAAAGACTCTATCACTCTTGTTTATATACCCACAATGGCTATATAACAGTAAAACCATCTCTCTAATCTAAGTCTATGTCTGTCTCTCTATCACTCTTGTTTATATACCCAAATGGCTATAACACTTTTAGAGATTGTTAATAAAATAAGGATGATAGCAGCACAAATAGAGCTAGTGTTAACATATTTGCTAGCATATAAGATGCACATCTAAATAAACAGAAACATTATACAACTATTACACTACATCGATTGCATTGATATTATTATGACTAAGAGGCAGCTGAAATCTATGGAACTTGGATGAATTGCATTGAGCATTAGTCTTCCAAAATACCAATGAAATTTTATGCCAGAAAATACGGGAATTTGATATCTTGAGATTAAAGAATGAAATATGAGACACAATATAGAGAAAAATTCAGGAACCCTTTTCATTCAACACAAATTCTGTTGAATTTAATGAATTCAAAATTGATTTTACTAAAAAAGAAAAAAAGAAAATTTTTTTGAGTAATAGCCTCAATAACCTCAATCGCTATGGAAATTTCCCACCTCCGATTTTAAATCTAACAAATCTTATTCAAAAAATTCTAACTACAGTTACGTACATAAATCATAAGCTGCTTATGAATTATGTAACAGTAGCTAATGTCTAAGCCAGTGGTTCTCAACCGGGGGCCATTTTTTTCAGATTTGTTTTGTTTTTGTTTTATGTCATATCAACCCTATGGCAAATCAACACTCTTTTAGGTCATTTAATGCCAAATCAAGTCATTTTGATCAACAAAGAACTCTGTTTGTTTACATTACCAGTTGTTGCTTAAGTGGTCACCCAATTAAATATTGAACAGGCTCATCTCTGCTTAACTTTGGTAATCTAACTGGAACTGGTGCTTTCAGCTTGACTTGGTTTGGTTGTTTTGTTTTACTACATATCAACCGTTTTTGAGTCATTTAATGCTGAATCAAGTCATTTTGATAAACAAAGAACCCAGGTTGCTTACAGTACTGTTTAATATTTAATTTGACATTAAATATTAAACAGGCTCATCGCTACTTAACTTCGATGATCTAGCAGGAACTAGTGCTTTCAGCGTGACTTGATTGTATTTTTTTGGGCGGGGGCGGGAATCCAGGCAAGAAAAAAATATTCAATCATAAAAATACAATATGATTTTTAAACATCAAAAGCCTATGGGGGTGGGGCGACCATCATAGTACAAGAGAAATCAAAGGGATCCATAGGAAAAACAAAAGGTTGAGAACCATTGGTCTAAGCCAGTGATTCCCCACGGGGGGGGGGGATTTCAATAATAATAATAGGGGGCAATATGAAAAATATAGTAATATCAACATTTTTTTTATTTTACCTTATATGGCTAAAAATTATAAATTTATAGGGTAAAATTGTAATTACAACCTAGCTGAGGTTGTGCAATCTAGTCAAGTATTCACCCACTAATGTTATCATGCATCTGGCACCTGCTATATGTGTGGCTTCTGATCTGATTAACTTTGCAGTTCTTCATCTGTTGCCCTCCCCCACCATTATACACATTATAAATATGGATTTTATTTGATTAAATTTGAAGTTAAACCCTTTAGTTTTATTTGAAAGATACAATTTTTTATGTTATACTTCTTCAAAACTGATATTATTATGTCATACTAAACAATTAACGGGTGGGGGACATGAAGGAATTTTTGATAAAAAAAGTGGCGTATGGTACTAAAATGGTTGGGAACCACTGTTTGTAAGCCATTAAGTGTGTATTGCTTATTATGATAATTTGTTATAAAATACCGACATATAATATTTTACTAATACTATTCAAAATACTAATTAAAAGATATAAGCAACATTTACATAATTCATAAGCAGCTTATGAATTATATACGTACCTGTAGTTAAAATATTTTGAATAAGATTCATTAGTATTTCTCTGAATGTTTGAGATGAGGCTTGATGATTAGTATTATCTGCGTTATTCAGACTATTGTTCCCATCTTCATTGTTATTTGTACAACATTTCGGCCGATATGCCCTCCAGCCTTTTTCAGGTATTTCTTGTCGGAATCGGGAACCTTCTCGGACTCAGGAACTTTCTTTTCGAACTCGGGAACTTTCTTGTCGTAATCGGGATCCATCACGGAACTTTGAACCTAACCCTTTATTTAGTCCATGGGGGTATCCTGTTGTCATTCCGCTAACCATAAAAAATCAATACATAAAAGAGATTTCAGTGCGAGTGGATTTGAAAGTCGCTCACTCTGATGTTGCTTCACCACTGCGGCAGTTGACTCAAGATGGTCGGGGTTGTCGAAATTAAAGCTTTAGAAGAAAACCCACAAATCTTGTTTGCTAAGTTAATTAAACACAAGATGAAAGCCCAGAAAAGAAGAAAAATCATATAAGCAACTCATGATTATAAGATATTACTCTTAAAACCTTACTTAGGCTAGACAGGTGGTTGGAGAGGCCTCCTCCAATCAATCGGCTGGTCATGTCAAGCCCTAGCACATATATGATTGCCCCAATCCTATTGCCCTTATGGCAAGCCCCAAGCTCTTTTTAACATATGGGTGCTAGAAGGTGATGGCTGAGGGTCTTCATGTCCTGAGTATGACGTTAAACTGATGGTGAGTTTCCAGTTCTCAAGAAATTGAGTATCCATTAAGAATGAATTCATTTCAAAACTTTACTGGCATTAAATGACCCACTGAGGTTGATATGCCGTAAAACAAAACAAAGATATTCCTTGAAAATAAGACCTACCTGAAAAATAAGACCTAACATGATTTTTCAGGATGACTTTAATATAAGCCCTCCCATTAAAATAAGCCCTGGTTGAGAGTGGCAGACAGATGAAAGAAATAAGCATTCTTCACAATCACATCATGCGATGCAAACACTCGTCTTCGTCAATGATCAAATGTAGATTGTTTGTTGTAATTGCTGTTTATTTAGAAATTTCGTAATTTTTTACTTCGTAATTTTGTTTTTCAATATATGAAGAATAAACATCCCTCAAAAATAAGCCCTAGTGTTATATTTCAGAGTGAAAATTAATATAAGCCCTACTTTTTTTTTCAGGGAAACACAGTATCAGGTTATTACATAATTGATATTGATAACAAAATCAATTTCTATCCCTATCTGAATTTCTGAGATGAGGGATTATTATCATTATACACTGATGTACTTGGGACTAGTATCTTCATCTTTGTTGTGATTATAGTCACATTTTCTGGTGGGGAAGTTCCAATTTTGGAGCTCTGGGGAGAGTGGAGCACCCCTTCATCATTACTCCCAGGTCCACTCTGACCCAGTGTAGTACCTGTTAGGGTCCCATCAATAGGTTAAATAGAAAATAGATGTTTTTAAAAAATTGAATACCCATGAAGAATGAATAAAACAAAAACGTCTTCGGCATAAAATAACCCAACAAGGTGTTGCATACTGAAGTTGTAGTAGTAGTCATCGTTAGTTCAGAAACAACACACACAGGTTGTATTGTTAAGGGGCTGTTTATTTCTTTGATGCTCGTGGGTTCTTTTTCGGAGAGAAGAAAAGATAAAGAGAAAGAGGGTACGGTCAAATTAAGGTATCCTAACTTATGTACGTCCAGTACTACTATGTCAAACCCATCTGGGGAACCAGGAGCCACGTCTGACTCCCACTAGAGCCAAGGTGAAAAAGGCAGATTTTTCTCCTCTTTTGTTTCTCATCCAGGCGTCACATCCGTTTTCATCTTTAAATCTATTTCCGGGGTCATTTCTCAGGGGTCATTTTAATTACTGTTACCCTGTTGTGTTTACTCTTCCAAATTTTAACCTTTGTTTGTTCTTATTTCGTCTTCCTCTCTTTCTCCTTTTGATCCCCAAATTCTCTATAGACCATAATAATTACGCTACACAAGGGTTGACATGCTGTAAAATCAATCCAACTAACAGTAGTCATGTTTCAGCCATTGTAGATATTTATTCAACCCATTCACCACAAGTATGGGGCATCAAGTGAGGATCAAACCAGTTATTCAGTACTAATGGATCTACAAGACTAGCTTGTTAACCATTACACTACATTTCAGGCATTGTATCTTCTAGCCTTCTTCAGCAGTCATAGTAAGTAACTTTCTGAGAATTTTGAACCAATAAACCCTTTATTCAATTACTACAGGATAATGTGCTTCTCAAACTATCTGATGTGGTGTACAGCTGGATATTTTTCCAATGTGCCATGTGTGGATTGAGTTATCTCCCTTGACTTTTCTGACTACTTAAACATTGGTCTTTGGAAGAAGGAACTCTTTGATGAAAAGAGAAAGGAAATTGTATGGGTAACATACTCGAGATACAGTTAGCGACGAATACATTGACACCACACTTTGTTTTGTTTTATGGCATATCAACCTCGGTGGGTCATTTAATACCGACTAAGTTTTGGGTTCATAGTTTGGTAGAAAACAATTGTATATATGTATAGATTTTAACTATTGTTCAATTAATTATATTTTTGAGTACAATCCAACTTCTTTTAGGAAATCTAAAATCCTGGATGGTCTTATTTTTGTGAAAAGGTTTTTTCAAATTATTTGCTTGGTAGTATTTTGTTTGCACTAGATCAAAGTCTACACACTCTAGCAGTATTTGTTTCATTGTAAATCTCTCTTGGTATGTAGGGCATATTGGGGATTCTGTGCCCTCTAGTAAATGATGATGGGTGATGTAGGTGTGGCCTATATGAAGGCGGGTCAGCCTGTTCTCTTTTATTTTTGTTGTATTTTAAATTCCATTCTCCAATGGTAGCAGTACCATATACGGCCTCACATGTCACATAAGCAGGCTGAATTCTAAAACAGGCTGATTCATTTTATAGACAATTTATGTCTGTTTCCAAAAATCTTAAAGCACAAACATATGGCTAGATGGAAACGTAAATTCTCATTGAGAAATACTGTTTCTCTGTAGTATCATTACTATCATTGTCTAACATGACAAAGGAATACATTTCACATTCAAAAGGTTTAATTTTTGTTTGTTTCGAATAATTTCTTTAACTATTTTTTTTTTTGTTAGTTTGTTTACAATTTTTTTTACTATTACATTTCTGAAGAAAAAAGATAAATTTGTATATTTTTAACATTTTTTTCGTAACAGACATAAATTGACTATAAAACAAATCGGCCTGTTAGAATTCTGCCTGCTTATGTGACATATTGGGCCCATATATATATATTAGTGGGCTGTGGGTCATACTTGTGCCATATCATTATTTGATTTATTATCAAGTTTGAAGTATTTCTCTGTTTTATTATATCACAGAACGTGAAAAGAACTAAACATCACAGAAAGATTTTATGTATTTTCATTACGTTATATATATTCAGAGCTAATACTCTTGGGAAAGGTATTTATCCAACTGTTCTCTCTCCTCCTATGGGTAAATAGTAGGGAACACTGCTGTTTAACTCTTTACCTACTTTAAACCGCTCACAGCGACTCTCCCACCACTGAGCATACCACACCCAAGCAAAGTGCAAAAACTGATAGTTTGTTCATTATAATTGAGTAGGACTCAGATTACAATAATAATATGACTTTATTTGAATAGAATGAGTTCTGAGGTGAATAAATAGTGAACTTTGAAATATCCCATCATACAGTTAAAAAAATACCGAGAAAATTTGGAAGAGCCGTGGGGGGTTAAAATTTGGTAGGCAAAGAGTTATTTCTAAGTTTCTCAGTAATATTTGGGGTGGGGGTGTTGTATCATGAAAACAAGTTGGGAATCACTGCGAACTATTGTTATTTTTTTTATCATTTAGAACAAAGTTTGTTCTCGTTGTTGGGATTATCTTCCCATTGGCCTGGAAGAGTTATCTTCCCGCTGGGTTGTCGCTTGTTCTCACCAGGGGCTATTGTATTTAAACGGTTCAAACGCTTCTTCCTCTTTTGCTACATCTTCTCATACGAGCACATGGGTTAGAGACATTGTCACACCCTTCTTGGTGGGGGCTTCGGCCCCCAACACTATGTAACTCTCCTGGAGGCTTCGGCCCCCCATCACTAGTAAGTGATTTTGTATGTACGGACCCTCAAGTCCTTTTATCTCTACTCTTGTATGAACATGTATTTTATTGTTATTGTATCTTGTCTTATTTCTGTGCTGTTTACAATATAAAATGTTTTGTCCCACAAACGTGTTGGAGTTGTATGTTCATATTATAACCTTAATCCTTACATCGTTATGAAAGTTAGATACAGCCGTGGGGGGGGGGATTTTGTTGAGCCAAGAGTTAAGCTTGGTATGTCAACCAGTCTAGAAGGAAAACTGAATACAAACTTGTTAAACTTTACTTAAAAATTGACCTTGTCATATCTTGTTTGTGTGGAGGGGTTGGGTAAATACATACATGAAGTCACACTGACAGCATGGATCTCCATGACTCTTCCTTGCCATCCATCCCTATCAGTTGCTCTGCACAACATCCGGTGTCCATGCAGAGCTGATTGATGTAGGTTTTTAATGGCCGACCCACACTGGTGCGTCAGTGTGTAGGTGCCCATAAGATAACATCACTTACAAGCTTATCCGTGCTTCTCCTGCAGTGCGTTGCATAATCTATGTGGTAGCATGGATTATTGACAAACACCTGTAGAATAAGGGGTCATTGGTCTTCAAATCAGAGCGTAGATAGGCAGGTTTCTGTGGAAAAATACAGACCTTTGGTAAAGGCGGAATCTCGCATGTCACGTGATTTGACTAGTTAGGTAACCAGTTTCAGCCAAAATGCGATGCAGTGCAGACGTGTGACTGCGGCGTTGAACTTGCACTGCGCAGTGAAAATGGGCAATACCGAAATAAAATCTTGTACAAGTAATACAAGTCTTGTTAGTTAATTACCTGACTTTAAAAGAACTAGCCCTTAATAAGAAGCCCATAGACAAAGAAGATAGAAAGAAGTAAAGAGGAAACAGCCCTAGACGATCACAGGTGGATGATGGAAAGAAGATAGAAAGTAACAAGCAAGTAAGTCACACGATTCTATCTATCTGTCACTTTCTCCCTATCACAAGTCCACTCTCCCCTTGAGACTATACAACCTGTGTGTGTTGTTTCTCGGCTGGCAGCGACTACTGCTACTGACAACGACCTCTGCTACAACTTGAGTTGGCCTATGTGACATACATCGTTCTGGTGCCGTGACATTGCTATATTTACATAATATTGGGTTAAGAACCTGTAGAAAATAAACACTCACGCAAAAAGTGCGAAAATAAGACCACTAGATGTCGGGAAAAAAAAAAAGGGAACAACCTGTTTAAAAGGGAGAAGAAAAGAAAAAAAAAAATAGAAGAGAGAGAAAGAAAAAAAGGTAAAGAAATAACCGTTTGACTCATGAAACCCACGTGTGAAAAAAAGAAAAGGGAAAATGAAACGGGACTCGCTGAAAGTAGAAAGAAAAGAATACTCGACCGAGCAAAGGCGAAGGAAAAAAGGGAGCAACCTTTTAAAATTTGAGAAGAAAGAAAGAAAAAAAAAGAAAAACGACGGAGAATTAACAGACATTAAAAAAACAAGGGCAAATAACAAGTGTCCAGCATGTCTTGTTTGTCTAACCCTAAGGAGGAGGCAAGTGGCCGTACAGTTGTTATTTTGTGAGGGTGCCACTTCCAGGATTTATTCAAGACAGCACGTAGCACCTTTGTATAGTTCGCATCTAGATTTTTCTCTAATCATGTCCAAGTGGTGCAGCCATAGAGTAGCACTGACATGGCTACACCTTGGAAGAATTTTCTCTTTATGTGTACTACTACTTGGAGTAGGACTGGCTTAATTAGTAAAAGCATATCTCATGTTGCGCTAGTAGCTTAGCAGACCAATTTTTGAATGGCAATCTCTGGTGCAGTGATTGCAAACAAATGGTGATCCATGCTGTAGTTGCTGTTGTCTCCCATTGCTTATGGCTCTCTTTTCTGTGGCGGCTACTTTCCTCTCTTTTCACTCTTTTCATTCCTTGTTTGACGTACGGTCTTCTGCATAAGCCTCCCATGTGTTGATGTCAATCTCTCACCAACCATCCCTATCATTTATTACCCTCAGGAGATTTGCTGCGCAGAGCTGATCCATGTAGGTCTTTGCTGGATAGCCCACACTGGCATGTGTTACACACTGAACCCATCAAGGAACACGAACACTTGTATTTATGAAAATATAAGATATTTCCTGTTGTGTGCTGATTGAGAGTCGTTAGCAGGGGTTACGCAAACGTGGATCGTTAGGGTGTTCTCTTCAAGCTATCTCAAACCTGATCTTTGTCTGCCAAATCGATTTCCATGGGCTTTTTTTATTTTTATTGTAGTCTAACTCACAGTGTCACGCCTCCTTGATCGTGACACCTATGCAGTTTTTCTATAAACACACCTCTTTACCCACACAGCCTGTTTTCATAGGTCATAGGCTAAAATTTAGATCTCAGTAAGTTGTATGATACATAAGTATAAACGGTAGATACAGTTTAACCAATATTTTTAGGCCAAATATTCTTGGACACAAAGTTTGTATCTCACGTATAGAGCGACTGTCTATTATTAAGGTATTTGCCTCTCATCCCACTTATGAGGGTGTAACACAAGGACATTTTTATGTGGCCTCACCCACGAGCTGAGACTCATGGATGGTAGATGCAAAAAATGCGTTGATCCCGTCGGTATTCTCCCTCAAGGAAGGCGCCTCAGGCACTGGGCAATAAACCCAGCCCTGCTCCTTTAAATCAAGGGAGTATGTGTTGCCTGGAGGGATAGCCCCTGGGATTAACGCTGTTAATTTACATTAACAAACACAGGCCTCGAAGAGAAATCTCAGAAAGTTGTATGATACATAAGTATATATGGTAAGCAATTTTTGCACCTGACCCTCAGGAGGCTTGCTTCCTACAAGGCACTTTTCTCATATACAGCGTATGGTGCAACCCTTTCATATTAGGCTAAAATTTAGATCTCAGATGCAGGATATGTGAATATATACAGTAGATAGACTTTAACCAATACTTTTATCCATACAAAGTTTGTATCTCTCTAATATTAGGCTAAAATTTGTATGATACATAAATATAAACGGTAGATATACTTTAACAAATATTTTTAGGCCAAATATTTTTGCACACAAAGTTTGTATCTCCTGTATAGTGACTGTCTATTATTAGGCTAAAATTTAAATCTCAGAAAGTTGTATGATACAGGAGTATATATGGTAAACAATTTTTGTACCTGACCCTCTGTTAGCTTATTTACTGCAGGATACTGTTCTCATACACACACATGGCGTATGGTGCAATCCTTTAATATTAGGATACAATTTAAGTCTCAGAAAGTTGCAGGATATATAAATATATCCAGTGGATACATTTTAACCAATACTTTTATCCATACAAAGTTTGCTTGTCATGTATTGTTACGGCTCTCTAATATTAGGCTAAAATTTAAATCTCAAAAAGTTGTATAATACATCTTATAATGGAGATTGTGTGTTTTTGTCTGTAACCGAAACTATATTACTACTCAAGTCACAATTCCCTTCGTTATTTACATCACATTCTCCATGATTTTATTTATATTTAAACCTCAATTATTAATAAAATTGCTTCACCTTTTTATTAGTGTTGTCCATGTCTACATACAAATAACATGCAATTGTATTTATATATACAAAAAATAGCGGTTTGCAGTGTGAACGGGAAGGCTAATTTGCATATTGATATTAAAAATGTGATTTTATTAAATATGTGCTTAGTATTATTGATTTCTAATTGTTTGGTTTTATTTTAATGAATATAAGCAAAAATCTCTTCAATGAATCTTAAATGAAATCCATTAACAAAAAAAATAACTGTCATTTTATTCTTTATTTTCTAATTTAACTAAATAGTTAAATAAGTAAAATTCAGCAATGAAAGACGGGAGTGATGGAAGAGTAAGTTTCATTTCTATTTTTCTATTATACCCCCACTCAGTTACATATCTTTTTATCTGCCTTCTTATTAGACTTTTTAATTTAATATGATATTTCATTACATTAAAACTTAAATACTTGCACCCGGAGGATGCATATATTTGCTAGTGAATATAACTGGTAGATACACTTTAACCAATAATTTTATCCATTAGACACAATATTTATGCACACAAAGTTTATATCTCACGTATAGTGTAAGTCTCTATTATTAGGCTAAAATTTAAATCTCAAAAAGTTGCATATATGAATATGTACAGTAGATACACCTTAACCAATATTCTTATTCATTAGACCAAGTATTTATGCACATAAGGTTTGTATTTTGCGACTCTCTAATATTAGGCTAAAATTTAGATCCCAGATAATCACAGGATACATAAGTATGTATGGTAGATATACACTTACCATTAGGTCAAATATTTATGCACACAAGGTTTGTATCTCACGTATAGTGTGACTCTAATATTAGGCTAAAATTTAGATCTCAGAAAGTTGTATGATATGTGAGTATGTACAGTAGATACACTTCGCAACGCCAACTGCGATGGTTGGGTCACACCATCTGCATGACTGCAGACAGACTCCCCCGTAAAATACTTTACGGTGAACTCACAGATGGCATGCAAAGGACAGGAGCCCCCCCTCCCCAGCGGTTCAAAGACCATATTAAGACAACGCTGAAGAAATGTAACATGAAACCTTCAAGCAGGGAAGATCTGGCCTCCAACAGAGTTGGTGAGATGCCTGCCACACAGGAGCTAAGCAGCTCAATAATGAGATAAACAAGACTGCAGACTGGCAACGTCTTCATCATCATGAACAACCAAATGTAGATGGAATTTCCCCTGCAATGTGTGTGACCAAATTTGTAAGTCCAGAATTGGACTAATGAGCCACAATAGGGTCCACAAATGAAGATATGGAGTGATGTCATCGTCGTCTGTGACAGACTTCCAAAAGAAAGAAAGAAGACACTTTAACCAATAATTTTATCCATTAGGCCTATTATTTTGCACACAAAGTTTATATCTCACGTATAGTGTAACTCTCTATTATTAGGCTAAAATTTAAATCTCAAAAAGTTGTATAATACATGAATATAACTGGTAGATACACTTTAACCAATAATTTTATCCATTAGACCAAATATTTATGCACACAAAGTTTATATCTCACGTATAGTGTAACTCTCTATTATTAGGCTAAAATTTAAATCTCAAATTTTTTTATGATACACGAATATAAACAGTAGATAATTTTAACCAATACTTTTATCCATTAGGCCACATGTCTCATGATAAAAATGTCCAATCACAGAATCTGATTGAGACTTTCCCCAATCAATAGTGAGGAAATCTATTCATTTTGAAGAGAATACAAAATAAATATCAATTGAAAATATAGTGATGAGATGAAGAGTTGAAAAAAAGTGTAGAAAGGATAGAAATAAATATTCAAATTTAATTAAATAGTCATTCTTTTTAGGTATAAAAAAATTCCATATTGACTTTTTAAATTAACATATTTAAATCAGAAGCATCATGAGATAAGTTCCATAACAATTTGGTAAGTATAGTAATAAAAGGTAATAAAAATAATCGGTTTTATATGTCGAATATCTAAAAAAAAATTTTTTAATTCTAATATGAAAACCAATTTCATTGTGAAAAAATGTTCTATTCATAATATATTTGTTAAAAAAATTCAGCTGAACTTGCAAATCAGTCGGAAAATTAAAACATATTACAGAGTGACCCAGAAAAAACAGAACCCAAATTATTTATTTATTTCCCCTAAACCCCCTAGTTAAAATTAACAGTTTTATTACAAAATTTGTGGGTTCTGTTTTTTCTGGGTCATCCTAATTTTCTGACTGATTTGCAAGTTTAGCCAAAAATTCTATTTTATAAAATAATTTTTGAAATTACTATTTTTTTTTTCTTTTTTTTTTTTTTTTTTTTTTTTAAATAGGGAGACAAATTTCAGTGCTCAATAAACAAAAACAAAAAGTTCTTTGAGTGAATTAAATCTTTTAGTGCAATTGTCGAGCTTTTTTTTTTTTTTGTTTGAAGACATTGGGTTTTTGTTTTGTTGTTTTTTGTTTTTTTCAGTTAAGTTATATATAAATAATGATATTTTGAAGAGGATGATCATCTTTTAATAATGAAAATAATGTTCTGATGTGGTGGTGTTTGTTTTTTAAAGCAAAATACGAGGGTGAGTCAAAAAGTAACGCCATTTTCTTTATTTCATGTGATGTTTTAAAACTAAGACCTACATTGAGACCCTAACGAGGCTTAGAGCAAGAATCCGATGAGTAAGACCCAACTTGCCAATCGAAAATGTCCTCCTTCTGCAGGACAAGGGAGAAAATTGCCTCATTTGGGTGTACAACTTTACCGCATCATCCTTACTCGCCAGATTTAGCTCCTTCACACTATCACCTCTTCGGCCCCATGAAAGAGGGTTTGAGAGGCAAACATTATTCCAGTGACGAGGAAGTGAAATCTGTAGGGAAGAAGTGTCTCAAAGAACAGTCAACAGAATTTTACGGGGCAGGGCTACATGCTCTCTTTCAAAGGTGGATCATTGCTATTGAGAAAAACTGTGACTATGTGGAGTAGGGATGTGATCCACAGAGGACCAGCTTCATTTTGATGTATGATACATGTTCCTGTGTTGGTAATTATACCTGTCTTAAACAAAATGGCATTACTTTTTGACTCACCCTCATAGCAACTAAAAGAATAGGATTTATTCAACTTAATAAATAGCAATAAATCCTCTACAACAATATTTAAAGCTAAATAAAGAATATATGAATGAATTTTTGACAATAGGCACTTTAAGAAGCTTACATTTATATACCATATTTGACGGCATATAGGACGCACTTTCCCCAAAAATTTTGACTAAAAAAATTGCCCTGCATCTTATACATCGTAGGTGAATTTTATTGTTATTATTATTTCCTACTATTGAGATGTCTTTTGTATGCCTGTACTGCCAAATTGCTTTTATACAGCTATGTTTCTGCTTGTGTAATACACAATATATGCTTTAAATACACTAAAAACTGTTTTTTTCCTGAATCTGACCTGCTGAAATGGGGGTGCATCTTATATGCCGTCAAATACGGTAATTAATCATGACTCTCGAGTAACTGTATAAAAATTATATCATGAAGTTTTTGTTAGGAAATTATCCATGATGAGGAAAAATAAATAAAAATATCTTTTTATCAATTTGTTGAACTTATAAATTTTTTTTTTTTTTTCCCTTAAATTGTCAGACGTTTCCCTTTTGTTCTTTGGATAGATTCGGAGATGAGCATTTTCGTGCAGCGTTTTGGAAACAATCTCCTCTTGACTGCGCATGTTCACGTCCAGCCTTTTGAGCGGCCACCGTAGCCACCATATCAATCGTAGCATAGTCGATTACGGAAGATCTCGAACCTATTGTTTTACTTTGGTTACTGCTAATAAGCTGTGACGAAAGATCGATCTCTGCATAATTTAACTGGAGTTCAGCTTGTTCGATCAGTCCCAATTGTTTTGTAAACGGTGAACACG
This sequence comes from Doryteuthis pealeii, assembly GCA_023376005.1. NCBI lineage: Eukaryota > Metazoa > Mollusca > Cephalopoda > Myopsida > Loliginidae > Doryteuthis > Doryteuthis pealeii. The sequence goes on from CM042166.1 coordinate 67,689,650, forward strand.
GCGGTGTCATATCGACATTCACATAGCTGGACATTGGGTCTCCGTCCATGCCAGCGTCTTGCCCAAAATTGACGTAGGAAGGATCTGGTTTTGGGGGTCCCTGTTGAATGGGTGACGAACTACCCTCAGCGTTAAGCGGTACCGTTGTTACGACGTTATCAAATGTGAACACCAGACCTTTTAGAGGAGATTGTGGACTACACGTTTCTAAATTATAGGCACCTCCTCCACATTTTTCACTTTTTTTTCGTTCTACAAGTTGATATTCCTTGCCAAATCGAGGTCTCAAAATAGTCGAAGCAGGACTGCTTCGCACGTTATCCTCGCTAGTTACGTTCTCTGTTGTAAAATCGACTGGAGAGGTGTCTGGTGATTGTGAATACTCATCCGCTTTGGTCTGTTTCCAGTAAGATGATGTAACATTTTCGTTATCTGAAAGGGAAAATAAAATTTATAAATATCAACATTCATTAATAATTGGTCACAAAAAAAAAAAAAAAAAAAAAAATGACCTGAAACAAAATAAAATTTTTTTATCCATTTTAATTATATATATATATATATATATATATATAATATATTAATAATTTGAAGGCCAATACAATGCGTATGAAAAATAAAACGAAAAAGATGTTATTTTTATCTTATTGATTTTGAAGCATAAACTTCATCATCAGAGTTTCGTATCTGATACAAAAATAACATCTTTTTCGTTTTATTTTTCATATGCATTGTATTGGCCTTCAAATTATTAATATATTAATTAATATATTATAACATACTTAACAATGCTTCAAGCAGATTACCAATTTGTTTTATATATATATTCTTTTTAATATATATATACGTATACATATATACCCACACACACATAACTTGGTGGGGCAAATGATTTTATTCAGAAAACTTTTTTCCCTATATATATATATTATATATTATTATTTATATTTTCCTTGAAGGCAATTACAATGCGTATATCGTATATAAAATTCGATAATTATAGAAAATAATCATGACAAGCGAACTCGGCAAACAATGTGTGATGCGTAGAACATCGTACAGCCTGTTTCGACTTTATTAAGTCTCATCAGCGATGTATACTAACGATTTCCCTCCAACAGAAATCAAAACTGGGAGCCCAGCAGGCAGAGTCAGAGACTTTACCGCTTGGCTATCGATACGCACCACACAATCCATGCGAAATTAACCTGTCAATGATAATGATACACCTCTACCATATGAGGTACGCGGACGTTGAGTGGATAACAACAAACCAGCCTATGCCCCGGCGAAGGAAATAATATTTTGGATGTTTGATATATATATATATATATATATATATATATATATGAAATTTGTAAAAAGATTCTTTTTTTTTCCCCATATAGATATAATAGATAAATTTTTGTCCATTCTCCAGTTTGATGAGACTAGTGTTCTCAAAATGAGAATTCTAGTTGAATAAATGTATAACTGCCAACATGAAAGAGCTTCAAGTGTGTGTGTGTGTATATATATATATATATATATATATATATATATATATATATATATTTATTTGCCAACCCCTTTGCATATTGGATATTGGTCAATTTCTTAAGTGGAGTTTAACTGGTTTGCTTTCAGAGTTTTCCTTCTTTTAGACTGGTTGCCCAACCATGGTTAAAGAGCCCAGCCCACTCTACTGTTTATCCATAGCTGGAGGGAGAATAGTTGGATGCATACCTTTCCCAAGGGTACTACCACTATGCAAACAGCCTTGTCCAGTATTTGAACTCGTGTCACCAAGTCCATTTCCTTCAATAATAACCATTACAACACATGCATTAATAGGGTAACTGCGGCCAAAAGGGGTTGGAAAATATATATATTAAAAAATTGAGGTCTTAGGCAGGCTATTCAGAAAGCACCAGTTTGTGCATGACTGATCAGCTCTCCCACACTTTTATATTAAATGGGAGGAGGGGGGCAGGGGGTATGAAGCTATTTTTAGCGCTAACTAAAACCAATTGGCTTTTCAAATAGGAAATGTAAAAAGTAGAATGACTGGTAGTTCAATAGAAAAAATTATGATTATCAGAGTGGACCTGGGAGTAATGGCAAGAAGAGTACTCCCAGAGCTCCAGAATTGGAACTTCACCACTAGATGTAGTTTAGATAAAGAGTAGAATGACTGGTAATTCAATAGAAAAATGTTATGATTATCAGAGTGGACCTGGGAGTAATGGCAATGAAGAGGTACTCCACACTCCCCAGAGCTCCAGAATTGGAACTTCACCACTAGATGTAGTTTAGATAAAGAGTAGAATGACTGGTAATTCAATAGAAAAATGTTATGATTATCAGAGTGGACCTGGGAGTAATGGCAATGAAGAGGTACTCCACACTCCCCAGAGCTCCAGAATTGGAACTTCACCACTAGATGCAGTTTAACGTCATACCCAGGACACACTGTGGTTGGTCGTATTGAGGTAGTTGATGTGTTGACACCTCAATGTTTGATTTGAAAGCTGCACACATGATATGTGCAATGTAGTCGAATTTGTGAACTTATATTTTACGATTTCAAACTAGGCCATAACGAAGCAACCAAAAACATTTGTACATAATGCTATTTATACATAAAATGCAATTCTAATATCATTATCTCTTGCACAATATGCTGCATTTGTAGTGAACTGTTTACTTAAGAGCTATTACAACAGTTCAATATGTAAAAAGTATAATCTTGATTTAACTCTCTCTCGCTCTTTTTTATTTCCTTCTTTTTATCTTTTCATTATGTTCGATTGAAACAGATTAGTGTTATCATTTCCACATGCTCACCCCTATTTTCTCTGCACTCTTTCTTTATTATTGTTTTTTTTTGTGTAGCATATCCTTTTTCTTCCCTTTCTTTATGATAAAAAATGGAATGGTCCATTATTGAGCTGAGGAGATGACGCTCATAAGAAATAAGAATTTGGCGGATAAGCAACAGTAACCAGATTGTTCAAGAAATTTCGCTCAAGTTGCAGGCAATCGTGGATTCCGAGGCTGTGAAAGGTCGACTTATTTGATTAAAAACAAAAATAAAACACAAGCCAATTAAGAATACTAAATGGTAAAATTCTGTTGGTTGCATTTTAGAGCATGTCAACCTTTGTTGGGTTATTTTATGCCAAAGATGTTTGTTGTATGCATTTTTGTTGGGTATTCAAATTCTTTTTTTAAAACCGACATTTTAAGAGTGGAAATGGATCGATATTGAGGGGGGGCATCCACCTACTTCTTTATTTCCAGGGAAAGGTATGAATCTAACTATTCTCATAGTAGGGCAGACTTAAAAATTGACCTTGTGTCACATCCTGCTTGTGTGGTTGGGCTGGTTGGTTGGATTTTACGGCATGTCAACCCTTGGGTTATTTTTATGTCAAAGACACTTTTGTTTTATCAATTCTTAATGGGCATTCCAAATTTTTATAAACTGCTTTTGATCTATTTAACCCATAGATGGGACCCTAACAGGTACTAACACTCCGGGTGAGAGCGGACCTGGGAATAATGACAATGGAGGAGTACTCGACACTCCCAAAGCTCCAGTTTATCACATATCCAGAACACTAGGACCCTCAGTCACCTCTTTCTAGCACTTATATGATAAAAAGGGTTGGGGTTTGCCATAAGGGAAATATGGTTGAGACAATCATATAGGTGTTAGGGCCTGACGTGACCAGCCGATTGATGAGTGGGGACCTCTCTGACTGACTGTCTAGCTAAGTAAGGGCCAAAGAGGAGTGTTGCATGTCATGGATTGCTTAGCCACCAGAATTCTGTCTTTAAATATAACGGGTTGCCACCCAGTGACCCCAATGGGCGTGGAGGGGCGGGGACAGAATTCTGTATAAGATTCATTAACAAAACTAGAATTCTTATATAACGAGCTGATTTCATGAATTCTCAGTAAGATGGTTATTTATTGAATGACCCTCACAGTTATATATATATATATATATATATATATATATATATATATATTCTTTTTCTCTCTCTCTATATATATATATATATATACACACACACCGGGTTTCGATGTATCATGTCTCTTCAGTGTTGCTAGACTTAGCAGGCTACCTCCAGCTGATTTTTCATCATCAGAGTTTCTAATATTGGGCCATCAGCACACCTACAAGCGGGAGGGAGAATTTAACTGATAAATACATATATATGTTTTTGTGAGGAAGTTTACATTTATGGTCCCCCTAGTGGCCATTGCTCATACTACAAATGTAAATACACACATTTTTTTTAAAGACTTGATTTTCTGTTGACCAGAAAAAAAGCCACATGAAAACAGTTGTAACTTTCTGGCTTAGATATTTTCACTTAGATGTCTACTCTATATGGTTGAACAAAAAGGTAAAGATTCAGTTTAGCTAATCTGATGGATACAGGGTTGTGGTCTAGTTTAGCGTTATACTGATATTCTATATTGAACCCCTTGCTGAAATCTTAAATTGTTTTGGTACTTTCAAAAAACTACTATACAAGAAACATGCTCCAAGGTCGAATTAGTAAGCACACACAATTTGGTGGGAATAGTTCTTATGATAACAGAGGAACAATAGACATATATGATAATAGATATAGGGACAATAGACATATATGACAATAATACATAGGCATATATGATAATATATATAGGGACAGTAGGCATATATGATAATATATATAGTGACAATAGACATATATGACAATAATAGATATACATACAATAGACATATATGACAATAATACATAGGCATATATGATAATATATATAGGACAGTAGGCATATAACTACTATACCAGAAATGTGCACACACAATTTGGGGCATAGTTCTTATAATAATAAACATAGGGACAATAGACTTATATAATAATAATAGATATATACTATAATATACATAGGGATAATAGGCATATATAATTGAAATATATGATAATATACATAAGGACAATAGACATATACAACAATAATATACAGGGACAATAGGCATTATATAATAATATACATTTGGACAATGGACAAATACGACAATAGACATCTGGACAATGGACATATATGAGAATAGACATCTGGACAAATACGACAATAGACATCTGGACAATGGACATATACGACAATAGACATCTGGACAATGGACATATACGACAATAGATATCTGGACAATAGACATATACGACAATAGATATCTGGACAATGGACACATACGATAATATACATAGACAAAAATGACATTTGGTGAAATGTAGTAATTCACTGACAGTAAGAAAAAAACAAAACACAGGGAGAAAATATAATAACAAAATAACTGACAGTGAAATGATTTGTCCCAGTTGAAATATAGTCAACTGTATAATTTACTTTTCTTCAAGGTCCAGGGTTTATTAGTCAAAGTGGGGGTGGGGTAAACGGGTATAATACGTGAACAATGCATTCACTGAGATGCTGAGATTATTTTTAAATCATGCAAAATTTCTACAAGTTTAATTAGTTTATTGATCTAAATCAAATAAGGCCAATTTGTGAATCAATTTAGAAATGTTTTTGAATTGGAACGTTTATAGTAGGATGATTTTGTATTTTGAAATTTGATATCATTTGAGATTTACAGGGTGTTTCAGAAAAATTTGATATCATATTGAATTTTCTGAAACACCCTGTACAGATTAGTAGAGGGTGTTTCAGAAAATTCAATATGATTTGAGATGTATAGGGTGTTTCAGAAAATTCAATATGATTTGAGATTTACAGGATGTTTCAGAAAAATTGATATCATTTGAGATTTACAGGATGTTTCAGAAAAATTGATATCATTTGAGATTTACAGGATGTTTCAGAAAAATTGATATCATTTGAGATCTATAGGGTGTTTCAGACAAAATTGATATCATTTGAGATTTACAGGGTGTTTCAGAAAAATTGATATCATTTGAGATGTATAGGGTGTTTCAGAAAAATTGATATCATTTGAGATTTACAGGATGTTTCAGAAAAATTGGTATCATTTTATAATTTAATAGTGAAGTAGCAAATAAAGTTGATGGAGTAGCCTATTGTTGGTATAATCCAGACAGCGAGGGAGTCTATCCCCTTTTTGATAGCAGTAGACCAGGAAGAATGTTTTTGCATCTGAGGTGAAGCACTACACCTACCATCAGCTCCCCACATTACTGCATAGGTCCAGATGTGCTACTCATGCACTGAGTTGGCGAGTAGCGGTATTGAACCTGGGACCTTGTGGTTCCTCTACCAAGCTAAATCAGCCATAATAAATTCTATAAGATATGATTTGGCATTAAGCTTAATGGCTGCTAGAGGCGGCCTTTAAGAGAGTCAAACTGAATAAACTAATTAGTTTAAGTTAGTTAAAAAAAATAACAAAGAAATTAAATGCTGTTAATAATAATAAAAATAATAACAATCAAATAAATTAAGGATAATCTCATACAAAATGCAGTCTTTTCTGACAAGCATCATGAAATACAGTGGTACCTTGACTTACGAGTTAATTTAATTCCACATAACTCAATTTCCTCATATATCAAATCAATTTTCTCCATTGAAATAAACTTAAATGCTATCAATCCGTTTCAACCCCCCCAGTGGTACCTTGACTTGCGAGTTTAACTTGTTCCGCTCGTAATTCAATTTCATTTTATATCAAATCAATGAGACAGAGAGAAAAGAATGTATTATTCAGATGGTTGTACTCTGGTGTTAATCCAAAGATGAGTCTTCCTGGCAGAAAGGTCGACCAGCAAGTGAATTGACTAAAGTGAAAATGATCTTAAATGCTTTTTGTCCTCTCCTCACATTGGCCAATTTCTGCTGCTACTAAAAATGGTTAAGGGATTTGCCATAAAGGCAAAGGGTTTGGGACGATCATATAGGTGTTAGGACTTGTAAATCAAGGGTACCACTGTATTTAGGGTAACAGATTAAAAAAGATTAAAAACAAACATTGACAGACAAAATAAAGTGTGCATAAAGATTCCATTCACTATTTAGCGAAAAAGTGCATTCATTTTGGGAAGTGTCTATGCATAAAATGCAACAATGTTCCAATGACAGGGAAAAAGAGGATTTAAAAAAAAAATATTCATGCAAAACAATACCTAAGAAAAATAATATTAAACATGTCCATTCAAATTTAATCTAAACCCAACCAGGGACAAACTTCAGATTACTTTGAACTGTACCAGAACTATATATTTCGCATAGGGCCAAATTCAAGTTTAGTAGTTGTCGTCAGAAACAACACACGCAGGATGTATAGTCACAGGGGGCTGTTTATTTTTTTCACACTCGTGGGTTCTTTTTCGGAGAGAAGGAAAGAGAGAAAGAGTATATGGTCACATTATTCTATCTTCTAACATAGTATCATGTTCTGTACTACTATCCCCAAACCCATACGGGGAACCGTGAACCACGTCTGCTCCCACCAGAGCCCAGCCGAAAAAAGGGCAGATTTTCTTCTTCCATTTCTCGTCCCAGTGTCACATACGTTTCTGGTCAAAACACAGAACTTCCGTTTTTATTTTTAAATCTATTTCTGGGGTCATTGGTCGGTCAGTTGAGTTCAAACTTTAACCCCTCTTTGTTCTTATTTCTTTTTCCTCTCTTTCTCCAGAAATCCGAATACTGTTTTATTTTTAATCCCAAATTCCCGGTAGACCATAATAATTATGCTACAAGACCTTTTGCAGGCTGAGTGACATTTTTGTCACCAATTTGTCTTTAGCATAGTAGCTCAATGTAAGGCATTTTTCTATTGGCTGCTGAACAGACATGGTACAAATGTTAAGCTATATTAAGTATTCTATGTTATTATAGCACTTGGCCAGGATTGAACCTGTGACCTACAGATGATTATCATTTAGAATTGTATTTACGCAACTCTTATAACCATTGCACCATGAGTTCAACTGTAATGTAAAGATTAAAACTGTATTTTAAACATGTATTCCTTGTTAATGCATGTGGAAATTTTTTTAGGTAATCATTCAAATTTAAATGCATCCCAGTGTTTTTCTTTTTTTCTTCCCTCACCATTTCAAGCTAACTGTAAATACATTTCAATAGTTTAAGTAGATCAAATTAGCAGCAGCTCAATGTAAGGCATTTTCTTATTGGCTGCTCATTGACCAATTAAATGTTAATTTATATATAATAAAAAAAAGATAAAGTCATTGGAAATATTTAAAATTCATCCAAAAAAAGAAAAAAAAGAAAGGAAAATAATAATGATAATTTTTTTTTAGTCAAATGGAAATGGGGTAATATTTGAACAACGATTGATCGATTGGGCCAAAGTGGAGTATTGCAAGTCATGAACTGCTCATCCACCTGGGTTCTATCCTTAAGTATCACGGGTCGCCACCCATGGCCAACAGGTGGTCCCATTGGGGGAGTCTTACCCCTCTGCAGAGGTGCATTCTAATGACCCAGCCGACAGGGCGGCCTGTCTGCTTAAAAATATACCACCCATATTATCTACAAAATACACACACACACGTGCTGCTGCTCAAAACAAAAACAACAGCTGTTCTACCAACAAAGCCTTCATCAGATGATGACTCTAGTGTCAGGCATTGTTTCAATGTCAAAATATGATCATTATCACTATCCCAAGGAGGCAGCATCCCAGCAGTATTTTATAATGCCACCAGACTGTGTTGGTTTTCCATCAAATTGGCAATGCCAAATCAAAATGCAGTCGACTAAATTTAGTCATCCTTTGTTGCATTCACAATTTTGTCCAGCTAATGTAAATGGCGTTAATGATTAGAGCCCAACAACGAAGCATTTATTTAATGACGTAAGATTTCACAATAAAATTGAATATATGATGACATCAAGACACTGAATGTGGGAATGGAATTTTCTTTAAATTCACATTAAAAACAATCAGTGTACAAAAAAGTTAAAAAATGAATCATTAATTTTATTATGTGAATTATTTGATGAGATGCTCACATCAAATTCAACTGGTTGGTGGTGGCGTTTATTGGATTTTATGGCATGTGAACCCTTGTTGGGTTATTTTATACCAAAGATATTTTGTTTTATTTATGGGTATTCAATTTTTTTTTAAAAACACATTTTTTAAAACTCTTTTTTTCCTATTTAACCCATAGATGGGACCCTAAAAGGTATTGCGACTCCTGGGCATATGGTTGGTGGGATTTTATGGCATGTGAACCCCTGTTGGGTTATTTTATGCCAAAAGCATTTTGCATTATTCATTCTTTTTTTTAAACTTAATTTTTTTTAAAAACATCCTTTAACTCATTTTTTGCTGTTTAACCTATAGGTGGGACCCTAACAGGTACTACCACTCTTGGTCAGTTGGTTGGTTGGATTTTATGGCATGTCAACCCTTTTTGTTGGGGTCATTTTATGCCAAAGATGTTTTGTTCTATTTATACTTGCTGGGTACACATTTTTTAAACTTATTTTTTCCTATTTAACCCATAGATGGGACCCTAACAACAACCACCACTCTGGGGTCAGAGTGGACTTGGGAGAAATGGTGAAGAGATACTCCACATTCCCCAGAGCACCAGAATTGTGCCTTCATCAGGGATCAGATAGCCATACCAAAGACATTAAGACCCCCAACCATCACCTTCTAGCACATTTATGATAAAAAGGGTTGGGGTTTGCCATAAATGCAAAAGAGTTGGGACAATCATATAGGTGCTAGGGCTTGATGTGACCAGCCGATTGATCGGAGGAGGCCTCTCTGACTGCCCGTCTAGCAAATTCAAAAAATCAAGACAGTTTAAACTAGTAAATAAAATCACCCAAAAGGCCTATTATGAGTATCAGTGAGGGAGTCTATCCCCTTTTCACTAGCACTAGACCAGAGAGATTTTTTAGTATTTTTCTTGCATCTGATGTAGTGCCACACCTACCATCAGCTCCCCTATAAACTCTGTGGAGTGGTCTATTGTTAGTATCAGCTGGACAGTGAGGGAGTCTATCCCCTTTTCAATAGCGCTAGACCAGGAGATTATTTTCATGTCTGAGGTGGAGCACTATGCCAAACATCAGCTCCCCACTGTACCACACAGATCCAAGCTGTGACTAATCATGTGCTGAGTTGGCAAGAGCTTTGTGGTTCCTAGGTGTATGCTCTCTACCAGTGGAATCCTCCTGTGCATTGTGTTGAATTCCTAATACTGGACCCCTTCAGTCGATTTAGAATCCAGGTATGTGATTGATACGGTTATTCATAGGTGACCGATTCCATATAGTGTGTGTAACACTCTTCTAGTCACCAGCAAATATTCCATTACAAAAAGATAAACAATTCACTAAAATTTGCTATGGTAATGAACACTCATGCGTCGAAAATTGACAAGAGGGTCCTTTTTTTTTTCTTTTTTTTTAAATCTATACATATATAAAGGGCAGTTTGTGTGTATGTATGTCCAGAGGAAACTATGAAAATAAAAGAATTACCGACAAAGTATATATATATATATATATATATACACATTAAATATCACCAGGGCTTGTTTTTTTAACAAAAATAATGAAAGATTTGATTATATTTGTAAAGATAATTAAAAGAATAAAATTCAAATGTTAACAGGATGGATTTTTTCTTTTGTATTTGTTATATGAATGCAAGATTGTTTTATATTTGCAAATATAAATAAAAATGTTCAGTTCCTTTAAAAAAAAATTTTTTTTTTCAAATCAGAAATGCAAAAATATCTGTGAATTTGCATGCATCTTCCAAGTTAGGCCAAGGAATATTTTTTTTATATCTTTAACCCCCATTATTCATGTATAATCCGCACCCCTAAATTTAGGCCACAAAACTTTCAAGAAAAAAAAAAAAAAAAGAGTATCTTATACATGATACACATTCAGAGATGCTGATAGGTACGTGTCCTGTGTCCCTGATGCATAAAAATCTAAAAGGATGCAGAAAAATTGTATCTATGCATCCCAGTATTTTTTTCTTCCCCCACAATTTCCAGCTAACTGTAAATAAAAATCTTAAAATAGTTTATTATGAATTTACAAGTATACATAAATGCTCTATAGAATTTAATTGTTAAATATGTTTATCTATATCTATACATACGGAGGAGCGTGGCATAATGGTTAGAGTCATGGGAAATGGACTTGTTGACCCGAGTTCAGATCCCAGACAAGGCTGTTTGCATTTCACATAGCACTAATACCCTTGGGAAAGGTATGAATCCATATATTCTCCCTCCAGCTATGGGTAAAATAGTAGGGCAGACTGGACTCTTTAACCTTGGGTAGGTAACCAGTTTAGGAGAAGGAAAACTCTGAATTCAAAATTCCTGAGGTTAGTTGTTGATTGGGTTTGTGGCATTCCTTGTGCACCAATTCTTTCCTATCGACTGTGCCAAAAAGTACGGAATGGTCCAACACAAGCCTTCACCACTATAAACAAATCACTGTGATGGTTGTTCACCGAATGAACACTCATGCGTCGAAAATCGACGAGAGAGTCCATTTTTTTTTTAAAATCTATACATATATAAAGGGCAGTTTGTGTGTATGCATGTCCAGACGAAACTATGAAAATAAAAGAATTAACGACAAAGTAAATATATATACACATTAAATATCACCAGGGCTTGTTTTTTTAACAAAAATAATGAAAGATTTGATTTATATTTGTAAAGATAATTAAAAGAATAAAATTCAAATGTTAGCATGGATTTTTTCTTTTGCATTTGTTATTTTAAATAGGAGACATTAATTTGTTTTTTTTTAGAGTGTCTGGATCAACACGAGGTCTTTTTTATGTAGGGATTTTAATAGGGCATTCTGTGAGAATCCCACTTACGATTCAACAATAACGAATCTGTGAGTCTACCTTTCTTTTACCACCACGCTCTACCAAGGCGACGCCGGGTAGCCACTTCTAGTCTGCAATAAATTAGTTTTCTTTCAAAATAAAGCATTGAATATTTCTTTAATTTTTTGCATTTTTTTCTGTGGAATGGCTAGGGGATACACAAAAAAATCAAGAGAAAAAGGGATGTATAGGTAAAAAAAAAAAAATAAAAAAAATGGTTAAGAACCACTGGGTTATAAGTTTCTGAATATGATGATGCATGTAGCCGGATAAAAATGTATTACTTTGTTCTTGTGTAAAGTAATTGGTTGAGGCTGCTTCAGAGCGCTTTGGCCTCTGGAGCAGCTAAGTAAAATTAACAGCGTTGATCCCAGGAGGCTATGCCCCCAGGCAATACCTGCCCCCATGATTTAAAGGGACAGGGCTGGGTTTATTGCCCAGTGCTGAGGTGGAAGGCCGATGGGATCAACACATTTTTTTGTGACTACCACCCATGAGCTTCGGCTTGTGGGTGAGCCCACATAAAAATGTCCTGATGTCACGCCCTCATAAGTGGGATGAGAGGCAAATACCTTGTAGAATACACTTAACTTTTAGGATTAGAAATGTGGACAAAAAAGGTGCATGTTATATTTGAGAGAATTCTGGTAGTTTAGAAAAAGTTAATATTTTTTTTGTGTATGGTACACATTCCTCACTTTCAGGCTTTAAAAAAATATGGAGAAAAAAGATGCGTGTTATACATGAATAATTCTGTTAGTTTAGTCGAATATGGAGAAAGAATTTAATGGTAAACTAGAAAATGCATAACAATCTTTTTGATATATTAAATTGATATGATACAATTGTTAAATAAATTAAATACTGTCATTATATTTGACAGCAACAATATACAAGTGTTCTTACAGAATATTTGAACCATCTATGTATTGATCAAATCAACTATTTTAGTTGTCTGTATTTTTGAGATGAGGTTTGATGTGAATAATTTGGAGGTTTTGGACAGTTGTCCACATCTTTATTGTGGTATGTATAAACACAACATTTCGACCGCTGTATCCTCAAAGCCTTCATCAAGTGTTCTCTATGAATCCTAGCATATTAATCACCCAACTTGTGTTATATACCCCCCTTTCGTCTTTCTTTTCTTTCTTTTGGAAGTCTGTTGCAGACGATGATGACATCACACCATATCTTCATTTGTGGACCCTATGGTGGCTCATTAGTCCAATTCTGGACTTGCAGATGTGGTCAGAAACATTGCAGGGGAAATTCCCATCTACATTTGGTTGTTCATGACAACGAAGACGTCGCCACTCTGCAGTCCTGTTCATCTGCTTAGCCATCCCTGTCTGTTATTGGCCAGATCTTCCACACTTGAAGGTGTGATGTTTCTTTTCTTCAGTAATATCTTAATATGGTCTTTGAACTGCTTTTGGGGTCTCCTGTCCTCCGTGCCATCTGTGAGTTCACTGTAAAGTAGTTTACGAGGAGTCTGTCTACAGGCATGTGGATGGTGTGACCTAACCATCACTTCAGACCCTCTTTGTATCGAGTATATAAATGGCAAGAGGTGGGTTCTATTTCACCAACTGGCCATCTTCTTTTGGGGTGATTTCTTCCCCTGGTTGATACGGTTTCTTTTGTTCTGGGCTCCAGTTATCTACATCCATACTCTTTGTTTTTAATAATGAATGCAAGACTTGTGGTGAGAAGATGGCTTACTAGAGAATCAACGACCATTACGTCTGCTCCCGTCAACTAACTGCCAAATTCTAACTACTCTAACTCAGTTCCCTTCACATGCTTTGCCTTTAGCCAATGAGAAATTAGTGGCTAGGTCAGTGAAAGGTGAACTGTTGTCAATCACTTCTATAAAATGGTCATGCATTCAATTTACAAATACCGTTATTTAAATTTTACTACACTACAGTCATAATTCGTAGGCAACCCACAAATTACGTAACACTCGGATACACAGGGAACACCTGAGGAAGGCCGGAGGATATAACAGCTGAAAGGTTGTACAATTTAGGAACACAAGTATTTATTTTAACAATTGTTCAATGATTAGTAATACATCAAAAGATAGATAAAAAAATATTCATGTTAGAAAGGGGCGTGTTTCATTCTAAGGACATTATTGGACGGATGCAAAGGGTTAACTTAGAGTCAATATTTAATGCTTAAATGTAATATTATTGCAAAAATTTTTTTTTTTTAAATTTAATTTTAGAAAATGTTTTTGAATATAATAATAATATATAAACATAAGCCACTTAATTCTATAAATGAAGTATTATATTCAAAAACATTTTAAACAAGTTGAAATTTAAAGAAATCTTTGAATGTTTTATTTAAGTTTGCTTTATATTCCAACTTGAAAAAAAAATTTATTATAAGATATTAAAATATCCTACAGATTTCCACAAGGATTTTTTTGTTTCTCCAAGAAAGAACGGATTTTTTTTTGTATGAGGGTCATTCAATAAATAAAGGAAACTTATGTCTCTCTCTAATGAGTGACATTAAATAGAGGGGAATTTTTTTTTTAACAAAAAAAAAAAAATTTTTTTCCTTCATAAATGTAGACTCTGCATTGTATGGAACAAAAAAGTGTTGTTAAATAAGTAAAGCAAGTAAAGTCGTCGGGTTGGCCTAAAGTCGATATCGGCTAATCAGCGAGGGAGTCTATCCCCTTTTCACTAGCGCTAGACAAAGGAGATTGTTTTTGTGTCTGAGGTGGAGCGCCACATCTACCATCAGCTCCTTACTTTACTGCACATATCCCTGTGCTACTCCTACGCTGAGTTGGCGAGGGCCGGAATCGAACTAGGAACCTTGTGGTTTCTAGCCGAACTCTCTACCAAAGAAATCTTTTCATAATTGTTTCCAGAAATGTAAACTTTGTTTGGAACTGGTTTACAACAAAAATTATTTTAATCTTGCAAAAATATTTGTTTTGAGGCTATTCAAAATGGTGGCAAATCAAACAGGCTGAGTCAAAAAGACAGTCCACACAGAGGAAACACAGAGACTCTCCAGTAAAGAAAAAGTCCCAGACACAATAGTCAGTAAAGAAGGTCAAGCTGAATATCTTCTGAGACATTAAAGAACCCATCACTATTGATTTCCTTGAAAAAAAGTGCAACTGTAAAGAGTGCTTCCTACTGCCAACTCCTTAGCCAATATTCACCTTATTTATTGAATGACCCTCATAATTAAAGATAAATTTAAAATTTTCAATTAAGTGCGATAATCAAATATTTTTATAATCAGGGAATTAACTGAATTCAATGAAATTTTCAGTGTTGATATATTAATAAATAACATATAATGCACCAGTTATTTTATTGGAAAATTCTTACATTTTTTCAGGTCAGTTAACTTTGAACCACGTATTTTTGAGGTGTAACACAGATTCACAAACATACGTGGTTCAAAGTTAATTGATGTGAAAAACTGTCAAAGTTTTTAGATAAAATAATTGATGCATTATATCTTTTATTCATTAATATATCAACACTGAAAATTTCATTAAATTCGGTTAATTCCTTGATTTTTAGTATTTTTTTTCTTTCGGCGGGTGATATACAATGGTGGAATTTATGCCCGTTAAGTAGGATTTAACAAAAAATGCATATTACAGTTTACAAATCAATATTGATTGATTGATTTTAATGGCATGTCAACCAGTCTAAGGTTATTTTATGCCAAGAGATTAGGGAATCAAGTACACTGTACATTCATATTTACATTTTTTTGTGCAGTTGTTTTTTTTGAAGAATTTTTTTTGATTGCACATGGGCCAATCTATTTGACCTGTAAATAGTACCCTAACAGGTACTACCACTCCAAGCCAGGTCAGAGTGAACCTGGGAGTAATGGCAATGAAGGGGTACTCTACACTTCCCAAAACTCTGGAACTGGAGCCTCATCACTAGATATAGTTTAGTGTCATACCCTAGGGCTGGGTTTATTGCCCAGCGCCTGAGGCACCCCCTTTAGGGGGAATGCCGATGGGATCGACGCAATTTTTGTTCTCTCCCACCCATTAGCTTCGGCTTGTGGGTGGGCCCACGTTAAAACGGAGCCTTGTGCCCAGTCCATACAGGTGGGATATGAGACAAATAAACCCTACACAAACCTTTTTTTTTGGGGGGGGGGGGGTGAGGTCTTACCCCTCAGCAGTTTATTCTAAGCCTATCTGACAGAGCATTTACAAATTAAGAGATAACAGAAAAGATTGTAGAAATCTGTAGGACTTAATATAATTGTTATTAGATAAAAATGAAAATAAAACAATTCTCTCATTCTATATATATATATGTTTACTTTCTTACCGGATTCAGATAGTCTAAATCCTAAACAGCTGAAAGTTCCAACTTTTTACTGCCTCTCTCCTAAAGGCAAAAATTAAAATCAAAACATTAAAATTTCCATCCGAATAAAAATTGAATAAGCAGTTTATATATATATATATATATATATATATATATATATATATAATCTCAGCATGCAAATGAACATAATTTTAGTTTTCATCAATTTCAAATACTTTTTTTTTCTCCAAATGACATTTTGATGAAAGGTTTAAAAAGGGGATAATTTTTTTTTTCATAAGAAAAAGATGAAAAAAAAAAAAGTCTCTTTTTAAATTATCCCCAATTAAGTACCTCTCAAAAAAACCTGCAATGAAGTCTTTTCATTCGTTTAAACCATTCTAAAATACAATAACTGGTAATTTCCTATAAGTCTAACATAACAAAAGGGGAACCTCTCTTGACTGATAAATTATTTATTTTCCCATTAAACTAACCCTAAACACTAACCCTGTCCTCTTTTTTCCTAGTAGATCAATAAATAAATAAATAATTTATCAGTCAAGAGTGGTTCCCCTTTGTTTATGTTAGATTTATAACCCAATATCTTTTCACCGACATGCAATACGCATTTAAGTTGGATACAATTGAGAATATGGAAGTAAAATAATGAATTAAATCCAACAGTATGTAGAAAAATAGAAAAAACAGATACGTTTTATTCTTGATGAAGTCAACATTATAACGTATCAGTTTTTGCAACCTTCATCAAGACTTGAAGAAGGTTGCAAAAACCGAAACGTTATAACGTTGACTTCACCATCAAGAATAAATTTCTGTTTTTCTATTTTCTACACAATTGAGAATATGTAAATCAGTGACTGTCAACCTTTTTGTTGACTACCGCCCACCTAAAAAAAAAAAAACAAAAAAAAAAAAAACGGTAGCAGATAGCCACCGTAAATAGCTTAAAATTGACCGCTACTAGGTAGTACTGCAATAGGTTGATGACCACTGATTTAAATCATAAAATAACATCAACAATTAATTGAAAGGAGTAAATATAAAAATTTACTATCAAAGAGTGAATGCACAAAAAAATTTAAAGAAAAAAATCAATTATGATTATAGATTGATTGATATCTTGGTGCTCTTCCAATATGTGATCTACAAAATGGTTTCTAATCCAATATGTGATCTACCAAGTTGTTTACATTCCAATATGTGATCTACCCATTATTTTCCCATTAAACTAACCCTAAACCCAACTTCTTTTTTCTTAGTAGATCACATGCCATGAATAGTAGATCAATAGTAGATCACAAACCTTAGGTAGATCACATATTGGAAGACCACCAATATCTTTGTTTATAATAGCTTTTGGAATAGGAAATACGCAAGTGTTCCCCAAAACCCAGCATGTAGACATTTTTGTTTGCCGCAGAGGTGCTCTTCCAATATGTGATCTACCAAATGGTTTCTAATCCAATATGTGATCTACAAAATGGTTTCTAATCCAATATGTGATCTACCAAGTTGTTTACATTCCAATATGTGATCTACCCATTAACTACCGATTATTTTCCCATTAAACTAACCCTAAACCTAACTTCTTTTTCCTAGTAAATCACATGCCATGAATAGTAGACCAATAGTAGATCACAAACCTTAGGTAGATCACATATTGGAAGACCACTTATAACTTTGTTTATAATAGATTCAAATTGATTTTGTTTTCCAATTGAGACAAAAGAATTAAAAAAAAAAACTTTTCTTTTGGAATTGGTTTGTAATTCAAATTAGTCAAATTAGTTTATTTGGGAAGATTTTTTTTTTTATTAACTTGATGATGGAACAGATTTCTTAGTCTTATCCCCCCCCCCAAAAAAAAAATATTTTGTTCTGTAATTAGTAGTTCAATTTGTATATAAATTTCATAAACTTGATATATCAACTATTATGGGACAGACATTGATCTATTCTCTTTTCTGTCCCATAATAATTGTTACATTTGTATATAAATTTCATACACTAAATGTACCAACCATTATGGGACAGAGATTGGTTTATTCTCTTTTCTATCCCATAATAATTCTTACATTTGTATATAAATTTCATAAACTATATGTACCAACCATTATGGGACACAGATTGATCAATTCTTTTTCTGTCCCATAATAATTGATACATTTGCATATAGATCTAATACACTAAATGTACCAACTATTATTGTTATTTCTAGTAGAACACTATACAATGAAAAAAAAGGATATTATTACATATTATTTACACTATCACTTATATATAATTTCAAATGTTTCATATGTCATTATTTTATTGCATTTCCATATTTATTGATTTCAAATTATACTTTTCATACTTACATCATTTTCATTTCAATAAATATTTAACTAAAATGTTTCACAGGATTCCACTCCTGGAACCTGCTAATGTCTATAAAATCAACAAATATATTAATTTTTTATCATTGAGGATACGGGGAGGTGTATTTCTGATTTCAAATAAGTTGTTATGGTTTTATAAATATCGTATAATCTTTCTATATAAAAATGAGAAATAAAATCTTATACAAAATAATGTCATGTTTCTAATCCAATATGTGATCTACCAAATTGTTTACATTCTAATATGTGATCTACCAAATTGTTTACATTTCAATATGTGATCTACCAAATTGTTTACATTTCAATATGTGATCTACCAAATTGTTTACATTCCGATATGTGATCTACCAAATTGTTTACATTCAATATGTGATCTACCAAATTGTTTACATTCCAATATGTGATCTACCAAATTGTTTACATTCCAATATGTGATCTACCAAATTGTTTACATTCCAATATGTGATCTACCAAATTGTTTACATTCCAATATGTGATCTACTGAATTTTTTACATTCCAATATGTGATTTACCCATTATTTTCCCATTAAAGTATGACAATATTTTCAAAAATCCTTTTTTTATATGCAGTATACCCCAGAGATAAGTAAATCATTTTTTTTTAATAAAAAAGATGGCAAAATTTTATTATTTCTAGTGGAACACTATACAGTTTTGTCCAAAAGTAAATACACACTAAAACGTAATAAAAAAAAAAAAAAATTCATTTTCTTCTGAATCAAAGATAGCAGGTTTTTATTATTTATTTTATCATTTATTATTTTAAAAAATCCCCAGTTTCGATACGATGGTCAAATATCATAATCAGACTGTTTTATGACCTCTATGTTCTGTGACCACCTGATGCTCAGGGTCAGCCCACAAAGACAATCTCTGAAGTGCGTCAAGGCTTTTATTTTAGATTAACTGTAATTGTTCTAATTGAATATTTCACATAGGCATTTACTTATCTCGCTGTTTATGTGTCAATTAATCTGTCATTAAAATGAGAAATAAAATCTTATACAAAATAATGTAATGTTTTGTAACTGTATGACAATATTTTCAAAAATCCTTTTTTTATATACAGTATCACCCAGAGATAAGTAAACCAGTTTTTTTTTAATAAAAAAGATACCAGAATTTTATTATTTCTAGTGGAACGCTATACAGTAAAAAGTAAAGTCGCCGGGGTGGCCTAAAGTTGGTATCAGCCAATCAGTGAGGGAATCTATCCCCTTTTCATTAGCGCTATACCAAGGAGATTGTTTTTGTGTCTGAAGTGGAGTGCCACACCTACTACCAGCTTCTTACTTTACCGCACATATCCTGTGCTACTCATACGCTGAGTTGGCGAGGGCCAGTATCGAACTAGGAACCTTGTGGTTTCTAGATGAACGCTCTACCAACTGAGCTAACCCGGCCCTTATACAGTATCATCCAAAAATAAGTACACCCCTAAACGTTTTTAATTTAGAAAAAAAAGAAAAGAAAAAAAAAGACATTTTCTTCTAAATCAAAGATACCAGGATTTTATTATTTCTAGTGGAATATTATACAATCAAAACAGATCTTATTAGGTATTATTTATTACCAAAATCTGCAGTACTAAAATTCTGTAACTAAAAATGTGAATATGTAGCAGTCCAAAATTAAGTACACCCCTTATATATATTTTTTGTTTTATTATTTTTAGTGAAATTCTATACAATCAAAACGGATATTATTAGGTAATAATTTATTGCCAAACTCTACAGCATTGAAACCCAGAAACCAAAAATGTGAATATGTAAAGTTAGCAGAGTGGTTTATTGCTGAACAGTGAGGGAGTCTATCCCCTTTTTCGCTAGCACTAGACCAGGGAGATTGTTTTTGCACCTGAGGTGGAGTGCCCCACATACCATCAGCTCCCTACTTTATTGCACAGATTAGATTACCCAAGCTGTGCTATTTACGTGCTGAGTTGGTGAGGGCAGCTACTGAACCTGGAACTTTGTGGTTCCTAGGCAGATGCTCTAGGTTTAGCTCAGTCAATCCGGCCGTTGCCAAATCAGCGGATGAGTAGCATAGTTTGGATCCATGCAGTAAAGTGAAGAACTGATGGTAGGTGTGGCACACCACCTGAGATACAAAAACAGTCTCCCTGGTCTAGTGTTAGTGAAAAGGAGATAGACTCCCTCGCTATCTGGCTGAAACCGACAATAGACCATTCCATTGACTTTACTTATACTGTTTCCTGAACCATAAGTATATCACAATACCTTTCTCTAGTCATAGTTGTCGGGATGGCCTAAAGTTGGTATCGGCCAGACAGCGAGGGAGTCTATCCCCTTTTCGCTATGGTATGAGAGCCGGCATGAATGGCTTCTAATAGGTAAAGAGTTAAAGAAAAAATATTTACATGAGAACTGAAAGATCTTTAAAAAACTTCTACCCCAACATTTTTATACACTTTAAATGCATTAATGTAAAAGGTTTTAATATTTTCTGATAAATAACTATTTTTAAATTGATTTCGGAATTAGTATTTTCTATAATAAAAAAAAAGGAAAAAAGTTAGTTATTTTAAAACTGAACGATCAGAGATTTGAGTTAAAAATCTTCGATAAGGAAAATCAGAAGCAAGCATATTGTATTGATTGATCATTAATTTTTAAACGGATTAAAAAAATAATTTTTAACTTCATTTAAAAAAATATTTTTTTTTAACTTTTTGCAGATTAAAAGAAAATGCTTTAGAAGAAAGTTTCCAATTGATAATTATTTTTTTTTTACTTTTTTATTTTTTACTCAGCTTTTTTGTCTTCTAATTTGTTTTTTTTTTTTTTTTTTAAACCTGTGAAAAAAAGAACCTTTAAAATTTAACAGCAAAAATTGAATTTCTATTGAAATGAAAAGATAAATACATTTTTTTTAGCATAATGATAATTTGAATGGACATGCAGAAATACAATGAAAATTATTTTTTCTTTTGGTCTTTTAATCTTTAGTACTCTGTAGGTTTTGGTTTGGTTTGGTTTTTGTTTTATGGCATATAAACCTCAATGGGTCATTTAATGCCGATAAAGTTCTGAAATAAAGTCATTCTTAATGGATATTCAATGTATATATTCAAAGTGATCTAATTATTAATATTAAGTGTTATTCTTTCTTTCTTTCATTTCTTTCTTCATTCCTTATATCCATTCGTTCTTCATTTCTTTCTGTATCTACTTATCTCCTTTTTTCTTTTATATATCTATTATATTATATTTTATAATATCTATTAGCAAAAGTTTGGTTACGCTTGTTTTATTTTATAGCATATAAACGTCAGTGGGTCATTTAATGCCGATAAAGTTTTGAAATAAATTCTTAATGGATACTCAATTTTTTTATAAGTACATTTTTCTATTTGACCCATAGATGGGACCCTAACAGGTACTACCACTCCGGGTCAGAGTGGACCTGGGAGCAATGGTGATGAAGGGATGCTCCACATTCCCCAGACCTCCAAAACTGGAACCTCACCATCAGATAGAGTTTAACGTCATTCCCAGGACATATACTGCCTTCTAGCACCCATATGATAAAAGGAGCTTGGGGCTTGCCATAAGGGCAATAGGGTTGGGGCAATCATATAGTTGTTAGGGCTTGACGTGACCAGCCGATTGACCGCCCATCTAGCCTAAGAAAGGGCCAAAGTGGAGTATTGCAAGTCATGGACTGCTCAACCACCTGGGTTCTATCCTTAAGCATCATGGGTTGCCACCCATGGCCATCAGGTGGCCCCATTGGGGGAGTTTTACCCCTCTGCAGAGCTACAGTTCTGCATTCTAACGCCCCACCGACAGGGCGGAACAGTGGTACTATTTAACCCATAACTAGAGAGATGAAGTGGTTCATACCTTTCCCAAGAGTATTAGTCTGAAAGTGGACATAATAGCACAACTGGAGTTCAAACTCGCTTACTATGATGTCGCTGTCCAGCACGTTAGCTTTGGGGACTTCCCCTGTAGTGAATTGAAGGGAAAGTAATACAGAGAATAATGCAGAGTGCTAAAGGTTAAAGATTTGGGGACCAAAAATAATAAGGAAAAATCTTATTTCCTCGGGTAAATACCAACATACAATATTCTTTCTTCTTTTCTTCTATGCATCGCCTTTTATACACTACAATTATACACCTATCAGTAATTACACCACTAGACATTTTTGTTTCTTTGCATCGCCTTTTATACACTACAATTATACACCTATCAGTAATTACACCACTAGACATTTTTGTTTCTTTGCATCGCCTTTTATACACTACAATTATACACCTATCAGTAATTTTGTTTCTTGCATCGCCTTTTATACACTACAATTATACACCATCAGTAATTACACCACTTTTTGTTTCTTTGCATCGCCTTTTATACACTACAATTATACACCTATCAGTAATTACACCACTAGACATTTTTGTTTCTTTGCATCGCCTTTTATACACTACAATTATACACCTATCAGTAATTACACCACTAGACATTTTTTTTCTTTGCATCGCCTTTTATACACTACAATTATACACCTATCAGTAATTACACCACTAGACATTTTTGTTTCTTTGCATCGCCTTTTATACACTACAATTATACACCTATCAGTAATTACACCACTAGACATTTTTGTTTCTTTGCATCGCCTTTTATACACTACAATTATACACCTATCAGTAATTACACCACTAGACATTTTTGTTTCTTTGCATCGCCTTTTATACACTACAATTATACACCTATCAGTAATTACACCACTAGACATTTTTGTTTCTTTGCATCGCCTTTATACACTACAATTATACACCTATCAGTAATTACACCACTAGACATTTTTGTTTCTTGCATCGCCTTTTATACACACTATCAGTAATTACACCACTAGACATTTTTGTTTCTATGCATCGCCTTTTATACACTACAATTATACACCTATCAGTAATTACACCACTAGACATTTTTGTTTTTTGTTGGGCAATGGGCACATTTTTCTGGGATATTTTTTAACACTAAATCAGAAAGACAAGTCCATTTTGCCCCATCACATCACATTTTTTCAGTATGGTTGGCAGCCTTCCATCTATGAGAGACAATGGAGCAGTGTCAAAGTTTTTTTTCTTTCTTTGAACTACATAGCCTGCACAGGTTTGTATGGAGGATAAGCTGTTACTCATGCAGTAAATCCCCCCTCTCCACACTGCTTCTGTGATCCAAATGAAAGATAAGGTATTAATGCAGTATGGCAGCAGTAGTATCACAGGAGTTGATGGGTAGCACTGAATTTCAGCATCACACCACCTTTAGGGTCTCCAGCTCCTGATTTGTTTTCGGGATTTATTCCCCTAGCCTTTCGTTGAAAGGCAGTTGTCTTTCATTTGATGAGTTGCCGACCAAGGCTTAAGAGCCCCTTTTAACCCATTTGGGGATCTATGCGAGTAGCAGGTATCACAATTTTACTGCTATTGGTGTTCCTAAGAAAATAAATTCTCAGTATAGATTATTTCTATTTTGCTTGAAATCGGCTAAATGTCACTTTATCAGGTTTAAGTTATTTTAACCTGAAAATCTTTAAGGTTGGTTATACATGACCCTGACATATCACTGTTAAATGGTTTGATTTGGTTTGTTTTACGGCATATCAACCTCAGTGGGTCATTTAATGCCGATAAAGTTTTGAAATAAATCAATTCTTAATGGATAATACAATTTTGTTTATCAACTCCTGTTTTTCTATTTAACCCATAGATGGGACCCTAACAGGTACTACAACTCCGGGTCAGAGTGGACCAGGGAGCAATGGTGATGAAGGGGTGCTCCACATTCCCCAAACATCCAAAACTGGAACATCACCATCAGATAAAGTTTAACGTCATTCCCAGGACATGTAGACCCACAGCCACTGCCTTCTAGCACCCATATGATAAAAGGGGTTGGGGCTTGGCATAAGGGCAATAGGGTTGGTAAAATCATATAGGTGCTAGGCTTGACGTGACCAGCCGATTGATCAGAGGGGGCCTCTCCGACCGCCCGTCTAGCCCAAGATAACTGTTAAATGGGGATTTTGGCCTATTTTAATTGTTAACGTCCTATACTGCCTCATTCCACCCGGCCAGAAGTCACATTCATTTTCTTAATGCCCCAAACAATAGCCTTTGTTTAAATGTAATATTAAAACATATTTAGAAGTCTTTGATTTAAGGGAAATAACAGTTAACTTTAAATGAAAAGGACATTTTTAGCCATTTTTTGATAAATTCTTATAGGAATGGGGCTCTGGAGTTAAAAAATTCTCAACAGGACATTAAGAGTTAAGGAAAATAGAAATTATCGATACTGAGAAAATGTGATATGATATGAAAAATAGGCTTGCTTTTAAGATTCAACATTAAAAAATAGCTCAGAAACGTGTCCATTGCCTAACAACATTTGGATCGTAAAAAAAAAAAAAGAAAAAAGTCAACCAGTGTTGTCCGAATTTTTGAGATGAAGCTTGATATATATTATTTTGATTTTTCAGACTGTTGTCCTCATCTTTATCATGATATATAAAAACCATTTGAGCATAGCAATGATTCCACTTGGAAAAATCATTTTGAATAGTTTGACTGTTGAGCAAATGAGACATTGAAGAACTTAAGAAGATCTCATTTAAATAATGACGTCTTTGATTTTGTATTATTTTTCTTGGATTGATGGGCATGCAAAATCAGTGACATCATTATTGTGGACACGGTTGGTTGGTTGGATTTTTACGGTATGTCAACCCATTGGGTCATTTTATGCCAAAGATGTTTTGTTCCATTAATTCTTGATGGGAACCGAGTTTTTTAAAACACATTTTTTTAGAACTCATTTCATTCTATTTATATATATATATTCACCAACCTCTCTGCACAAGCAGGATGTAACACAAGGTCAATTTCTTAATCAGTGTTTAACAGGTTTGAATTCAGAGTTTTCCTTCTCCTAGACTGGTTACCTAGCCAATGTTAAAGAGCCCAGTCTGCCCTACTATTTACCCATACCTGGAGGGAAAATAGTTGGATTCACATCCAGGGCAGTGGAGTTGAAGTCTGTATAGTTTTATCAACACCAGTTAAGTGCACCATCCTTATAAATTATAAAAAAATATTTATTATGAATTGTAATTACTTTATCACATAAAGAGGATTCTTTCATAAGAGCATTAGCGCTCTGTGAAATTCAAACAGCCCTGTCTAGGATTTGAATTTGGGTCAATAAATCTATTTCCTCCAACTCAAACATTACACCATACACCACCATTTATTTTGTTCTATTTAACTCACAGATCGGACCAAGATGGTCAAGGTATACCTGAAGAAGGTCAAAGGTTACAATGGCAGAAACGTGTTTTTATATATCACGATAAAGATGAGAACAACAATCAGAAAAAAAAATAGATAAAAATAATCCTACAGTAATTACATTTGAAAAATAAATTTTACAATTTAAACATCAACAATATGCAAATTACATGCAAACATTGTAATTATGAATATACATTACCAGCAGCTTCAGCGTCTCGGAGTACCCAAACCGTATCGTGAGTAGCGTCAGATGCTGGTGCAATCCGCAGAGAGGATTGCACTTGTTGCTTCTGCTGTACATAATCGGATAAATCTTTCAACTTGAAAGGCGGCTGAAGAACTTCAGTCTGGTTGAGATTTAATTCTTTTTCACCTTTTTGTTCAACTGAACTGCCAGCGTCTCCTAGAAGAAAACTGTTCGATTCAAAAACAGGAGAGAGACTGCAGGGATAAGTTTTTGTTTTCGGTGGGATGAACGGGGGCAGGTCGGCAACATGGCGAGCAATGGCTGCCGCCTGTTCATCCGGGGATATCGGCTTATTCAATGAAAGGGAAAATTTCTCTTTTAATTCTCCCATCGGAAAATCGACAGACGAACCCTCGTCGTCCATGTGTTTTGATTTGCAAGACTGGTAGAGTTCGAATAACTTCTCGTCGTCCGTTTTCGATGAATCCATACCCCTAAACTGGACAACAAAATCATCTTGCACGTGATGTACGTTTACAGTTTTGTCCTGGGCGATAGATTCACAAGACGGTTCGTCGACGACTTCCGGTTTTAATTTCTCCTCTTTGCATAGTGGTCCCATATATATATAAGAATCCGAGAATTCTTTTTGGTAACTGTCGATTTCACTGACTACGGATGCTCTTGCCTGTCTATAATTGCAGTTGCAGTTATTTTCGTAGGATATATCTACGGATGAATCGCTAGGAGGACTATGACATTCTAAATGATGTGTATCGTTCAATAAATTACTTTTTTTTTTTATACCTGACTGACATGAACAAACGCTATTGCAACTGTCCGGAAGAGGGAGGGTGGTAATATGCTGACTGCACCTATTGGTTGATGGATATGAATGCCCTGTTGGTTGATATCCCGACATATGTCCCGCTTTACATTTTGGCCCTTCGGGGAGCATATCGTGAAAACAGCTTTCACTAGGAAAGCTCGAAGACCTCTGTCTTTCGACAGACAGATGTGGGCATTCAATTGGCGCCGATTCAGTAACTTCTACGTTATTGACTGGGCAAATATTGTCTTGGATAGAGTTGCTTCGTTCTAACGAGCAGCTCGATGCCGACAAGTTCTCCTGGCTCTGAGAATTTTTCGTATGATCCTTAGAATTCCGACGTATCAAACGGGAAAAGAAACCCGGACTTTTCCCGGCATTTTCCTGAGATTTTTCCTTGCACGCTGGTTTCGTGGGGGAAGAGTTGAGAGACGACTCCGCGCTTTTTTCCGGGTTCATACTCTGTAGGTTTTTCAAATTCGGAAACGGAACGGGGTTACAATCATTGGGGGAAGAATCGGCTTTTGTTTCTCTAGACTGTGACACACATGGATCGTTGTTGTTATTTCCAGGGGAAACCACTGGAAGAAGCGGCTGTAAATGTTTGGTTAACGGACACTTCGAAGATCCACCCATTTCCATGTAATTCTCTTCATAATTTCCTGAGTGAGTGGGTTGGGGCCACATCTCATTAGGCATGGTATTTAACGGTGGGGGTGGTGGACACTGACTCATTGGAGACAGATCAGGGGTGTACGGGGCAGTGGGTTGAACAGGTAGGCAGGCCGGGGGAGGCTGACTAGAATGAATCTCAAATTTCCCAGTCATATCCATATAACCACTTGCCACTCCGACATCGTTCTTTTCTTCCTTGGAAAAGCCGCTCATCAAGAGGTAAGGCTCGGTTGGATCCCTCATCTCATGATCCCTGATCCGTACGACTAGAGGATGGCTGATCTTTGGAACGTGGTAAGGGCTCAGATCGGAACTGCTCGACGAATCCGGCGACATGGTGTGCCGCCGAGACGTTCTTAGAATCGGAGACGTTGAGCAAGCTTCGAACGAGGAGGTAAAATGGCGTTGAGAGTTTCTGTTTTGTAGCACGGGTCCTTTCGGGGGGGTAATTTGGGGGGAGGAGAATTTTCATGATTCAAATCTTTATTTCTGGCGTTATCTGTTTGGTTCGTGTTCTCATTCAAATTAACTAAGGAATTATTCTGATAATCCAATTTTAGTCTTGTATGTCCAAATTCTGGACTCAAATTATCGTAATTGGAACACTTAACATTGGCTTCAAGTAGATTTTCGGTACTTCCATTTGAAGACATTGGAATATGAGGTCGGTCGTCTCCAGCATCGTATCTATCAAGGTTGACATAAGGCAATGGGGCATCGGAGCTTTGAGGAATTTTATTCAGTTTGGGTAAAAAGCTTGTGTTCAGCATTCCACCCTCCCAGAAACCAGCACTGCTTCGTTTAACCGCTATGTTGTTATTAAGGGAGCAATTATTGTTGCAGAACTGAACCATTTGTTGAGGTTTGGTATCAATCCACATATTGGTAGCAGAAAACTTTTGGCTTGGAGACGGTGGTTTCGTATGCATACTGACAATGAATTTCGATCTGCTCTCTCCAGTACCTGGCTTTGTCTCTTCTAATTGACACACCTAAATAGGAAAAAAAAAATATATATATATATATATAAGTATATTCTCAGAACAAAATAGCTCAATTACATCTAACCCTTGAAGATGGCACTTTGTAGTGCTGAAAGTACTTGGGAAAATTATGGTGCACTCATTAACAAATTCCACCCTGATGTTAAATGATTGGCCCAGCAACTTGAACGGATTGAAAAGAAACTAGTCAGACAGGAGACATCCATCCTGTTTAATAATGTAAATCTTGATTATCTAGTGTTGCTTATCTGCTGAATTCTTATTTCTTATGAGTGATGTCACCTCAACTAAATAATGGACCATTTGAATTTTATTTGAAAGAAAGGGAAGAAAAAGGTCATGGTACACAAAAAATATAATAAGAAAGAAAGATAGAGAGAGGGGGTGAGCGCGTGGAAGCAATAACGCTAATCTGTTTCAATTAAACATAATTAAAAGATTAAAAGGAAAGAAAGAAAAAAAAAATTACTATTCTTTTTACATATTGAACTATTTTGCAATAGCTCTTAAGTAAACGTATCAAACATTGTAATAATTTAATTATCATACTGTGGTATATCCACAAGTCCCGCTCGTTTAAATATCTTGCTCTAGATAGGGAAAAGATGAAAAGAAAGGAAGAAAGAAACGTAAAAATGTACTTTACTAAAAGAAAGCTTCAAATCCATACAAAAAAAAAAAAAAAAAAAAAAAAAAGGAAAAATTTTGTCCACAAACCTGAAGCATTTCATCTAACAAGGATATTTCTCTCTGCAACTTTTCTTCTTCTCTATGAAGCTTATCGTGAGCGTCCCGTCTCCGAGTCTGGTTGGCTGCACGATCAATCTCACAATCGATAGCACTGTTTGCCGTATAAGAAGGAGAAGCTGACTCTTCACTTGCACTGTTTACGTTTCCATTAGGCGTAACGACTAACGAACCGGGGGGAGAAAAAGAATCGGACGACTGGTATTGCGTTGTGCCTTTTTTAGATTTCAAAAAACTGTTCCTGTCCGCCTCGCAAGTCAGACTCCCGTTCGATGGATGTCGTTCCAATTGATAAGCCGTTTTACTTGGTGACTGTAACGAATTACGATTGGGACTCGTACATTCAACTTTTCGTATACGCCGTGGTGGAATGTCATAAATAGCCAATAAGTGTTCACGTCCTTCGTTCTCTAAATTTTCAATGCTGATCAATTTTGTCTTTTCAACGTAACCCTGGGCACAACCATAATCGGTGGCGCTTATCGAATGCCGCTTCTGCCATTCGTAGTCATTGGACCGTAAATCCAATTCACCAGAACAAGTTGGGTTCGAAGAATCTTTGAAATAACTTGGCTTGAAAGAACCATCTGAGAAATCGTTTATCTGTGATCCTGTTAAAAATAAAAAATTTATTTTTAAATCATATATAAATGAGGAAATAACAGGTTGGGTAAAATCAAATAAAATGTGATTAAAAGTTGAGGAATAAAAGCGGATAAAACACAAACAATTTCAATCAATTAATATTTTGCCCCTGTGTATTAATGAAGCTTTATCAGAAATTTGTATTTTATTTTCAGAACTGCTTTGTGTGTATATATATATATATATATATATATATATATTGAAAATATATACATACAAAGCTGTTCTGTCTCAAAATAAATTTTTTTTTTTTTTTTAATGAAAAATAATTAAAATGTTTCCACTTACTTCTTTTTGCAATTGGACACTTTCGATTACTACCGGACTTTCCTTCACTGGCAGCTTGGAATATTTCAGCCACTTCATCACCTTGATCCGTAGCAATAACATGAACTCCAGCACCTAAAACATATTATTTACTTCATTATATATATATAAGACAAAAAACAAAGTACACAGCAGTTTTTATTTGAATTTAAAAATGACTTAAAAATAAACTAAAAACTGTTAAATGTTTAACTGCAAAAAAACATTAACTGGACAAAAATAAAAGAGAGGAGGGAAAAAGAGAGAAAGAGGAAGGGAGGGGGAATAGAGAGAAGAAAGAGGGGGGAATAGAGAGAAGAGAGAGGGGATAGAGAGAAGAGAGAGGGGGGAATAGAGAGAAGAGAGAGGGGAAAGAGAGGGAGTAGGGTGGAAAGAGAGACATGAGGAAGAGAGAAAAGAGGAAGGGAGGGGGAAAGAGAGAGAAAAGAGGAAGGGGAGGAGAGAAGAGACAGGGGGGAATAGAGAAAAGAGGAAGAGAGGGGGGGAGAAGAGAGAAAAGAGGAGAGAGAGCGAAAGAGAGAGAAGAGAGAGGGTGAAAGAGAGAGAAGAGGAAGGGAGGGAGAAAGAGAGAGAAAAGAGGAGATTTAGAGATGAGGAGGAGGAAGGATAAGGAGAGGAGCGAGGGGAAAGAGAGAAAAAGAAAAGATGGAGAGAGGGGAAAAGAGAAAGAGAGGGAGGGAGGGGAAAAGAGAAGAGAGGGAGGGAAAAAAAGAGGGGGATAAAGATGAAGGGTGTGTGGAAAGATAGCAAAGAGTCAAAGGGGGAGAGATAGACGGGTGAAAGAGAAAGGGGAGAAAAGGAGAGTGAAATATACAGAGAGAGAGAGAGAGAGAGAGAGAGAGAGAGTACAATGAAAATAAAAACTGCACATGAGTGAAGGAAAATGAAGATTATATTGCTTGATTGGCCATTTTTCTCACTTTTCCATAATTAAATACTCTTGGATAAAATTACTTAATTCCTGAAATTACTGTGACATAAGCAGTGACATATTTTCGGTTACAAAAAAAATAAAGAGTGAATCTCTATTATATATTCTAGCAAAAAAAAAAAAAAAAAAAAAAAAAACACCCTCCAGGCAGTGTAAAAATTATTTTCAAAAAAAAAATTGACCTAGTGGAGTGGGAGTTAAAAATTCAATGTTAGGGAGTTTGTATCATAAGTAAAATCATCAAATTTATTAAAGGAGTAAAAAAAAAAAAAAAATTAAAAAAATGGAAACTTTTGTCTTCCTCAAATAAAATGTTGCATGCATCTATTAATTATTAATTAAATAATTATTTTGAATATTTTCACACATAAATTTTGCACAAAATCATGAGTATTTATTATGTTTAAACTTTTTGGTTAATCTCATTTCCTGAAAAAAGTGTGAGAGTGAAAAATAATTTTAAAAACTGATTACAGGGTTGTTCTTTATTCTATGTATTGACGATTTTTGGTATTGTGACGTAAGCAGTGACATAGTTTCAGTTACAGACAAATAGAGACCGAATCTCCATTACTAAAAAAAGATATAGATATATGAGGGTGAGTCAAAAAGTAATGCCATTTTGTTTACCAACAAAGGAACATGTATCATACATCAAAATGAAACCGGTCCTCTGTGGATCACATCCCTACTTCTCCATATAGTCACCGTTTCTCTCAATAGCAATGTCCGACCTTTGAATACGGGGCATGTATCCCTGCCCCGTGAAATTCTGTTGATTGTTCTTTGAGCTACTTCTTCACTACAGATTTCACTTCCTCATCACTGGAATAATTTTTGCCACAAACCTCTTTCATGGGGTTGAAGAGATGAGAGTCTGAAGGCACTAAATCTGGTGCGTATGGAGTATGCGGTAAAGTCGTCCACATGAATGAGGCGATATTCTCCCTTGTGCTGATGCTTGTGTATGGTCGAGCATTGTTATGGAGAAGGAGGAAATTGTCGATTAGGCAATTTGGTTTTTACTCATCGGATTCTTGCTCTGAGCCTCGTTAGGGTCTCAATTTAGGCTTTAGTTTTATAAAAAACTTCACATGAAATAAAGAAAATGGCATTACTTGCAGATAGATAAGGACAATAGTCTGAAAAATCAAAATTATTTCCTATTAAGCCTCATCTCAAAAATAGACCAAAAAAAAAAAAAAAAAAGAAGAATAGAAAAAAGTTGTATTTTTACCTTTTCCACATCGAGAACCACCTTCAAATGCAAATTTACTTTCCACAAGGCCAAATCTGCGTAATTCAGATATTTGCCAGGATTGTAACATTTTTGGAGGAATATATGCGGTGAAACAAAATTTGGCATCGTGAATATGCATTCGAACATTTTCCAAAGGAAGTTTACTACCAGAAGGTACCTTTAAGATTCGTACAGGATACTGATGTTCTGGTTAAAAAGAGAACAAAAAAAAAATAAAGAACAAGGTCAGTTTAACAGATTAATATAAGGAAAAACAGAAGAGAAAAATAATTTGGATTATTCAGACTATTGTCCTCATCTTTATTGTTATCTGTACAACGTTTTGGCCGTTTTTGTTAACAATAAACATGAGGACAATAGTCAGAATAATACAAATTATCAAGCCTCATCTCAAAAATTTAGAGAAGAGAAGAAATATGGGAGTTATTTTTCTGACCTCCCATCAGGCGGGCATAACATATCTTCTTTTTTTTTACCCCCCAAAAATATTTCACAATCATAAAATGCTCTCCAACCAGGGCTGTGGAGTTAGAGTTGGAAGCAATTAACATGTCACTGGAGTCAGAGACAGTAAAACTATACCAACACCAACTCTAGTTGAATTTACACTTTATATGACCCTAGCTTATTTATTTAAAGCCAAACTATATCTGATATGTTCCAAGCTGAAAAAATTTAGGAAAATTTAAAAATATTAAGCATGTTAAAATCTAATGAAAACATGTCTAAATTTTTTTTTTAAATAATGTTTTCACAATGTATTAGTGCTTATTAAAAAAAAAAAGTTTGTATATAAACACTTTAAACTATTAAAATAACATTACAAATGGCATTCAGATGCTTCATATAAATTCTCTCTATATATAGAAATTTTAAAAAAATTTGTGTATATTAAAAACAGCTTATCGTCACCTAAACTATTAAAATAATAAAAGTAATTGGTAATTTGCTTGAAGCATTGTTAAGTATGTTAGAAAATATTAAAATTCGAAGGCAATACAATGCGTATAAAAAATAAAGACAAAAAGATGTTTTTTATGTCTTATCGATTTCGAAGCATAAACTTCATCATCAGAGTTTATTTTCAGAAATGACGTGTAAGCACATCATTTCTGAAAATAAACTCTTATGATGAAGTTTATGCTTCGAAATCGATAAGACATAAACATCTTTTTGTCTTTATTTTTTATACACATTGTATTGCCTTCGAATTTTAATATTTTATTAAAATAATATTATAATTGGCGTTCATAGCTTATTCATATACAGTACCACCATATCTAATAAGTGCCAAGCTAGAATTTAAAAAATTTTTGTTTATGTTAAAAATAGCTTACCTTCACCTAAACTATTAAAATAATATCATAAATGGTGTTTATAGCTAATTCATATAAATTCCCACTATATATGGAAGCGCGTGGTGTAATGGTTAAAATCATGGGAAATGGACTCGTCACCCCGAGTTCAAATCCTGGAGGTGGTAATTACATTTCACTTAGCACTAATACCCTTGGGAAAGGTATTAATCCTACCCTCCTTCTAGCTATGGGTAAATAGAAGGGCAGACTGGGCTCTTTAACCTTGGTTAGGCAACAAGTCTAGAAGGAAAATTCTGAATTCAAACCTGTTGAACTCCGCTTAAGAAATTGACCTTGTGTCACATCCTGCTTGTGTGGAGGGGTTGGTAAATAAATATATGGTAAGTGCTAAGCAGGAATTTTTTTTTAAATTTTGTGTATGTTAAAAATAGCTTATCTTCACCTAAACTATTAAAATAATATTATAAATTGTGTTTATAGCTTATTCATATACAGTACCACTATATCTGATAAGTGCCAAAAAAAAATAACAATGTTAGTTTATCTTTAGTGCAAAATTAATTTTTTCACATATGCTAACAACATGAAATAACAATTTTTTAAAATTAAAATCAAAAACTATTTTAGTATAAAAACGTTTCTTTGGTTTGTATCGGCTGTTGATTTTGTTTACTAACAACTAGTGAAAAGCAAAATTCAGTTCCTTTCAAAACTGATCTGGGCTGGGGTGCCTATTGGGGTCTTGGTCCGCTTATTCATATACAGCCCCAATATATCTGATAAGTGCCAAGTGTTGGAATATTTGTGGATATAAGGTGTGCTCTAATTACCCACCTGGATTTATAGACTAGCCAAGGTCACATGATTGACTCATGTAGCCAATCACTAAACATACTGCGTGTAAGACACACTATTTAACCCCCCCCCCACTGGTCATAATTACAAATGCACTCTTTGAGGACGGACATAGGATTGCCGGATCTTTACCAATACTCAGGAAGGACTTATACGATTACCAGAGTAACCAAAGGATTCATTATCGAGGGACTCTTTATCAAGGATCCAATTTCACAGGATAAGCGCTCTGCTTTAAGACCAAAGGATGGCTCTTAAAAACCTAACACCAAGCTTGAAATTTTTGTGTATATATTAAAATGTTTGGTTTGGTTTGTTTTGTTTTACGGCATATCAACCTCAGTGGGTCATTTAATGCCGATAAAGTTTTGAAATAAATCAATTCTTAATGGATAATACAATTTTTTTATAAATACATTTTTCTATTTAACCCATAGATGGGACCCTAACAGGTACTACCACTCCGGGTCAGAGTGGACCAGGGAGCAATGGTGATGAAGGGGTGCTCCACATTCCCCAGACCTCCAAAACTGGAACCTCACCATCAGATAGAGTTTAACGTCATTCCCAGGACATGTAGACCCGCAGCCACCGCCTTCTAGCATGCATATGATAAAAAGGGGTTGGGGCTTGCCATAAGGGCAATAGATATTAAAATGATCTTACCTTCCCCTAAACTTCGTCTAATACGTAATTCAAAGTGAATCATAAGTTCCCTTGTTTCAAATGCCATCATGATCACCTGCTTTTGACAGATGATCGCCATTACGTTGCATTCTTTTTCATAGAAGAATCCAGATTCAATGCCATAAAATCCTTCAAGAGGGAAAGTACTCTTTGCATGGCCAGATTTCAAAGCATCCTTACAATCCTTGTACAGATACACCTGCAGTCGATCTAAAAAGAAAACAAAGAAAAATAGAAAAAAACAAAACAAATGCAATATGAGTCAAGGTATAAAATCATACATAAGTAAAAAGGTAGAACCAGGAACCTTGAGGTTTCTAGCCAAACGCTCTACTGAGCTGTGGCACTATTTAATCCATAGCTGGGTGCAGGATGAGAGAGGTTCATACCTTTCCCAAGAGTATTAGTCCAAAAGTGAACATAATAGCGCATCTGGAGTTCAAACTCACTTACTATAATGTTACAGTCAAGCACATTAACCATTACGCCATGGAGACTCCACCCATGATGATAGGGGGCGTCGCCATGACAGTGTGGGTGATGTGCTGAACTGCAACATCATTGTAAACTAGTTTCAATTCTATTTGTATTATTACGCTACCAGTGATGCTGATAGCTTTTTGATTTAGTGCATCCTGGAACACACATATTTGCTTTGAACGAGTCCTCGGGAAAATTTATGGGTCCCAACTAAAGCCGTCTAACTCCTACCTTCTAACCTATCCTGTGTAATTCATTTCTAAGAAACTATTGAAATGTATTTACATTTACTCAGTTTGAAATGGTGAGGGAAGAAAAAAAAAACACTGGGATAAATGGATATGATTTTACTGCGCCCATTTAGATTCTTGTGCATCAGGGACGCAGGACGTGTACCTATCAGCATCTCTGCATTCCCTTTCAGACTCTGCATGAAATACAAGGTTATTGAAAAATATTTAAGGGTAGGAACGGGGTTCTACCCCCACCCCACCCCACAAGGGATGGTTGGTTGGTTTGTTTGTTTTACAGCATATCTACCCTCTTTGAGTCATTCTGGTATCAGGTCGCTTACAGTATTTCCTGTGGCTTAAATGGTTACCCATCTAAGTACTGAACAGGCTCATCGCTGCTTAACTTCGGTGATATAGCAGGAACCGGTGCTTTCGACATGATTTGGCAGTAAGCTTCCGCATTTTAAGCTGACAAGGCTATTGAAAAATATTCAAGGGGAGAGAGCGGGGTTCTACCACCACCCCACACCGCAAGGAATACAGTTAACATATTCTAAGCCATACTAAAAAAGTAGTTTGGCAGACAGTATCAGCCAGACAGTGAGGGAGTCTACCCCCTTTTTGCTAGCGCTAGACCAGGAAGATTGTTTATGCTGAGGTGGAGCACAACACCTACCATCAGCTCCCCCACTTTACCACACAGATCAGATTACACAATCTGTGTAACTTGTGCACTGAGTTAGTGGAGGCCAGCTTCGAACCTGGAATATTGAAATTCCAAGGCGGCTGCTCTACTAACTAAGCTAAATTGGACCCATTAGTTAAATTGAATCAGCAAGCCCCCACTAAGTAAAGTAAAGTCGTCGGGGCGGCCTAGAGTCGGTATCAGCCAGTCAGCGAGGGAGTCTATCCCCTTTTCAATAAGCGCTAGACCAAGGAGATTGTTTTGGCGTTTGAGGTGGAGCGCCCCACCTACCATCAGCTCCTTACTTTACCGCACAGACCCCTGTGCTACTCATACGCTGAGTTGGCGAGGACCGGTATCGAACTAGGAACCTTGTGGTTTCTAGCCGAACGCTCTACCAACTGAGCTAACCCGGTCCCTGACAAGCCCCACTAACAGAGCATAAAATTAAAGATTGGATACAGTTTTTGTTTTTCTTCTGGAAAATTGTTCACTGACCTAATATGAATAAATACTACAAGTAACTTTATGTTTTCTTTATTTTAATATCAGAAAAAAAAAAAAAAATTTTTAAATAAAAAATAAAAAAATATTTTAGACACAAACCAAACACAGCAGAAAGTCTGGCAGAAATAAAAATTGAAAAAATATCAAAATTAAAGCTGTATTTACCAAGACAGAAATGAACAATAAATGAAACATTAATTATCTTAAAAATTACGAGGTTTGTTCAAAAAGTATCAGGATTGAAGCTGTATTTACCAAGATAGAAATGAACAATAAATGAAACATTAATTATCTTAAAAATATGAGGTTTGTTCAAAAAGTATCAGGACAGAAGCTGTATTTACCAAGACAGAAATGAATAATGAATTAAATAAAAGAGTTAATTTATATATTATTACTTGTGTTCGTTAATTGTACAGCCGTTATCATCTTGCAACACTCTCTGGTTAAAAATGAGCAAGTCCCACTAATAGAGCCTAAAATTAAAGATCGGATACAGTTGAAGACAGTTCTTTTTGTTTTTTCTTCTGGAAAATTGTTCACTGACCTAATATGAATAAATACTACAAGTAACTTGTGTTTTCTTTATTTTAATATCAGAAAAGAAAAAAACAATTTTTTCAGACAAAAACCAAACACAGCAGAAAGTCTGGCAGGTTTCTTGATAATTTTAATAAACAAACAATAGCCAACTATCTCCTTATATACAGTCTGATATTCTCAGTGTTAAAACCATCTGTAGTACAAGGAAGAATTTTGTTTAAAAATATCTAAACAAACTTTACAAGAATTAGAAGACTGGTTTTAGTGTTTAGGTACAACTTAGTGAATACGGCTCCTATGTGATTTGTTAACATACAAGTTTGTTGGCGTCGGACTGATCGACAAAGTTGATCTATTTTGAAAGATGTTTTAAGGATGTTTTGCAGGCAGACAATTTAAAAAAAAAATTACTCTGCCTATGTACATACCATTGGTGACAAAAATATATGGGGTGTGTTCAAAAAGTATCAAGACTGAAGCTGTATTTACTAAGACAGAAATGAAAAAATCAATGAAACATTAATTTTCTTAAAAAACACGGGGTGTATTAAAAAAGTATTAAAACTAAAGCTGTATTTACCAAGACAGAAATGAACGATGAATGAAACATTAATTTTCTTTAAAATACAAGGAGTGTTCAAAAAGTATCAAAACTAAAGCTGTATTTACCAAATGAACAATGAATGAAACATTAATTTTTTTAAATACGAGGTGTGTTGAAAAAATATCAAAATTGAAGCTGTATTTACCAAGACAGAAATGAAAAAATGAACGAAACATTAATTTTCTTAAAAATAAAAGGTGTGCTAAAAAAATAGAAGTTTTTGGATGTGAACTTTTTGTGAGGCAGACAATATTTTTTAAAAATGTCACCCTGCCTATGTACCATAGGTGACAAAAAATGAACGTGGTATGTTAAAAAAATATCAAGTCTGACGCTGTATTTACAACGATGGGCATGAAGAACGAATGTAACACTAATTTTCTTCAAAATACAAGGTGTGTTCAAAAAGTATCAAGACTGAAGCTGTATTTACCAAGACGGAAATGAACAATAAATGAAACACTAATATGCTAAAAATATTATTCAGATTATTATCCTCATCTTTATTGTTATATACACAATTTTTTAGATGATGGTTGAAAATTTGTATTATTTGGATTATTCAGACTATTATCCTCCTTTATTGTTATATACATACTTTTTTAGATGAGGCTTGATAATTTGTATTATTTGGATTAAGAAGGTTCCCGAGTTCGAAAAGAAGGCTCCCGAGTCCGACCTGAAATACCCGAGGAAGGCCAGAGGGCACATCAGCCAAAACATTGTACAGATAACAATAAAGATGAGGACAATAGTCCGAATAATCTAAATAATACAAGTTTTGTTTAGTTTATTTTTTATAGCAGGTGGTCTTACAGCAGCTGTTCTAAGTAAATCAAAAGATTGATATTAGAAAAGATTTTTTTTTAATCTGATTAAAATATTTCAGATTAATTCTTTTAAATAAGAAATAAATAATCTTAAAAAGCGTAACCAATTTTTAAACCTTTTATTTCTAACAGTATTGTCTCAATATAAATGGAAATGCCTTTAGAAAATTATTTCATACAAATATTTATTATTTTAATCTTTTATTGTTTGTTTGTCTGTTTTGTTTTACGGCATATCAACCAGAGTGGGTCATTTAATGCTGGCAAAGTTTTAAAAGATTCGTAGCGCTAGTTTGGAAGAAAATTTTTTAAACTCAATTTTTTTTTTGTAAAAAATTTTTCTATTTAACCCATACATGCAACACTAACAGGCACTACCACTCCGGGTCAGAGTGGACCTGGGAGCAATGGTGATGAAGGGGTGCTCCACATTCCCAAGACCTTCAGAACTGGAACCTCACCATCAGTTAGAGTTTAATATCATACCCAGGACATGAAGACCCTCAGTCACTGCCTTCCAGCACCAATATGATAAAAAGGGTTGGGGATTGCCATAAGGGCAATAGGGTTGGGGCAATCATATAGGTGCTAGGGCTTTACGTGACCATCCGATTGATCAAAGGGAGCCTCTCTGACCACCCGTCTAGCCTAAGTAAGGGCCTAAATGTGGAGTGTTGCATGTCATGGACTACTCATTAGGGTAGGTCGATTTTTCACTTTTTAAAAATATCAAATTGTCCATCTATGCAAAAGTTGTGTGTTAGTATACTAAATACTGATACCAAAAATTAGGTCTTTTACTTGCACCATTGTTTGAGAAGGAAAATTCTGAATTCAAACCTGTTAAAAAAAGTAAAAAGTCGTCGGGGCGGCCTAATGACAATATCAGCCAGACAGCAAGGGAGTCTATCCCCTTTTCACTAGCGCTATACCAAGGAGATTATTTTAGCATCTGAGGTGGAGCACCACACCTACCACCAGCTCCCACTTTACCATACAGATCCCTGTGCTACTCATACGCTGAGTTGGCGAGGGCTGGTATCGAACCAAGAACCTTGTGATTCCTAACCAAACACTCTACCGACTGAGCTAAACTGACCCTATAAACCTGTTAGACTCCACTTAAAAATTGACATATAATATAAAAAATGATATATAATACCCATAGACTATCTAGATTTTGTAGCAGCTAAATATAACTTAAATTTAGCATTTTTATTTTATCGGTTTGTACCGAGTAAAAATAAGACTTCATATAACTTACATTATGTTTTGAAACATAAAATTTACATACAATTTATTTAATTAATACTTCTCTCGTTTTTATACAGTAATAATCATATGGAATACGTCACGCCTTTTTAACTTCTACTCGTGGGCCATTCACGTTCGTTTTCACGTATTCTGATCATTAATTTTTGCTTTCACATGCAATAATCACGTCATCAACTTTCAACTACAAACGCCACGCAACTAATTGTAAATAACCCTTTTTCCATACATTTTTCTAATTCAACGCATACAAAACATTCTTCATCTTCTATCCACACAAATCCTTAGTCCTGAAGAAGGTTTCCACTGTAAAACCGAAATACTGAAGTATTGACAATAAATTTTCCATCCATCTGATCATTAATTTTCGCTTTTGTATTCAATAATCAATTTTTAAATTATAAACTAACCCCTAACCCTAACCAAACGACCGGATTTTTGGTGTAAATGAAAAAAATGTCCTTATGGAACGAGATCGCAAAAGGGGTGCCTAATGGTCATATGGTTCGATATTTCTCTGTCACGTCATAAAACACTTTAGTTTGGACTAAAGATGTAACTTTCTTTCGATTGTCCTGTCCTGAATATGTTTAGGCATGTCACCAGAAAAAATAGGTTATTAAATAGGTAGATTGGATTTTATGACATGTCAACACTTGTTGGGTTATTCTATGCCGAAGACGTTTTGTTTTATTCATTCTTGATGGTATTCAAATTTTTTTCAAACACATTTTTTAAACTCATTTTTTTCTATTTAACCCTACAAAGTCAGAAAACAGCATAGCTCACATGACTTTCAGAAACATTTTATCACGCTCAGAGTTGCCGAGGCATAGAATAAATTTGCCTGCGTCCATTGTGAGCTGTCGAAACACTGCATCTTTCAAAGCCTCCATGCTTCCTGTAGTCCGCCAACACTATACATGATACTCCCATCCACACACATATACACGCACACATACATATATATTGTTACTGTACGCTGTTCATGTTCCTGACACTAATACAATATTCTGTGTACTAGACATGAGACTTTGATGAGTTGTGGTGCACCTGAGCACTGTACACAATAAATTTCAATATTATTAATTACAACAAAATCTACAAAACAAAAATGAGTGGGGGGGGGTAAAAACCCAACTGTTTAGATAATTCATGTGACAAACTAAGGAAATTGCGTATAAGACGACCTGGACATGGCTAAGAAAAGAACACCTCAACAGAGAAACTGAATCTCAACAATAGCAGCACAAAATAATTCTACAAGAAACAATTATTTGAAGAAATTACTGAATTTCTTGTTTTGAATTAGTCCATGATTTGAAAATTTTTTTAAACAAAATCATGTCCACTTTTGTACCCCCAATTTCGGGGTTTAAATTCTCATAACTTTTGAACCACTGGGGATATTTGCATAATTCAAATAGTTCTGAATTCCATTTACAAAGCTCTATATAACTAATGTGATTAAATAACAATAACCTCAAATAAAAAAATCAACTGGGAATGCTAATTATATCAAAGCAAGAATTAATAATACACAACAAAATATCAAGTGTAGCTTA
The DNA here is from genome assembly GCA_023376005.1 of Doryteuthis pealeii. NCBI lineage: Eukaryota > Metazoa > Mollusca > Cephalopoda > Myopsida > Loliginidae > Doryteuthis > Doryteuthis pealeii. The sequence continues at coordinate 67,731,790 of CM042166.1, forward strand.
CATGTCGACAGTGATGAAATGATCCACTGGGAGCTGTAAAGTAGGGAGCTCATGGTAGACGTGCATAAAACAATCTCCCTGGTCTAGCACTAGTGAGATTAAAATTTGACCATGTTGACAAATGGCAGTGATGCTGATAGCTCGATACTTTTTTGACACACCTTGTATATGCGCGTGCGTGTGTTTGAAATCAGAGTATTTTTGCACTCACCTTGTAAATTACCTACTATTCTGACCACTATACTATAGTCATTTCTTAAATTACTTAAGAAAAAAATCATTGATTTTTATAGTTATACTAGACTAAACATGACCCATTGGGTCACCCATTCAGCTCTGGGTAGATAATTGAGATTAGGGAAAGGGGAGTTAGCAAAGCAAATGAAATTTTAAAAAATAAATAAATACGACCGGACAAAACCTTCCTCATATTTAAGCTATGGGTTGCTGGCTGTGAAATTTAATATAGAAATACATTTCAAATTCTCCCAGCTCTCTCTCTACTTTCCAGAGAAACTAACATTATATAATGAGGAGGTAGTCAAGAGATACATAGAGGGGAAGAGGAGATAATACACAGAGCAAAGTAAGAGATTGGTCGGTTTTTGACTTAATTGCAACAACTAATTAGAATCAATTAAAACAGAATTTTTTTCAAACATAATTCAATCCTAAAAGTAAGGAATAATTTAGTATAATTTTCGTGTCATTAAACTAAACAGTACAAAAGCCTTTAGGAAGCAAAAGTTGATTAACTCAGCTTTAGTATAATAATAGATATTTTGGTACTAACCTTTCTTGTTTGATAAATTCACTAGAGCATAGAAAAACTAATTACAGCAACTAGTAACAAAAACACTGTACTAAAAAAAATTACAACTTTGGTTGGTTTGGTTTAATGGCATATAAACCCTGTGGGTTATTTAATGCCAACTCTATAAAATTTATAAAATCAACATAATATAAGGTGCTCTTCCAATATGTGATCTACCGAATGGTTTCTAATCCAATATGTAATCTACTGAGTTGTTTACATTCCAATATGTGATCTACCCATTACTTTCCCATTAAACTAACCCTAAACCCAGGGGATCCAGTGAGCTTCGGCTGCTGGACTTGATAAAGTAATTAACATTGTTGATCCCAGGGGGCCATCCCCCCCCAGGCAACACCTGCCCCCTCGATTTAAAGATGCAAGGAATGGGTTTATTGCCCAGTGCCTGAGGCGCCCCCTTAAGGGGGGATGCCGACTGGATCGATGCATTTTTTGCACCCGCCACACCATGAGCTTCGGTTCATGGGTGGTACCACATTAATAGGGCCTTGTGCCTAACATGTACATGTGGAGTATATGGTAAATATTAAACTAACACTAAACCCTAACCCTGTCTTCTTTTTTCCTAGTAGATCACATGCCATGAATAGTAGATCAATAGTAGATCACAAACCTTCGGTAGATCACATATTGGAAGAGCACCTATATAACAATAATATAACGAGTAATATAACAAATAATGAATAAATAATATCGAATATAACACTTACAATTTTGTTCTTAAGTTTAAAGTAAATTTGAATTCAATGGATTTAATGATTGGAATTCATTAAAAAGAGAAATGATTTTGGCTCAGTTTGATAAAAAAAAAAACGATTTCTTTGATGAAATATTTTAACATTAAACTGGGAAAAAGTTTTTAAAGATATTGTATTACTATTCTGAAAATATAATTTTCTATAGATTTTTTAAAATTTACATTTCAAATCTGATTTTTATTTACTCGAAAATAAAAAGGGAAAAAATTCAATACAAAAATTTGCATTATTTTGATCACTTCACAAATGCAGGCAAGAAAAGTCATTTAAAAAAAAGGAAAAAAAGATTAAAATCAAAATTAAATAATTTTTCTGATATTTTCCTTTCTAGAATAAAGATTTTTTTTTTCGAATAAAATTTCCGCATGAAAGTAATTTTTCTCCGCATATTTGGCTGATTAAAACAATTGGAATAAGAAATGGAAAAAAAAAAATAAATAAAAAAAAAAAAATTAAAATAAATAAATAAATAAATAAATAAAAGTTAAAAGCAACGTTTTTTTAGGCTGAGATGTTTTTTTATTTTATAAAGTTTTTTTGTTTGTTTTTTTATCAACCTGAATTTTAAACTACTTTTCAATCATTTAATTCTATTCCTACTTTTTAAAAAAATGTTTTAAATTTTATTTAACAAAAAAAATTTTAAAAATCAATCAATAAAAACGACATTTTGGGGGGAAAAGTAAATATTTTTACTGTAAATGATTTATAATTGTTAAGACTAAAAAAAGACAAAAAAAACCTGAACATTTTTCTCTTTTTTTCTTTTCTTTCTAAGCAAATAAATAAAAACAATTAATTAATAAATAAGAGGTCGAATGATGATGATGATGATGATGATTTTCATGCATGCGGCAAACTGGCGACTTCTCCACCCCCCACCCCCGTTCTCCCCTCTTTACGACTCTCAACTCTGGATTTAATTCAACTTGCAAGTTGAAACATTTCAATTTCGATACTTTTTTCCGGTCTCCCAACAAATATGGGGGAGAAGGATTTATTTTCACCATACAAGATTTCTTTCAAAAAGAGTTTTTTTTTTGTTTGTTTCCTAATGAAAACTTAATGTAATTAATTAAAAAAAACATGTGCGCGCGTGCGTACGTTTCAAGAGTGTTTTTTTTTTTAAATAATAATAATAATTAGTAATAGTGTTATTATTATTACTAACACTAATTGATTAATACAATAACCAAGTGCCGAAAACTAAATTCTTCATTAAAAACTTAAATGTAATTAATTAAAAACCATGCACGCGCGTGCGTATGTTTAAAGAGGTTTTTTAATAATAATAATAATTAATAGTAGTAGTAGTAGTAGTAGTAATAATGTTGTTGTTATTATTATTATTATTAACATTAATACAATAACCAAGTGCCAGACTCTAAATTCTTCATTAAAAACTAAGAAAACGATAAATAAATAAATAAATCTTAACAACAACAACAACAACAACACTCTTGATCAATTCGTTGAATTTTCTTACTCAAAAAGAAGGAAAAAAAAGGAATAAGTATATTCACCAAAAAGAAATAGAAGAAAAGTTTTAAGTGTATAAATGAATATTTAAAAAAATATAATATAATTTATATTATCCTTTTTCCTTTCATCTTTGTTGGGGTTTGTTGTGAAAAATGAAAAATTTCTTTTAACAAGATGGCATATTTACACAACAACATTAACAACAAGGATTTTTTTTTAGAAAAGTCTTCCAAAATATCTGCTTCTTAAAAAACTGCTTGAGTTTATCAATAAATAACAAAAATGCCAAAAAAATTTACAATAATTAAATACTTTTAAAAGAATTTAAAATGGATAAAATATAACATTTTTAAATATATCAAGAAAGGTATTTAAAGTAAGGTGAAGACAGACCTTTCATTTCCCCTTTAAATTTAGGGATTTTAGGTGTTTTTGTTTTTTGTTCTTTTTACAATAAAACAAAAAAAATTATGTAAAATTAGTTTTTAAAATATGGCACATTTTCAATATAAAACTTGATAAATATTTTATTTCTGAAATTTTATTTCTTTTAGAATTGTATTATAGATTTTTAAAAGTTTATTAAAATTCCTGGATAATGGGGTTAGTGTTAAAATCCATCTTAAATTATATTTTTTAAAAAACCTTTTCTTTTTTAAAATTAATAATCTATTATTATCATCATTAATGTGACTGAAAGAAAGAATTTTTCTTCAAGAATTTATCAAGGAAAATATCTCGTTCATTGGTATTTTTTATTATTGTTTTTTTTTTCCTTATGTAAACAAAAGTTTTTACTTTATTATTGTTAATTATTATTACAATCATTATCATTAATTATTATTATTAACTATTATCTTTTTTTGAAAATCCATTATCGTAAAATTTGTGATAAACTTTGATTTTTCTTGATCATTTATATAAAAATTATTTGACTATTTTAAAAGGGGCTAAACTCAACCCCAACAAAAATGATAGGTTGAAAGAGAGTTTTCTTTCTCCTTCTTCAACGACGAAAAAATCATCCGTTTTTAAATACTAAGAAAAAAAAAGAAAGTATTTAATTTATGATTTTTTAACGAATTTTAAGAGAAAAAGAATAATACATTTTTTTTTTAAATCTAAAAATCTGAAAAGCATTAAAAAAAATATCTGTATATTTGGCTGTAAATTTCGTTTTGTTTTGTTTTGAGTTTAGTAGTGATGACGGTAAAAGATTTTTGCGATAAGATTAAATTTGGTTTTAGAATTATAGTAAAATAAAAAACAAGTTTAAGTTATATAAGAAAAGGAAAAATATTTTTTTTAAAAACACAGAGAAATTAACTTTTAGAAATATGAGATCATTTAAATAAAAAAATTTTAAAAAGTATAATAAAAATATTAAATAAGTTATTTGGTGACAATGTTTTTCGCTTGGTGCCCCCTTTCAAGAAATCAATTTCAACTAAAAACTTTTTTCCTCTTACTAACAAAAATAATAACAAATAAATCCTAAAAACTAAATCCAAGCCTTAAGATTTTAAATCCTTATTTCTAAAAGACTTAGAAACTGAGAAAATACATTTTATTTTGTGATGATACAATCACAAATAAAATAGTTACTTAAAAACTTTCTACAAGTGGTATATTAAAAAAGAATTACGATATAATTAATTAAAATTAAATAACTTTTCTTAACGGGATCGCTACTTTACATTTCTTTAAAAAACACAGTAAAGAAAACTTTAAATAAAGAATTAGATTATTTTTCCCCATCAAACACAACAGCATCACCATCGTTATTATTATTATCACTTTTATTATTATTATCATCATCAAAATCTCAAGATTAACAACAAACAACTTACCAGCAACTGGGGAAGGCATCCGCACCGCGCACCATCTTAATTTCCACTTAAAATAAAAAATAAATCAGTTTCAAAAAACACGTCCATTTTATTTAATCAATTATTTCAAAATTCATAAAGACTGTAATAGGAAAGCGAAGCGTAAAATTGAAAATAAACAAAACCTTTTTTCCATCCCTGAATTTAACGAGCCCATCAGCAACTGTATTCATCTCTGCCATATTTCTCCCATGCTGGAAGTGAAACTGTTAGCGAATTGGAGCCTGCCCATTGGTCAATTGGTTCACAAAGTCGCTTTCCGATTGGCTAATAATTTTCCTTCTTGTTCTTTACTTCTTATAACAGAGTCCCTTACCCTTAAAACAAAAGACTCTCTTGCCAGCATCACTACTCTATCTGACTCAGATGCTTGCTAGCACGCATAGTAAGGTGGGTGGAAGAAGAAGAAGAGAGGAAAGAAAAAAGAAAACAAGTAAAAAAGAAAAAGAAAAAAAGAATACAAATAGACAGGCTAAGGAGGAAAGGGAGTGACTATATAAACTAAAGGAAGGAAAAGAAAAAGAAAAAAAAAAGAGAGAGGCAACGTCTATGTAGAAGGAACATTGGCAATGGGTGTGTGTTTTTAGATGCTGGGGGTAACAGCGTTACTAACTTTGAAATTTAATGAATAAAACGATTATATAAATAAAACTAAATAAAGAGAAAGAAACTTAAGTGCCTGTGCCTAGAAAATTTGTTTCCAGTGGGTCAACTGATTTCTGCTTAAAAAAAAAAAATGATTTTTAAAGAATATAAAACAAGTTGGAAGAGAAAATTAAGTTCTCAATTTAAAAAAAAAAAGTTTCCTCTTAGAATGTTGAAAAGATTATCAATTTAAATACCTAGGATATATTTAAACGGACATTGAATGAATATAAACCACCAGTCTTGGTAACAGTTTTATTTCTACAAAATAAAGTAAAGTAAAGTAAAGTCGTCGGGGTGGCCTAAAGTCGGTATGAGCTATACAGCAAGGGAGTCTATCCCCTTTTCAACAGCGCTAGACCAAGGAGATTATTTCAGCATCTGAGGTGGAGCGCCACGCCTATCACCAGCTCCTCACTTTACCGCACAAATCCCTGTGCTACTCATATGCTGAGTTGGCGAGGGCTGGTATCGACCAGGAACCTTGTGATTCCTAGCCTGATGCTCTACCGACTGAGCTAAACCAGATAATACTAATTAATAATGATTAAAAATATATAGTATATATACATAATAATTACTAAGTAAAGTAAAGTCGGTATCAGCCAGACAGTGAGGGAGTCTATCCCCTTTTCACTATCGCTAGACCAAAGAGATTGTTTTTTTTCATCTGAGGTGGAGTGCGACACCTACCATCAGCTCCTTACTTTACCGCACAGATCCCTGTGCTACTCACTGTTGTCAAAGTATTTTAAGTCACATCTGAAATATGAGTTTAGTTAAGCAAAGTTATACATTAAACTTTTACTGTAATTAGATTTATATATATATTTTAAAATCCTAAGTTACACAGGAACCACAAGGTTCCTGGTTCGATACTGGCCCTCACCAACTCAGCGTATGAGTAGCACAGGGATCTGTGCAGTAAAGTGAGGAGCGCTCCACCTCAGATGCAAAAACAATCTCCTTGGTCTAGCGCTAGTGAAAAGGGGATAGACTCCTTCACTGTCCAACTGATACCGACTTTAGACCACCCTGACGACTTTTTTTTATTATTTGTTTAGTAAAACTTTCAGTTGTTCTCAGTCGGTAGAGGGTTCGTCTAGGAACCCCAAGGTTCCAGGTTCAATACTGGCCTTTGCCAACTCAGCGCATGAGTAGCACAGCTTCTGGGTGATAAAATTGGGAGCTGATGGTAGGTGTGGCCTCCACTTCAGATGCAAAACCAATCTTCCTGATCTGGCGCTAGCAAAAAGGAGATAGACTTCCTCGCTGTCTGGCTGATACCGACAATAGGCCACTACGCCTACTTTACTTACTTATTGGTAAATTAGGAGAGAGAGGGAAAAAAAAGAAGCAAATAAAAAAAAAAGAAAGAAGATAAACAAGGAACAATTATACTTTGTTCATTCATTAGAAAAAGAAGAAAAAACAAACTTTCTTGCTCTTTTGTTAGCCCCATAATTAATTGGGTTTTATGGCATGTCAAGCTATTCTGAAAAGAAATGTTAATGTCTACTATCTAAAATATTAAATGAAAAACAAAAATCCATGCTGTTAAAATTTAAATTTTATTTTTTAATTATCAGTAATTTATGAGGAAGTGCGTCCCGGTCTCCTGCCCTAAAAATTGCTGCCCATTGACTATTAAAATAACGACCCCAGCTATGGTGTTACTTGAAAGAAAACAACCAGCTTAGGGCGTTAAATGTATTTTGGGGGGGGGGGCTTCTCTTTTTGTCGTAATTCTTATTTATCAAACAAAGTAAAAAAAATGAACAAATTGAGTAGATAGATAGATAGATAGATATCCATCTTCATATCTAAACAAGAATTACGACAAACTAAACATTAAACAAGAATTACGATAAATTACAATAAATAAACAAGAATTACAACAAATTTCTATAAATAAATAAGAATTATTGGTTGTTTTCTTTCAAGTAACACCATAGCTGGGGTCGTTATTTTAATAGTCACCGGGCAGCAATTTTTGAGGCAGGAGACCAGGATGCACTTCCTCATAAATTACCTAATTATCTTCACAAATATAAATCAAATCTCTATCATTTTTACTCAAAAACCAAGCCTGGTGATATTTAATGTGTATATATATTTACTTTGTCATTAATTGCTTTATTTTCATAGTTTCCACTGGACATACATACACACAAACTACCCTTTATATATGTATAGATAAATATTGTAAGACTTTCAGTTTTTCATTAATTCTAATTCTTTTTTATATAACTAGTTTATCTTTCATTTTATTTTTGTTGCTTTTATTACAATTTTCAGATTGTTAAACATTCTACAATTGTCCAGTAAGCGACATGAAACGGATATGAGCTTCAGACAAGACAAGGGAGACATTCACACTGGAAAAGTTTTTTGGTTGGATTTTATGGTATGCCAACCCTTATTGGGTTATTTAATGCCGAAGACGTTTTTGTTTAATTCATTTTTGATGGGTACTCAATTTTTTTTAAAAACTCATGTTTTTTCTATTTAAGATGGGACTCTAACAGGCACTACCATTCCGGATGAGAGTGAACCTGGGAGTAATGGTGATGAAGGGGTATTCCACATTCCCCAGAGCTCCAGAATTGGAACCTCACCATCAGATATAGTTTAACATCATTCCCAGAACATGAAGACCCTCAGCCACTGCCTTCTAGCACATATATGATAAAAAGGGTTAGGGCTTGCCATAAGGGCAATAGGATTGGGACAATCATATTAGTGCTAGGGCTTGACATAACCAGCCAATTGATCGGAGAGGGACTCTTTAACCGCCAGTCTAGCCTAAGTAAGTGAAGTGTTGCATGTCATGAACTGCCCACCATGATCTGTATCATGGGTTGCCACCCATGTCCAACCCACAATTAACAAATCGTGAGAAAATAGGTTAAATAATATTTGGAATATGAATATGAACAACACAACAAGTAAAATTTTAATTGTAAAAGGGTGTATGCGGTTGCTTTTTTTTATAAAGCACTACCCAGCATTGCCTGGGTAGAGTGGGGGTATAATAAAAAGTTAGTCTCGCAGATCCATTGATTGTTTTGGTCTTATATAATTGATTTACGTTTTAATCACAAATAACTTTTCTATCTCTTACTATTCAAATCCTAATTTTCAAATATATTCTCAGTTATAAATAAAATATCCACTATTTTTGCACAAATAGCACATTCTGGTGATAGTGAATGTGTATATATATATTTACTTTGTCGTTAATTGTTTTATTTTGTAGTTTCATCCGGACATACATACACACCAACTATGTATAGATTATTTTGGAAAGGTATGAATCCAACTATTCTCCCTCCAGCTATGGGTAAATAGTAGGGAAGACTTGGCTCCTTAACCTTGCTTAGGCAACCAGTCTAGGAGAAGAAAGATTCTGATTTCAAACCTGTCAAAAAAATTGACTTCCTGCTTGTGTGGATGGGTTGGGTAATATATATATATATATGAAGTGATCAAACAATGTGTTTGAAATGCCAAAGGCCGACAATTTGTGGGAGATTATGTGCTTAATTAAAGTCATACCTAATTTGTTAATTAATTAATTATAATTAAATGAATTAGGCCTGCATATCGGTTTAAATGTAAAGCGTAAACAAATCGAGAAAAAGTCGATCTCTGAATGTACATTTCAGCCTATTAGGCCTCATCAGTAGAGCTATAGACAGGGCAGTGCTTTGTGCATAATTCGAACCCTACCTGTCATATATATATATATATATATATATATATATATATATATATATGTATGTATATGAAAAATGAATGACTTATCGGTGAAATTGGTCTTAATATTTAGTTCATACAAGTTTTACCAAGATAAGTCAGCGTTATAACAAATATAAAGTGCTCAATATGTAAGAACTCTGCAGTTAGCTGTAATTAATCAATATCTTGATTAATTCAGTGGATTATCAACCCTGAAGATCCTTATGGTGATAAGTAGGTTATTTCTGTACACACTATAATAATAATATATATATATATATATCAATTGCACTCAAAGGTTTTTCCTGTATTAGCATTAATAATTGATCCAAAAAGTGCTGAATATATTTCATAGATATAGAGCATTAACAGTTGTAGAAAATTTTTTTCTCGTTACTGCGGTTT
>CM042166.1:67744044-67773170 GCA_023376005.1 Doryteuthis pealeii
GCCCCTGGGAGGAGGGGAGAGACATGAATGTACCACTCCCAAGATGACAGATCAGATGAGGGAGGACGCTGCTGCTGCTGCAGCTGCTAGCACATTGTATTAATTTACTCAACCACTCTTCCACAAACAGGATGGGACACAAATGTCAATTTTTGATTGGAGTACAGCTGGTTTCAATTTATAGTTTTTCTTCTCAGCAACAAAATGGTTTGCAAAGGTTTAAGAAAGAGCCCAGTCTGACATACTATTTTTCTCAGATCTGGAAAAAAATAGTTTTGTAGCTGAAAACCTCCTCTAAAAAAAAAAAAAAAAAAAAATAATTTCCAAACAAATAAAACTCACACCAAACAAACACTACCACCAACAATGCCCCCTGAGAATGACCAGCAAAGTGGTTGAAAGTGCTTGGGCAAAAAATATATGATATTTTCCCGATCCTGAAAAAACAACAAGAAAACTTGAATGTCTGCACAATGCATATTTAGATATACATGCACTATCAATAATATCAAGTATTATAGATACTGAGTACTTATAAATATAGCATATTATGATATATATATATATATATATATATATGGTTGAAAGTGCTTGGGTAAAATATGAGATAATTTCTCCATCATCTGGATCCCGATCTACAAAAACAACAAGAAGACTTGAATGTCTGCACATGAAGATCATAAAGAAGAAATATTCCATGGTCTTTAACAATACCTTTTTATATATAAAAGTGGCCTATTGTCAGTATCAGCTGGACAGCGAGGAAGTCTATCCCCTTTTCACTAGTGCTAGACCAGGGAGATTGTTTTTGCATCTGAGGCGGAGCGCTACACCTACCATCAGCACCTCACTTTACTGCACAGATAACTGTGCTACTCATACGCCGAGTTGGCAAGGGCTGGTATTGAACCTGGAACCTTGTGTTTCCAAACCGGATGCTCTACTAACTGAGATAGTTTGTGTGTGTGTGTAGATGATTGTAATATATTCTCTTTGGAAGGGAATTTAACTGACATTCACCATATTAGCGTAAGAAAGGCTCTCTGTTATATATGGATAAGAGCTCTCTAAGTGACCGTAACATATATACCTATGTATGTATTTATCAGTTAAAATTCTGCTTCTTACTGGTAGCTGATGATGGCCGAGGGGTTAAGGAATCAGACTGATGAAAGATCAGTCAGGTTTTGATTCTGGTTAGAAATAGTTGCTAAGTCTAGCCACACTGAGGAGACATCATACGTCAAAACATGGTGTTGTGGATGACTATATATATACATATATATACATATTTATCAGTTAAAAAATATATATATATATATATATGTATATATATATCATATATACCTATATATGTATTTATAGTTAAAATTCTGCTTCATACTGGTAGGTGCTGATGGATGAGGGGTTAGGGAATCTGACTGATGAAAAATCAGTCGGGTTTTGCTTCCGGTTAGAAGTAGTTACTAAGACTACCCACATGTGATACGTCAAAACATGCTGTCTGTGGATGACACTATATATATATATATATATATATATATATATATATATATGATAAAGGAAATGACTTACCGGAAAATAAAAACTATTCTGCATACATGTTTTTTCCATGTCAACAATCACGTTCAGAATTTAACAGCATCTGTGTTTAATATTTCACATTAACATTCACGTTCAGGATTCAATAACATTTGCTTGTAATTAATCAATATCTTGATTAATTCATTGGAATTAACTCTGAAGATCCTTATGGTGAAACTCGAGTAAGTTATTTCAATACTCACTGTAATACTACATATATATATATATATATATATATATTGTCGATACTGACAAATTCCCAGGTTAATGAAGAAGGGAATTCTATCATTTTTTATTTTTTTCAATTATAACTAAAATTTTTGAGAATATTAAAGAAACTTAAGAAAATATATGGCAACCAGTCTATAAGAAGGAAAAATTGATCTTTTGTTCCCCATGGTGGAAATATTTGGTAAATACATAAACTCAGATAGAATTTATTTTAAAAACGTTTGAATTCAGAGTTTTCCTTCTCCTTTACAAGTTGCGATACCAAAGTTAATTCTTTAAAACCACTCACAGTGGCTCCCCATCACTGCAAAAGCAAAGTACAAAATCTGATGGTTGGTTCATTATAATTAAGCAGAAGGACTTGGATTATAATAATAAAAGTATTTAATTTGAATAGAATGAGTTCTGAGGGTGAATAGATAGTGAACTTTGAAATGTCCCATCATACAGATAAAAAATATCAAGAAAATTTGGTACAGCTGTGGGGAAAATTGGTAGGCAAAGAGTTAAAGATCCTAGTCTGCACTAAGTATTGAACAGGCTCATCATCGCTGCTTAACCGGTGCTTTTAATGAGACTTGACCCTAAACAACTAATATTGTGTCATATTCAGAGACTGTTTGTTTTTTTTGTTTTGTTTTACGGCATATCAACCACGATGGGTCATTTAATGCCGACAAAGTTTTAAAAGATTTGTAGCAATAGTTTGGAAAAAAAACTTTTTAAACTAATTTTTTTTTATTATTTCTCTGAATGTTTGAGATGAGGCTTGATGATTAATATTATCTGCATTATTCGGACTATTGTCCATTGTTATTTGTACAACGTTTCAGCCGATATGCCCTCGGCCTTCTTCAGATATTCTTGTTGGACTTGGAAACCTTCTCGGACTCGGGAACTTCTTTTCGAACTCGGGAACTTTCTTGTCATATTCGGGAGCCATCACGGAACTTTGAACCTAACCCTTTATTTAGTCCATGGGGGTGTCCTATTCTCATTCTGCTAACCATCGCTGGGGTAGATGGCTTCCGATTACGACAAGAAAGTCCCGAGATTGAAAAGAACGTTCCCAAGTTCGAGAAGGTTACCAAGTCCGACAAGAAATACCGGAAGAAGGCTGGAGGGCATATCGGCCGAAACGTTATACAAATAACAATGAAGATGGGGACAATAGTCCGAATAATGCAGATAATAATAATCTTTTTTTTGTAAACAAATTTAGATGGTAGCCTAACAGGTCAGAGTGGACCTGGGAGTAATGGTGATGAAGGGGTACTCCACATTCCCCACACCTCGAACCTCACCATTACTTAGAGTTTAATGTCATACCCACGACATGAAGGCCCTCAGGCACTGCCTTCTAGCACCCACATGATAAAAAGGGTTGGGATAATCAAATTGGTAAGGGCCAAAGTGGGGTGTTGCATGTCATGGACTGCTCAGCCACTAGGATTCCATCCTTAAGCATCATGGGACACTACCCACGGCCTTCAGAGACTGTAGGGGTGGGGCAGATAAATATGTATATGATTTGTCATCATTATGTGGGGGAGTGTCTCAGAATCTATTTATGTTAAATGAGGCACAGAATATTTTAGTGGGATTTCCAATAGTCTATGGTATTTTGGTCTTCGACATGGTGTAAATGTGAGTGAATAATGAGTAACAAGTTAAGCGCCTGTGTTTACTAACATCTTCCTCTCTATCTGCTCTGTGGTGGCACATTGCCAGATTCATGTAAGTATATTGTACATTTTATAAATAGACATCAATCGTACACCTGTTGATGAGAGAAGAATCTATTTATAAAAAAAAAAAACCCCGGAGAAACCACACCTGTAGAATTTCTAACAAATTTGAATATTTTTACAGCTTTCATAAAATACTATGAAGACAAATGAAATAATATAAAAGAAATTAAATTTTAGACTTTTAGGTATTTAAAAAAATTATCTAAGAATTCAAATAAAAATCAAGTTTTTTTTTTTTTAAATAAATAAAAAAATAACTTAAAAGAGTGTATAACTCTAGCTACTTATTTGAAGAGAACATTCCTTTTTTAAAAATGAAAAATTCGGAAGTGCGTATCCAGAAGATAACCGTTTAAAATTGGATTTTATTAAATTCGTATATAATGACAGTCTTGGAAAAATGGCTGATTTTACCAATGGTTTTGGGTGTTTTTTAACCAGTGGTTTAGAGTGATTTTGTTTTTTTAACAAGTGGTTTAGAGCAGAGTTTTTCAACCGGTGTGCTGTGGCACACAAGTGTGCCATGAAGCCTCCGTGCCGTAAGTGTTGAGGACAGTTGATCATCCTCTTATATTTTTATTCTATTACTTTAATATTTTTTGTTTTAATTAAATATTTTTTGTACTCTTAGAACAGAGTTTTTCAACTGTTTTAGAAAAAGTATTTTTACTTTTACATGATTAATTTTTTGTGAAAATTTTATATTTTTACTCTATTTATATTTTTTTTTTATTTATTTAAATATTTTACTTTAATATATTTTTTTTTATCATTTTAATGTTTTTGCACACCGGTTGAAAAACTTTGTCTTAGAAACTGTTATTTCTGCTTAAGTAATTTCTTTGTGAAAATTTATACCTTTTATTCCATTAATTGTACCTCAATCAATTCATTGCCCAGCTCACTGTGCCTTGAGATGATGAAGGTTGAAAAACTTTGGTTTAGAGTGTTGTTTTTTTTTTTGACCATATGACCTTTAGGCACCCCTTTTGTGATCTCGATTCATAGGACATGTTTTTCATTTACACCGTCAAAATCCGGTTGTTTGTTAGGGCTTAGGGTTCGGGGTTAGTTTTATAATTTAAAAAAAAACTCTAAAATCGTCTGTTAACGAACAACCGGATTTTGACAGTGTAAATGAAAAAGTCCTTATGAATCGAGATCACAAAAGGGGTGCCTAAAGGTCATATGGTCGGGTTTTTTTTACCAATGGTTTATGGTGCTTGTTTTTTATACCAATGGTTTAGAGTGTTCATATTTTTTTTTACCACTGATTTAGGGTGTTGTTTTTTTAACCAATGGTTTAGGATGGTTACTCTCAATCAGCAGAGCATCCACGAGGTACAGGGTTCAATACCAACCTTTGCCAACACTGTGTATGAGTAACACAGCTTAGATCTGTACGGTAAAGCAAGGAGCTGATGATAGGTGTGGCACTCCATCTCAGACAAAAACAATCTGTTACGAAGACCTAACAAAAATAGAGTTGCTTCCCTTTGATCAGTAGGGGACTGACGAGAACCTGGATATGAGGTTTCCACCATGTTACTTTTGGTTTTTTGGGTTTGGTTGTGTGTGGATGCAACGGATGTGTGTCAGTACGGTTGGACTAGTGACCACGTGCGTCAGCATGGTTGAACTTAGTAAAGTCACTTTGAGGGTAGAAGCATTCTCTACCCTGTGTTAAATAAAACCTTGTTAATTTTTCAACAACCTGGTCTTGCATTATTATTTAAGTCTTCTGTATTTTATCTGTATGTAAAAAACATAACACAATCTCCCTAGTCTAGCTCTAGCGAAAAGGGGATAGACTCCCTTGTTGTCTGTCTGATACCGACAATAGGCCATTCTGCCAAGTTTACTTTTTAATACTATTATTACATGAGTAGCACAGAAAGTAGGGAACTGATGGTAGGTGTGGCGCTCCACCTTAGACACATAAAAATATCTCCCTGGTGTAGCACTAGGTAAAAGGGGATAAACTCCCTTGCTGTCTGGCTGATACCGACAATAGGCCACTCTGCCAACTTTGTACTACAATTATTACATGTGTAGCACAGCTTGGATCTGTGTGGTAAAGTAGGAAACTGATGGTAGGTGTGGCGCTCCACCTCAGACATATAAAACAATCTCCCTAGTCTAGCACTAGTGAAAAGGGGATAGACTCCCTTACTGTTCAACTGATACTGACAATAGGCCACTCTGCCGAGTTTGCTTTTTAATACTATTATTACATGAGTAGCACAGAAAGTAGGGAACTGATGGTAGGTGTGGCGCTCCATCTTAAACACATAAAACAATCTCCCTGGTCTAGCACTAGTGAAAAGGGGATAGATTCCCTCGCTGTCTGGTTAATACCTACTTTACTTTACTTACACCAATATCATCAGTGCTAGTGAAAAGGGGATAGACTCCCTCACTGTCCAGCTGATACCAAGAATGGCCTATTATCAGTATCAGTTGGACAGCAGGGAGAGTCTATCCCCTTTTCGTTAGTGCTAGACCAGGGAGATTTGTTTTTGCTGAGGTGGAGTGCTATATCTACCATCAGCTCCCCACTTTACCACACATATCATATTACTCAGTCTGTGCTACTCATGAGCCAAAATTTTGGAAAAAAAGTGCGTCCTATATGCCCTCAAATACAGTAGCTCAATGTGACATGCAAACAGCTTCGTCTATGATTTGAACTCATGTCGCAGAGTCCATTTCCGTAACTTAGTGGGAACCAATGCTTTCAGCGTGGCTCGACAGTAATTAAAAAGCTGAAGGAAAACTGAATTTATACCAGCAGTATATGAGCTCAGGTTTATTATTTACGAGACTAGACAGTAATTATTGTGGTAAAAAGAATAGAGGGAAAATGTAGACAAAAGAACAACTCAAACAAGTAGTTGTAGGAGATATATTTCGTTGTGCATTGAGCACAACTTCTTCAGTCTTTTATTTGAACATTTGTGCATCATACATTTGTTTTTATAGAAGAGAAAGTGAACGGGTGAGCGGTGAGTTTGGTGATGAAATCAGGAGGATGGGATAGAGTTTGTGAGGATTTGATTGGTCAAAATAAATCTTTCATAGATTGGGTGGGGAGGGAGATAAGATCAAATGTTTGGAATTTGTCCACATTCTGTCGGATTTACTACAGTGCTCCTACCCTCACACAGTAATCATTATAAGTTTTTTTTTAGCCAAAATTTTGGAAAAAAAGTGCGTCCTATATTCCATCAAATACGGTAATTGCAAATGATCATTAAAAACAATGAAGTAAATAACTGAAACTTACTCTTATCTGGATGGGGAATGTAAGTATTACATGTCTATATAATTTCAATATAATTTGGGATTTGATTATTCAATAAAAAATGAAGCAAATGGCTGGAAGTGAATTATTGGGATAGTGAATGTAAATATAATATTTTTATATAATGTGGGGTTGTTGAAAATTCCATAACTAATTATCTCCTCCTGCCGCCAGGGGTCGAATGCCAACAGTGTATGTTGGCTCCAAATACCAAAACGTCACTTATCAGGGAGACGTTACGAAAGAGAGACGTCAAAGAAACGCTCTCTCACTTAGCCCCAAAACAGGGCTACTTATCAGGGAACCGTTACGAGAGAGAGATGTCAAAAGAAACGCTCTCACTTACTTAGCCCAAAACCAGGGCCCACTTATCACAAGAACCTTACAACCAGATTCTGTCTAAGGCATCGTATCAGCATACTACAGAAAGGCCGGTACGAACGCACACTGATCAAAGGAAGAAAAACTACCGAGACGAAGTGTCTTAACTACATTTCCCACCGACAAGAAGAAAACTGTGTTATCTCCAGTACTACAAGAAATTCTTCCACAGATAAGTGTGTAGCAAATACCATTAAATTTGCAACAATTTATGTAATTTTTTGTCAATACAGGTGTCTGCATTTACTTTCGTGTTGTTCCTTCTTTGTCCGACAATTTGCCTTCAACTACGGAGAAATAAGGGCTCCTTCGATTCTGTAAATACTCTTAAGGTTTAATTATTCAGTAAAAAAAAAATGAAAAAAAAAAAAATGAAACAAATGACTGAAATTTACTCTTATCTGGATGGGGAATGTAGGTATAACATTTCTATATAATTTGGGATTTAATTATTCAGTAAAGAAAAAAAAAAATTTTTTAAATAAAAAATGAAGTTAATGACTGAAACTTACTCTTATCTGGCTGGTGAATATAAGTATAAAATTTCTATATAATTTAAGATTTAATTATTCAGTAATATGGTTTGTGGCACATTGGAAAAATATCTTGCTGGTATGCCACATCAGATATTTTGAGAAACATTGGTATAGGTAAATACAAAAGTAAGATTAAGCTAAAAAATAAAAACAATTTTAAAAATAAAAAAATTTGAATAAAAATGAGATTTTTATCTTTTATTTAAAAAAAAAAAAAGAATAGAAACACAAAAAACAACACAAATAAAAAATGAATCAAATTTTTATTTCTTTTGATAAAGAAAATAACAAGAAATTTGAAAAATCACAGCCTATATCTTTCACAAAAAAATTATTTTTTTTATTGTTTAGACTGAGGGTTCTCAACAGGAGCCATATGGACCCCTTAGAGACCCATGAAATTTGGGAGGGGGGGGGTGCAGAAGGCCAAATTTGAAAAATGGGGGATCACAAGGGGCCAGGAGGGGGCCACAGAAAATTTAGGATACACAAAATATATATATGGAGTATTTTGTAATTAATAATTATTATTTAATAATAATTGATTTATCACCCTTGGATAAATTACTGACATAATACTACTCCCACAAAAATGTTGAAGTGGTACTCAGACATCATATAAGTGAATAAAATTAGAATAAATAAATACGGCCGGACAAAACCTTAAAATCAGTTTGTTAGCTTTCTAAGAAGGGAAATGTTTGACCTCATTTAAGCTACAGGTTGCTAGTTGTGAAATTTAACAGAAATACATTTCAAATTCTCCCGGCTCTCTCTCTCTCTCTCTCTCTCCAGAGAAATTAACATTATATAACGAGGAGGTAGTCAAGAGATACATAGAGGGGAATAAAGAGATAGACACAGTAAAATAAGAGATTGGTCATTTTTTTTTTTACTTATTTGCAAATTACGACTAATTAGAACCAATTAAAACAGAATTTTATTCAAACATAATTCAATCCTAAAAGAAAGGAATAATTTAGTATAATTTTCATGTCATTAAACTAAACAGTAAAAAAATCCTTTAGGAAGCAAAAGTTGATTAACTCAGCTTTTGAATAATAATAATAATATGATATATATATATATATATATATATATATATATATATATATATATGTGTGTGTGTGTGTGTGTGTGTGTGATGTGTTGGTAGGGAGTGAAAGTTAATTGGTTGGTTGTATTTTACGGCATGCCAATCCTTTGGGTTATTTAATGCCAAAGACATTTTTGTTTTATTCATTTTTGTTGGGTATTCAAATTTTTGTTAAAACTCATATTTTAAACTATTTAACCCATAGATGGGACCCTAACATGTACTACCATTCCGGGTTAGAGTGGACCTGGGAGTAATGGTAATGAAGTGGTATTTCACACTCCCCAGAGGTCGAGAATTGAAACCTCACCAGTAGATTCAGTTTATTGTCATACACAAGAACCTCCACAACTAAAGCTCTATTTAACCCATAGATGGGACCCTAACATGTACTACCACTCCATGTCACAGTGGGCCTGGGAGTAACAGTAATCGAGGGGGTGGAGGGTGGAATGATTACTCTGATATTTATATAATTCTGATGTAAGGAGCTCACTGTCAAAAAGATGAAAACCCCATTTTTACTTTGAGAGAGAAAGAGAGAGAGAAGAAAGAAAGACAGAGAAAAAGAAAAAAGAAAAAGAAGAGAAGAGAGAAAAGAAAAAGAAAGAAAAGAAAAGAAAAGAGAGAAGGGAGAGAAAGAGAAAGAAAGAAAGAGAGAAGAGAGAAGAAGAAAGAGAGAAGAGAGAGAGAGAGAGAGAGAGAGAGAAAGAAGAGAGAAGAGAGAGAGAAAAGAGAGAGAGAGAAAAGAGAGAGAGAAGAAAAAAGAAAAGTGAGAGAAAAAGAAAGAGTAAGAGAGAGAGAGAGAAAAAGAAAGAGTGAGAGAGAGAGAGAGAGAGAGAGAGGTCAGCAGAACAAAAGTCTTTTCTTTCTGTAATTTAAAGGCCAAAACATGTGAATGAGGAAAAACAAGAAAGTGTTTAACTGTCAGTAGAATTCTTAGAATTCACAAAAATGTTTTCCACCGAGGAATGTTTATACAGTTTCACTAGATTATCTCATAAATCAAATGTACAAGGAATTTTAAATACAGATTATCTACAATTTATGTCAAAATCAGGATTAAATTTTCAGGATGGGGTCCAGTGGCTTCAGCCCTGGACCTTACAAGTTAACATCGTTGATCCCAGGGGGTCATCCCCCCAGGCAACACCTGCCCCCTTGATTTAAAGGAGCATGGCTGGTTTCATTGCCCAGTGCCTGAAGCGCCCGCCTTGAGAGGGAATGTCGACTGGATCAACGCATTTTTTTGCACCTGCAACCTCGAGTCTCGGCTTGTGGGTGGTTCCACATTAATAGAGCCTTGTGCCTAACCCATACATGTGGGGTATGTGGTAAAATACCAAGTATTTAATTTGATCTTTAATTAAAAACAAAGATCTTAAAAAAATGAAAATAAATTAAAAAATTAAATTTGTAAAAATGTTATAGAAACATTGGAAGGAAATGGATTTGTTGATCCGAGTTCCAATCCTGGAACTCGGGTCGACAAGCCCATTTCCTACGACTAAGTGCCTCAATAAACCATTTTCATATACCTAATTTAATTTCTATGTTGAGGGACCCCTTAGCCAGAAGTTTAACCCTCAAGGTCTAAATTCGGCTCTAGATAAGGCAACCAGTCTAACATATTTTACTAGAAGCGGCTACCCAGTGTCACCTTTGTCAGTGAGGGAACCCTGGTGTAATGATTTGTTTACTTTTGAGATTTACAAATGCTGGAAATTTTTAAATAGAATTTCAATGCTATTTCTATGTATATTTTAATTTTTAAATATCTTTGAATATAAATATAATATTATAATAATATAAATCAAATCTTCATAATTTTTGCACAAAAAGCAAGAACCAGTGATATTTAATGAGTATATATATATTTACTTCATTATTATGAAAAAGAAGAAAGATATTTACTTTATTATTATTTTATTTTCTGCCCTTTATATATGCATGAGAAGCAGCTACCCAGCATTGCCTGGGTAGAGGTGGGGGAAAAACTCTGGTGTATTGATTTGTTTATTTTTGAGATT
The DNA here is from genome assembly GCA_023376005.1 of Doryteuthis pealeii. Taxonomy (NCBI): domain Eukaryota; kingdom Metazoa; phylum Mollusca; class Cephalopoda; order Myopsida; family Loliginidae; genus Doryteuthis; species Doryteuthis pealeii. Next base: position 67,754,958 of record CM042166.1, read on the forward strand.
TAAAATCCTGGACATTTTTTAAGTAGAATTTCAATGCAATTTCTATGTATATTTTAATTTTTAAATATCTTCTAATATAAATCAAATCTTCATCTTTGCACAAAAACCAAGAACCAGGGATATTTAACATGTATATATATTTACTTTGTCATTGTTTTATTTTCATAGTTTCATCTGGACATACATACACACCAACTGTCCTTTGTATATGTATAGATTTCAATAGATGTATATTTTGATTTTTAAATATCTTTGAATATAAATCAAATCTTCATAATTTTTGCACAAAAAGCAAGAACCAGTGATATTTAATGTGTGTATATATATTTACTTTGTCGTTTTATTTTCATAGTTTCATCCGGACATACATACACACCAACTGCCCTTTATATATGTATAGATTTCATCCAGACATACATACACACCAACTGCCCTTTATATATGTATAGATTTCATCCAGACATACATACACACCAACTGCCCTTTATATATGTATAGATTTCATCCAGACATACATACACACCAACTGTCCTTTGTATATGTATAGATTTCATCCAGACATACATACACACCAACTGCCCTTTATATATGTATAGATAGATTACTTTAGGAAAATTTCACTTTTTCTTATTCTATTAAGTAATAAATATTTAACTTCTTTATTTTTTTTTAATATTAAAAGATTGCAAAAATATGGCAGCAAAAAAGGCCTATTTATATTTTGACTTTAAATAAACAGTTCATGAGAAGGTCTTCACTTATTCAGTATTAATAATTTTAAAATAATAATAATAATAAAGAAAGAAAAATTAAAGAAAGAAAGAAAAAAACCCAAGTCACACAAAGATTATTTTTGTGGGGACTGTTTACAAAAATCAGATAAAAACACCAATAAATGAACTAAATTATTCTTATCAGCAAGGAACACTGAATGTTTAGATTAAAAGGGTAGGATATCCTGAGCCAGTCCATCTGTAGAATATCTGGGAAGAAGAAAAAAAAAATACAAGCACTAAGACCAAGCATCCTTAACTTGGATTATATAATGTATATATTTTCCCTTTTTTTTCTCTCTCTCTGTGTGCCATGTCCCTTCTGCTTTGAGTGATCATGGCTCTCCACAGCTTCCTTTTATGTGTTAACTGTGTATTACCATTATTATCCTTGAGAGGCATAGTGGAGTATTTCCTGTTGTCGTCTTATTTTTTTCTATATGTGCCATCCCTTCTCTGTGCCACAGCACATCTGGTTGTGGGTGATCATGGCTCTCCACAGCTTCCTTTTATTTGTAAAATGCGTATTAATATCATTATTCTAGACAGGAATAGTGGGCTTTCTTTTTCCTTCTCTTTCTCTGTGCCATGACCCTTCTGGTTGTGGGTGATCATGGCCCTCCACAGCTTCCCTTTTTTTTGTAAAATGTGTATTAACATTATTATTCGGGACAGGAATAGTGGGCTATCTTTCTTTTACATTCTCTTTCTCTGTGTCATGACCCTTCTAGTAGTGGGTGATCATGGCCCTCCACAGCTTCCCTTTTTTTGTAAAATGTGTATTAACATCATTATTCGGGACAGGAATAGTGGGCTATCTTTCTTTTACATTCTCTTTCTCTGTGTCATGACCCTTCTGGTTGTGGGTGATCATGGCCCTCCACAGCTTCCCTATTTTTGTAAAATGTGTATTAACATTATTATTCAAGACAGGAATAGAGGGCTATCTTTCTTTTTCAGTCTCTTTCTCTGTGCCATGACCCTTCTGGTTGTGGGTGATCATGGCCCTCCACAGCTTCCCTTTATTTGTATGTGTATTACCATTATAATTCTTGAGAGACATAGTGTAGTATTTCCTGTTGTCTTTTCTTTCTTTATACGCCACAGCCCATCTGGATGTAGGTGATAATGGCTCTCCACAGCTTCCTTTTATCTGTAATCTGCATTACCATGGTCGTTCTTTGGAGAGATAGGGAAATAATTTCCTGTTGCATTCTTCCTCTCTATGTGCCATATCTCTTAATGACTTGAGCGATCACAGCTCTCCACATCTTCCTTTTCTCTGCAAAATGTCCATTATCAAGATTATTCTCAGGGGAGATAACAGATTATTTCCTGTTGCTTTTTTTTTTATTGAGACACAATCTCCTTTTTACTGGATTATGACAGGTCTTATTTTCAAATAGAAATAGCATTGAAATTCTACTTTTAAAAAATATCCAGCATTTGTAAATCTCAAAAGTAAATAAATCAATATACCAGGATTTCCACCCACCCCCACTCTACCCAGGTGACGCTAGGTAGCCACTTCTAATAATATATAAAGCTTTTTTTTTTCTTTTTAGATTTAAAGCTTAAAAATGTTCAGTCACTTTTCACTGTCAATTATACTAAGTCATACTAGAGAGTGAATTCTAATTACTATTGAATGGTGAGTTCAAGCCTCATTGGATGCCCCAAATCCTACCCGTGGAGAACAGGTTGGATAAATAATCTTTTTTGATTTTTTTTTTTTCTATAACAACAAAAATCATTTTGAGATTAAGAACCTCAAAATATCAGGAAATGGTCTTATAAACAAAATTGAAATTCTAAAAAAAAAATTAAAAAAAAAAATTTTTTTTGCAAAGTTTTGATGATCGATACGGCTTTTGTCGGGTCCTTTTCATATTGAATAATCTGGAAAAAAAAATTTGTTTTTAGAACAAAACATTAATCTCTAATAACAAATGGGAATATCAGTGTGTGACACTTTTTCAACTTCATTCCTAGAGGCCCTAGCTCAATATATCATACCATTTGGAATTCAAGCTGACTGTGAGCAAATGAAAAACATTCCAGGCCCAATCCAGACCCAGCAATCCTGAAATTTTGGATTCTCAAGTTGTAATTACTGCGATTGTTTTTGACGATTTTTTACATGATTAGTATTATTTGGATTATTTGGACTATTGTCCTCATCTTTAATCTGAATAATCCAAATAATACTAATTATCAAGCCTCATCTAAAATATTCAGAGAAATAGTTTTTTTTTACGTGATATTTTGCAAGAATTTTTTTTGTAAGATACCAAGTTTCATATCTTATCTCTAATAATAAATGCGAATGTTAGTGTGTCACATTTTTTCAACTTTACTCCTAGAGGCCGTAGCCCAACATATACCATTTTGGAACCAGGCCGACTCTGTGAGCAAATTAAAAACATTCAGGGCTGAATCCAGACCTACAATCCTCAAATTCTGGATTCCCAAGTTTTAATTACTGGGATTTTTTCAGCGATATTTTAAGCGATTTATAATTTTTATAACTAGGAAATAAATTTGAGAAAGATTGAAAATAAATGATATATGAGGGTGAGTCAAAAATGTTAAAATTGCAAATCGTCATCAAAATTATAACAGAAAAATGCTTGGGCATAGATTTTAATGAATTTAATTATTACTAAGGACATGATTTATGTTATTTTTTACTTAAATTTTAACCATTAGTTGTGTTTTTAACCGTTTTTCATTGTTTGTTATTTTCCTACAGAGGGCTGTAAAGTCGACGTGGCGGCCTAAAGTCGGTATCAGCCAGTCAGCGAGGGAGTCTATCCCCTTTTCAATAGCGCTAGACCAAGGAGATTGTTTTTAGCATCTGAGGTGGAGCGCCACACCTACCATCAGCTCCTTACTTTACTGCACAGATCCCTATGCTACTCATATGCTGATTTGGCGGGACCGGTATCGAACTAGAAACCTTGTGGTTTCTAGCCGAACGCTCTACCGACTGAGCTAACCTGGAATCCAGAGGGCTGTAAGAGAACTAATTTTTAAGGGAGATAAATATTTTTACACTTTCGTTCATCCATACTTGAGAAAAGCACACGTCACCAGTAATATTGAAATAGAAAGTACGTTTTTTGGTTGTACATGTTTCTTAATTCTGACTAATCTTATCATTCATCTGTTTTATTTTATCTATTTTTTTCTTTAAACACAACTGACGGTTAAAATTTAAGTAAAAAATAACATACATTGTGTCCTTAGTAATAATTAAATTCATTAAAATCTATGCCCAAGCCAAAGTTTTCCATTTTAATTTTGATGACGATTTGCAATTTAACAGTCAAAAAGTATGCCATTTTATAAAACTAAGGCCTAAATTGAGACTCTAACGAGGCTCAGAGCAAGAATCCGATTAGTAAAATCCAACTTGCCAATCAACAATGTCCTCCTTCTCCATAACAATACTCGACCACACACAAGGATTAAAACAAGGGAGAAAATCGTCTCATTTGGGTGGATGACTTTACCATATCCTCCATACTCACCAGATTTAGCGCCTTCAGGCTATCATCTCTTCAGCCCCATGAAAGAGGGTCTGAGAAGCAAACATTATTCTAGTGACAAGGAAGTGAAATCTGTAGTGAAGAAGTGGCTCAAAGAACAGTCAACAGAATTTTACAGGCCAGGGATACATACTCTCATTCGAAGGTGGAACATTGCTATTGAGAGAAACGGTGACTATGTGGAGAAGTAGGGATGTGATCCACAGAGGACCAGCTCCATTTTGATTTATGATACATGTTCCTTTGTTGGTAATTATACCTGTCTTAAACAAAATGGCATTACTTTTTGAATCACCCTCATAAAAAAATTAATTTTAAAAAACAATAAAGAATAAAACACTAAAAAGCATATAAAAGACAAATAAAAAAATACAAAAAAGAATAACAAAAATAAACAACTTAAAAACAAAAATATATAAAGAATAAAAGATAATAAAACAAATAGAAAAATAATTTTTATTTATCTATATATGAATATAGATAAGAGATTTATTTTTAGATTTTAAATCCCCAGCAATGCTAGGTAGCTCTGCTAGTATATATATCCATTTCAGAATAGCTGAGCTGAGGCTGTAGAATACACCGACTGCACCTCTGCAGATGGGTAAGAACCCCCGCCAATGTCACCACCTGTTGGACATAGGTGGTGACCTGTAATGCTGAGAGATCAGTGACTCAAGTACTAAGTAATTCTATGCAACACTCCACTTCGGAGGGAGAGATCCCATCTGATCAATCAGCTGGTCATGTCAAGCCCTAGCACCTATATGATTATCCCAACTGTATTTTTCAAATTGCTCTTATGGCAAACCTCTAACCCTTTTTATCATATAGGTGCTAGAAGGTGGTGGCCGAGGGTCAAATACCAGTTTATTAATAATATGGAAGTTGTTGTTTTCTAATTTATTGATACAAATGAAGTTAATGAAAATTATTTCTACCAATTTAGTGTCCTGGGTATGACATTAAACTGCATCTGGTGGTGAGGTTCCAATTCTGGAGCTCTGGGGATGTGGAGTACTCCTTTGTTGCCACTCTGATCCAGAGTGGTAATACCTGTTAGGGTTCCAGCTATGGGTTAAATAATTTTGTTTGTAAGTTAATAAAAATCATTTCTTCCGGTTTATTAATAGGCCAAAATGTACATACAGAGATTGATTTTTCTCGATTTGTTTAGCCTTACATCTGAATAGGTATGCCCGCCTAATTCATTAATTATTAATTAATTAATTTTCAAAATTAGGTACGACTTTAATTAAGCACATATTCTCCCAAAAATTGTCGGTTAAAAAGCCATATCAAAACACATTGTTTACTTCTCATATTGTCGTGTAGTAAAGTCACCATAAGTGGAATATAACTTACTTCAAAACAAACGGAAAATCTGGGAAAAAACCAGCTAGTGTAATGGTTAGAGTCCCCGCCTGTCAGCTTGACAGTCAGGGTTCGAATCACACACAAGCGGTCTTCCTGTCTATAGCTCTGCTGATGAGGCCTAATAGGCCGAAATGTACATACAGAGATTGATTTTTCTCGATTTGTTTAGCCTTACATTTGAATAGGTATGCCCGCCTAATTCATTAATTATTAATTAATTAATTTCGAAATTAGGTACGACTTCAATTAAGCACATATTCTCCAAATATATATATATATATATATATATGTGAGAATGGGAAATGAATCCGACAGTATGAGGAAAAAATGAATAAAGAAAAGAAATGTAGATGGATAAAAATGAATTTTATCGATATCACTTTTAATCGATATCACTTACACATGTGTTTCAGTCTGTTTATCAAAATGTATACGGATTTACGTTATTATTATTATTAAAATAATCAGATGGAGTTGAAATGATGATAATAATAATAATAGGAAAAATGCATAAAATGTTCCGTACACAGAGAGATTTTTCCGACCTTTATCAGAGTAGTATTTTTATTTTTTCTATTATTATTATCATCATCATTTCAACTCCATCTGATTATTTTAATAATAATAATGTAAATCCGTATACATTTTGATAAACAGACCGAAACACATGTGTAAGTGATATCGATAAAATTCATTTTTATCCATCTACATTTCTTTTCTTTACTCATTTTATATATATATATATATATATATATATATATATGTATCCATATAAAAAAAAGAGAAATGATTCAATTTAATACTTACATTAAATTGTCTTGAGTATGTAAAGCATCAGGATTCTGTAAAGAACAAAAAATTAAAAAAGATAATGTCAGGAGAGAGAAATACATTATTTTGATTTAATTCTTAACATCCTATAACCGCCTCATTCCACCCGGCCAGAAGTCACATTCATTTTCTAATCCACCCCAAATGATAGCCTTTGTTTAAATATAATATTAAACATATTTAGAAGTCGTTGATTTAAGGGAAATAACAGGTAACTCTAAATGAAAAGGCATTTTTAGTCATTATTTGATAAATCCTTATAGTATAGGAATTGGGCTCTGGACTTAGAAAATTCTCAACAGGATGTTAAGAGTTAAAATATGAGTGAGAGTCAAAAATTATCCGCACTTTCACCATAAGTCTGCAGGATGGCCTGTTGTTGTTATCAACCATCAAGAATTTTAGTAATATAAAGATAAAGTCTTTTCCTAGATTGGTTGCCCTTATAAAAGATCAGATAGCCTAGTCTACATTAAGCACTCATAGTGTAATAGTTATTATAGGAAATAGACATGGTGATTAGAGTCCAAATCCTGGACAAGGCTGTTTACAGTGCTAATACCCATGGAAAAGGTAAAAATCCAACTATTATCCCCTAGCTATGGGTAAATAGTAGGGCAGACTGGGATCTTTAACCTTGGCATGGCAACCGGTCTAGGAGAAGAAAAACTCTGAATTTAAACTTTTTAAACTCTGCTTAAAAAACTAATTTGTGTCGTATCTTAGTCTGGTTTGGTTTCTTTGTTTAACGGCATATCAACTCTTTATGGGTTATTTAATGCCAAAGCCACCCTTGTAGAAGAACAGTAGTGTTACTATTTGGCAACTTCTTTTGGTTTGGTTTGGTTTCTTTATTTAATAGCATATCAACCTTCATGGGTTATTTAATGTGAAAGTCATCCTTGTAGAAGAACAGTAGTGGTAATATTTAACCCAAACTTGGTGGGATGAGAGGTTTCATGCTTTTCCCAAGGGTATTAGTTTGAAACGGAACGTAATAGTGCGACTAGAGTTTGAACTTGCTTACTACGTTGTTGCATTCCAGTATATTGACCACTACACCATGGAGACTCCCTCATGTCACATCTTGCTCATCTGGAGGGTTGGGTAAATATATAGCTTACACTAATGATTTCTGTTAGTTTTAATCTATATATAAAGTTATAGTTCCTGTCTGTTTATTTGTTCATAAAATCCTCATAGGGTTTTGGAGATAGACCCCCCCCCAAAACCTTATATATGGGCAATTCCATGTCAAATCATCAGGAAAAAAATAAAGTTGTCACCCTTCAATTTTTCTGAAATTTTGTACAAGTATAGACTAGGTTAAAGTTAGACAATCCCCCAAATTTGAGTTTCCAATTAAAAATATTTAGTTATGTTTTCATTTTTGCACCGTTAAATCAACTGAAATTTGACGAAGCCAAAAATAAGTTAACACTTGCACTTTTTATTTCAGAATTCATGATTTTTTCTTCTACAAAAACTACTGCCTTGAATATCATACAAATTTTTTGATATAGTTATTCAGACTCTTAACTTTATAGAAAAAAAAGTAAAAACATTTTTTTGACGGTTCATTTTTTTAATATCTCATAAAATAATGTAGACCTCGTAAAAAAATATTTCCCCTAATATATTTTAGGAAAAAAACTATTTCAGACATATTTACATCCAAAGGTAAATACTATTTCTCTGAATGTTTGAAATGAGGCTTGATGATTAGTATTATCTGCGTTATTCAGACTATTGTCCCCATCTTCATTGTTATTTGTACAACGTTTTGGCCGATATGCCCTCCGGCCTTCTTCAGGTATTTCTTCTCGGACTCGGGAACCTTCTTTTCGAACTCGGGAACTTTCTTGTCGTAATCGGGAGCCATCACAGAACTTTGAACCTAACCCTTTATTTAGTCCACGTGGGTATCCTGTTCTCATTCCGCTAACCATAGCTGGGGTAGGAGTTGTGTTAATTATTTTTCTATGTTACTGCCTCTACTCAGGATTGAACCCGGAATCCAGAGATAACTGTCACTTAGAACTGTTTTAACCTAACTATCTTATCCACTAGGCCATGTGTCCATTGTACAAATAACAATGAAGATGGGGACAATAGTCCGAATAACGCAGATAATACCAAAGGTAAATAGTTATGAAAAATTTAGTGAAAATCGGACCATTAAATGATTATTCATAGAATTTTTTAAAAATCCTCTTGTCGTAACTTGTTTTTGGCTATGTCAAATTTCAGTTGATTTAATGGTGTAAAAATGAAAACTGTTTCACTCATAATTTCCATTATTTCCGTAAGCGGAAAAACTTTCTAAAATCATCAGAAGTTTGTTTAAGGTTTCTTATTTCGAATGGAAAAAATCTTTTCAAGATAATATTAATTTTTATGCAAGTTTTATTGTGTTAAATATAGGGGAGGTAAATTTCACAGAGAAAATTGGTGGTACCTAGGATATTGTTAACATTTTTGTTACCTTCTAATTTTCAATTCTAAAATGAAATGTGGTGCTGATATTGACGTTTGTATATTGTCAGAATTTTGCAGGCAATATGATTAATACATGGGAAATATATTGTTTGTATATTATTTTAAATATATCCAACCACCAACATAATCCTGATAATTTCTATTGAACTCTGACAGTTATTTTGCTCCATATGGTGCTTATTCAATGGCTGAACGTAAAAGTGCCAAATTTTAACTGATGTTGTAACTTCACTTGTGAGCAAAAACCAAACTCCATTTTTGGTACAAATAATGTTCAATATATGTAGAATAATAATTTAAAGGAAAAAAACAATTATATGTAATGCCACATTGTGATTTTTTCACTTATTTATCTTACATTGAAAAAATCAGAAATCATTAATAACGTAAAATGGGTTAATTTTATGATTATTTTGATAAAATTTCTGGATTCCGCCTACAAGCTTCTATAAACCAATTTTTAGGACTAGGGAAGCTATAGAACACATAAAGACAAAAATAGATTACAAAATGTCGCCATTTTTCTTGCCCCCCCCCCAATTTTTTTCGAGTTTAAAATTGATATAACTCGGTGAATATTTTGAATTGGAAGCTCAAATTTGGGGGATTGTCTAACTTTAACCTAGTCTACCTGTACAAAATTTCAGAAAAATTGAAGGGGGTGGGTGACATGGCCTTGATGATTTGACATGGAATTACCCATATATATATATATATATATATATATATATATATATACTAGACAAAACGTGACCCATTGGGTCACCCATTCAGCTCTAGATAGATAACTGAGATTAGAGAAAAGTGAGTTAACAAAGCAAATTAAATTTTAAAACAATAAATACGGATGCACAAAACATTAAAATCATTTATAAGATTTCTAAGAAAGAGAAGGTTTGACCTAATTTAAGCTATGGATGGCTGCTTGTGAAATTTAACATAGAAATACATTTCAATTTCTCCCATCTCTCTCCTCTCCAGAGAAACTAACCTATATAACAAGGTAATCAAGTGATACATAGAGAGGGAGAAAGTGATAGACAGAAAGTAAAGTAAGAGATTGGTCAGTTTTTTACTTAATTGCAAATTACAACTAATAAGGCCAATTAAACAAACCTCCACCAAAAATATTTTTCCCTTTGATGTATATGAAATTTAAACCATAATTAAGTGGCAAGATATGATGCCTATTCACAAAATATCAGCAAATTTAGATAATATTATGACACCCTAAATAGGGTTAAATCCCTCAATAGTGAACATTTTAAAAACCCTTGTGAATTGGAACATCTAATATCACAGTGTTTTGTTTTTATTAATTAAATGTAAATTTAAAAATAACTCTTTTATGTCAAAGTTGGCTAATTTAGACATTTTATCTATGGCAAAACATCACTAGAATTATGACAACAAAATTATTAGCTAACTAAATTAAATGCTACAATGTATTTGCAACACATTTTTATAGTAAAAATCATTGTCTAATGCATTTCCATTGTCCAATGCATTTTTATAGTAAAAATCATTGTCCAATGCATTTTAATAGTAAAAATCATTGTCCAATGCATTTGTAAAATCATTGTCCAATGTCATTGTCCAATGCATTTTAGTAAAAATCATTGCATGTAAAAATCATTGTCCAATGCATTTTTAGTAAAAATCATTGTCCAATGCATTTTTATAGTAAAATCATTTCCAATGCATTTTTATAGTAAAAATCATTGTCCAATGCATTTTTAGTAAAAATCATTGTCCAATGCATTTTATAGTAAAAATCATTGTCCAATCATTTTTATAGTAAAAATCATTGTCCAATGCATTTTTATAGTAAAAATCATTGTCCAATGAAAAAATCATTCCAATGCATTTTTACAGCAACAAAAATTATTAACTAGCTTAAAAGCCGCCCCGCTCTATCAGCCGGCAATTAAGCTAGTTGGTGATAAAGTTGTGGCAGTTAATCACCCATTTCTAATCCAAAAGAGATAGGAGGATATATAAATGTCCGTTCAGTCAGCGAATTTGACTTATTCTTCCTCTCCATCAGTCCAACAGGTGCAGATTAGGATTGGTAGTTGCTACAGTCAGGTCAGCCCCTCCCAAGCCCCACTTCACCCCCCCCCCAAATAAAACTAGGGGTATAAAAAGAAAGAAAGAGTCCTCTATGACCTAAGTACATTTCCATTAACTATCACTCACTCACTTCTTTCCGTTCCCTGCCTGCTGAGGGTGACCTTTTTTTCTTGGACTGCAGATTCCTGACTCCACCCTCAAGCAGAGAGGGGGTGAGTGAAGCAGAGTAAGAGGGAATGTAATAGCACTTATCTAATTTGAGATATTTACAAAGCCCAGCTTTAATATGATACACACAGCCATAACAGTATAGCGCACAGTGAGGATCAAATTCACTATAGTAATAATGGTCTACATTAGTAATGTTCTAGATAGGCTAGCTTGTTAGCCATCACTATTTGACAGAAATCAGTTAAATCTGGGACACAGCCTTAACAGCAGAACACACAGTGAGGATCACATTCATTACACTATAATGTTCTAGCAAGACTATTTGACAGAAATCAGTTAAATCTGGCACATAGCCTTAACAGCAGAGCGCACAGTGAGGATCACATTCACTACAGTAATAATGGTCTAGCAAGGCTAGCCTCTTAACCATCAATATTTGATAGAATGCAGTTAAATCTGGCATATAGTCTTAATAGCAGAGCGCACAGTGAGGATCACATTCAATACTCTAGCAATGTTCTAGCAAGGCTATTTGAGAGAGACCAGTTAAATCTAGCACACAGCCACAATAGCAGAGCACACAGTGAGAATCACAGTCACTACATTAGAAATGGTCTAGAAAGGCTAGCTTGTTAACCATCACTATTTGACAGAGCTCGGTTTAATCTAGCACACAGCCATAATAGCAGAGCACACAGTGAGGATCACATTCACTAAAGTAATAGTGGCTATGAGGAAGAATAGCTTTCAATGTAGTTTTACTAATAAGACAGTCCCCCTGGTTTGAATTTCGAGTTTTCCTTTTCCTAGACTGGTTGCCATACAATGGTTAAAGAGTCCAGTTGATCTGACTATTTCCTAAAGAGTATTTACCCAACCTGTTTGTTCCCAGCAGGATGTGACACAATGTCGCAAGTATGAGGGATCCAGTGCAGATTGAACTCGCTATTCGTAAGTAATGATTTGCAAGACTAGCTTGGTAACCATTACACCATCTTTCCTAAGGATATTAGTGCTATGTGAAATGCAAACAGCCTCGTCCAGGATATGAACTTGAGTCATCATGTCCATTTCCTATGACAATAACCGTTACACAATGGATGTGTCCTTAAGACTAAAAAATTTAAAAAACCAAAAAAAAAACCCACATCAACAGCTAAAAAATGCAGCACACAAAAACAACTAAAAAAACATGTTCAACAAAAAAAAGAAAAAATCAACAATGACTAAAAATCATGAGATTAAAAAAAAAAGAAAGAAAAAAAAATTTTCAAATGAATCAAAGAAGTAAAATTATGTTACAGTTCATAGTAATCTAAAATTAAGTTACAATTAAAATTTTTACAATTCATTGTAATTTAAAATTTGTATTCAAAATTAGGTTACAATTAAAATTGTTACAATTCATAGTCATTTAAAATTAAGTTACAATTAAAATTATTACAATTCATAGTCATTTAAAATTAAGTTACAATTAAATTATTACAATTCATAGTCATTTAAAATTAAGTTACAATTAAAATTATTACAATCCACACTAATCTAAAATTATGTTGCATTTAAAATTAACTTACAATTAAAAGTGTTACAATTCATAGTAATTTAAAATTATGTTGTATTCAAAATTATGTTGTGATTTATAAGTTTAAGTTTAAAAATTTAGAATTAGGAAAAAAAATTAAAGTTTAAAAATTTAGAATTATGTTACAATTAAAAGTAAATTAAAATTATGTTGCAATTAAGATTATGTTACAATTTATAAATAAAGAATCCGATATAATTTTCAGCCTAAATTTCTTTGAATAGAATAAATTTTTATAAGTTGCTAAAATTGTTGTATTTTACTTCTTAATTTCTTTCATCGGATCATGTCTCTCTCTGCATTTCATCTTTGGGACATTTTCTTGTATATACACTTTTATTACTCAGAAGAAACAGAGTCATAATTATATGTCACCAGAAGTCAACTCCACTAATTCTAATTTCACAGTCACCTAGTCATGTGACTTTATAAGCCAATGAGAACTGCTCCAGTTTTGAACTCTGGGTTCAAGACCTGTCAATCAAACTACTGTAAATCCTCTAGTATAGTCCACGCTTGAATATAATATAGGGATTTTTAGGGGGCTGTACCTCTGAAAAAAAAATGTGTCTGAATAAACATTGCCGGACAGCAAATAAAGACTAGGACTTAGAAAATATTTTTAACCCCATATATAGTACGCACTAGGGATTTTGACCTTTAAATTTTGGGGAAAAAATGCGGATTATACTAGAGGATTTATGGTATTCAAATCCACAATGTTACCATTAATTTTAAAATCTACACTACACTTCCTTATGAAAATGATATGCTATGCCTATGCATTATGTAACAAAATGTATTATTAAAGAAAAAGAAAAATCCAGCTGCAACTTACCTTTTGATAATTGTTCAATTGCACTTTCAACAGAAGATGAAAATTGAAGAGGAGAAATATTTGCTTCAGTCAATTTATTTTTCTCGCTTGCCTAGAAATATCGAAATGAAACATGTCGGAATGATAGACATAAAAAAACAATGATGTCATTATTTAAATAAGATCTTCAAAAGTTCTACCAATCAAATCATCCATGATGAACCCGGCTTCCATAAAATAAGAGTGTGGATAATTTTTGTCTCTACCTCATATATGAATAATTTTGCCATTTTTTTCTCTTATTATTAATTGTGATTCTTCTTGTGACACATGTCGGGATGATAGGCATGCAAATAAAACAATGTCATTATTTGAATAAGATCTTCAAAAGTTCTTTGACACTTTGTTTGGTCAACAGTCAAACTATTCAAAATAATTTCCCAGATTGGATCATTGCTATACTCAGATACACAGGGAACACCTGAGGAAGGTTGGAGGATACACCGGCCAAAATGTTGTGTTTATATATACCACAATAATGATGAGGACAACAGTCTGAAACATCAAAATTATTCATATACGAGGGAGAGACAAAAATTATCCGCACTTTTGTTTTATGGAAGCCAAGTTAATCATGGATGATTTGATGGGCAGAACGATGATAATTGGCAGAGAACAAGCTACCTTTGATGATAACTCGCTGGTTCGCCGTTACCATCTCTCAAGCTTGCTGAATCTTCTCATCAGTGGTGGAGGTTGATGGGCGTCCTGCTCCCTCCTAGTGCATCATGCAACATCAAGCCTCATCTCAAAAATACAGACAGATAACTCCCTCGTACATTGAGAAATTTATTTCCATTGTTTCAAAATGTAAATCCAGATTAACTGGTGTTGCTTAATCGCAGATTTCTTATTTGCCCCATTTTATTTCACCCAATTTTAAAAATGTAACATTCCAAATGATCTTTCATCGTAAAATTAAAATGCTATTTCTCTGAATGTTTGAGATGAGGTTTGAAGATTAGTATTATCTGCGTTATTGGACACATGGCCTAGTGGATAAGGTAGTTAGGTTAAGACAGTTCTAAGTGACAGTTATCTCTGGATCCCGAGTTCAATCCTGAGTAGAGGCAGTTAGAAAAATAATTAACACAACTCCTACCCCAGCTATGGTTAGCGGAATGAGAACAGGATACCCCCGTGGAATAAATAAAGGGTTAGGTTCAAAGTTCCGTGATGGCTCCTGATTACGACAAGAAAGTTCCCGAGTTCGAAAAGAAAGTTCCGAGTCCGAGAAGGTTCCCAAGTCCGACAAGAAATACCTGAAGAAGGCCAGAGGGCATATCGGCCGAAACATTGTACAAATAACAATGAAGATGGGGACAATAGTCCGAATAACGCAGATAATACCAAAATTAAAATGAATTGAAAAAAAAAAATCACTAGAAATTGAATCTTTGAAATAAACTTTCACACATTTTATTTCTCTGATCAGAAGGAATGTCAGGGGTTGAAAATAATATGGAAATGGTGCAACACCACATAGAAGTATGTAAGAGTGGATAGAGAAGTTTAAAACTAAGAGTGGCCAGATAAGCATGACGACAAAACAGGGAACATGGATGCCTGTCAACCACTAATGAGAAAATTCATCAAACTCGAGAGATGGTAATGGCCAGTTATCATTGAAGGTAGCTTTTTCTCTTCAGATTAATCATCCACGATGAGTTTGGCTTCCATAAAACAAGAGTGTGGATAATTTTTTACTCCCCCTCATATGTTGAGAAATTTATTTTATTTCCATTGTTTCAAAGTTGCTGTTGGTATCCTTTTGTCTGCGAAAGCCAATGAAGAAGTGTCCAAAATTATTTTTTTTTAATCTGCTTAGCCTGAATGGGTTTATATGGAGGATGTGCTGTAGCCCAAGCAGCAGATCCCCCCTCTTCATACTGCCGCTATGGTCCAAAGGAAAGGTAAGAAACCAATGCAGTTTGGCAACGGAAGTGTCGCAGGAGTTGCTGTGTAGCGCTGGAGTTCATCATTACTTCATCTTAGTGACTCTGGTTCCGGATTTGTTTTCGGTGTTTATTCCCCTAGCTTTCCTCAGGATCATATAAAGCCGCTCGGTATCGGTGGTTTTGTAACAAACTCTTCCTTGTTTTAGATGGATTGATGATTAGGGCCAAGGGAACTGCATCTAACCAATTTAGGTTTTGGCGCCAATCCTACTACTGTCTGTGTGGATGGTGGTTGGCTCCCATAGAGCTCATCCGCTTCTTTCTAGTTCTGTTTTTTATATAGAAATTGAATGTTTGAAATAAACTTTCACACATTTTATTGAAAGTTCACAGCATTTAGATTTGACTTTCTTTTCCACCCAATAAAAAAGGCAAATGTGTTTATCAATTTGACCTTTCAAGATAAGTCAATAACTTTTTATAAAAGAGAAAATGACACATATATATGTGTATTTATATATATATATATATATATATATATATATATATATATATTATTTTTGGATGTTTGTTTTTTTTTTTTTAGAAGCATTGTTGAATAAATTATTATTTATATTTTGCTTGAAGGCAATTATAATGCATGTATCGCATAAAATTCGATAATTATAGAAAATAATCTTGACAAGTGAATCCCGGCAAAGGATGGCTCGCTATGCAGAACACCGTACAGACTGTTTCAACTTTATTAAGTCTCATCAGCAATGTATACTAACGACTCCCCTCCGACAGGAATCGAAACCGGGACCTCAGCGGGCATAGTCAGAGACCATATCGCTTCGGCCGCCGGTAGATAGCGAACAATCCTTTGCCGGGATTCACTTGTCAAGATTATTTTCTATAATTATCGAATTTTATGTGATACATGCATTATAATTGCCTTCAAGCAAAATATAAATAATAATATATATATATATATATATATATGTGGTATCCTTAAAAGGGATACAATCCGACAAGGTTGTAGTCAGATGGAAGGACCAGTCAACATGTTTGTAGATTTAAGATAGAGGGTTTTATTGCAGAGAGATACAATAGGACAGACAAGGAATAGTGAGGCCCACTTCTAATCCTCAAAGCCAAGCCTAGTGTATGTTTAGCCAAGGCTGTGCCTCAACTTAATTTTGTAGCAGCACTTTCAGTTCAGACGACGCTAGGGTAAGAGATGTTGCTTAATTTAGTCAGTTTACAACATACAGCTAATTTGAGCATTTTAACTGAGTACTGCGATAATGGTGAAAAAGTCTCTGTTGAATTGGTTAAAATATCAGTAAACAAAAATGAGATTCAAAACCAAATAGAGTGAAGATGTGGTCTTTAATTAGATATTGAATATGCGAACGGGCCTAAAGCGCGGTCCGTGATGAGCCTTGCAACACGCTCAGTTGAAAAAGAGACCTCTGCCAGAAGTGTGGGCAAATGCAATTGCAAAAAGTTATAATAGCCAGAGTAGCGGGTGGGCACTTTACACGCAGACAGAGTCATGTGACCATCCATATTGGTGAAAAGAATGAACAGCGCCTCTATAAGGGGCGTTGCAGCACTGACTAATGCTCACCCCCAACGAAAAGCAAAGTGTGATGGAAGAAGGTTGAAAAAAAAGAAAAAGAGAACATGGTGTTGAGGGTAAGTTATGTGTGGAAGGAAATGTACGAAAAGGGTTGGAATGGTTGACCTGGGCACCCCAGCCGTGCCTGCCGAATGAACACGATTAGTAGCAAGCAGCATGGAGTCGAACGCATCGTGTCTTCACGCGCAACCGTGACTGTATGTGCCAAGGGGGTTGTGTTCACGTGGTTGGGTGGCATTAATGACGATGGAATATGGTTAAAGGCCGTGTTGGATGGGTGGCAATCTAGTCAAGGTGAAATAGAGTACCCCCACCTCGGAAGATCAAATGACGAGGCATCGTACTAGGCGCTGAGAGTGAGCTGATAGAGACGGGTAAAGGCCAAAGTTTAGGAGTCCGTATGACTGATGGAACCTAGATATAGTGGAAGGAGGTTGCATAAGGACTCACATGTGCTAATACCTTACTATGGTAAGTAATGAAAATTTTAGCATTACGTGGGTCGGCCTTTAGGATAGTCCTTGGAGGTAAGTAGTTAGTAGACGTCTGCAAATGAGGGGGATGGTATGTATCATATTAAGCTCCACTGAAGGCAAAGGCGTGAGAAGGAGAGTCTAGGTAGATTGTATGTCCGTGTACTTGTAAACTATTATACGATGAGCATCAGATTTATCGCAAAAAAATGAAAAGTCGGCAGTGGAGCCCGCAAAGGACGCACGCATAAGCTGTAGGATCGTTGACGGGTGTGGCGTTTGGGTGCGAGAGGAACGTAGCAAGCCGTTTTGTGGCGGCGGAACCACTTTTGATATCAATAAGGGAAGCGTTGTTATGTACAATCTCCGATCGTAAGAAAACGCAGATAAAGAGAGGAGATCCCGGTGAAAGATGGGGAAAGAGCGAGAAGAGTAAGAACAACTAAAGAACACACAAAGGGACTCGCTCAGGAGCACTCAA
>CM042166.1:67773270-67816524 GCA_023376005.1 Doryteuthis pealeii
TCACCCATTTTAAAACTAACATCAAATGGTCTATGCATCACTTTAAATGCACCCAACTAAAATTAATGAATTGAAATTGAATTGAATTGAAAAAAAGAAAAAAGATACATGTTTGTTTATTTGTAATATTGAAATTGTAAATTACGGAATATATTTTTGTAATTTTGACCTTGTGGCATCCCAGCCTCCTGCCTTAATTTACACTATATTTTAGCAAGCCAGCATTGGGGCGATTTTCCGGCTCAACTTTGATATTTTCCGAGTCATGTTTTTGTCACTTTTTGTTGGCAAATTAATGTAGATATTTTAAACACCTTTTATTGGCAAATCAATGTAAATATTTGACACCCCACCCATTTTAAGAAAGAGAGAGAGAGAGAGAGAGAGTTAAATCAAAATCCTTTTTACATATTGAACTATTTTGGCAATAGTAAACATCAAATGTAATAATTAATATCATACTGTGGTCCTGTTAGTCTTATTATTTACCAATATTTTGAGGTCATCCCTCATTCTCAAAGGGTTTAAGATAGACTGACTGTTCTTTCTAAATCTCTGAGAAAGAGAGTAAAAAAAAAGTAAAGTCGTCAGGGTGGCCTAAAGTCGGCATCGCTGAGTTGGCGAGGGCCGATATCAAACTAGGAACCTTGTGGTTTCTAGCTGAACACTCTACCGACTGAGCTAACCCAGAAAGAGAGATGACCCTTGAAATATTGGTAAATATATAAGATTAAGAACACAATATACAACAAAGGACTCTCCAGTGGTCACCCAACTAAGTACTGAACAGTCTTATCATTGCTTAACGTAGCTTTGGTTTGTTTTGTTTTACGGCATATCAACCTCAGTGGGTCATTTAATGCTGATAAAGTTTTAAAATAAATCAATTCTTAATGGATAATCATTTTTTTTTATTAACACATTTTTCTATTTAACCCATAGATGGGACCCTAACAGGTACTACCACTCCGGGTCAGAGTGGACCAGGGAGCAATGGTGATGAAGGGGTGCTCCACATTCCCCAAACCTCCAAAACTGGAACCTCACCATCAGATAGAGTTTAACGTCATTCCCAGGACATGTAGACCCTCAGCCACTGCCTTCTAGCACCCATATGATAAAAAGGGTTGGGGCTTGCCATAAGGGTAATAGGGTTGGGGCAATCATAATAGGTGCTAGGGCTTGATGACCAGCCGATTGATCGGAGGGGCCTCTCCGACGCCCGTCTAGCTCAAGATAGGGCCAAAGTGGGGTATTGCATGTCATGAACTGCTCAAGCATCACGGGTCGCCACCCACGGCTAACAGGTGGCCCCATTGGGGGGAGTCTTACCCCTCTGCAGAGGTGCAGTCGGTGCATTCTAACACCTCAGCTGACAGGGCGGCTTAACATAGGTGATGTAGCAGGAACCAATGCCTTCAGTGTAACTTAACCATAGTTGTTATTGTTACGATTTTTGTGGCCATCCTTTAGGCTTTAAGCAAGAGCACTGTCCAGCGGAGATACTTTGTGTTAAGCAGAGTGCAATCCTCAGTGAAGAATCCTTTGGTTGCTCCTTAGTGTTCCTCAATCTTGCAGGTCCTTCTGAGTGCAAATGGACATCTGTCAATATCAACTGATTGAGTAGTTAAACAAACACGTATTCAGGCTGTTGATTGGCTGAGGTTTAAACCACGTAACCTTGCTTAGTCTATGAATTTAAGTGGGGGTTTGCAGCACGGCTTATATACTAAAATATTCCAACAGTTATACAAGAGTGCATGTTGTACACAAAGAGTGAAAATAAATCTTACCTTTAGTCCAGTTAGTACCAAAGATATATTGTAACGTCCAAAATATTCGATTACTTTTTCTATACTCTGTTAAAAAAAAAAAAAAGGAAAATAAATCAATAAAATTTGGTAAGCTTTGAATTTATCAATAAAAAAAAAAAAACTAACACGAAAACAAAACAATTTTTGAAAGATATTGTCTGAGGTGGGGTGGGAGGTAAAAATTCAATGTCAAAGAGTTTATATTATAAGTTGTAAGAAGGGTAACACGAGTCGACCGTCTCATACGACGTACGAAGTCCAGAATGCAAATGGCGGCGCCCACCAGTCATTAAGTAGAGACTTACCGACGGCCTGCCACTAATATTTGCATAAACCATGATTGGTCACTCTAAGTTAACTATCAATAAAGGGAGATTACTCTAACCTACCACACATAAGTAAAATCATCAATTTTATCAAAGGAGTAAAAAAAAAAAATAACAATTTGAAATGCAAATTAGTCAAAAAACATAATTAATTATTGAAAGACCAAAACAATCAATGGATCTGCAAGACTAACTTTTTATTATCCCACCCGCTACCCAGGCAATGCTGGGTAGCTGCTTCTAGTACATTACAAGATCAAATCTACAGGTTATAAGAAATCTTACGGTGGGCCATAATTGCTCTGTGGACCAGAATTTGGACCTGCCTGTTTTAATAACGGTAAGAGGAGGACTAGATTATATTTCTCTGAATGTTTGAGATGAGGCTTGAAGATTAGTATTATCTGCGTTATTTGGACTATTGTCCCCATCTTCATTGTTATTTGTACAACATTTCAGCCGATATACCCCACGGCCTTCTTCAGGTATTTCTTGGGTTAGGTTCAAAGTTCCGTGATGGCTCCCGAATACGACAAGAAAGTTCCAGAGTTCGAAAAGAAGGTTCCTGAGTCCGACAAGAAATACCTGAAGAAGGTCAGAGGGTATATCGGCCAAAACGTTGTACAAATAACAATGAAGATGGGGACAATAGTCCGAATAACGCAGATAATACTGACCAGATTATAGTTTTAGTTAAACCTCAGTTATTGATTAAATAGTTTTAAATTGTTAATACTGTTGGCTTTATCTACATACTAATAACACGCAATTATATTTATATATACAACAAAACTATATCAGTACCCTAGTCACAATTCCCTTAATTATTTACGTCACATTCTCCATGATTCTATTTTTATTTAAACCTCAATTATTAACAAAATCATTTCACATTGTTAATACTGTTGGCCTTATCACAGGTATTTGCCTCATACCCCACTTGTATGGGCTGGGCACAAGGCCTCGTTTTAACGTGGGCCCGCCCATGGGTGGGAAAGAACAAAAATTGCGTCGATCCCTTCGGCATTCCCCCACAAGGGGGTACCTCAGGTACTGGGCAATAAACCCAGCCCTGCCCCTTTAAATCAAGGGGGCAGGTATTGCCTGGAGGGACAACCCCCTGAGATCGACGCTATTAACTTGTAAAGATCCAGGGCCGAAACCACTGGACCCCACCCATTGGGCGGGTCTACATACTAAATAATATGCAATTATATTTATATATACAACAAAATGCAGTTTACAGTCTGAATGGGAAGGCTAATTTGCATATTGATATTAAAAATTTGATTTTAATAAATATGTGCTTGGTATTATTGATTTCTAATTGTTTGCTTTTATTTTGATAAAGATGAGCAAAAATCTCTGAGATAAATCTTAAAAGAATACATTGTCAAGAAGGAATAACTAGTTTTATTCTTTACTTCCTAATTTAATTAGATATTAAATTAGGAAAATTTAGCAATGAAAGACGGGAGTGATGGAAAATGATGGAAGAGTTAGTTTCAAAGCTGTACTATTTTTCGATTATACCCCCTTCTGTTTCAAATTATTGTTATTTAACTCTTAACATCCTGTTGAGAATTTTCTAAGTCCAGAGTCCCATTCCTATAAGGGTTTATCAAAAAATGGCTAAAAATGGCCTTTTCATTTAAAGCTACCTGTTATTTCTCTTAAATCAAAGACTTTTAAATATGTTTAATATTACATTTAAACAAAGGTTATCGTTTGGAGTAGATTAGAAAAATGAATGTTTGGTTTTGCCTAACCAAGGTTAAAGAGTCCAGTCTGCCCTACTATTTATCCATAGCTGGAGGGAGAGTAGGATTCATACCTTTCCCAAGGGTATTAGCGCTAAGTAAAATGCAATTACCACATCCAGGATTTGAACTCGGGGCGACTAGTCCATTTCCCATGACTTTAACCATTATACCACACGCTTCCACTTTGATATAAGAGATAATAATTTAGCTAGGTGTGGTGGTGGGGTATGTGGTGGTGGGGTATGTCCGACTGTTTATCCAGCTGTGCATATGTGTGCAATAGAAATCTGTTGAAACATTTCTGATGGAGGTCTTTATGAACAGACTAGTAGCGGCTACCCTGCGTTGCCTGGGTAGAGGTGGGGTAAAAGAGGTAGTCTCATAGATTCATTATTGTTGAATCATGAGTTGAATCGTTGCAGGATGCCCCATTAGAATCCCCATGTAAAAAAAGACCTTGCGTTGATCTAGACTCTGTGAAAAGAAAAATTTATGTCTCTATTTAAAATACTAAATGCAAAAAAAAAAAAAAAAATCATGCTGTTATTATTTAAATTTTATTTTTCAATTATCTTCACGATTATAAATCAAATGTTCATTATTTTTGTTCAAAAAGCAAGATCTGGTGATAGTGAATGTGTATATATATTTACTTGGTCATTAATTGCTTTATTTTCATAGTTTCCTCTGGACATATATACACACAAACTACCCTTTATATATGTACTAGCAGCAGCTACCCGGCGTCACTTGGGTAGAGGGGGATTTTTTAAAAGTTAGTCCTGCAGATCCATTATTACTGAATCAGTTGAATACTCGTGGATGCCCATTTAAATCCCTATGTAAAAAAATAGACCTTGCATTGATCCAGCTACTCTGAAAAGAAATGTTAATGTCTACTATCTAAAATATTAAATGAAAAAAAAATCTATGCTGTTGTCATTTAAATTTTATTTTTAATTATCTTCATGAATATAAATCAAATGTTTATTATTTTTGTCCAAAAAGCAAGATCTGATGATAGTGAATGTGTATATGTATTTACTTTGTCATTAATTGCTTTATTTTCATAGTTTCCACCGGACATACATACACACAAACTACCCTTTATATATGTATAGATAAATATCGTAAGACTTTCAGTTTTTCATTAATTCTAATTCTTTTTTATATAATAGTTTATCTTTCATCTTATTTTTTGTTGCTTTTATTACAATTTTCAGATTGTTAAACATTCTACAATTGTCCAGTAAGCGACATGAAACGGATATGAGCTTCAGACAAGACAAGGGAGACGTTCACACTGGAAGTTTTTATTTACGGCACGTTAACCCATGTTGGGTTATTTTATGTGAAAGACGTTTTTGTTTTATTCATTCTTGTTGGGTATTCAACTTTTTTTTAAAAACAATTTTTTAAACACATTTTTTGCTCTTAGCCCCTAGATGGGACCCTAACAAGTACTACCACTCTGGATCAAAGTGGACCTGGGAGTAATGGTAATGAAAAGGTACTCCATACTCCTCAGAGTTCTAGAATTGGAACCTCACCACTAGATGCAGTTTAATGTCATACTCGTGATATCCACTGTTACATCCTCATAATTTACAATGGGCGTAAAAGTCGACGACTAGTAGGAGGGGTGAGAGAAGTTGGTGGATTAGTTTTTCAATTTTAGTTTAGTCATATACAGTACCACCCAAAAATAAGTAAACCTCTACCAATTTGTTTTTATGAAAATAAAATTATTCTAAATGAAAACCTAGCGAGATTTTATCATTTCTCTTTTATTTTATTTCTTTTTTTTCTTTTTTTATGGCATATCAACCTCGGTGGGTCATTTAATGCCGACAACTCAGTCTTGATAGGTAATCAATTTTTTCATAAACACATTTTTTTCTATTTAACCCATAGATGGGACCCTAACAGGTACTACCACTCTGGGTCAGAGTGGACCAGGGGAGCAATGGTGATGAAGGGGTTCTCCACATTCCCCAGACCTAGAACCTCACCAATCATATTGAGTTTAACGTCATACCCAGGACATGAAGACCCTCAGCCACTGCCTTCTAGCACCCAGGACATGAAGACCCATGATCAATAGGAATATCTAATTTTGTTTGTTTTTTCTGTCAAATTTGATCATAGCTACAAGGAGACATCAATGTGTGAACAACCCAAGTGTTTTCTGCTGTATTTATGGATACTTCACGCTTATTCATCAGAGGCGCAATATAACATTGTGTTACATAATCTATGCGGTTGCATAAGATTATTGTCAATCCCCTGTAATTCTAAAGGGATGGCCCTTTTCATATCACAGGCGGGACTTTCCATGGAATAGTACAGAAAGCCCGCAAAATACATGAAGTCACGTGGGACCTGGTTGGGTCCTCAGTTTGACGTCGGGCAGAGAAGATGTGCTGCCTTAACTGGAACTCACTGCATATGCGCGCTATGTTAGTCAGATATTTAGTTACATGAAATGTTAGTTAAGTAAATAAAAGTTTAAGAAAAATAACACAGTCTTGTGATTAATGAATGTCTTGGTAACCAGACTGATTAGAAGAAGAAATGAGTTAAGTGCGACCGACCAAGATGAAGTCCGGATGTTAGAAGAAGACGTAAGATGTCAAAGACGCCAGAAGAAGAATAAAGTAAGTAATGAAAAGGGTATACAACAATTGTTTGTGAATCTTGTTAAGTATTATAGTATCACCCATAAATAAGTACACCCCAAACAATGTTGTTCATAAAAAGTTAATTTTCTTCAAAACTAAAGATACTTTAATATTTCTAAGGAAACATAAAATCAAATGGGATATTATTAGGTATTACTGTATCACCCATAAATAAGTACATCTCAAACAATACTGTTCATAAACATGTTAATTTTTTTCTAAACCAAAGATACCAGGATTTTATTATTTCTAGTGGGACATTATACAATCTAAACAAATATTAATAGATATTACAATATCACCTATAAATAAGTACACAGCAAACAATATTGTTTGTAAAAAGGTAATTTTCTTAAAAAACAAAGATATTAGGAATTTGATATTTCTACTGAAAGATTATATCATCAAAACGGATATTATTAGGTATTACATGATAAATAAGTTTACCTCAAACAATGTGGTTTGTAAAAAGTTAATTTTTTTCTGAACCAAAGACAACTGGGTTTTATTATTTCTCGTAGAACATTATTCAATCAAAATGGATATCATTAGGTATTATTTATTACCAAACTCAACAGTATTGAAAATAACTAAAACTAAAGATACCAGAATTTTATTATTTCTAGTAGAACATTATACAATCAAAATGGATATCATTAGGTATTATTTATTACCAAACTCAACAGTATTGAAATAACTAAAACTAAAGATACCAGAATTTTATTATTTCTAGTAGAACATTATACAATCAAAATGGATATCATTAGGTATTATTTATTACCAAACTCAACAGTATTGAAAATAACTAAAACTAAAGATACCAGAATTTTATTATTTCTAGTAGAACATTATACAATCAAAATGGATATCATTAGGTATTATTTATTACCAAACTCAACAGTATTGAAAATAACTAAAACTAAAGATACCAGAATTTTATTATTTCTAGTAGAACATTATACAATCAAAATGGATATCATTAGGTATTATTTATTACCAAACTCAACAGTATTGAAAATAACTAAAACTAAAGATACCAGAATTTTATTATTTCTATAGAACATTATACAATCAAAATGGATATCATTAGGTATTATTATTAGCAAACTCAACAGTATTGAAAATAACAAAAAATAAAATTCTATGAATACATACAAGGGTGTGATGAAAAGTTCATATGATCACTACATATCTGCTGTTAATGACTTTTTTTGACCAACGGGATCCAGCACTGGAACACCAATGGAAGAAGTGTGTGGACTGCAAGGTTTCAGGTTCAATATCAACCCTTGCTAACTGAGTGCATGAGCAGCACAGTGGGGATCTGTGCAATAAAGTGGGTAGCTGATGATAGGCGACTCCCCACCTCACATTAGTTTTGATGGTAACTTTGTATACAACATATACAATCTTTGTTTAATGGCATATCAACCTTCATGGATTATCTAATACCAAAGACATCCTTGTAGAAGAGCAGTAGTGGTACTATTTGGCAACTTATTTTGGTTTGGTTTCTTTGTTTAATGGCATATCAAACCTTTATTGGTTATCTAATGCCAAAGCCATCCTTGTAGAAGAACAGTAGTGGTACTATTTCACACAAAGCTGTGGGAACGAGGGGGTTCATACCTTTCCCAAGGGTATTAGTTGGTGGAGTGGCCTATTGTTGGTATCAGATAGACAGCAAAGGGAGTCTATCCCCTTTTCACTAGTGCTGGACCAAGGAGATTGTTTTGTGTTGAGGTGGAGCGCCACACCTACCGTCAGCTCTCTACTTTACCACACAGTAATGTAATAGCACGACTGGGATTCAAACTTGCTTACCACAAAGTCACAGTACAGCATGTTAGCCACTACGCCATGGAGACTTCTCCTTAAATATCTTAGTTTATATATATATATATTAAGAAAATTGAAAAAACACAGGTTTAAATAAGTTGAGTGGTAAGTTTATTGGCCGACGCTGCAGTGTTTCGATCTATAATTAGATCATCTTCAGGGCATTTGTTGGTATTTCTCATTATTCTGTGATAAAAAATTTTTTTTATCACCTTCCTTATACCAACAAATGCCCTGAAGATGATCTAATTTATAGATCGAAACACTGCAGCGTTGGCCAATAAACTTACCACTCAACTTATTTAAACCTCTGTTTTTTCAATTTTCTTAATATACTACATACTGTCGGATTCACTTCCATCTCTTCACATATATATATAAAGATAAACCTAATGAGTCAGATAAACCTACTTAAAGTTTCGCTTGGTGCTCTTCAGGGCTAAGATCCGACTAAAGAGATTTGGAGCAAACTCATATTTATACAACACCTTCCACCTAGATATTATATATATATATATATATATAATATATATATATATACACACACACACACACAGATGCTAATAGGTATACGTCCTGTATCTCTGACGCACAAAAACTTAAAAGGTTGCAGTAAAATCATATCCATGCGTCCCAGGTTTTCTTTTTTCTTCCCTCACCATTTCAAGCTAAATTTAAACACATTTCAATAGTTTCTTAGAAATGAATTACATAGGATAGGTTACAAGATAGGGGTTAGACAGCTTTAGTTGTTTCCCCAGATCATAAATAAAAACCCTACAATCTATTAAGAAATTTTAGTTGGGACCCATCAAATTTTCCAGGGACTCATTCAAAACAAATATGTGCGTCCCAGATCGCACTAGATTAAAAAGCTATCAGCATCACCGAGATGGAAATAAGACATTCAGAAAAAGTCGCTTTGAATTTTATGCATCGATTTAAAAAAAAAAAAAGAAAAAAAGAAAGAGATTAATTTTATCAGAATGTCGTTCTAGACAACCTGAGCAAAAATCAATCTCTCGCACACTGCACGTGTTCCCTGCTGCACTTAGAGGCGTACGTTCTTCTCGACTTGATGGTGCGTATAGATTGTTATAATAATAATACTAATATCATTTATTAGTTTTATAGCAAGAGAGGAGAGTAAATCATTACTCACCTTAGGTTTGACTCAGTAATGGAGTAGAAAGGGGAGACAACTCAGTGGGTGAGCTGTGAATCAGCCCAGCTAATATAAGACATGACAAAGAGCAGCAGGGAAGACTTGAGTAATTCTAATTGGGATTTTTCCATGCATTTCAATGAGATTCCTATGGGTACTAAGTATTAACAGTATTTCACCCCACCCCACCCTTTTTTTGCCTTCTTTTTGATTTCATTTGTGTCTGTTATTAAAAAGAGTCAAGCTAATGCATCCCACTTGAGGAGAAAAAAAGCCATTACTGAATAGAAAGAGAGAAGGAAAACGTGTGGAGGAAAAAACAAAAACAAAAAAACCCGCTAATATTTTGCCTAATGTATTAAAGTATTATTAAGTGAATGGTATCCTCAGTGTATCTAGCAATCTCTCTCTCTCTCTCTTAACATACACACAATATATATATATATATATATATATATACACTAGAAAATATATGCACCCTCCGAGTGCAAGTATTTAAGTTTTAATTTAATAAAATATCGTATTAAATTAGAAAGGCTGATGAAACTAAATAAGAATGCAGATAAAAAGATTTGAAACAGAGGGTGTATAATTAAAAAATAGAACTACTGAAACTTACTCTTCCATCACTCTTGTCTTTCATTGTTATTTTTTCTAATTTAAGTCTTTAGTTAAAAGAGGAAGTAAAGAATAAAATGACAGTAATTTTTTCTTGTTAATGGATTTCATTTAAGATCTATTGAAGAGATTTTTGCTTATATTCATTAAAATAAAACCAAACAATTAGAAATCAATAACACTGAGCACATATTTATTAAATTCGATTTTTTAATATCAATATGTAAATTAGCCTTCCCGTTCACTCTGTAAACCGCTATTTTGTTGTATATATAAATATAATTGCATGTTGTTAGTATGTAGATATGGGCCAACAGTATTAATAATGTAAAACAATTTTATTAATAATTGAGGTTAAAATAAAAATTAAATCATAGTGAATGTGATGTCAATAACTAAGGGAATTGTGACTTGAGTAGTAATATAGTTTCGGTTACAGACAGCAAAACACACAATCTCCATTATAATAAGATATATATATATATATATATATTGGTTTGTTGGTTGGTTTTGAAGGCTGTCACAATGCAAGTGTAAAGAAAAAAGAAGGTAACTATGATGTTGTTTGTTAACCTGTCACTTTATTCTTAATATTTCGGGATGAAAAATCCCATCATCAGAAGAATACTCGAACTGAGGTGGTGCTAGCAGTTGCTCAACTTGTTCTGTCTGGGTCTTCCAAATTCTGTGTGTGTGTGTGGTTGGGGGTGCTTGTTTATGTGTTTGTGTGTGTAAGTGTGTGTGTGTGTGTGTGTGTATATATATATATATATATATATATATATATATATATATATATATATAGTATTACAGTGTGTATGGAAATAACCTACTCGGGTTTAACCATAAAGATCTTCAGGTTTAATTTCCACTGAATCAATCAAGATATTGATTAATTACAGTTAATTGTGGAAGTCAATATTGCAATTATATATATATAAACAAAAAAACAAAAAATCTGGAAAAAGGCCAGCTGGTGTAATGGTTAGAGTCCCTGCCTGTCAGCTTGACAGTCAGGGTTCGAATCACACACAAGTGGTCTTCCTGTCTATAGCTCTGCTGATGAGGCCTAATAGGCCGAAATGTATATACAGAGATTGATTTTTCTCGATTTGTTTAGCCTTACATTTGAATAGGTATGCCACCTAATTCATTAATTATTAATTAATTAATTTTCAAAATTAGGTACGACTTCAATTAAGCACATATTCTCCCCAAAATTATCGGCTAAAAAACCATATCAAAACACATTGTTTGTTTGTTTACTTCTCATATATATATATATATATATATATATATATATATATATATCACACAGATTTATGAACACAAAGAGGCGAGTTCAAATCCTGGATGCAGCTGTTTGTATTTCACATAGCACTAATATCCTTGGGAGAGATATGAATCCAACTATTCCCCCTCCAACTATAGGTAAATAGTAGGGCAGACTGGGCTCTTTAACTTTGGTTAGCAATCAGACGAGGAGAAGGAAAACTGAATTCAAATCTCTTAAATTCTACTTGACCTTGTTTCCCATCCTACTTATGCCGAGGCTGAATTGAGAATGCAGGAGCATTGGTTGACTGAAATCCTCTCAAATAACACAAAGAAAAAAAGCATTGAAAGAAGGAAATCAAAAAAATAAGTTCCAAAGAAAGAAAGCATTGAAAGAAGGAAATTAAAAAAATAAGTTCCAAAGAAAGAGAAATAGAAGAAAGAAAGAGAAAGAGAAAGAGACAGAGAAATAGAAAGAAAGAAAGAGAAAGAGAAAGAGACAGAGACAGAGAAAGAAGAAAGAGAAAGAGAAAGAGAAGAGAAAGAAGAAAGAGAAGAGAAAGAGAAAGAAAGAAAGAAAGAGAAAGAGAAGAGAAAGAAAAGAGAAAGAGAAGAGAAAGAAAGAAAGAGAAGAGAAGAGAAAGAAAGAAAGAGAAAGAGAAAGAGAAGAGAAGAAAGAAAGAAAGAGAGAGAAAGAGAAGAATAAAGAAAGAGAAAGAGAAATAGAAATAGAAGAAAGAAAAGAAAGAGAATAGAAGAAAGAAAGAAAGAAAGAGAAATAGAAGAAAGAAAGAAAGAAAGAGAAAGAGAAGAGAAATAGAAGAAAGAAAGAAAGAAAAAAAAAAAGCATATTGATACACAGAAAAGGACGGGCTGAAATATACAGTTATATTGAGAGAGGAAAAGGAAAAAGAAAGAGAGAGAAAGATTAAGCAATGAAGTCTGTGTGGTAACTCTCTCTCTCTCTCTCTCTTTCTCTCTCTCTCTCTCTCTCTTTCTCTCTCTCTCTCTCTCGTTTTCATTGAGTATTTGGCAATGTCTCATGTTACTGTAAAGAAAATGACAGCAATAATTATAAAAAAAGTAAAGTCGTCGAGGCGGCCTAAAGTCGGTATCAGCCAGTCAGCAAGGGAGTCTATCCCCTTTTCAATAGCACTAGACCAGGGAGATTGTTTTGGCGTCTGAGGTGGAGCGCCACACCTACCATCAGCTCCTTACTTTACCGCACAAATCCCTGTGCTACTCATATACTGAGTTGGCAAGGACCGGTATCGAACTAGGAACCTTGTGGTTTCTAGCCGAACGCTCTACCAACTGAGCTAACCACTAATCATGAACACAAGCAAAAATATGCACCCTCCGGGCATAAGTATTTAAGTTTTAATGAAATGAAATATATTAAATTAGAAAGACTAACAAAATTAAATAAGAATGTATATAAAAAGATTACTTATTTTAATTATATTTTAATTGGTTTCTATATAAAATCATTTATAGGATTGATTTTGATACATTGGAAAATAAAGCAATAATATTACAGATGAGTAACACCAAGTAATTATTTATCAAACCCGGTTTTGTTAAAACCAGTATGCAAATTAACCACACTATTATTATTATGTAAACCTTTATTTCTTAGTGATATAGAAGACATATTGCAGGGTTTTAAACACACTAATAACATAGGCTGTTTTGAGGCAAATCTAATTCAGATTTTCATAGTGACATCATTAATAAATAATATTTATTCTATGTATTAATGATTTTGACTAGATTTTAAATACTGATAAACTTACACAATTTCTGAGGGTATTGTAACATAAACAATGACGTAGTTTCAGTTACAGACAGAAACCAAATCTCCATTATAATAAGATATAATAATAATAATTTTAACGATGGTGGTGGCGATATAAGGACAGTATTTAAAATATAAATATTAAAAATTGAATAAAGACTAGTTTAAATTTTTAATGAAAACTGGGTAAAATCAAACTTAATGGGCCTAAATTCCACCATCATATGTCACCCTGCCAAAAGAAAAAAAAATACCAAAAATCAGGGAATTAAGCGAATTTAATTAAATTTTCAGTGCTGATATATTAATGAATAAAAGATATAATGCATTAGTTATTTTATTTTTAAACTTTTACATTTTTTCAGGTCAGTTAACTTTGAACCATGTATCTTTGAGGCATAACACAGATTCTCAAAGATACATTGCTCAAAGTTAACTGACCTGAAAAAATATACAATTTTTTAAATAAAATAACTGGTGGTGGAATTTAAGTCCGTTAAGTTCGATCTAACCGAAAACTGAATGAAATATAATTTTTTTTTTTAATTCAACAAGATTGGCTCAATTTGAGTAATATTGTTTCATCGCCATGATCTCCTTAATAAATAAATATATGAATAGAAAGATTTCTTCTTAAAATGAGATAGGTTAGGGCCAGTTTAGCTCAGTTGATAGAGCGTTCGGCTAGGAATCACAAGGTTCCGTGTTCAATAACAGCCCTCGTCAACTCAGCGTATGAGTAGCACAGGGATTTGTGCGGTAAAGTAAGGAGCTGATGGTAGGTGCGCACTCCACCTCAGATGCTAAAATAATCTCCTTGGTCTAGTGCTAGTGAAAAGGGGATAGAATCCCTCGCTGTCTGGCTAATACTGATTTAGGTTGCCCCAACGACTTTTTACTAGAGCTGATCTGTGAGGTTAATAGTTTTTGTCACATCCTAAATATTAGGAGCACCACACCTACCGTCAGCTCCTTACTTTACTGCACAAATCCCAGTGCTACAAATATGCTGAGTTGGCAAGGGCTGGTATCGAACCAAGAACCTTGTGGTTCCTAGTCGCACGCTTTACCAACTGAGCTAATCCAGCCCATGCAAGTAGATTCAACCTATTTTTTGAATATCCATCAAGCATGGCTAAAACAAAACATCATCATAAAATAACCCATCAAGGGTTGACATGCCATATAATTAAACCAACCAACATCCTATTTTGACACAAAATTCTCTTTTTGTTTATTGTTATTATTGTCATTATTTTTTGTTTGTTTTTAAATGAGGAAAAGTCCACGAAAAAAAAGTTTGTTTTTTTTCTCTATTTTCTTTTTTGTCTTTATTACATCGTCATGGGATGCCCCATTTAAATCCCTATGTAAAAAAATAGACCTTGCATTGATCCAGCTACTCTGAAAAGAAATATTAATGTCTACTATCTAAAATATTAAATGAAAAAAATAAAAATCCATGCTGTTATCATTTAAATTTGATTTTTTTATTATCTTCATGAATATAAATCAAATCTCTATTATTTTTCTCAAAAACCAAGCCCTGGGCATTTTTAATGTGTATATATATTTACTTTGTCGTTAATTGTTTTATTTTCAAGGTGTCCTCCAGAAATACATATACATACAACTGCCCTTTATATATGTATAGATTTCATCCGGACATACATACACACTTTATATATGTATAGATTTCATCCGGACATACATACATACACACAACTGCCCTTTATATATGTATAGATTTCATCCGGACATACATACACACACACAACTGCCTTTATATATGTATAGATTTCATCCGGACATACATACACACACACACTGCCCTTTATATATGTATAGATTTCATCCGGACATACATACACACACACAACTGCCCTTTATATATGTATAGATTTCATCCGGACATACATACACACACACAACTGCCTTTATATATGTATATTTCATCCGGACATACATACACACACACAACTGCCCTTTATATGTATAGATGCCCTTTATATATGTATAGATTTCATCCGGACATACATACACACACACAACTGCCCTTTATATATGTATAGATTTCATCCGGACATACATACACACACACAACTGCCCTTTATATATGTATAGATTTCATCCGGACATACATACACACACACACTGCCCTTTATATATGTATAGATTTCATCTGGACATACATACACACATACACAACTGCCCTTTATATATGTATAGATTTCATCCGGACATACATACATACACACAACTGCCCTTTATATATGTATAGATTTCATCCGGACATACATACACATACACAACTGCCCTTTATATATGTATAGATTTCATCCGGACATACATACACATACACAACTGCCCTTTATATATGTATAGATTTCATCCGGACATACATACATACACACACATACACACACACAACTGCTCTTTATATATGTATAGATTTCATCCGGACATACACACACACACACACAAACTGCCCTTTATATATGTATAGATTTCATCCGGACATACACACACACACACAACTGCCCTTTATATATGTATAGATTTCATCCAGACATACATACAAATAAACTGCCCTTTATATATGTATAGATGGCTATCAGATGAAACTGGACTCTTTTATAGAGATATCATCTGAAATAAATCTATAATATCTAAATGACAGTCTGTTTTTTTTCCTCTTTTATTGTAAGTGTAGAAATTGCTCTGTATGCAATTAATTAATTATCATACATTGAGCTCTCCTAGGGACTTCAATGAATCCTTATATAAATCTATAGGTGTGGACCTGCATAGGCATGCATTGTGGATATACAGGGGATAAAAAAAGATCCCAAATAGAATCATCCCAACTTACCTGTCTATTGGATATTTTTATATATACAATATATATTTTGGTGCTTTTTCTTTTGGTCATTCATTACAATACTGATTGATTATTTTCAGATGGTATGGAATATTTTGGTCTTTTCTTTTTTTATATATATATATATATATTTTTTTTTCTCCAGTTTGTAAAATATGTTTTATTTGCAGAATTGTATTATGTTTTTTTTCACGCCATCAGAGTTTTAGAAATTGTAAGAAAGATAAATAAATATATATATATATAAGTTAAGGTAGCATGGACATGGAGTCAACATCCGGTTATTGACAGTTTCCCGCCTATGCAATCTTCAGCCCCCCCCATACAATATATATATATATATATATATATATATATATATATATATATATTTTAAAGAAAAATGAAAATACCTTTATTGCTGTATAATCAAGGTGAAAAATATTTTTGCAGTCAAGGATCACAGTCTGTGGTCTTTCATCTGATGAAATAAAAGAGAAAATAAAATATAAACACCTACAAACATATATATATATATAATAAAGAAAAAGCTTAAATATCAGTTATAAATTTATTTCAACTGATATCTCGTATTGAAGAGTAATGGCCTCTTCAGACTGATATTTGAGCCGTTTCTTGATGGATTATACCAATTTTTTAATATTCAATGTGACCTTATTATGTGTTTGTTGTAATTAAGATATATATATATATATATATATATATATATATATATATATATATATATATATATCCACTCATTACAATCACTATAAAGTCATCTTCAGACAATTACCCATGAATTCAAATACGGTTTCAGATCTAAAATCCTTATTACTAGTTCAATGGGGCTCCAAGCAGTAACAAATGCCACCAGACTTATACTATAAGTATAAAAAAAGCTGACATAATAAAAAAAAAAGTACTTTTGGGGCCCCCTGGTGGGCACAGGACCCTAAGCAAATGTTTATATTGCTTATATCTTGGGCGGCTTTGCCTGTACTACAAAAAAAAAACTGAAACAGGAAAAATATGTAAAAGAATGCTTAGAAAACTGTAGATTTTCAAAGGTTTTGAAGAATGCTTATTAAATCACCACCCTCCTCACCAGGTATACTGGGTGGGGGAACTTCCTTAGTCACCTATTTCTCAAACCATGTGGTAAAAATAATAATTTTAATAATAATTCTTACAAATAGTAATCCAAAAATAACCCCAGCCCATAATAACCCCAGACAGGAGTCCATAGTACAAATTAGATGTTTTGGACTGTTGTCCTCTTCTTTATTGTTATATAAATAACATTCTGGTTGATGTGCACTCCGGCCTTCTTCAAGTGTTTCTCGTCAAACTCGGACCCTTTATTTGTTACTTAAACCTGTATGAGCACGACCCTTTCATGTTTCTTTTTGAACTCAGGAGCCTTCAAGGAA
The DNA here is from genome assembly GCA_023376005.1 of Doryteuthis pealeii. Taxonomy (NCBI): domain Eukaryota; kingdom Metazoa; phylum Mollusca; class Cephalopoda; order Myopsida; family Loliginidae; genus Doryteuthis; species Doryteuthis pealeii. The sequence continues at coordinate 67,790,843 of CM042166.1, forward strand.
CATCGAACCGAACCCATTATTTAATCCATTGGGGTAGATTTTTCTCATTCTGTTAACCATGAACAGTACAAATGTTAAGCCAAGTTAAGTATTCTATGTTATTTTAGCCTGTAGTCAGGATTGAACCTGCAACCTCCAGATGATAGTCACTTAAAACTTTATTAACTCAACCCTTACATCCATTGTGCCATGAGACCATCGAAAAAATTCACACAAATAACAACTATATGTGTGTATACACCCGGACACCTGGACATACATATACACACAACTGCCCTTTATAGATGTATAGATAAAACAAATTTGAAAGAAAGAAATGTTTGTACCTGTATTTAACATATCAATAATGGTGTCTTCAAAATATTCAGCAGCTGGAAATTGAAGACCTAATTCCAACCAAATGACAGGAACTGATGATGTTTGGATCTGAAAAAAACCCAGAAAAAACAGAAAAATTGTGACCAAAAAATTACATTTTAAATCTTATTATAAAGGAGATTCAGTGTTGGTCTGTAACCGAAACTATGATGTCTCTATGAAACTCTGAGTTAGATTTACCTCAAAACAGCCCATGTTATTAGAATATTTACCTTGCATCCCACGTATGCGGATATGGGACCAGGTCTTTTAATGTGGGACCACCCACAAGCTGAAGCTTATGGGATGGTGGTTGTAAAAATGCAATCCAGTCAGCATTCTCCCTAAAGGGGTGGGGGGCCTCAGGCACTGGGCAATAAACCCAACCTTGCACCTTTAAATCAAGGGAGCAGGTGTTGCCTGGGGGGGGGATAGCACCCTGGGGTGACGCTGTTAATTTAACACTAATAGGCAAAAGCCCCCGAAAGCCAGGTTATTAGTGCATTTAAAATCTTGCAATGTGTCTTATGTATCACTAAGAAGTAAAGGTTTACTAATATATGGTGTGGTTAATTTGCATACTGGTTTTAACAAAACTGGGTTTAATAAATAATTACTTGGTGTTATTGATCTCTAATATTATTGTTTTATTCTCTAATATATTAAAATCAATTCTATGAATGATTTTTATATAGAAACCAATTAAAATATAATTAAAATAATTGTAATCTTTTTGTATGTATTCTCAGTCTTTCTAATTTAATATATATTTCATTTTATTAAAACTTAAATATTTACGCCCAGAGGGTGCATATTCTTGCTAGTTACATTAAATTAGTAAAATGCAGGTTTTTAATTTGCTCGAGGAGTCAGCCTGATTCCAAAATGGTATTATATGTTGGGCTATGGCCTCTAGGAGTAAAGTTGAAAAATGTGACACACTAATACACTGACATTGGCATTTATTATTAGAAAAGATTGTGGGTCTGAATTCGGCTTGGAATATTTTTAATTTGTTTGTGGAGTCGGACTGATTCCAAAATGGTATTATATGTTGGGCTCTGGCCTCTAGGAGTAAAGTTGAAAACTGTGACACATTGACACACTCACGTTTACATTTATTATTAGAGAATAGTTTTTGTTGTTGATTCAATATAAGAAACTTACCTGAATGTCTGGCCGGGATAATGGATATAATAATGGCAATAAAGACAAACCAATGCCAATAATAATACCATACTGAAAAACAAAAGAAAAAAAAAAAGACAATTTAAAAAATACATTTTCAACCAATCAAATAATAGAATAAGGCATTTTCAACCAATCAAATAAAAAATGTATAATACATTTTCAACCAATCAGATAATAGAATAAGGCATTTTCAACCAATCAAATAAAAAATGTATAATACATTTTAGACCAATCAGATAATAGAATAAGGCATTTTCAACCAATCAAATAAAAATGTATAATACATTTTAGACCAGTCAGATAATAGAATAAGGCATTTTCAACCAATCAAATAAAAAATGTACAATACATTTTAGACCAATCAGATAATAGAATAAGGCATTTTCAACCAATCAAATAAAAAATGTACAATACATTTTCAACCAATCAGATAATAGAATAAGGCATTTTCAATCAATCAAATAAAAATGTATAATACATTTTCAACCAATCAGATAATAGAATAAGGCATTTTCAACCAATCAAATAAAAATGTACAATACATTTTAGACCAATCAAATAATAGAATAAAGCATTTTCAACCAATCAAATAATAGAATAAGGCATTTTCAACCAATCAGATAAAAATGTATAATACATTTTAGACCAATGAAAATTAGGCTTTGCCTATATGGCTTGGAGCACTGCCTCGGAATCCACAGTTTTAGGCCTACCTGACCTTGCCTGATCATCGAGGTTCTTGCAACCCATGCAAAATTTCTTAAAGCATCTGGTTACTGTACTATAATCAAATGTGCGTTCACTTTCACACAACAAATGTTTTTGGTTACTTCCATAGTGTTATGGCCCACTTTGAACTCATAAAGTATAAATTTCCGAATTAGATTATGTTGCATGTTCTTTATGTGTGGCTTTCAAATCCCACACAGTGAAACGGAGTGGTAGTACCTGTTAGGATACCATCTATGGGTCAAATAGATTAAAAAATGAGTTTTTAAAAAATCTGTTGAAAAAAAAAAAAAAAAAAAAATTGAAGCTTGAACAAGAATGAAAAAAAACAAAACGTCATTGGCATAAAATAACCCAACAAGGGTTGACATGCCATGAAAACCAACCAACCGAGTGAAACAATGAACAATGTGTCAGTACATCAACTACTATAATACTATCAATCAGACCAGGTACCTTCCATAGCTTGAACACCTTCGGTCATGTGATATATACATTTACCAACTCCTCTATACAAGCAGGATGGGAGACAAGATCAATTTCTTAAGCTTAACAGGTTTTTTCTTTCTCCTAGACTGGTTACCTAGTCAAGGTTTAAAAGCTCAGCCTGCCCTACTATTTAATCATAGCTGGTAGGAGAATAGTTGGATTCATACCTTTCCCAAAGGTATTAGTACTATGTAAAATGCAAACAGCTTTGTCAAGGCATGTGATATATATATATTTACCAACCCCTTCCTCCACATGATTAGGATGCAACACAAGGTCAATTTCTTAAGCGGAGTTTAACAGGTTTGAATTCAGAGTTTTCCTTCTCTTAGATTGGTTGCCCAACTAAAGTTAAAGAGCCCATTCTGCCCTACTATTTACCCATAGCTGGAGAGAGAATAATTGGATTCATACCTTTTCCAAGGGTATTAGCGCTATGTGAAATGCGAACAGCCTTGTCCAGGATTTGAATTTGTCTCACCGTGTCCATTTCCTATGACTCTAACCATTACACCACAGATTTGGTTTGTTTTACGGCACATCAACCTCAGTGAGTCATTTAATGCCAGCTAAGTTTTGGATTCATAGCGATATTTTGGTAGAAAATAAATGTTGTTACACCTTTAGCGGGCCGAGGATTCTCTGCAGTCTCTGCTGCATATTTTGCTGCATATTTCGTCTTCCATTTCTCGAGTTTAGTTTTCTGGCCATTGTCTTGTCTGCAAGTTGGACCCTCATTTGTGTCCGTAAACAAAATGTCCTCGGGGCAAACCCGCCAAAAGGGAAACAATAATAAAGAGAGAAGAGTGTAACAAACAAGACAGAGTAGGGTCCACATCCAAATAATGACAAAGAGATGGTATAGGACTTGCATTTATCCTCCTCTTCTTACTTAGTCATCCTTCCTATCTTCTATTCTTATGTTATGTTCTGTCGAGCCGAGAGGGGGGAGGGCACCTCCTCTCTGTCCACTGTCAGGTCTTTTACTGTAGTCTAGTCTGCTGCTAAAAGTCGATCCGTCTTCCTCGGCTCCCGGTTCCTAACTCTGACTTTTCAAATTTCCAAATCCCTTCCAAAATCTCATTTCTAAATCTCCTTCCTCTGAGATTTCGTCAAAACCCCGCATGATTTGAAAATTCTTTGTTTGAAGACCACCCACAGTATTGACCCCTGGTGTCTTTTATAGCTTACTAGATTTTAACTACCTTTCAACTTTCAGACAACTGTCTCCTAGGAGGAATTATCACAATTATTTATCTATTCCAAGTCTCTACCTGATTTTAAAGGTCGATCTGACTTCCTATTGACCCTATACCTACATGTACTTCTATATACATGTATACACACACACACACACACGATCCACTATCTCTAATCTACACACACATATACATAGCCCACCCCCACCCTCTCTGTCCACTGTCAGGATTTTACTTTAGTCTGTGGATATTTACCTCGTACCCCACGTTGTACAGGTTAGGCACAAGGCCCTATTAACATGGAACCACCCACAAGCCGAACCTGTTCTCTTCTATTTTTGTTGTATTTTAAGTTCCATTCTCCAAAGGTAGGTTTAATGTTTTGAAGTTTGTTATTAATGAGTGCATTCCAATGATTTTGCCATTTTTTAATGATAATTTTTTCACAACTGTTTTATAATCAGTTTATGGTATTTTTGTTTTTGTTATTGTGTCTTTCATAGCTTTCTTTGCTTAACATAGCAAAACTTTTGACTTGCCAAAATATTGCAAAACTTTTGACTCACCTTAGTAATAAAAAGAATTTAAAAATTCTTTGAATTTAATCAATAATATCAATTTCCAAAAGAAATCAATTCATTTAGAAATTTTAATCTGGTTTCAAGGTCTCTTTTTTGTTTTGTGTTTGGCTCTCTGCTTTACGAACAACCAGTAAGGACACAGGATGTATTTACCCAACCCCTCTCCCAAGGGCAGGATGTAACACATGGTCAATTTTTAAGTAGTGTAAAGCTGGTTTGAATTCAGAGTTTTCCTTCTAGACTGGTTGCCCAGTCAAGCCTAATAAAACAGCATGTATCAGAAAAAAAAGGATACAGGCACCTGTAGTGTAGTAATTATTGAAGTAGGAAATGGATGTAACAATCTAATTTCAAATCCTGAACAAGACTAAGAAACAACATGTTTTAGAATGTTTGTGGTTTTGTTTTATGGCACACCAACCCTTTCCGGGTCATTACATGCGGAATCAAGTCATTTTTGTTAGTTGTTTTGTTTTATGGCATACCAACCCTTTCTGGGTCATTTAATGCCAAATTGAGTCATTTTTGTTAGCTGTTTTGTTTTATGGCACACCAACCCTTTCTGGGTCATTTAATACCAAATCAAGTCATTTTTGATATTCAGTGTCTTACAGTACCTGTCACTGATTAAACAGTCACCCATCTAAGTATTGAACAGCCTCATCACTGCTTAACTTTGGTGATCTAGTGAGAACTGGTGCTTTCAACATGACTTGACCATAAGCCTGCATCTTTCAGAAAAAAAAAAAAGGATGAAGGCACCTGTTGTGCAATGGTTATCATCATAGACAATGAACACAACGCCCCAAGTTCCAATCCTGGACAAGGCTGTTTGCATTTCCCTTAATACTAATAACATTAGGAACAGTATGAATTTAACTACTTTCCCTCCATCTATGAGTAAATACTAGGGAAGACCTAGTCTGTAGGTTTCATTTGTGATATGTATATGTATTTACCAACCCCTCTGCACGAGCAGGATGTGACACAAGGTCAATTTCTTAAGTGGAGTGTTAAACTTGGTTTGAATTCAGAATTTTCCTTTTCACAGACTGGTTACCGAGCCATGGTTAAAGTGCCCAGTTAGCCCTGCTATTTACCCATAGTTAGAGGGAGAATTGGATTCATAGCATTCCGAAGAGTATTAATGCCATGTGAAAAGCAAACAGTTTCGTCCAGGAATTGAACTCAGGTCGACGAGTCCATTTCCTATGACTCTAACCATTAGACCAGTGGTTCCCAACCATTTTAGTACCATGCCCCAATTTTTTTATCACCAATTTCTTCATATCCCCCACCCGTTAATTGTTTAGTATAATATAACAATATCAGTTTTGAAGAAGTATAACATAAAAAATTGTATCTTTCAAATAAAACTAAAGGGTTTAACTTTAAATTTAATCAAAGAAAGTCAATTTTATAATGCGTATAATTGTGGGGGAGGGTAACAGATGAAGAATTGCAAAGTTAAACAAGTCAGAAACCACACATATAGCTGGTGCCAGATGCACAATAACATTAGTGGGTGAACACTTGACTAGATTGCACAAGATGTCGTGCTCAGCTAGGTTGTAATTACAATTTTACCCTATAAATTTATAAATTTTACTTATATAGGGTAAAATAAAAAAAAAAAGTTGATATTACTATATTTTTCATATTGCCCCCTTATTATTATTGAATTGCCCCCCTATTATTATTGAATTGCCCCCCAGTGGGGCGTAGGCCCCATGTTGGGAATCACTGCATTAGACCATGTGCCTTTGTAATATGTATAAGTCCAAGTCTGTAGTGTCCTTTGTAATCCAAAAGATAAAGTTGACAGAAAGTTCAATTAGCAATTGATTTGAGGACACTTGCAAACGATCTTATATGCTTTCTGTACTCGTCTCTCATTGGCTAATTTTTACTGGAAGTGCCTGCAGTTGTTGGGAAAATTCATAAATAGGAGTGACAATTTCGTGCCCAGCTTACACCTAGGTATTTCCAATAAAAGTAAATATAATTTTTTCTTTGGCTTGAAAAAAAAAAAAAAAAAGACTTACCTCTACGCCTATGACAAAGGAACTTATCAGGGTGATGAAATAAATGAAGAGGTCAACCTCTGAAAAATAATATAAAGTTTGGATATAAAGATATTTTGGTTACTTCCTATAACCCCAACATAAAAAAGAGGAACCACTCTGAATGAATTTTATCTGTTAATTAATCTCCCCATTATTTTCCCATTAAACTAACGCTAAATCCTAACCTTAAACCTAAACATGTCTTCTTTTTTCCTAGTAGATCAATAAATAATTTATCAGTCAATCAGGGTGGTTCCCCTTTTTTATGTTGGAGTTATAGGAAATAACAGATATTTTTATTGATAAGAAACAAAAAAATAACTTGAAATAATAAATGAAAATCTATTGTATAAAGTTGCAAAAATAGACTTGTAATGCCAAGATGCATCAAAGAAGGACAATTGGTGATGTTACACCAGTATCTTTACAGATTTCGGGTTTCTCAACATTATATCTGTTCCACCTGTAGACCTGTCATGTTGTTAGGCCACCTCCTTTCCAGATTCTCTGTGTAATTTTACGAATAGATCATTAATTCTTTAATATTGGCCAAGGGATATGCAACAGCCATGCTGAGACTTGCTCGGTACTTGTATAGAATAGGAGACTTAGAATTACCTAACTAAAAGTTAGTCATTGAATATGTACACACTTTATTATGTTTTAGAGGGCTTCGTCAGTGACGTATAAAGCTGCAAAAATATAAAGGGAACTACAATGAATATTTGATCAGCAAAACTAAGAAAAAAAAGTTTAAATCTTAAAAGAAGTAGCGGATTCACCTGTAAGCTAAATAAGATTTAGTTGAGGGCCACACACCCTCACATGCCTCAATTTGAAAAATATATTTTTATTTTAGTGACTAAATCATTTGGTTAAGATATATATATATATATATATATAATATATGAGGAGTGAAGGATTGAGTAAATCCAACAAAATGTGGTTGAAAATAGAGGAAAAAGTGGATATAACAACACAGCAACGAAATTCAATTGATATTTCGCTTCAGTATTTAGTTGAGGCTTCCTCAGAATTTATATATATATATATGAGAAGTAAATACACAAATGATGTGTTTTGATATGGCTTTTTTTTTTAGCCGACAATTTTTGGGAGAATATGTGCTTAATTGAAGTCGTACCTAATTTTGAAAGTTAATTAATTAATAATTAATTAATTAGGCGGGAATACCTATTCAAATGTAAGGCTAAACAAATCGAGAAAAATTAATCTCTGTATGTACATTTCGGCCTATTAGGCCTCATCAGCAGAGCTATAGACAGGAAGACCACCTTGTGCGTGATTCGAACCCTGACTGTCAAGCTGACAGGCGAGGACCGTAACCCCTATACCAACCGGACTCTCCTATATATATATGTGTGTGTGTGTGTGTGTGTGTGAAGAAAAAGTGGAAGTGAATCTGACAGTATGTAATATTGTGAAAAATTGAAAAAACACAAGTTTATAAATGAGTAATGTTTATTTCGCTTACGCTGCAGTGTTTTGGTCTGTTTAGATAGACCTTCATCAGGGCTTTCGTTAGTTTGAGAAAAATGAATTATTACAGAAATCTGCAAGCCTCTGTTGTTTTATGGTTGATCTTGAAATGTGTGTGAGAAAAAAATCCATCTAAAATTGTTGACAAGCGTAGATTTTAAAAAACAAAGGTCAAATAAATTTTAAATGCTGATTTTCAAAGCAAGCAGCCCCCCCTACTCCCCCCAAAAAAACATTGATAAATGTTTTGCATTATACCAGCTCACTAATGCCAGATACAGAAAATAATCTTATATCATAGTTCTATCTCCTCTACATTTACATGGGGTCGACAAACATTCAGAATAGAACCTTTTACGTGACCTTCAGAGACAATATTATGGAGTATCAGTAGACAGCTCAACCATTACTCAAGAGATCAAGCTTCAACCACTGAATACTATGGTAGCACTAAAGTGCCAAAATTTGGGTTTCTTTATGGACAGTTGTATCAGTACCTAGCAGTGACACTGGAGTGTCCTCTCCATTTGAAACAATGAAATTACGTAGCCTGGGCAGGTTTATATGGAGGATGAGCTGTTGCCCAAGTAGCAGGTCCTTCCTCTCCACACAGCCACTGTGGTCCAAAGGAAAGGTAGAGAAACCAATGCAGTTTGGCAACGGTAGTGTCGCAGGAGTTGCTGGATAGCGCTGTCTCTACCCGTTTCTTCCCCACTCCCTCCTCGGCAAAGCAAACGTTAAGCAGAAAGAACAGTTTACATATTTACTTACTTTGTACATTCCACAATCTTCGTATAATTTTGATATCAATGGTCTGAACAACGGCACTTATGATGATAGCAGCTAAAGCCGCACTTGGAATAAACTTGAACACAGGAGCAAGAAGAATTAATGCTATGATGACCACAGAACCTGAAAAAAAACATTTTTTTAATTTTTTTATCAGATGTTAAATCAATACTTATGAAAAAACAATGAATATAGTGACTCAAAAATTATTACTTGAATTATAAAATTTATTTCTTCTTTCTTTTCAAAGTCCATCGCAGACGACGATGACATGGCTCCATGTCTTCATTTGTGGACGCTCTGGTGGCTCATTAGTCCAATTCTGGACTTGCAGATGTGGTCAAACACATTGCAGGGGAAATTCCCATCTACATTTGGTTGTTCATAACGACAAAGACGTTGCCGCTCTGCAGTCCTGTTTATCTCATTATTGAGCTGCTTATATATTTAATATATAATATATTTAATCATATAATTAAGTATAAATTATTAGTTAGAGATGGACGGTTTAGCCGAAAAACGATTTTTATGCACACTGGAAACCACACTTTCTTGTAACTTCTTCTATGTTGAATCAATCAAAAAGTTCTTTACAGTTACTAGTAAATATATGCACCCTCCGTAGGGTGAAAGAATTTAAGTTTTAATAAAATATTATAGTAAAATAGATAGAGAAAGAGAGAGGCAGGGAGAGAGAAAGAGGGAGAGAGAGAGAGAGAAAGAGAGGCAGAGAGAGAGAGAAAGGAAGTGATTAGGGTCATAACATGTATCTTTGGCATATGGTGAGAAAGTATATATATATATATATTTAGGAGAATGTGCTTAATTTAAGTAGTACCTAATTTTGAAAATTAATTAATAATTAATGAATTAGGCAGGCATACCTATTCAAATGTAAGGCTAAACAAATTGAGAAAAATCAATCTCTGTATGTACATTTCAGCCTATTAGGCCTCATCAGCAGAGCTATAGACAGGAAGACTGCTTTGTGTGTGATTCGAACCCTGACTGTCAAGCTGTCTAACCATTACACCAGCTGGTTTTAACCAGATTTTTCGTTTGTTTTGAAGTAGGTAATATTCCACTTATGGTGACTTTACTACACAACAGTATGAGAAGTAAACAAACAAACAATGTGTTTGATATGGCTTTTTTTAGCGGACAATTTTTAGGAGAATATGTGCTTAATTGAAGTCGTACCTAATTTTATATATATATATATATATATATATATATATATATTGATGGCTTTCTTTTTGGCACATTGGATGAAAAGTTTAGGGTATTGTAACTGTGTGAAAGATTTATCTATGTATTCAAATTCTTCATTTAAAATTTCTTTAGTGCAGATCCTAAGAGCTCTTAGATAAAAACCAATGATTAAACCACTTTTTATTTTGGTTTTATGATGTGAATAGAAATGAATGTGGTCATTTTTATTTGTGGTTTTGTGGTAAACTTTAAATTCTCTAATCAAGGGGAGGGGTCACAGTCAAGTCTGACTCAAGGCTCCAATCGACAGTCCAACCACTCCCAACTGTATCTCGCTTCAAAAATCCAATATCCAAAACTATGTCTTCTTTCCGCTCGTCTCGACAACAAAATACAACTGCAAGTCGTTCTCCCTGGTCTGTGATAATCAGTCCTTTAAATACACCCCAATTTCACAACATCCGGGCTCCTCACTCATAATTGTCCATGCAGCACGTGCGACACTTGCCAGCACGGCGCAACCACCCACATCTGGGCCACTATGCTATTACTGATCGTCCACAGCTCTCACATTCTGAAGGAAGCGGTTTGACTCTAGGTCAGTCCTACACGCCAGGCAAAGCCTAGCCTGCTTCCTTCGAGAATACGGCAAGTCTTCACGCCCGTCACACCATGTTGCACGAGGCAGGTCTCCTCTCTCACTATAAATTCTAAACAATTGTCATTATTAATCAATATTATATCTAGGAAAGGTAAAGTTTTATTGTATTCTAACTCGTACGTGAAGTCAATAGTCAGTTTAATTTTATCTAAATTTGTGTTAAGTCATTATTACGTGGATATATAAATAAAACGTTGTCAATATATTGAAAATAATTAGAGTTCGCTGGTAAAATGTATTTGAAGGGTATATATATTATATATATATATATAAATGAGTGTGTGTTGGTGGGTGGATGTGTGTGTGTGTGTGTGTATGTCAATCATAGGAAATCTCATCAAAGAGAATTCATGCAAATTCCAGGAACAAACAATGTATCTTGTACAATCTGGTAAACTTTAAATTCTAAACAATTGTCATTAGTGTTCGGCTAGGAATCTCAAGGTTCTTGGCACGATACTGGTCCCCGCCAACTCAGCGTATGAGTAGCACAGGGATCTGTGCGGTAAAGTAAGGAGCTGATGGTAGGTGTGGCGCCCCACCTCAGGTGCTCAAATAATCTCCTTGGTCTAGCGCTATTGAAAAGGGTATAGACTCCCTCGCTGTCTGGCTGATACCGACATTAGGCCGCCCCGACGACTTTACTTTTTATATCTAGGAAAGGTAAAGTATTATTGTATTCTAACTTGTATGTGAAGTCAATAGTCGGTATAATTTTATCTAAATGGTCTACTATTTGTGTTAAGTCGTTATTACGCGGATATATAAATAAAACGTTGTCAATATATCGGAAATAATTGGAGTCTGTTGGTAAAATGTATTTGAAGGGTATATATATTATATATATATATAAATGTGTGTGTGGGTGTTGGTGGGTGGATGTGTGTGTGTGTGTGTACATATGTACGTATATATGGGGATAACTGGCATTGAAGAGAACTGACTGGATAATTCATGAGGATGATGGCTGTATCAATTTTGAGAGTGAAAGAATTGAGCATGAAAACCTCAAGTGTCAACTTCGAAAGGGATACACCTGTCATATTGAAGAGAACATGGAGGGTTGGAAATGTCAGACATGTGGTCGAATTCTGCTTTCTAAGGCTGGATATGTCAATCATAGGAAATCTCATCAAAGACAATTCATGCAAACTCCAGGAACAAACAATGTGTCTTGTACAATCTGTAACAAAGTCTGAAAGTCAGTTTCTGGTCTTATGAGACATATGGTGGTGCATAAGCATCAAATTTTATCATCTGATACAACGGGAAGGATGTCCTTCCTATGTCATATTTGCATCAAACTTTTGTGGATCTGCTACGGGTTTGATGAGTCATTTGAGGGCTCATGAGAGGAAAGGTTCTGGTGGTGGGGTTATAGGATTGTGAGGGACGGCAGTGATCTGTAAAGATTATGCTATTGCTATATATGTACGTATGAATGTGAGAGACAGAGACAGATTAGAATCTTATACATTCATGTTTGTCACAAAGTGTCACATAAATGTAGATAATGCACATCACCATCATAATCATCATCAATTAATGCAATTATTACAGTTTCCCTTGACTCTATCTCACCATCCGTCCCTATCCACCATTGTATTTGGTAAATCGTTTAGGCTCCATCCAGTACCTGCACTTAGCTGATGACGAGCAAGATGTGACACAAGGTCAATTTCTTAAGCAGAGCTTAACAGGTATGAATTAAAGATTTTCCTTCTCCTAGACTGGTTGCCTAACTAAAGTTACTGAGTCCTGTCTATTCCAGTTATGAGCAGTAGACTCATAACTGGAGAGAGAATAGTTGGATTCATACCTTTCCCATAGGTATCAGCACTATATGAAATGCAAACAACCTCATAATACAATATCTATATACATATTTACCAACCCCTCTGCAGGAGTAGGATGCAACACATGGTCAATTTCTTAAGCAGAGTTTAACAGGTAAGAATTCAGTGTTTTCCTTCTCCTAGACTGGTTGCCTAACCCAAGTTAAAGAGACCAGTCTGCCCTACTATTTACCCATAGCTGGAGGGAGAATAACTGATTCCTACCTTTTCCAAAAGCATTGGCACTATATGAAATGCAAACAACCTCATAATACACTATCTAGATACATATTTACCAACCCCTCTGCAGGAGTAGGATGCAACACAAAGTCAATTTCTTAAGTGGAGTTTAACAGGTTTGAATTCAGTGTTTTCCTTCTCCTAGACTGGTTGCCTAACCTAAGTTAAAGAGACCAGTCTGCCCTACTATTTACCCATAGCTGGAGGGAGAATAGCTGATTCCTACCTTTTCCAAAAGCATTGGTACTATATGAAATGCAAACAACCTCATAATACACTATCTAGATACATATTTACCAACCCCTCTGCAGGAGTAGGATGCAGCACAAGGTCAATTTCTTAAGCAGAGTTTAACAGGTAAGAATTAAAAATGTTCCTTCTCATAGACTGGTTTTTAACCAAAGTTAAAGATCCTAGTGTAGGGCCAGTATTGAATCAGAAACCTGGAACCTTGCAATTCCAAGGCAGATGCTCTACCAACTGAGCTAAACTGATAAATTTGTTTAAGCCCACATCAAATCATTTGACCATCTATAGAGGACAGATAAACAAACTCTTCGCAATTATTGATATAGATAATAAAATAATATTGGTCTTGCATGTTAATTAGCACTTACCTGTAATAATTCCACCTGCAGGTGTTTTTACCCCACTTTGAGAATTAACAGCTGTCCTAGAATTAAAAAAACAAAAAGTATTGATACTCATGGACAGTTTGCCTCTCGACGTTTTTCTAACGTCAATGAAATTTGGACTTAACAACTTTTAACGTTATTTACATTTCAATCAGAGTGTTTCATTTCAACAGTTTGTACAAATATTAAATGTCGGTTTATTCGAATAACAAATTAAGTTTCTATCAAAACTTTTCAACCTGACACAATATTGATAAAACAACATTTCTAGTTAAAAAAAAAGAAGAAAAAAAAAAGACAAAGAAAAGAAAAAAAAGAAAAAGAAAAAAAAGAGAAAAAGAAAAAAAAAAGACTAATAATTTCTTTTTTTTTTTTTGAATTGCTTCCAGTTCTGCAATGATGTGCAATGACAGGAAGGAGGAGGAAGAAGAAGGTGGAGGAAACAGAAGGAGAGGAGGGGAAGGAAGCAGGAGGAAGAGGGAGGAGGAGGGAGGAGGAAGAGGAGGAGGAAGCAGAAGGAAGAGAAAGGAGCAGAGGAAGAGGAAGCAGAAGGAAGAGGAAGGAGGAGGGAGACAGGAGGATGAAGCAGAAGGAGGAGGAGGAAGATGGAAGAGGAAGCAGTAGAAGTAAGGGACAAAGTGAAGTGTTGCATGTCATGGACTGCTCAGCCAAGAGCATCAGAATTGGAACCTCACCATTAGATGCAGTTTAACATCATACCTAGGACAGATAACAGCTTGACCCTAAAAAGTACTACTATCCCAGGTCAGAGTGGACCTGGGAGTAATGTCAACGAATGGGAACTCCACACTCCCAAATGCTCCAGAATTGGAACCTGACCATTAGATGCAATTTAACTCTTAACGTCCTATACCAACCGGCCAAAAGTCACCTTCGTTTTTCTAATCTACCCTAAATGATAGCCTTTGTTTAAATGTAATATTAAACATATTTAGAAGTCTTTGATTTAAGGAAAATAACAGGTAACTATGGGCCGGGTTACCTCAGTCGGTAGAGCGTTCGGCTAGAAACCACAAGGTTCCTAGTTCGATTCCAGCCCTCGCCAACTCAGCGTTATGAGTAGTACAGGGATCTGATGGTAGGTGTGGCGCTCCACCTCAGATGCAAAAACAATCTCCTTGGCCTAGCGCTAGTGAAAAGGGGATAGACTCCCTTGCTGATTGGCTGATACCGACATTGGGCAGCCCCAACGACTTTACTTACTTACTTAAATGAAAAGGCCATTTTTAACCATTTTTTAAAAATAAATCCTTATAGGAATGGGACTTTGGACTTAGAAAATTCTCAATAGGATATAAAGAGTTAACATCATACCTAGGACACAGATAACAGCTCTGACCCTAAAAAGTACTACCATCCCAGGTAAGAAGAGACCTGGGAGGAAGTAATGGCAATGAATGGGTACTGTACACTCCCAAGAGCTCCAGAATTGGAGCCTCACCATTAGATTGACATACTCAGGAGTCTATAAGTTTAGGCTATGTCACTCTGGCCCTCTGGGTCACTATTGTTAGTATTGTATTTTAGGCGGACCTGAACTTTCAGACCCCCCCCATCTAAAATTTTTGTTTTTAATTTTTTTTCTCTTCTTTCAATGGATTATTATCGATTGCACACCAATCTATCAGACTGTGAAAAAAAATTCAAAAATGTTATTTATTTTTCGAGTTTTCAAGGGTGCTCATTTCCCCGTATAAGTTTATAGTAAATCGATCCCCCATATTGGAACCGCTCGAAAGGAAACTGGCGCAAAGGTGTCAAAGTTAGGGTGGCCCAGAAAAAACAGAACCCAAATTATTTATTATCGAGCGGTTCCGATATGGGGGATCGATTTACTATAAACTTATACGGGGAATGAGCACCCCTGAAAACTCGAAAAATAAATAACTTTTTAGAATTTTTTTTTTTTACAATCTGATAGATTGGTGTGTAAACGATAATAATCCATTGAAGAAAAGAAAAGAAATTACAAAGAAAAAATTTTTTTATCGGCGGTTCCGATATAGGCGATCGGTTTATGATAAACTTATACGGGGAACTGAGCACCCTGAAAACTCGAAAAATAAATAACTTTTTAAAATTTTTTTTTTACAGTCGGATAGATTGGTGTGCAATCGATAATAATCCGTTGAAAAAAAAAAAGAAGATTAAAAACAAAAATTTTAGTTTCTTTAGGGGTTCTGAAAGTTCAGGTCCGCGTATTTTATTGTAACCCCTGTTAACTAAGGGAGTCCACAAAAAAAAAAAAAAAAAATTAAGAAATGGGGTTCATGGGTTAAAAAGGTTAAGAACAAATGATCTAACTACAAATTTTCTACATCGTTTTTTTTATATATCTATTCAAAAAAAAAGTAATAGTCTCCTTTCTGATAATCTATCCTCTTGAAAGTATCTCAGTGGTTTTTAAACTGTGGTCTGGTAACCACAGGGAGTCCACAACATCAACAGCAGGAGTCAGTAGACACTGTGAAAAAGTCTTGAAAATTTATACTCTCTGATTAGCAATAGAACCACAAATTCGTAGTTCTATGAAAATTCAGTTTAAACAGCAACCACTCCCAAAATGTTGGTTTAGTGTGGGTTCTGAGTAGCCATTGTTGGCTGAAAAGGCGGTCAAAATTCTTCTACATTTTACAACAACATATTTATACAAGAACAGCATTTTCAGCACTTGACTATATAATGACCAAATACAGATCTAGACTTGTTGTGTAAAGTGAATATTTATCTTTGTAAAGTATCTTTGTCAAAACTATCACCAAGAATTGACAATTTGTGCCAAGCAAGACAAGCACATTCGTCTTACCAAATGTCATTACTTGGTGTGAATGTGATTTTCATTAAATATTTTTCATTAAATATTTTTGATAAATTCAATTTTTATTTCTATGGAGGTTCATAAATAAAGATTAAAATCTTTATTTATATGGGGTTTTGCTAGATTTAAATTTTATTTATATGAGGGTCCATGAGATTTATTTTTTTATTTATATGGGGGTCTATGTGATTTAATTCTTATTTGTATGGGGTTCCAAAAGATCTAATTATTATTTATATGGGGTTTTGCTAGATTTAAATTTTATTTTTATATGAGGGTCTATGAGATTTATTTTTTTATTTATATGGGGTTATGTGATTTAATTCTTATTTGTATGGGTTCCAAAAGATCTAATTATTATTTATAAGGGGGTTTTGCGAGATTTAATTTTTATTTATATGAGAGTCCATGAGATTTAATTTTTATTTGTATGGGGGTTTACAAATCTAATCTTTATTTATATGGGGTTTTGCTAGATTTAATTTTTATTTATATGGGGATCCCACAATTTATAATTTATATGAGACTCCTGTAGCGATTGTCTGCCCCTGCTGGGATGGACTTGTGTCCAAAAGAGTTATCTTCCCTTGCCACCGAGGTTTTTCCAAATGGTGACACTACTAGCTGGGTATTTAAACAACAGCCTCTCTCTCTCTCTCTTGGTCCAGCATCCACAAAAGATAGACAAGTGGTGTCTCTGTCCATTAAGTGGGGGGCTTTGCCCCCAAACCATTAGTAAGTGACTCTCATATTCTTTATGAACTCTTTCCGACTTCCAAAAGACTTTTGTTGAATCCGTTTTGTATTTTTTCATGTATGTCATTCTCTATGTGCTCAGACAATAAAGTCTGTATTTGTTGTTATATGTATCTCTTTGTTCGGATTTAATTCATGTACATATTCACCTATATTGGAAGGTTACTCTGAGTCCTCTAACATATTATAAGAACCACACATTCCAATTCTTATACTACTCTTTGTTGAGATTTGTTCAGTGTATATGTTTATGTCACATTACCATCTTTTGGATAACCTGATGCATCTATAGGCTGAATCATCTATTCTTCTATGTTGCTATCTTTGCTGGTTTCTCTCCGTCTTTTAATCTTATTTCCTGTTTAGTATTCTTTCTGTTGGACTTTGCTGAAACAATAAAGTCTGTTTGTTATAACTTTTTGTTGGGATTTATTCAATATATATGTTTATGTCTTGTTGGAGAAAATGATAGACACCAACTATCTCTTCCAGTTCAAAGACTGTTTTCTTTAGGACATTTCTTTTCTTTTGGAGTACACAGTAAGTGACAACCTTTATTCTTCATTTAATAGCCTCCGACTATCTTCTTTAGGACTTTCATCCATCTTGTTTTGTATTGTTTCTCTTTTACTTTGCTTAGACAATAAAGTCTGTTTGTTATAACTCTTTGTTGGGATTTGTTCAATGTATATGTTCTGTGTTAGGTTACCATCTTTTGGAAAGCCTAATGCATTATAAGAAATGGGTGTTCACTACTGAGTTAATATCGCGCTAATTCTTATACATCCAAACATAGAAAAAAATGAATTTATTTCTTTAAAGCAGGGGTCACCAACTACAGCCCACGAAGGCATTTTAAAAGGCCTGCCAATGGTAATTGAATTTATTTGTTAAAACATACAAATATCATGTAAAGCTTACTACAATTGACTGATAAACATTTGAAAGAAATTCTCTTGATTGGATGTAGCAATTCCAAATCAAACATTAACGATATCTTGAAAGGCAAAATTCAGTTTCACAAATCTCACTAAACCTTTCAGCTAATGTTATGTTCTTTGATAATGTTTTGAAAATAAATATGTTGGTTAAATTTGGTTTTGTGCATCTTACACCACTCATCCATGAATATAACATGGAAAGATAAATTTTCATTCTGGCTAGCAAATATTGAACACAATAATAATGTGGCCCACTCTTGTTATTTTTTCAATTATCCGGCCCACCATGAAAAATGTTTGGTAATCCCTACTTTAAAGGCATGAAATGTAATTCATTTTTAAGTCTAAAGGAAAAAAATAAATGTGGTCTTAAACTTTTGGTCAGTAGCATACATGACTTACCTTGAAAAACTTCCAGCAAGGATATACGATGATACAAATGATCCAATAATATTGGCGGTACCTACAAGAGTTAAAAATAAAATCATTGAAAAGAAACTTTTTTTTTTAACTTAAAAGAACTAGCAAGAATATGCACCCTCCGGACGTAAGTATTAAAGTTTTAATCTAATGAAATATGTTAAATTAGAAAGACTAACAAAATTAAATAAGAACACATGTAAAAAGATTACACTTTTTAAAAATCATATTTTAATTGGTTTCTTTATAAAATTATTCATAGGATTGATTTTAATACATTGGAGAATAAAACAATAATATTAGAGATCAACAACACCAAGTCATTTTTTTTTATTAAACCCGGTTTTGTTAAAACCAATATGCAAATCAACCACACCATATATCATGTGAATTTTTATTTTTTAGTGATATATAAGACACATTGTAGATTTTAAATGCACAAATAACATGGGCTGTTTTGTGGCAAATCTAACTCAGATTTTCATAGAGACATGATTAATCGATAAGATATATTCTATGTATTAATGATTTTGTCTATAATTCCACAATTCCTGAGGGTATTGTTTCATAAGCAGTGATGTAGTTTCAGTTACAGACAGACAGATACCGAATCTCCATTATAATAAGACTAGAAGTGGCTACCCAGTATCACCTGGGTAAAGTGGGGGGAATCTTGGTATATTGATTTGTTTCCTTTTGAGATTTACAAATGCTGGACATTTTAAAGTAGAATTTCAATGCTATTTCTATGTATATTTTGATTTTTAAATATCTTTGAACATAAACGTACATAATTTTTGCACAAAAAGCAAGAACTGATGATATTTAATGTGTATATATATATTTACTTGGTTGTTAATTGTTGTATTTTTGTAGTTCTACCCGGACACACATACATACACACCAACTGCCCTTTATATATGTATAGATATTACTAGATATATCACTTATTGTAAGGGCTGGGTTAGCTCAGTCGGTAGAGCATTTGGCTAGAAACCAAAAGGTTCCTAGTTCGATACTGGCCCTCGCCAACTCAGTGTATAAGTAGCACAGGGATCTGTGTGGTAAAGTAAGGAGCTGATGGTAGGTGTGGTGCTCCACCTCAGATGCAAAAAACGATCTCCTTGGTCTAGCGCTAGTGAAAAGGGATAGACTCCCTTGGTGTCTGGTTGATACCAACTTTAGGCCACCCTGATGACTTTGACTAAATATTTACAACCCCTACCAAATAAATAAATTACCTTCCCAGTCCATAGCTAAAATGCTAAAATATTTTTTTTCTACTTTTAAAAATGTCATCGTTAATGATTTAAGCTGCATTGAAACTAAGAATGAAAGAAGAAATAAAAAAATAAACGGAGAGAAATGAAAACAGTTTTGGTGATAAGCAAAGATACAAAGAGTGAATTCTGTTAGTCAAGATAAATGTCCACTCTGTTCACAAGCACATGACCAACATCAGAGGGGGGGGGGACATCAGGAGCAGCAGAAGGAGGAGGACCAGTAGGGGTAGGAGGAGGACCAGTAAGTGGGAGGTACTGAAAAGTTTGTGGCACAACTTTTAAAAAATACAAAAAAATTCTTTAATTTTTTATGGGTGGGGGAGGGAGGGGGGGGGTGATAAACAAATTCGAGAAACTACCTACCATAATTGATTTATCTAGCGGTACATCAAACTGTCCAGGGTTATATATTAAATGAATGTTGGAGGCGTGTGGTCTAATGGTTAGAGTTGTAGGAAATGGACTTGTTGACCTGAGTTCAAATCCTGGACAAAGCTACAGTTTACATAGCGCTAATATCCTTGGGAAAGGTATGAATCCAACTACTCTTCCCTCCAGCTATGGGTAAATAGTAGGGCACATTGGGCTCTTTAACCTCGGTTAGGCAACCAGTCTAGGAGAAGGAAAACTCTGAATTCAAACCTGTTAAACTCTGCTTGGGGTGGTCACTACTAGAATAGGCTCAGTCCTAATTAGTGATCTAATTTACTAATTTAAGAATTTTAAAATTTAGAATAAAACACAACTTTGACAATTTGACACAAATGTACCCATTGACCTTTAGGAGAGGGAGGAGGAAGTGCTGAAAAATTTGTGGCACAACTTTTAAAAATAAAAAAATTCTTTAATTTTTTTTTTTTTGTGTGTGTGTGTGGGGGGGGGAGTGTTAAATAATCTTGAGAAACTATGTACCATGATTAATTAATTTAATGGCACAGCAAAATGTCTAGGGTCATATACCAAACTAGAAGCAGCTACCCAGTGTTTCCTGGGTAGAGGGGCACGGGGTAAAACCCTGGTGTATTGATTTACTTACTTTTGAGATTTACAAATGCTGGAAATTTTTAAGTAGAATTTTAATGCTATTTCTATGTATATTTTAATTCCTAAATATCTTTGAATATAAATCAAATCTTCATTTTTGTACAAAAAAGCAAGAACCATATAAAGCAAGATGTATATATGTATAAGTATATAGTAAAGAACTAGTAATTTTCTATGTCAAGCTGTGCTACTCATGTGCTGAGTTGTCGAGGCCATTAAAAGTAGAGTGACCTATTGTGGGTATCAGCTGAACAGCAAGAAAGTCTATCCCCTTTTTGCTAGTGCTAGACAAGGGAGATTTTTTTGTGTCTAAGGTAGAGCACTATACCTACTATCCAGCTCCCTACTTTACCGCACAGATCCAAGCTGTGCTACTCATGTGCTGAGTTGTCGAGGGCCAGTATCATAACCTGTAGCCTTCTGGTTCCTAGTTGGATGCTCTACCGATTGTATTACTACAATGTGCCATTTTTTGCTGGTTTATAAAAGTAAAGTCGTCGGGTTGGCCTAAAGTCGGTATCAGCCAGACCGCGAGGGAGTCTATTCCCTTTTCACTAGCGCTAGACAAAGGAGATTATTTTTAGCATCTGAGGTGGAGCACCACACCTACCATCAGCTCCTCACTTTACCGCACATATCCATGTTGCTACTCAAAAGCTGAGTTGGTGGGGGCCGGTAGAAAAAACAAAATACTGGATTGATTAACTTTTCATCAATGGAGGTTCATTTTCAATATGATAAAGACCGCAACACCATGGATTTGTTAACCATACGAATTCCCAGAACTTTCTGTATTTTTCCTAATTGTGCTACAGACTTTCATTTAAACTCGTTTTCATGGCTGGATTGCATCCTAAACACTTTTGATACAACTTTTATCTTCTATTCCACTTTTACTTCAAACTTTATTGAGTTTTTCTTATTGATGTTGACACTTTTAGTTTTAAAAATAAAATCTATTTTATTTTTGATACAAAATACGTATTTGTTAAACAAATTTTAAAAAGACATTCCGGCCCAGAACGTGAGCGTTATTTGAATCTCTCGTTCCAAACGGTTAACTATTCCTCCTTCTTTCTTTCATCAATATAGTTACTCTTGAAGAAGACCGTTTTTATAAAGGTCGAAACAGATATCGGTCAGCATACTACTATTATCATTTGTTTTTTCTATCTATTTTCAATCATATGTATGTATATATGTGCGTGTATATATATATATATATATATATATATATATATTTACTTTGTCATTAATTGTTTTATTTTTGTAGTTTCATCTGAACATACATACATACACACCAACTGCCCTTTATATATGTACCAGGTATCACCTGGATAGAAGGGTGACCAAAAAAATATAGTGTAATGGTTAGCAAGTTAATCTCAAAGATTATTATTATGTATATTCTAATTTTTAGATATCTTCATAAATATAAATCAAATCTTCATAATTTTTGCACAAAAATCAAGAACCGGTGATATTTAATGTAATATATATATATATATATACATATATATATATATATATATATATATATATATGATGATGGACTCTCCCGTCGATTTCGACGTATGAGGTTCCGACAATATATATTTATCTGTCTATACATATATAAAGGACAGTTGGTGGGTGTGTATGTATGTATGAAACTATGAAAATTCAACAATTAATAACAAAGTATATATATATATATATATATATATATATACTTTGTTATTAATTGTTGAATTTTCATAGTTTCATACATACACACACACAGACAGATAAATATATATGTAAATAAAATACAATTTTGACACAAACATACCAATTTTCTATCCCCTTTTCACTAATGCTAGATCAGGGAGATTGTTTTGCATCTGAGGTGGAGTGCCACACCTACCATCAGCTCCCCCACTTAACTGCAAAGATCTAAGCTGTGCTACTCATGCCAAACTTGGTTGAAAACTATTTTTATGGATTTTTGAGATGAGGCTTGATAATTATTATTATTTGGATTATTGGGACTATTGTCCTCATCTTTATAGTTGTCCAATTGGACACATAGCGTAGTGGATAAAGGCGTTGGGTTAAGATAGTTATCTCTGGGCTGCAGGTTCAATCCTGGTCAGGGGTAGCAGTAACATAATAATTAACACAGCTTAACACCTGTACCCAGCTATGGTTAGCGGAATGAGAACAAGATACCCCTGTGGATTGAATAAAGGGTTGGGTTCAAAGTTCTGTGATGGCTTCCGATTACAACAAGAAAGTCCTCGAGTTTGAAAAGAAGGTCCCCCGATTACGAAAAGAAGGTTCCCAAGTCCAACAAGAAATACCTGAAGAAGTATCAGAAATAATCAGAATCTTTTATACTTAAAACTATTCGATGTATTTAAGTCAGATTCATATTTCTATATCCGCAGAATATCACTAACCTATATACCTGAATTATCTTATCAAAACATTTTGTCTCTTATCTGTCCCCCACCCCCCTCATCAACCAATGTTGGGGGGAGTGTACCTCTGATAGTTACGAAGTACAGAAAAGGCGAAATATTTTTTTTCTTCTTTTAATGGATATCAGATACCAAATATCAATGTGTATGTGTGTCTAAATAAAAACTGGAATTTGCAGAAAAAGCGAGAGAAAGTTGTTTACTAGATTTAACCAAAGATTGACAGTGGCTGATAGGTCACATGGTGTGGGTGGATAACTCGAATAACAGTAAATAATAACTCACTTGTAGATTCCTGAATGTTCTGGATAAGACAACTAAATGTGTGTGTATATATTTTTTTACTTTATATATAAAAACAAAACACAATAAATATTTAATCATTTATGAAATACAGAACTTAAAAATAAAAATTAAAAAATTAAAAATAATTAATCGTAAAAAATTCCTTTTCTAAAATAATAACATATTCCGCCCATAACTTTTTTTTACTTTATATATAAAAACAAAATACAGTAAATATTTAATCATTTATGAAATACAGAACTTAAAAAAAAATTTAAAAAAAAAAAAAAAAAAAATTAATCCTAAAAAAAAAAAAAATTCCTTTTCTAAAAATCTTTTGAATTCCAACCGTCACATTTTTTAATACCCATCCCCTTCCGTTTAAATTGATTCGTCTTGTTGCCAACATCTCAAAATCCGCTACATTTGGATATGTTTTACCGAGAAAAAGGTATACATAGCGACATGACCGACATATATATGGCGCGAATGCTCACATTGGTGAATAATGTAACAACTTTCCTTCTTTTTTTGCAGTATTAAGGTTTTTTTGTTTGTGAACTGATTTGACATTCTTCTCCGACCCAAACAACTACGGAGTGAATGAGCTCTGGTGATGATTTTTGTAAAATCGAAATATTGATCAGTATCAGCTATGATTATATTATAAATTGTTTTCTCTTTAACAGCATTGTGTGATGTTTTCATTCCACCTTTTCATACTCATATATCTATTATTATACTAAAGCTGAGTTTATCAACCTTCTCCAGCTAAAGGATTTTTTTCTATTTATGTTATGGACACAATATTTATACTTAGATATTCCTTGGTGTTAGCACTACAAAGTGTATGAAAAACAAATTCAGTTTAATTAGGCGTAATTAGCAATTAAGTCAACGACCGAACAATCCCTGTCTTAGAGATTACCTGTCGCTCTTCTCATCTCACTATGTCAGTTAAGTTAACTCTCCTCCCACCCTGTATTTGTCAGTTAGGAAGAGTTTGATAGCGAGCCTGTAATAACTGAAAAATCAGCAGTCAGCCTCCACGCCATTACCTACGTACCGTAGGTGATAGCGTGGGGGCCTCCGTGTATTCACCCCCCTTTCATTTCTCCAGGCTAAAGAGAATTTTTTTTTTTTTAATAAAGTGGCGTAAATCAGGCTTTAAAATAGATTTTTTTTAAATTACTTTAATTATTAATTTATAGAGTCAAATTTAACATGATTATTAAACTTACTTTAAAATATTTCATGTTGGGTAAAAAAAAAAGTAGTTATATATTTAAATGTGATGGGATCTTATTCAAATGAGCAAACGTTGACTACCCCCATCGTTTAACTAAAACAAACTAAAAGAATACATTGCTGACTAACTCCTTGATTTTTGGTAATTTATCTATCTTAAATTAGTGAATCAATCAACTTATTTGGTAAGTAGATAAATTGTCTTTGTTGCTCTTTTCGGAAAAATTAAAAATAAATTTAGCTGCGAAATAATTCAAATCAGCTTATTTTGTTTTAAAATCAAGATTTGTGGGTTAAAGTTCACCAATTTTTTATAAGAAGTATATATTAACATTACCGACAAAAACTTAATTACCTTAACCCCTAAACCGTAACAGAATTTGCAAAAAAACTTAATAAGTTTCCGTTTTAACGACGATTTGCAAGTTTAACCGATTTAAGATTGTTTTGAGATTAAAAAATGTACGAGATAAATAATACACACACACAAACAAACCAATGCCTTTTTATTGTAACTAAGTTTTTGTCGGTAATGTTAATATATACTTATAAAAATTTATTATGTTTCCTACAGTTTTTAATAGAAAACAAATCAAGAGTTTATTAGAAAATAAGTTGTTTAGAATTAAATTGTCAGCTACGACATAATTTATTTACTAAAAGAATAGGTAAATGCCTCACGATAAAAGAAAGTTGGGAAAATTAGAATTACAATGTTAGAAATTATTTATAATAAAATTTTAACTGAACGGTAATATCTGCTTTCTGGATATAAATGGGAGAATTATTTGTTTCCAAATAAAATAATAAATTTCTTCAAACACTGTTTGTTTGAGTTTTATTTTACAGAGTATAAATATACATGCGTCACGGATTCGAACCTATTAACTTATGGACCCAGAACACAAGCAAGATATGATTTATACAATATTTTCTTTGTT
>CM042166.1:67816624-67889124 GCA_023376005.1 Doryteuthis pealeii
GACTGGATCGGGTTAGGGGTTAGGTTTAGGGTTCGAGTTTTAATGGGAAAAATAAATAAATAATTTATCAGTCCAATGCAGAGTGGTTCCCCTGTTTTATGTGGGATTTATTGAAATACCCATTCTTTTTCTTTCGTGTTGATAAATTTTTTTTATCTTTTATTTTAGCACGGAAAAACTTGTTACGTGGATGCAAAACCCAAGGAACTCATGCGTAGGTAAGTAATGTTTATTTGGCTTGGTCTTATGTTTATCTCAAAACCAAGCCAAATTAAATTACTTACCTAACGGCTATGAGTTCTTGGGTTGCATCCAACTTGTAACAGTTTTTCCGTGCTAAAATAAAGATAAAAAAAATTATCAAACAGAAGAAAAAGAATGGGTATTTCCAATAAATCCAACATAAAAAAGGGGAACCACTCTGATTGACTGATAAATTATTTATTTATTTTCCCATTAAACTAACCCTAAACCTAACCCCTAACCCTGTCTTCTTTTTTCCTAGTAGATCAATAAATAAATAATTTATCAGTCAATCAGAGTGTTTCCCCATTTTATGTTAGAGTTATAGGAAATAACCAAAAAGAATAATAGAAAAAATGACATTATCAATTAATAATTTCTTTTATTGTAAGTAAAAAGATGGAAATAAATCCGATAAATGTTGAGAAGATAAATGGAAAAACACAAATACATTTGTATAGATGAAATTTGTTAATAATAGAGATTCAGTCTCTATTTGTCTGTAACCAAAACTATGTCACTGCTTACTTCACAGTTACCAAAATCATCAATACATAGTGTTGGAATTTTTTATGTATATAAGGCATGAGGCAAGTAGTCACTTCTATTTATAGACTCGTTGACTACCACGTGACCAGGGAAGGCAACCTATTGTCCAATCACTGGCAGTGCTGCTGCTGCTGCTGTTGTTGTATTTATACTAGCCTGATTCTTAACCTTAGATTATTACTACATGGAT
Organism: Doryteuthis pealeii; assembly: GCA_023376005.1. Lineage (NCBI taxonomy): Eukaryota > Metazoa > Mollusca > Cephalopoda > Myopsida > Loliginidae > Doryteuthis > Doryteuthis pealeii. Next base: position 67,817,607 of record CM042166.1, read on the forward strand.
CATCTTGGACGACGGAACGTAGTACTATGCCACAGGACTTATTGACTTACCAAAGGATACTTTACCACCGGATACTTATTGACTTACTTACTTATTTATTAGTCCCTTTTACATCTGGAACCAAGGATGGCGGCCAGATACTCAACACATAGAATAAAGAACAATTATTACTAATAAAATAAATCAAAACTCTTCCTTATAATTCAACTTTTGAGAAGCCGCCGCAGAAAAGAGAGCCATAAGGAAGGAGAGACAACAGCATCCCCAGCTAGCATCACTGTTTGATTGCAATCACTGCACCAGAGATTGCCATTTCAAAAATTGGTCTGTTCAGCCACTCACGCAGTTGAGGATAAATTTTTTAAAAAGTGGACACTACACCATCGTCTTTAGGAGACGGAAGGATTCCAACTATATTATTTATATGAATAAACTATATAAACTATGAAATTAAAATTTAAAATGAAAAAATATTTGTAAAATTTGTAATCAATTTTTAAAATTATTTTTTACTCTTGCCGTTTTTTTCAATAACAAGATTTTTGTCTAAACTTGGACTTTCTCTACCAGACAAGAGGAAATACTTAAAAAAGATTCAGGAGAAAGCTCTAACCGCATCAGCGTGGATATGGCAGTCCTATATTGTGACATCAAACCGACAAAGTCTGGTGGTATCGTGGGTTAGTGGTAATGATGCTTCAGCCCCGAAACCATGCCTGAACCCAGAGTCATCATCTGATGAAGACTTTGTTGGTTGCAATGCTACTGTGTAAATAGCAGTCATTGTATGAAGATTATTAAGAAGAAAAAGTATACAAAGAAATAATTACAATTTTACGTAAAATTTATGAGTAAAATATTCCAAATATCTGGCCATGGGTGGCAACCCGTGATGCTTAAGTACGGAATCCTGGTGTCTTAGGGGCCATGAAATGAAACACTCCACTTGGCCCTTAGGCAAAATGGCAGTGAGCCACCCCCTCCAATTAATCAGCTAGTCATGCAAAGCCCTAGCACCTATATGATTGTCCCAAGTGAAGGTGTTTGTGGTGTAATGGTTAGAGTTGTAGGAAATGGACATGGTGACACAAGTTCAAATGCTAGACCAAGCTGTTAACATTTCACAGTGCTAATACCCTTGGGAAAGGTATGAATCCAACTACTCTCCTCCATCTATGGGTAAATAGTAGCGCAGACTGCGCTCTTTAACTTTGGTTAAGCAACCAGCGTAGAAGGAAAACTCGGATTTCAAACCAGTTAAATCCGCTTGGGGTGGTTCACTACTAGAATAGGCTCAGTCCTAATTAGTGATCTATTTCACTAATAATAATAATAATAATAATAATAATGGGACTTTGAAATAAAAACGGATCACCTTATCCCAGCAAGAAGACCAGACCTAGTGTTGATAAACAAAAAAGAAAGAACTTGTCAACTGGTGGATTTTGTAGTGCCAGCAGATCACAGGGTGAAGTTAAAGGAAAATGAAAAAATTGACAAATATCTGGACCTTGCCAGAGAACTGAAAAAGTTATGAAAGTGAAAGTGATACCAATTGTAGTTGGTGCACTTGGAACAGTCCCAAAAGGATTAGAAAAGGGCTTGGAAAGTTTGGATATCAGAGGAAGGATTGAAACCATTCGGAACACTGCACTGCTGCAATCTGCCAGAATACTCAGAAGAGTCCTGGAGACCTGAGGAGACTTGCTGTCAATCAGACTCCAGTGAAATACCATCAGCTAACACTGATGTGAAAACTCAAAAGGAGTAAATAATGATGATAGAGTTTAACCTCATACCCAAGACATTAAGACCTCACCCATCGCCTTCTAGCACATATATGATAAAAAGGGGCTTGTAACAAGGGCAATAGGGTTAGGACAATCATATAGGTGCTAGGGCTTGACATGACCAGCCGATTGATCGGAGAGGGATTAGTATTTTAAGAATAAGAATGAGACTATTTAACACAAAGTCAAAAGCTGATTGTAGTACTTGTCATTACTAAGCAGTCACTCATCTATCTACTGACTTGGTTTGATATTGCTTAACTTATGTGACCATACTTTATTTACTAGATTTAACTTAGTCTGTCACTAGACCATAAATTTCTTGATGGTCTTAAATGGTCACTCATCTCAGTATTGATTAGGTTCAACATTGCTTAACTTTTGTTATTAGATTTAAAACCAATGCTTTTTGGTCTGACTAGACTAAATCCTTTCATACAATCATTTATTGAAAATTGTGTTTATAATTGTTATAGGTGATATAACCTATCTACATAATGGAATGATCCTACTATACTATAAGTAGTAAAGACAATTGTAGCTTGAGGTAAGCGACGCGATTCAGTTCTAGACTGTATTGTCGGACGTAACTTCACCTTCCTTCTGTAAATTCTACTTTCTCTGTTAAATAACTTGTGTCAACTTTCACCAGTTTTTTGTCTTTATTTGTGACCCTTAACAACCCAACAATAATAATTTAGATTTTTTAGTTAGAATTTAAATAAAAAGGAGCATGAAATTTAGTTTAAAATCTATCACACAAGAAGAAAATGAAAAAAAAAAAAAAAAAACAAGAATATATTTTTTTTTTTTTTTTAAAGGGGAAAAAAATTGCTAAAAAGACAAAACATTACAAAGAGAAAAGAAAGAGAAGAAAAAAGAAAAAAGAGGAGGAAAAAGAAAAAAATAATATTAAAATGAAAAAAAAAAAACTGAAAAAGGAGGAAAAATATTTTTTTTTAAAAAAAGAACAAAAAAAAACAAAAGAAAAAAAAAGAAAGTGAAAATTTTTCTTAATGAAAATAAAATTTCTTAAATGAAAAAAAAAAAAAAAAATTTTTCTATGAATTTTTGAGATGAGGCTTGATGATTAGTATTATCTGCATTATTCGGACTATTGATGAGGACAATAGTCCGAAATAATGCAAAAAGAAAAAACTTATTTGGGATTTTTAAAAAGAATTTCAAATTTTGAAAGATTAAAAGAGAAAAAAATTTTTTTATTTAATTAAAAAAAAAAATTATAACTAAAAAATAATTTTAAAAAATCACAATGTTTTAAATGAAAATAACAAGTGAAACTTACCGAATGCTTTTCCAATTGCCATGGTTTCAATAATTCCAATGAAAGGAATGATAAAAAATCCAGGTCCAATATTCTAAAATATTCAATATTGAATAAATGTTGAATTTAGTTTAAATTTTGCTGATACAAATTCCAAAAAATTCAATACATCTTATACATTGGGATATTTTTGCTGATTCCAAAAAAGTCAATACATCTTATAGATTTGGGATATTTTTGCTGATTCCAAAAAATCAATACATCTTATACATGTGGGATATTTTTGCTGATTCCAAAAAAGTCAATACATCTTATAGATTTGGGATATTTTTGCTGATTCCAAAAAATTCAATACATATTTTTGCTGATTCAACATCTTATAGATTTGGGATATTTTTGCTGATTCCAAAAAAAAAAAATACATCTTATAGATTTGGGATATTTTTGCTGATTCCAAAAATTCAATACATCTTATACATTGGGATATTTTTGCTGATTCCAAAAAGTCAATACATCTTATAGATTTGGATATTTTTGCTGATTCCAAAAAAGTCAATACATCTATAGATTTGGGATATTTTTGCTGATTCCAAAAAAGCTGATTCCAAAAAGTCAATACATCTTATAGATTTGGATATTTTTGCTGATTCCAAAAAAGTCAATACATCTTATAGATTTGGGATATTTTTGCTGATTCCAAAAAATTCAATACATCTTATACATGTGGGATATTTTGCTGATTCCAAAAAAGTCAATACATCTTATACATTGGATATTTTTGCTGATCCAAAAAATTCAATACATCTTATAGATTTGGGATATTTTTTGCTGATTCCAAAAAATTCAATACATCTTATACATGTGGATATTTTTGCTGATTCCAAAAAGTCAATACATCTTATAGATTTGGGATATTTTGCTGATTCCAAAAAAAATACATCTTATAGATTTGGGCCTGATTCCAAAAAATTCAATACATCTTATACATTGGGATATTTTTGCTGATTCCAAAAAGTCAATACATCTTATAGATTTGGGATATTTTTGCTGATTCAAAAAAGTCAATACATCTTATAGATTTGGGATATTTTTGCTGATTCCAAAAATTCAATACATCTTATACTGGGGGATATTTTTGCTGATTCCAAAAATTCAATACATCTTATACATATTCCAAAAAACAATACATCTTATAGATTTGGATATTTTTGCTGATTCCAAAAAAAATCAATACATCTTATAATTTGGGATATTTTGCTGATTCCAAAAAGTCAATACATCTTATACATGTGGGATATTTTTGCTGATTCCAAAAAATTCAATACATCTTATAGATTTGGGATATTTTTGCTGATTCCAAAAAGTGGGATATTTTCCAAAAAAGTACATTTTATACAATTGGGATATTTTTTCCAGAATTTGCCTCCAAAAGTTAGGGGTGTGTATTATACACAGATCAGATTTTAAAAATCAATAACATACAAAAATTTAAGATTAATTTGGATTATTTCAGAAAAAAATGGTAAGAAGAATAATCTAAGAGAGCAAGGGCAGATGCATGAACAACAAACACAATAGTGTTGCCAATAGCAATATGAACAGTCATTGCTTCCCCAGCACTTTAGCCTTGTATATGAAATCAATTTCTAATCATATTTTTATCTATAAGCATTCGTTTGCACACAGTTATATGGTTTCAAGTATAAACTTATGCATACACATACCTATTACACACACACACATATATATATATATGCACACATATATAAACACCCACAAATATACATATATACACATACATGTACCTATATGGGGCTTTAATCTCATATACTACTTATTTATATAACTAATACACCTTTATATATACACACACACACACTTGCTCACTTGTGTGCACCCAATTGCATTCGTGCAGCATGCGTAGTGTCATAAAAAAACAAAAACACCAAACACTGGGATGCATGGATACTATTTTTCTGCATCCTTTTAGATTTTTCTGCGTCATGACGCAGGACGCGTACCTATCAGCATCTCTGCTATTTTATAAAAATTCATATTTAGTAAAATGGGAGGGGGGGGCTCTGTATCATAGATTTTGGTGGGGGTGCATGAGACCACAGTAATGGCCCTGCCTATAAATCTAGTTTTATATGCTTAATATTGTGTAATAAAGAAAGGAATATATATGAGCCATCAGAATGGTATGGTAACTCAAATTTCATGCTGTAAACAATCTTCAGACCATCTGGACGGAAAATTACTTTCTGAATTATTTCTCGTGTCGATGGTAACGTGAAACTTGGGTAATGGAAATTGGGAGGGGGGGTGAGGTCACTTCATTTTGCCAAATCAGAGATCAATTTCATATAGGAAAAATAAAAACCTATAAAAAAAAAAAAAACTATTAAATAAACCCATAAAAAACTATAAAAAACACCTATTAAAAAGCCTATAAAGTAAAGTCGTCAGGGTGGCCTAATATCGGTATCAGCCAGACAACGAGGAGTCTATCCCATTTTCACTAGCACTAGACCAAGGAGATTATTTTAGCGTCTGAGGTGGAGAGCCACACCTACCATCCGTTCCTCTCTTTACCACACATATCCCTGTGCTACTCATACGCTGAGTTGGTGAGGGCTGGTATCAAACCAGGAACCTTGTGATTCCTAGCCGAACGCTCTACCGTCTGAGCTAAGCTGTCCCTTAATAGTTAAGTCTGTGGAGTGGCCTATTATCAGTATCAGCCAAATAGTGAAGGAGTCTATCCTTTTTTTTCCTAGCACTAGACTAGGGAGATTGTTTGGTTAAATCGAACATAACGGACCTAAATACCATCATCGTATGTCACCCTGCTGAAAGAAAAAAAAAAAAAAAAAAAAAAAAAAAAAATCAAGGAATTAACCAAATTTAATGAAATTTTCAGTGTTGATATATTAATGAATAAACAATATAATGCACCAGTTGTTTTATTTAAAAACTTTTACATTTTTACAGCTTAGTTAATTTGAACCACGTATCTTTGAGAATCTGTGTTACGCCTCAAAGATACATGGCTCATATACTGATTTTTGGTATTTTTTCTTTCAGCGGGGTGACATACGATGGTGGAATTTAGGTACGTTAAGTTCGATTTAACCTATTGTTTTGATGAGGTGGAATGCCACACCTACCATCAGCTCCCAGATGCTTTACCTTACAGGTCAGATTACCAAGCTGTGCTATAAATGCGAAATAGATCACTAAGGACTGAGCCTATTCTAGTAGTGACCACACCAAGCGGATTTAACAGGTTTGAATTCAGAGTTATCCTTCTCCTAGACTGGTTGCCTAACCAAGGTTAAAGAGCCCAGTCTGCCCTACTATTTACCCATAGATAGAAGGAGAGTAGTTGGATTCATACTTTTCACAATGGTATTAGTGCTATGTGAACTGTAGCTTCATCCAGGATTTGAACTCTGGTCAATGAGTCCATTTCCTACAACTCTAACCATTACACCACACACCTCCAACAGTTATCAAACCCAGAACCTTGCATTTCCTAGGTAAATGATCTACTAAGTGAGCTAAAACCTATTTTTAAAAAACTATAAAATAATTTTTTTTAAATATATAAAAAAAACAATAAAAACCCTATAAAAACTATAAAAACCTATTTAAAAAACTAAAAAAAAAATATAAAAAAACTATGAAAAAAACTATAAAAACCTATAATAAAACCAATAAAAAATATAAAAAAAACCTATGTAAAAAACCTATTTAAAAAAGCTATGAAAAAACTATAAAAACCTATGATAAAACCAATAAAAAATACAAAAACCTATTTTAAGTTATAAAAAACTATTAAAACCTATAAAACCAATAAGAAATATCAAAACCTATGTTAAAACCTATTTAAAAAGCTATAAAAAAAACTATGAAAAAACTGTAAAAACCTATAAAAGAAACTATGATTTTAAAAAAAACTATAAACGAAACTATAATAAAAAAAAAACTATTAAAAAAAACAAAATAAACCCTGATTTGATCCCAGACAAAAAAAAAAAAAAGAAAACTTACTGAAAATATTTCAGAAGTTGTCTGAGTAATATTTCCATTATGAATGGAGAAATCTGGTATCTTAAAGGGAGGTAATCCACTCTGAATTTCACCAGTTAATGTAAAAATGGTTTTGTCTGGGTAAATGGTTATTATGGCAGCAGCAATTCCGGCAGCACCAACCACAACAACAGAATTGGCAGCTGAAAAAGAAAATTTAAAAAAACATTAGTATTATTATACTGATTATTAGTATTATTTGGATTATTCGGACTATTGTCCTTATTTTTAATGTTATCTGTACAACGTTTCGACAGATGTGCCCTCCGGCCTTCTTCAGGTATTTTTTTGTCCTAATTGGGAGCCATCACAGAACTTTGAACCCAACCCTTTATTCAATCAATGGGGGTTATACTGTTCTCATTCTGCTAACCATAGCTGGGGTACAGGTGTTAAGCTGTGTTGATTATTATTCTATGCTACTGTCACCCTTGACCAGGATTGAACCTGCAGCCAAGAGATAACTGTCACTTAGAACTGTCTTAACTCAATGCCTTTATCCACTATGCTCTGTGTCTAATTGGAGGGCACACTGGCCAAAACATTGTACAGATAACAATAAAGATGAGGACAATAGTCCAAATAATACTGATTATCATGCATCATCTCAAAAATTCAAAGTAAAAAAAAAAAAAAAGAATATGACAAATTACTTTATATAAGTATTCACTACTTCATGAATTATTAGCAATTAAGCCAACAGTAGGAGAATGGAAGCTGGGATAATGAAAATCCCGAGAGAAAGAAGTAATACTGGCTGGGTTGTGCATTGGCCAGCCAAGACTTACACACTCTTTTATGCTCAAGCAGGGGGATCAACCACAGTGTGGGACATTCCTAACACCCTACACTGTCAACTCATTACTAATCGTTAGTATACTGAAAAAATTAACAATTAAACCAACAGTAGGAGAATGGAAGCCGAGATATAGAAAATTCCGAGAGGAGGAAGTAATACTGGCTTGGCTGTGCATTGGCCAGCCAAGATTTACACACTCTTATGCTCAAGCAGGTGGATCACCATGGTGTGGGACATATCAAACACTCTGCACTATCAAACATTTCCTTACGGAGTGGGGAGTTTTCATTCCAATCAGAAATAAATATTTCAAAGCAAATAACATGAGGGATCTTTTTCGAGAATACTAACATGGATGACATTTTATCCTTCCTGAGATAAATATATATATATATATATGAATATATAAAAAAAATTATGAATCAGATATAAAATACATCCACGAAATACATTTATAAAAATACACCAGTAAAGGAAACTTGAGTCCCAACTTTGATCTCACACTCTGTTTTAGGCATTAAATAACCCACAGGGTTATTATACAGTTAAACAAACCAAACCAAATGAAGCTAATGAAAATTATTTAAACAAATTTGAAGATATTAAGAACTTGAAACATAGACACTTTAATCAAAAGGACTTGTTTCAGCATTAAATAACCCGAAAAGAGTTTATATGTCGTAAAACAAATGAAATTAGTGGTAGGAAAAGTAGCTCTAGATCAAAGTTGAAGGCAACTAGCCAAAAAGATAGACTCCAGAAATGGAAAGACCACTTCCAGAAACTGTTAGGAAACCCACCTAAAATCATAGAAAATAATACTCCAAAAAAAGAATGAATAACAAACTAAACATTTGACTAGGAGACTTTACAATGGGGGAACTCAATGAAGAAAACTAATGACATAAAAAAAACATAAACAATTAATGTAGTTTATGACAACGGGCTAGCTCAGTCGGTAGAGCGTTCGGCTAGAAACCACAAGGTTCCTAGTTCGATACCGGCCCTCGCCAACTCAGCATATGAGTAGCACAGGGATCTGTGTGGTAAAGTAAGGAGCTGATGGTAGGTGTGGTGCTCCACCTCAGACGCAAAAAACAATCTCCTTGGCCTAGTGCTAATGAAAAGGGGATAGACTCCCTCGCTTTAGACCACCCCAACGACTTAACTTACTTTTTCTGCAGATTATAATTCTGCAGATTATAAACAGATTATGGTCTGTTATTAAAAGATTATCAATCATATGGAAATCCAATCTCATTGAGAACTTAAAGTGACAATTTTTCAAAGCCCTAGTTGTATCAGTGCTATTGTATGGCTGCACTATTATTATTGTAATTCAAGTCTTTCTGCTTAATTATAATGAACTAACTATCAGCGACTTACAATAGGATCGCAGTGCTGAGAGAGCTGCTGTGAGTAGTTTAAAGTATGCAAACAATTAAAATATTCTCAATTATAGAAATAAATGGAATATGATGTGATCAAGAAACAAGGGATCAGTTTTCTGACATGGACTTGCCCTATATCTACTTTCAGGGATTCGAAATTTAAGAGAAAAACATGTAAGTCTTTAATTAAAAATTTTACAAATGGGTATCTCAGGTGGTGTAATGGCTAAAAAGCTTGGGTATGGTAATCACTATGGTAATCTTTAAAAATAAACACCCAATAGGTTTTTTGTTCTCTCTCTCTCTCTCTCTCTCATACATGGAATTTATCTATCTATACATATATAAAGGGCAGTTGTGTGTGTTTGTATATATGTCCGGAGGAAATTATGAAAATAAAACAATTAATGACAAAGTAATATATAGTACTAAAGTCGACAGGGCAGCCTAAAGTCGGTATCAGCCAGTCATCGAGGGAGTCTATCCCCTTTTCAATAGCACTAGACCAAGGAGATTGTTTTAGCATCTGAGGTGGAGCGCCACACCTACCATCAGCTCCTTACTTTACCGCACAGATCCCTGTGCTACTCATACACTGAGTTGGCGAGGACCAGTATCGGACTAGAAACCTTGTGGTTTCTAGCCGAACGCTCTACCGACTGAGCTAACCCGGCTCAAATATATATATACACTTTAAATATCGCCAGTTCCTGCTTTTTAAGCAAAATAATGAAGAGTTGATTTATATTCGTGAAGATAATTGAATAATGAAATTTAAAGAGTAAAAACATGGAATTTTTATTGCAATTTGGTTATAATACCAGAATGATCCCTCACTTTACATATAGAAACAAAAAGGACAATGCAATAGTTGGGGTATCTGGTTGATGTAATAACACCAGGTATTTACTGTGAGCGGCTTAAAGTAGGCAAAGAGTTAAAGAAAACTTCGCTTATACATACCAGTGCCAAAAATCCATAAAAACTTCCTGGCAATTTTCTGTGAAAGGGTGAGAGGTTCCTCGTCGTCTCCCCAATTGATCGTCCGAAATCTCTAAAAAGAAAAACTTTATTCAGAATTTTAAGATGATAACTCAAAGTTGTAGTATGTTGACTCACCCCCTCAGGGTGGGGGTCCAGTGGCTTTGACCCTGGATCTTACAAGCTAACATCGTTGATCCCAGGGGGCCATCCCCCCAGGAAACACCTGCCCCCTTGATTTAAAAGGGCAGGGCTGGGTTTACTGCCCAGTGCCTGAGGCACCCCTTTGAGGGGGAATGCCGACGGGATCAACACATTTTTTGCACCCACCACCCACATTAATAGGACCTTGTGCCTAACCCATACAATGTGGGGGCACATGGTAAATATCATACACCCTCCACCAGGTGTAAAATTAGAAAGAATAACAAAATAAAATTACAACACATAAAAAGATTACGCTTATCTTAATTATATCTTAATTGGTTTCTATATAAAATCATTCATAGGATTGATTTTAATACATTGGAGAATAAAACAATAATATCATGAGATCAATAACACCAAGTAATTATTTATTAAACCCGGTTTTGTTAAAACTAGTATGCAAATTAACCACACCATTGTGTAAAACTTTATTTCTTAGAGATATTTAAGACACATTGCAGGATTTTAAATGCACTAATAGCACGCTGTTAATTTATTTCAACAAACACAGGCTCCGAGTTAAATAAATTAACAGTGTTGATCCAAGGGGGCTATCCCCTCAGGCAACACCTGCCCCCTGGGTTTATTGCCCAGCACCTACCCTCAAAGGGGAATGCCGACGGGATCAACGCATTTTTTGTGGCTACCACCCATGAGCTTTGGCTTGTGGGTGGGCCCACATAAAAATGTCCTTGTGTCATGCCTCATAAGTGGGATGAGAGGCAAATACTATAACTTGGGCCTTTCGAGGCCTGTATCTATTAATGAAATCAACAGCGTTGATCCCAGGGGGCTATACCCCCAGGTAACACATGCCCCCTTGATTTAAAGGCTAGGGCTGGGTTTATTGCCCAGCGCCTGAGGCACCCCCATTGAGTGGGAATCCTGACAGAATCAACATATTTTTTGCACCCGCCACCCATGAGCTTCGGCTCGTGGGTGGTCCCACATTAAAAGAGCCTTGAGCCTAACCCATACAACTTGGGGCACATGGTAAATATCATGCACCCTCCACTAGGTGTAAAAATTAAATAAGAACACATAAAAAGATTACACTTATTTTAATTATATTTTATTTGGTTTCTATATAAAATTCATAGGACTGATTTTAATACGTTGGAGAATAAAACAATAATATTAGAGATCAATAACACCAAGTAATTATTTATTAAACCCGGTTTTGTTAAAACCAGCATGCAAATTAACCACACCATTGTGTAAAACTATTTCTTAGAGATACATAAGACATATTGCAAGATTTTAAATGCACTAATCACATGGGCTGTTTTGAGGCAAATCTAACTCACATTTTTGTAGAGATATTGTTAATAAGTAAGATTCATTCTATACATATTAATGATTTTGACTGTTATGCAATTCCAGAGGGTATTGTGACATAGTTTTGGTTACAGGTAAACACCAAATCTCCATTATAACAAGATTTTATTTTTGTTACAAAATGAATAAGTTGGCTTGGAGGAATCAATGTATGAGGAAGATTCAAAATTTATCCACACTGTTGTTTTATGGAAGTGGGTCATTGGAGAACAATCAGTTTTGCATCGTTACATCTGAAAACCCGATCCTCACTCACAATTCCATAGAAACAGTTAAGATTTGACAAAAGCCACAATGCTGTTTTATTTACAAGGGAAATTTAAAAATTAAAAATACTAAAAGTGGAGTATTGCAAGTTATGGACTGCTCAACCACCTGGGTTCTATCCATAAGCATCACGGGTTGCCACCCACGGCCAACAGGTGGCCTCATTGGGAGAGTTTTACCCCTCTGTAGAGGTGCAGTCAGTGCATTCTAATGCCCCAGCGGACAGGGCGATTGCTAGTGGAGTGGCTATGTTTACATTGTAAAGACAGCAAGCAAAATGGCATGATCAGGCTCAAACTTCGATCATGTGACCATAACAGTCCCAACTATAAGTCTGCATGATATTTTCCACGTACCCCACTTGTACGGGTCAGGCACGAAGGCCCTATTTATGTGGGACCACCCACAAGCCGAGACTCATGGGGTGGCGGGTGAAAAATTGCGTCGATCCCGTCGGCATTCCCCCTCAAGGGGGGCGCCTCAGGCACTGGGCAATAAACCCAGCCCTGCCCCTTTAAATCGAGGGGGCAGGTGTTGCCTGGGGGGATAGCCCCCTAGGATCGACGCTATTATTATAACAGAACCGGTCCAGCGGCCGAAGCTCACCGGACCCCCAGTCAAAACCGGGCGGGGGCTGCATGGACAGAACACAATGTGACAATAATAAAGATATTTTATGGCAAAAATGTAAATAATTGTTGACTCATATAGTATAATAATGTTAATACATGGTCTTTAGATATTGAGATATTCAGGTCCGGTTTAGCTCAGTCGGTAGAGTGTTCGGCTGGGAACCTCAGGGTTCCTTGTTCGATACTGGCCCTCACCAACTCAGCATATGAGTAGCACAGGGATCTGTGGCGCTCCACATTAGACACTAAAAAGAAACAAAAACAATCTCCTTGGTCTAGCACTATGGCTGATAGCGACTCTAGGCCTCCCCGACGACTTAGATATTGAGATAGAAAGTCGGCCATAGAGTACAACAGCCTAACAGTGAAAATTTGAAATAAGTTATTTCTATTGCATTTCTGGTTGTAGCTAGTAAAGTTGTTGGAGTGGCCTATAGTCAGTATCATCCAGACAGTAAGGGAGTCTATCCCCTTTTTGCTAGCGCTAGATTAGTGAGATTTTTCACTGAGGTGGAACGCCATATTTACTGTTAGCTCCATACATTACCGCATGTAAAAGGTTACCCACACAGTGGCCTATAGTCAGTATCATCCAGACAGTAAGGGAGTCTATCCCCTTTTTGCTAGTGCTAGATTAGTGAGATTTTTCACTGAGGTGGAACGCTACACTTACTGTTAGCTCCATACTTTACTGCATGTATAAGATTACCCAAGTTGTGCTACACATGTACTAAATTGGCAAGCACCAGTATTGAACCCGGAACTTTGTGATTCCTAAGTGGCTGCTCTACCAAGTGGCCTATTGTCGGTATCAGCCAGATAACGAGGGAGTCTATCCCCTTTTCGCTAGCACTAGACCAGGGAGATTGTTTTTACTGAGGTGGAGAGTCACACCTACCATCAGCTCCTGAATTTACTGCATAGATCAGATTACTCAAGCTACTTATGCAATGAGTTGGCGTAGACCAGTATTGAACCTGAAACCTTGCGATTCCTAAGTGGGTGCTCTCACCGAAAAATTAAGTTTAGAAATAATGATACTTACCTTAATTACATACAGAAGAATAATACAGGTAATTCCCAGAATGAGATCCCAAATGCTGAAAGGTAAAAATGGTAAAGAATTCCATTAAAAACATTAATTAGGGGAGATAACTCTTCCCTAACAAACAATATTACTCTTCAGTTAAAAAGGAGTAAAAGGCAACATCAGAAAAGGCATATATATATATATATATATAAGACAGCTATAATAAGAATAACATTGTTGGCATTCTTCCATCTACGAGAGACAATTGAGTAGTGTCCGAATTTTTTTTTTTTTTTTACCGGAACTATGTAGCCTGGGTGGGTTCATATGGAGGATGAGTTGTTGCCCAAGCAGCAAATCCCCCCTCTCCACACTGCCACTGTAATCCAAAGGAAAGGTAAGGAACCAATGCAGTTTGGCAGCGGCAGTGTCGCAGGAGTTGCTGGATAGCACTGGATTTCAGCATCACATCACTTTAGGGACTCCGGCTCCTGATTTGTTTTCAAGGTTTACTCGCCCTAACCTTTACTTGGGATGAGGTAAAGCCGCTAGACAGCGGAGGTTTTGTATTGGACTTTTAATCCTACTATTGTCGGTGTTCCTTAGTGCTCATAGAAACTAAATGTCTGGAGACAATGAACTCCTTGCATCTGTTCAGGACGGTGACTTGATTTGAAAGAAAATCATATATACAAGATAAGTGTATGGAAGTGCGTGGTGTAATGGTTTAAGTAATGGAAAATGGACTCGTTGCCCCAAGTTCAATTCCTGGATGTGGAAATTGCATTTCACTTAGCACTAATACCCTTCAGAAAGGTATGAATCTTACTCTCCCTCCAGCTATGGATAAATAGCAGGGCAAACTCTTTAACCATGGCTAGGTAACCAGTCTAGGAGAGAGGAAAACTCTGAATTCAAACTTGTTGAACTCCGCTTAAGAAATTGACCTTGTGTCACATCCTGCTCATGCAGAGGGGTTGGTAAATATATATATATACAAGATAAGTATAATATATACAAGATAATAAAGATCTCAGGTGCTTTGGCATTATCCCTTCCAGCTGGGAAAATTTGATGCAACACCATGAAGTCAAGACGTCCAGGAGAAAGTGACAGTAACAGAGCACCGGCACATCAACATCCTCAGGGACAATCTTCACATGCGATATCTGTGGTCGGAGCTGTTTTTCAAACATTAGACTTCACAGTCACAGAAGGTGTTGTGGCTTCAGAGGTACAAGAATTATATAGTCTTCTGAGACTGCAATGCCAATGATAAAAGATCTTATTATAATGGAGATTGTGTGTTTGTCTGTCTGTAACCAAAACTATATCACTACTCAAGTCACAATTTCCTTAGTTATTTACGTCACATTCTCCATAATTTTATTCTTATTATTTAAATCTCAATTATTAATAAAATTTTTCTGAATGTTTGAGATGAGGCTTGATGATTAGTATTATCTGCGTTATTCGGACTATTGTCCTCATCTTCATTATCTGTACAACGTTTCGGCCGATTGCCCTTCGGCCTTCTTCAGGTATTTCTTGTCGGACTCGGGAACCTTCTTGTCGGACTCGGGAACCTTCTTGTCGGACTCGGGAACCGTGATGGCTTCCAATTACGACAAGAAGGTTCCCGAGTCCAAGAAGGTTCCAAAGTCTGACAAGAAATATCTGAAGAAGGCCGGAGGGCACATCAGCCGAAACGTTGTACAGATAACAATGAAGATGTGGACAATAGTGCAAATAACGCAGATAATACTAATTAAAAAAAGTGTTTTACATTATTAATACTGTTGGCCTACATACTAATAATATGCAATTGTATTTATATATACAACAAAATAGCGATTTACAGTCTGAACAGGAAGGCTAATTTGCATATTGATATTAAAAATTTGATTTTAATGAATATGTGCTTGATATTATTGATTTCTAATTGTTTGGTTTTATCTTAAAGAATATGTGCAAAAATCTCGGGGATAAATCTTTTAAAAAATCTATTAACAAGAAGAAATAACTGTAATTTTATTCTTCATTTTCTATTTTAACTAAATAGTTAAATTAGGAAAATTTAGCAATGAAAGACAGGAGTGAGGGAAGAGTAAGTTTCAGTGGTTCTTTTTTTCGATTTTCTGCATTCTTATTTAGTTTCTTTAGCCTTTCTAATTTGATATAATATTTTATTACATTAAAACTGCAATACTTGCACCTGGAGGGTGCATATATGTGCTTGTAAAAACAATAAATAAAAATTCCAGAGGATTACTTACTTTGTTTCCCCTAATTTCGCAAAAGTGTAGTAGACACACTGGAGAAAATTCCGAGGGATATTTTTCAATCCAAAAATATGCTGGAAAAAAAAAAAAAAAATTGTGTTCAGAATGACAATGAGGTAAATTGATTGATTTTAATGGCATGTCAATTGTTCTGGGGTTTATTTTATGCCTAGTGGTTAGGGAATCATGTTCATTTTACATTTTTTTGTGTAGTTTCTTAGGTTTATACACATGGTTATTGTTGTAGGGTCAGTTTAGCTCAGTCAGTAGAGCGTCCGCCTGGGAACCACAAGGTTCATGGTTCGATACCAGCCCTCACCAACTCTTCATATGAGTAGCACAGGGACCTGTGTGGTAAAGTAAGGAGCTGATGGTAAGTGTGGCACTCCACTTCAGACACAAAAACAATCTCCTTGGTCTAGTGCTAGTGAAAAGGGAATAGACTCCCTCGCTGTCTGGCTGATACCAACTTTAGGTCACCCCGACAACTTTACTTATTAACGTATATGAACAAGGCACACACACAAACTGAACACACACACCCTACAAATAACACACACACACACATTTGGTGTTGGGACAAATAATACACCGCACACACACAAAAGGACAACAGGTGATTTTGATAGACAGTAAATTTACACACCCGCACCCATAAACAATCAAACGATATCTGGAATGTTAATCTCAGACACATAAAAATAAAAAAGAGATCAGATGGTCCTGTTAGTAAACAAAAAAAAACATGCTTAGAGGGTGAGCCAAATCTGGAATAATAATTAACAAATAAAAAAATTTAAAAAAAGCAAATGAACAGACGCACAAACTAATGCGCACACACACATTTACACACACACTTACACACACACTTACACACACATAAAGAAGCCCCCACCCCCCCACCCCCACACACACACACAGAATTTGGAAGACATGAGACAGAACAAATAAACAGCCACTAGCAACAACTTCAGTTCTAGTAATCTTCTGTAGATGGGATTTTTTATCCCGAAATATTAAGAATTGAGAATAAATCACAGGTTAACAAACAACACCACAGTTACCTTCTTTTTTCTTTACACTTGCATTGTGATAGCCTTCAAAACTAACCAACAAACTTTACTTTTTTTGTTGTAAGGGAAGATATTTCTCGTACAACAGTCGGACTCATCCAATAGAACACAAAGATATGAATATTCAACATCATTCGTAATAGAGTTATAGTAGTAGTATTCACAGTCAAGTCCCTACTAATCCAGTAGTCATACTGTTGGAGAACTGCATGTTGACTCTATTATTTATATTCCTGTACAAAAAGCAATAAACCTTTTTTTCTGGATTTTCAATGTTGTTTTTGATTAAAGCATAAATTGAATTAAACTTTTTCGCATCCAATGTAATTTGGATGCTTTATCAGCTGAGCTACTACTTACTTTATGTATCTTGGCCTTAAATAACCAAGAAGGGTTGATGTGCCATAAAATTAAACAAACAAATACAGCTTTAATTTCATTACTTTTTGAACACCTTCGTCTAACAGAACTCATATAAAGATATGAATATGCAAAGTTGTTTGTAGTTGAGTAACATAGTATCATTCATAGTCGAGTGACTACTAATCGAGTAGCTAGTCATACTGTTGGAGAACTGTGTGTTGACTATTATTTATATTCCTGTACAAAAAATAATAAACCTTTTTTCTGGATTTTCAATGTTGTTAATTGATTAATTCAGTCACAACATGACTGCCCGGTTTTGTTAAAATAAAAACTAAAGTGGGTCGTCAGTTAATTGGGACTTTATTTCAAAACAAATTTTGAAACACACAAATATATTGATATTAAAAATTTGATTTTGATAAATATTTGCTTAGTATTATTGATTTTTATTTTTCTAGTTTTATCCTAATGAATATTAATGAAATCGCCAAAGAAAATCCATTGACAAGAAGAAATCCATTAACAAAAAGAAATAACTGTAGATTTATTCTTTACTTCCAATTTTAACTAAATAGTTAAATTAGGAAAATTTAGCAATGAAAGACGAGAGTGAAGGAAGAGTAACTTTTAGTTATTCTATTTTTTGATTATAACTCCCTCTATTTCAAATCTTTTTATCTGCATTCTTATTTAGTTTCACAAGCCTTTCTAATTTAATATATTTTATTACATTAAAACTTAAATATTTGCACTCGGAGGGTGCATATATTTGCTAATAATAATAATTTAAAATAATTTTTCCCTAATTTGGGTCATCAATCTTTTTAATGAGGTCAGTTCGAACAAAATAACATTTTTTAAATTTTCAGCCTGTCCTCCCCTCAGATGAATAATGGACTCTTCCATTTTGATTTTCTTTTTTTTTTTTTGTTCTGTCATTGCTGATTCATTCACTGTTTAAGTAAAGTCATTGGGATGGCCTAAAGTCAGTATCAACCAGACAGCAAGGGAGTCTATCCCCTTTTCACTAGCGCTAGACCAAGGAGATCTTTGTTTTGGTGTCTGAAGTGGACACTTTAACTCTTGTTAATTGATTAATTCAGTCACAACAGTTATATATATATATATATTTTTGGGAGAATATGTGTTTTTTAATTGAAGTCGTACCTAATTTTGAAAGTTAATTAATTAATAATTAATTAATTAATTAATTAGGCGGGCATACCTATTAAATGTAAGGCTAAACAAATCGAGAAAAATCAATCTCTGTATGTACATTTCAGCCTATTAGGCCTCATCAGCAGAGCTATAGATAGCTTGACAGTCGGGTTTTGAATCACGCACAGGGCGGTCTTTCTATCTATAACTCTGCTGATGAGGCCTAATAGGCCGAAATGTACATACAGAGATTGATTTTTCTTGATTTGTTTAGCCTTAAATTTAATAGGTGTTCCCACCTAATTAATTAATTAATTAATTAATTAATTATTAATTAATTAACTTTCAAAATTAGATACGACTTCAATTAAAAAACACATATTCTCCCAAAAATTGTCGGATAAAAAAAGCCGTATCATAAATACATCGCTTGTGTATCTACTTATCATATATCTCCAGTATAAGTTGTAAGGTAGACAAAGATATATATATATATATATATATATATATATTAGTTATTCCTCTCTAATACAAATAATTTGCAAACAGGTCTATTTGACTCAAAGAATGGGACCCTAACCCTTTTGTGTCTGAAGTGCAGTGCTACACCTACCATTCTAACACCCTGGGTCAGAGTGGACCTGGGAGTAATGGCAATAAAAAGGTACACCACACTCCTCAGAACAAAGTGAGATAAAGGTTTCGATTTCTATTGTTTTATGGCATATCAACCGTTATGGGTTATTTAATACCAAATCCATCCTTGTAGAAGAACAGTAGTGCTACTATATAACCCATAGCTGGGGGGGTCATACCTTTCCCAAGAGTATTAGTCCAAAAGTGAAAGTAATAGTGCAATTGTAGTTTGAACTTGCTAACAACGATGTCGCAGTCTAGCACGCTAGCCATTACGCCATGGCGACTCCCCCAAAATATAGATAAGTTAACTAACAAGAAAAAAGATATGAAAAAAAAATTATGTACAGGTTCAAATATCCAAGATAACAACAAATATTAATAAATATTATCTTATTTACCAAAACAAAGTAAAAGTAGACATAACAATTTCAAAATGTTAATTGTATTCAGTTACAGTCCCTGTACTAACTACTAGAATACAGTCGTGTTGAATATATATAGATCAAAATATCCACACTAAAACCAGCAGCCAATCAGAATCCTGGGAATGAGCTCGACCAAGGTACATAGTGAAATAGCCCAACCTACTACATAAACAGCAAACAACTCTGGATTCTGAGACCAGATTCAACTTGCTACACAGCTGAATACTGATTACCTTATAAAATCTCTACAAAGACATTTTATAAAAGGTAGGGGGTCAATGCGGAAGGAGATGTCGCTAAAGGGGCTCAAACGACAAAAAAGTTTGGCAACCCCCAATTTAAAAGAAATTCGGAATACAAACCTTTACTTGAGAGAAAGCAATTGTAACGGCCGCTGCAGTTGTGAAAGCACTGAGAACAGGACCCGATATAAATCCTATAAGGAAACCTGGAAAAGAAATTGATCAATACTAGCGGGTCAGCGAAGGATTAAGTCTTGTCTATCATATTGACATGAGTTCTTACTTTTAAACTATTTTTTTTTTAAATTTATCTATACATATATAAAGGGCAGTTGTGTGTATGTATGTTCTGAAATCTATACATATATAAAGGGCAGTTGTGTGTATGTATGTTCGGATGAAATCTATACATATATAAAGGGCAGTTGTGTGTATGTATGTCCGGATGAAATCTATACATATATAAAGGGTAGTTGTGTGTATGTATGTCTGGATGAAATCTATACATATATAAAGGACAGTTGTGTGAATCTGTATGTCCGGAGGAAACTTTGAAAATAAAACAATTAACGACAAAGTAAATATACATACAAATTGGATAACACCAGGACTTGGTTTTTGAGCAAAAATAATAGAGATTTGATTTATATTCGTAAAGATAATTAAAAAATAAAATTTAAATGGTAACAGCATGGATTTTTTTTCATTTAATATTTTAGATAGTAGACATTAACATTTATTTTCAGAGTAGCTGGATCAATGCAAGGTCTATTTTTTTTACATAGAGATTTAAATGGGGCATCCCATGAGGATTCAACTCCCGATTCAATAAGAATGGATCTGCGGGACTAACTTTAAAAAATCCCCCTCTACCCAGGCGACGCCGGGTAGCCGCTGCTAGTTCTACATAATGGATAGGGTTAAATCAAATTTAACGGACCTAAATTCCACCATCATATGTTGCCCCGCCGAAAGAAAAAAAAAATACCAAAAATCAGGGAATTAACTGAATTTAATGAAATTTTCAGTGTTGATATATTAATGAATAAAAGATATAATGCACTAGTTATTTTATTTAAAAACTTTTACATTTTTTCAGGTCAGTTAATTTGAACCACATATCTTTGAGGTGTAACACAAATTCTCAAAGATACCATTAATTACATTAAAATTTAAATAATAATAATCAATTGAAATAGATCACTAAGTAGGACTGAGCTTATTCTAGTAGTGACCACTGCAAGTGGAGATTTAAGCGGTCTGAATTCAGAGTTTTCCTTCTCCTAGACTGGTTACCTAACCAATCTGCCCTACTATTTACCCATAGATGGAGGGAGAATATTTGGATTCATACCTTTCCGTAGGGTATTAGTGCTATGTGAACTGTGGCTACAGCCAGGATTTGAACTCGGGTCGACGAGACCATTTCCGACAACTCTAAACAGTACACCACATGCCTCCCTACATATTACCACCAAGTAGTGCATGCTTTTGATAGTATATTGAAAAACAAAAGAAAAAGTAAGAAGAATGTTTGTTGAAACTTACCAAGATTAAACAATCCCATTAATAACTGGACAAATCCTCCAACAAATGCTAAAATGAGGGCATACGTTGGATCGTGTAGAATAGGTGAAGTGCCAAATGAAGCCGTCATCAAAGACATGATGGCTGTTGGACCCAGAGTTATATCTTTGGCCGTTCCCAATATACAATACACAAAACAACCCATGAACGACGAATAGAGACCATACTGCAAAAATACAACAAAAATAAACGTGGCATGAAAAAAGAAAAATAAATAGATTAAAAATTGAAATAAAATATCTGCAGTATTTCTTTGGTATTCTAGAGATAGATAGATATCAATCTATCTCAGTATTCATACCTGTCTATCTCAGTCTATTCAAATCTATAGATAGATAGATATCAATCTATCTCAGTCTATTCAATCTATAGATAGATAGATAGATATCAATCTATCTATCTCAGTATTCATACCTATCTATCGCAGTCTATTCAAATCTATAGATAGATAGATAGATAGATATTGAACCACCCCATATATTATGTAAACATTTCTTTCTTTTTTTTAGATATATATACATATTTACCAACCCCTCCGCATGAGCAGGATGTGACACAAGGTCAATTTCTTAAGCGGAGTTCAACAGGTTTGAATTCAGAGTTTTCCTTCTCCTAGACCGGTTGCCTAAGCAAGGTTAAAGAGCCCAGTCTGCCCTACTATTTATCCATAGCTGGAGGGAGAGTAGAATTTATACCTTTCCCAAGGGTATCAGCGCTAAGTGAAATGCAATTACCATATCCAAGATTTGAACTCGGGGTGACGAGTCCATTTCCCATGACTTTAACCATTACACCACGCGCTTCCTAGCTTTTTTTTAGAGATATATAGTTATTTACTAAGCTTAGCATAGATATGGCACAAGGCCAGAAGTAGAGATATATAAGATACAAGACTTATAACTGTAGTGTAGTAAAATTCAAATGGCGGTATTGTAAATGGAAAGTTACCATTATAACCGTTATAGAATTTATTGACAAACAGTTCACCTTTCACAGACCAAGCCGTTGATTTCTCATTGGCTAAAGGAAGAGCATGTGAAGGGAACTGAGTTAGAGTAGTTAGAATTTGGCAGTTAGTCGAAGGGGCCAGACGTGATGGTTGTCTGTTCCCCAGTAAGCCATCTTCTCACTGCATGGTTGAACCCTTTCGGGCTTCGGTTTTAATAAAGACAACCAGAGTCCAGCCCAAAGAAGCCATAGACTGCAACCAGCACACATGGGTTAGACATTTACATTTATACCTAAGTAAGTGACTTTACTTCAGGACTCTTCCTTGGTTTACAGGTTTTGACCGCTAGGCATCCCTGACTATTTAATCAGGGAAGCACCAAGTTTGAACTCTCTCTCTCTTCTCTCCGGGACTGCAAACTACACACATGGGTTAGACGTTTACGTTTATACCTTTTAGGTGGGTGGCTTCGCCATTCAGCCAGCCTAAGTAAGTGACATTCCTTAATAGACTCTCCCTCAGTTCTGTAGGATTTCGTCCAACCTTCCTTGCAATACATTTATGTATCTTCTGTAAACTTCTATATTGTACCTTATCGCGTATATCGTGTGTTCTTTATTATATCTTCTTTGTATGCCTTCTAATCGTATATGTATTCCTGTTATCTGAATTTTCTCCACGTGCTCATGTAATAAAGTCCATGTTTGTTACACTTCTCAACTCCTTTGTTGGAATATGTCTGCTACTTTTATATACCCACATTGGAAGTCCACCCTCTCGCCTTCCAACCAACTATAATACCCTTCAAATCTTACACTATTAACTTACCAATTGTGTCCGAATTAATAGTGTATATTGTACTGAACTAAGGAGATATTTTATAGCAATTGCTGTTTGTTTATTAAGACAGTAAAATCGTCCGATGTAAAGTTTTATCAAGTTAATGGATTTTTATTGGAAGATGGTTTGTATGTTGAAGATTATTTAGACAATTATTTACTAAGGAGAACTGCTAAGTGAATTAGTGATATTTTAGCTAAAAAGAAATTGGATAATTCTTAAATTGGGATTAAGTAAGTTGATTTTTTGTATGTTGAGTATTGAGAGGTGTTACTGAAGTGGTGTTATGTATGAGCTGGAGTTTTTTGAGGAGGAAGTGGGGGTGACAGGTTGATTGTGGGGAAATAGTGATAATCATGCTAAGGCCCCGAAACCCGTTTCGACATCATCTGATGAGAGATCTATTAAAATCCGTTCTACACCATCTACATTATCTCTCTAATTGTTTAAAAAGTTATCTATTATATCTTCTTTGTATGTCTTCTACTAGTATACATATATCTGTATAAATGTTTCTCCATGTGCTCATGTAATAAAGGCCATGTTTGTTACACTTCTCAACTCCCTTTGTCGGAATATGGCTAGTACCTTTATATACCCACATTGGAAGTCCACCTAAGCCTTCCAACCAACTATAATACCCTTCAAATCTTACATACCCAAAAAATAGGAATATACAAGGTGTGTCATAAAAGTATCAAGATTGAAGCTGTATTTACCAAGATAGAAATGAACAATGAATGGAACATTAATTTTTTTTTTCAGAATACAAGGTATGTTAAAAAAGTACCAAAAATTGTGATACTTTTTTGACACACCTTGTATAATTGTCATACTCTAAGCTATAGTGGTCCCACTGAGGACAAGGGGATGAGGAAATACCTACACAGAGACACCTATGCATACCTATCTTACACCAAACCATATTTTCTCATCTACTATTCCCATTAACTCATGTAGAGCCTGGAAAATACTTTGTAGAATTCTTTCAGTGAAATTGCACATGCAATAAACTAAAATTGATTTGGTTTGTTTTACGGCATATCAACCTCAGTGGGTCATTTAATGCCAATAAAGTTTTGAAATAAATCAATTCTTAATGGATAATACAATTTTTTTATAAATACATTTTTCTATTTAACCCATAGATGGGACCCTAACAGGTACTACCACTCCGGGTCAGAGTGGACTAGGGAGCAATGGTGATGAAGGGGTGCTCCACATTCCCCAAACCTCCAAAACTGGAACCTCACCATCAGATAGAGTTTAACGTCATTCCCAGGACATGTAGACCCGCATCCACCGCCTTCTACCAGCCATATAATAAAAAGGGATTGGGGCTTGCCATAAGGGCAATAGGGTTGGGAAAAATCATATAGGTGCTAGGGCTTGATGTGACCAGCTGATTGATCGGAGGGGGCCTCTCCGACAGCCCGTCTAGCCCAAGATAGGGCCAAAGTGGGGTATTGCATGTCATGAACTGCTCATCCACCTGGGCTCTATCCTTAAGCATCTCAGGTCACCACCCACGGCCAACAGGTGGCCCCATTGGGAAAGTCTTAAAAAAAAAAGTAAGCAACAAATAAGTCTTACCTGTGGGAGCAATCCGGCAATTTTTGCATATGCCAACCCCTGGGGAATCACTGTCATTGCTACGGTGAGGCCAGCAATAAAATCACACTGAAAATTCTGCCAGCTGAAAATATCAAGAAAAAAAAAAACATTTGCCATTAAAACCTGTAAGTTCAATATTTTACTATACACTGTAAGCCCACTTGTGTTTCATAATGAATAGGTTAGCCTATTCATATTGTAATCAAGCGTAGAATTTAAGAATATAACAGTTAAATGTTAGAACTTATCGGAAGTTCATATGGAAATGATAGATAAGTAGTTGATCCTAATTGACCTGGGAGCAGTTCTCTCATTGGTTGGTTTAGTTATGTGACCACCTAGTCTGTGATAAAGTCTTTGATTAGTCAGATTAGTCCCAGGCGTCAAACTGAATAGATGTATAATGGCAAAACAGTAGAGGTACTATTTAATCCATAACCTGGGGTATAAGGTGATCCATACCTTTCCCAAGGATGTTAGGTTTGGTTTGATATGGTTTGTTTAATGACATATCAACCTTCATGGGTTATTTGATGCCAAAGCAATAACTGTTAAATGTAAGAACTCATCAGAAGTTCATATGGATATGATAGACAAGTATTTGATCCCTTGTTGACCTGGGAGCAGTTCTCACATTGGTTGGTTTGGTTATGTGACCACCCAGTCTGTGAGAACAATTTAGTTAATTAAGTAAATTAGTCCCAGGGCTTCTTACTGGTTGAACGTATAATGATCATTCTCCACGCATGAGGTTATGGGTCTTCAGAAAATAAAAGACATCAAAAATATCCAAAATTAATACTAGAAAGTAAGTAAAGTTGTTGGGGTGGCCTAAAGTCAGTATCAGCCAAACAGCGAGGGAGTCTATCTCCTTTTCACTAGCGCTAGACCACAGAAATTATTTCAGTGTCTGAGGTGGAGTACCACACCTACCATCAGCTCCTCATTTTTCCGCACAGATCCCTGTGCTATTCATACACCAAGTTGGCGAGGGCCAGAAACAAACCCGGAAACTTGTCGTTCCGAGTCAGATGCTCTACCAACTAAGCTTGTTATATATATATATATATATATATATCCAGCTAACTGTAAATACATTTCAAAATTTTATTGGAAACGAATTACACTGTATGGGGTACAAGGTAGGGGTTAGACGGTTTTACTTGTTCATAGATAAAAACTCTACAATTTATTGAGAAACTTTAGTTAGGGACTCATAAAATTGTCCGGGGACTCATTTAAATCAAATCCCAGGATGCACTGAATTAAAAAGCTATCAGCATCACTGTGTATATATACACACACACACACACACACATTATATATATATATATATATATATATACAGTGATGCTGATAGCTTATATATAAGAATTTATAATATATTATATTATACTAGCTAAAGTACCCGGTCCATGACCGGACTAAAAAAAATAGGAACACCAGAGAATGAATAGGAGGGCACCAATTTGTCAACTTCAAATTACCAGCAGCAGCATCATGGCTGAATATAGGCAGCAGTCAGGCGAATTTTCTTATATTAGCAGCAGCAGTTATGCCAGGATTATTGCAAATGGTTTGATTTTTGTTTAATTAATTATATCCCTTAATCAGTAAAAATCAATAACCAAGTTTGGCGTGTTTCTTAGTTAGAAGGATATTAATGGGTATGCAAGATTTTGAATCTGAGTGACCTCCCGTTTTGTAGTTATACGTCGACATGTACATACCAAACTTCCTTTTATATATATAGATATAAGAATTATATAATTCTTCATGAGTTCAGGTTGTATTTCTAATTGTTCTAAAACACACACATATACACACACACACACACATATACACGCACACACACACACACACACACATATTTTAGAACAATTAGAAATATAATTTGATCTCTAATTTAGAGGATAAACATTTACATAAATGATAAAAGCAAATTTTGGTCATGAGGTATACAAAGATAACACAAGCTATGTCACACAAGAACGACATTACCCACAGATGACCCAGAAGATGACCACCAACGTGATGGAGTGACCTAATAAGCAGGGCACCAGACTAAATTTTTTTCATCATTCTCCCAGAACAATTCTGAAAAACAATTTTAATTGTCCCAAAATCAAAATGTTTTTTGTTTTTTTTACTTTGTTAATAAAAGAATAAGAACATCATTAAAATGTTTAGGAAATAAATAATGTTTATTTTGGTCCATTCAGTCTTGAAATTGTGGTGTCTGTGTTTTTTTGTTTAGGAAACAAAACGTAAATTAAACAAGGGAGGTTTTTATTTTAAAAAGAAAGAAAAGATAAATTTTCAAGCCATTAAAGAAAGTCCAAAATAATTTTTTTAATGTGTTTAGGAAACAACAAAACATCAGTTACCATATTTGACGGCATATAGGATACACTTTTTTTCCAAAATTTTGACCTGCATCTTCTACATCGTAGGTGAAGTTTGAGAATTATTATTAACTTTATTATTATTATTATTATTGTAGGAAGTCAATCAGTCAGTCAGTCAGTCTACTATTGGTTTGAACAATGTGACTGGCCAAGCACAACTGAACCAGTGTCAAGACAACTGGTACTTATGGGAATTCAGAATAGTCCACTCATGCATATGGGTGATTCCATTCCCTGAGTCCTGATTGGCTGCTTGGTTTGTATGATCCTCTGAGGCTTCATAAATCCTGCCATTTTGCAGTAGTCTTTGCAGCAAACCAGAATCGTATTGGGTTACGACTGCCTGCTGTCTTGTCTTGCCAATTCGACGGTAATTGGACTTAGTATGATTATTCTACAATTATTATTATTATTTCCTGCTATTGAGATGTCTTGTGTATGCTTATTGCTTGCCTGTACTGCCAAATTGCTTTTATACAGCTATGTTTATGCTTGTGTAATGCACAGCTAGAATATTTTCAACAATATCTGCTTAAATACACTAAAAACTTTCTTTCCTGAATCTGACTTTTTTTTCCTGAATCTGACCTGCTGAAATGGGGGGGGGGGGGTCTTATATGCCTGTGCGTCTTATATGCTGTCAAATAGGATAAATAAGGAAAGTTCTTATTTAATTGATGATACAAAGAATACAGAACATAAGAAATTAAATTAAACCTGATTATTATTGTTTTATACTTAGTTCATTTCAAAGCTTAACAACTACAAGCAAAAATAAAATTCATTTTTTAAAGTTCAAATAAAAATACAAAAAAACGATCCATCCCCTTGTAAAATAAAAACCTTTTTCACAGATTTAGAAAAATTTTTTTAAAAATATACCAAAATGCTGTAAAAATTCATGGAAGTCTTTTATATTTGGTTAGACTTATTTTAATCTAAAAAAAAAAAAAAAAAAAAAAAAAGAAAGAAAGAAAAGAAAAGAAATTGTATATATTCCATCCCATGTAGCTGTATTTCAAAGGTATCCAAAGGCAAAACATGCTAAAAGTAAGACTAGAGGAACATTGAAAAGTAGTGGTATGAAGGGGGAAAAAAAAAAGTCTGGTGTGGCTGACCATACATGTAAGGAAAAGGGAAACCATCTACTCTAATTGGATGAAGTTAAGACAGGGGTCACCAAACTACGGCCAACAGGCTGGATCTGGCCCACGAAGGCATTTTATCAGATACAGTACTTGAATTCAGTTTCACAAATTTCCGTAAACATTTCTGCTAACATTGTGTTCTTTGATAATGTTTTGAAAATAAATATGTTGGTTAAATTTATTTTTGTGCATCTTACGCCACTCATCCATGAATATAACATGGAAAAATAAATTTTGTTTTACATCTTTTTTCTCGGAGGTTTTGTTCTGGCTAGAAAGTATTGAACACAATAATAATGTGGCCCGCACTCGTTATTTTTTCAATTATCCGGCCCACCATGAAAAAAGTTTGTTGATTGCTGAGTTAAGATAATTGATGTAGCGATTGTCTGCCCCTGTTTAGTCTGGAAGAGTTATCTTCCCTTGCTGCAGGTTTTCTGCCAATAGGGGGCCATGGTATTTAGTCAGCAAACCGCAAATTTTGAGTTCTCTTTTCTCCGGGATAGTCAAACATGACACATAGTTTAGACGCTTCTCTACCTGTATGTGGGGGCCTTTGCCCCCCTGGCTGCTATAAGTAAGTGAGTAAGTTTCTTCAGGAACTCTTATCACTTCTGTGGGACAAAGTCCTACTTTCTTTATACACGTTTGTATACTTGTTGATTATGTATTCTTGTCTTGTATGTGTTTCTCCGTTGCTTATGGAATAAATTTTGTTATTATTCTACAACTGTGTTGGAATGTTTTATGTACACTCATCATGTACCCATGCTGGAAGGTTACTTTAAGTCTTCCAACTTTAGTATAAGACTTTAAATCTTACAGGAAGGATTGGTTGGTTGGTTTGGTTTGTTTTGGGTATATCAACCTCGGTGGGTTATTTAATGCCGACAAAGTTGTGAAATAAATACATTCTTAATGCATAATACAAATTTTGTTTATAAACTCATGTTTTTTAATTCAACCCATAGATGGGACCCTAACAGGTACTACCACTCCAGGTCAGAGTGGACCAGGGAGCAATGGTGATGAAGGGGTGCTCCACATTCCCCAAACCTCCAGAACTGGAACCTCACCATCAGATAGAGTTTAACGTCGTTCCCAGTAGATGTGGACCCTCAGCCACCACCTTCTAATACCCATATGATAAGAAGGATTGGGGGGTGCTATAAGGGCAATAGGGTTGGGGCAATCATAAAGGTGCTAGGGCTTGACATGGCCAGTCGATTGATCGGAGGGGGCCTCTCCACCGCCCGTCTAGCCCAAGAAAAGCCTAAAGTGGAATATTACAAGTCATGGACTGCTCAGCCACCCAGGTTCTATCCTTAAGCATCACGGGTCACCACCAACAGGTGGCCCCATTGGGGGAGTCTTACCCCTCTAAGGAGCATTAGAGAAAAAGACATCTCAAAGAATCTTTCTGTAAGTTTAATAAAAGAATCCATTATGATACATACCAATAATTTGGAATCCATTCGATGATGGGAAATTTCTTTCTGAGATACAATTTGCATTGATGGAATCGGGAATTTCCTTCCAGATTTGAAATTAGTCTTTGAGACTCATTTGCTGCCATTGTCTACAAAAAATAAAAATATAAAAAGTCCATACATTTATTTTCAAAACTTAAATAAGAATTTAAAAATTGGTTTTTCAAAAAAGAATTTTAAAATTATTTTTTTTTTAGGAATACCATATATACTCATGTATCATATCTTTCCACGGACACCTTCATGTTCCACGGCTTTTTTCACTTCCTAGAAAGATCCAAGTATTT
This sequence comes from Doryteuthis pealeii, assembly GCA_023376005.1. Classification (NCBI taxonomy): domain Eukaryota; kingdom Metazoa; phylum Mollusca; class Cephalopoda; order Myopsida; family Loliginidae; genus Doryteuthis; species Doryteuthis pealeii. The sequence goes on from CM042166.1 coordinate 67,847,930, forward strand.
GTCTTTCTTTTGCCTTCCTTCATTTTTACTTTGCGGTCCACTGGAACAACAAAATCTACCCCATGAACAGTTCTTTTCTTTTTGGTAATTAACACTAACTCTGGTCTTCTGGTCGAGACTGGAGTGATCTGTTTGTATCTCAAAATCCAAGAGAATTTTATGGGTCTCATTTTCTAGGACTGGTTCTTAATTGTATGTATACTATTTGGTAGAATGGTAAAAATTTTATCTCTCACACAGTTGCATCACCTTTCCCAACTAGTTCAAGCAAGTCTTGTACTCCTTTTGTGCAAGTTTGCTGTATTCACTTATGTTACAAACTGTGTCATCTCTGTCTAATCATAACTTACACTTGCTATTCTGTTGCATCTTATTAATTTTTGCTAGATAGTATTTAGATGTGTACTTGAAATAATTCTTAGAGTACAAGTCTGTAAAAAATGAATGTATAATAATAATAATAATAATAATAATTATGTAAAAAAATTAATTTTGACCACACAACAAAATGGTATATGCATAAACCAGAATCTGTTCTTGAGAACGAAACACATAAAATTCTCTGGTACTTTGAAATAAAAACGGATCACCATCCAGCAAGAAGACCAGACCTAGTGTTGATTAACAAAAAAGAAAGAACTTGTCAACTGGTGGATTTTGCAGTTCCAGCAGACCACAGGGTGAAGCTAAATGAAAAAAAGAACAAATATCTGGACCTTGCCAGAGAACTGAAAAAGTTATGGAATATGAAAGTGAAAGTGATACCAATTGTGGTTGGTGCACTTGGAACAGTCCCAAAAGGATTAGAAAAGGGTTTGGAAAGTTTGGAAATCAGAGGAAGGATTGAAACCATTCAGAACACTGCACTGCTGCAATCTGTCAGAATACTCAGAAGAGTCCTGGAGACCTGAGGAGACTTGCTGTCACTCAGACTCCAGTGAAAGACCATCAGCTGAACACTGATGTGAAAACTCAAAAGGAGTAAATAATAATGGTCAACAGAATAGCAAATTTAGACTGTGTGGTGACAATGACGAAACGGTTAATCATATTAGTGAATGCAGCAAATTAGCACAAAGAGAGTATAAGACTAGTCACAACTGAGTGGGAAAGGTGATCCACTGGGAATTGTGCAAGAATATTGAGTCAGTCAGTCAGTTAGACAGTCTACTGTTGGTTTGAACAACAGCAACTGGCTAAGCACCACTGAAGCAGTGTCTAAGACAGTTGGTATTTATGGAAATCAAGAACAGTCCATTCATGTATTTGGGTGATTCCATTCCTTGAGTTCTGATTGGCTGCTTGGTTCCTATGATGTTGTGGAGTTTCATAAATACTGTCATTCTGCAGTAGGGTTGCAGCAAGACAGGTTCGTATTTAAGTTACGACTGCTTGTTGCTGTGTCTTACCAATTCAATGGTAATTGGAACTTAGCTTGATTATTCTATAAAGAATTTTCACCCTACAAAATGGTATATGCACAAACTAGAATCTGTCCTTTGGGACTTTGAGATACAGATGGATCATGTAATCCTGGCTAAGAGACAGACCTAGATTAATTAACAAGAAGAAAATGTGTTGATATTTCGCCTCGGTATGCTGCGTGCGCGATTATCGAAGCTTTGTCAAAATTTATTGCTAAATAACGAGGCGAAAATAACAATTAAATTTAGTTGTTGTGTTGTTATACCCTACTTTTTCTTCTATTTTCAACCACATTTTGTCAGATTTACTCAATCCTTTACTCCTCGTATTTAAATGTACATTCTTGTATAATTCTCAGTGGATCACTATTCCCACCCAATCATGCCTAGTATTCTACATCCTTCATTCTAGATGCTGCATTCGCTTATTATATGATTAACCGTTTCATCTCTGTCACCACATTACCTACACTTGCTATCCAATTGTATTATATCAATTTTTGCTTTAATATAATTGGTCCTTATTATACAAACAAAACGGATATTATTAGGTATTATCTATGACCAAACTCTAAAGTATTAAAACTTAAGAATATGAAGATTGGCACTACACAATCTTCCTACCTCCATTTCCTTTCATTTGGACTTGTACTGTAATAAACTAAGCTTAGTAAATATCAAGGCAGACAGGCCCTCCCCACTTGAAAGTTTGGCGCTACACAATCTTCCTCCCCCCATTTCCTTTCATTTGGCCTTGTGTTGTACTAAACTAACCTAAGTAAATATCATAACAAGCAGGGCCTCCCAATAGGAAGATTGACACTACACAATCTTTCTAACACTAAGATCTGTTAGTGTCCCATCTATAAGTTAAATGGAAAAAAAATGAAATTAAAAAATCTGTTTAAAAAAGATTGAGTACCCAATCAATAGTACAAAACATCTTTGGCATAAAATGACCCAACATGGTTTGATGTGCCGTAAAATCCAACCAACTAACCACCAATTTAGTTTTGTTCCATACTAAGTACTTTTACACTTTGGCATTTCCATCTTAAATTTAGAAAAAAAAAAAAGAAAAAAAGAAAAAAAAAGAAGAAAAAAAAGAAAAAAAAGAAGAAAAAAAGAAAAAAAGAAAAAATTATTCCTAATGATGACATAATGTTCTACATGACCTCCCTCTCCCCCTCTTCCCCCCTCCCCAAGAAGGAAGAATTCAAACTATTTTATTGATCCATATGCAGCAGATTTTCAGGCGCAAATTCAAATGAAACAATCCATCGGTGCCGACAAAAGTTGAACTTTTCAGCAGTTTTCCTCTGATCCTGACTCACTGTGAGAAATCCGAACCGGATTAAACGTTAGGGCACACATGCCAGCACATAGGATCTTTTAAAAACATTGAATAAAGCTAAAGGCTGGGAGTCTACCATAGTAAAGAGATCCATAGCTTTTTAAAAAAAAGGTTGAGAACCACTACTTTAGACTACATTTTGAAATTAACACAATTGTAGGTAGGCCAAAAATATAACAAATTGGCGGAGATTTTCGGAGATTTCTTGGATATCCAAATATTCCGATTCTTTTATTAGTATTTCTTTAGTGTATTGATTGTTTTTATTTTAGAAACTCGATCGTATTTATTTAAAAAGACGGGACATTTGTTTTAATTAAAATAAAATAAAATATCAAAAAAAAAAAAGAAGACATTTCAAAAATATTTACATTTACTTGCCGATAAAAAACTTGGGGCGGGGGCTGTAAAATATCACCTTTCTTATCGCATTATCGATAAAAACACATTCAACCCGCTAAAAAAAAGATATTTGTTGATAAAAATGTCTTTGAACTGCTAAAAAGAAAAAACACATTTTAAAATATTTACAATTACTTGATGATAAAAAACAGGGGTGGGGTTAAAAATATCGCTTTCATATCACATTAACTTGTCGATAAAAACGCCTTCAAACCGCTAAAAAAAAAGATATTTGTCAATAAAAACGTCTTCGAACTGCTAAAAAGAAAAAGATATTTTAAAGAAGGTGGGGGGTTAAAATATTTACAATTACTTGGCGTTAAAATATTGGGTGGGGGGGTAAAAATATCGCTTTCATATTGTATTAACTTGTCAATAAAAACGCCTTCAAACCGCTACACGGTTCATAACTAGCATGGTTCACTTTTTCAGCAGGCACCACCTAGCATATTTTAAGGTAGGAGGCTAGGACGACAGCGTCCGAAAATCACCAAATAGGCTTTTCCCAGGGACTAAATAGTCACAGCAGAGGACATTTCGAAAAGGGGATGTTAGGAGTTTACTACTTAACAGTTAAGGATTGATTGAATAATTTTAATGCCATGTCAACCCGTCTAGGGTTATTTTATGCCTTGAAGCTAAGGAATTGCATTAATTGTACATTGCAATTATTATATTTACATTTTTTTGTACAGTTATATATTAAGTATTCCAATCAATTAAAAATAATTTGCATACAGTTGTATAGTTTCAAGTATTCCTATCTAATACTAATAATTTATACACAATTATATGGTTTCAAGTATTCCTATCAAATACTAAAATGTACAAATAATTTGCATACCTTTATATGGTTTCTAGTATGTAATAATAATCCTTAGTAAACAATTATAGCTACAAGTAACTATTCTTAATACAAATAATTTGCACACAATTATATGGTTTCAAGTAACTAATAATAATCCTTAGTAAACGATTATAGCTTCAAGTAACTATTCTTAATACGAATAATCTAGTTATATAGTATCACATATTCCTATCTAATACAAATAATTTTCAAAAAAATCTATCTGACTCAGAGTTGAGACACTAACAAGTACTACCACTCAGGGTAAGGGTGGACCTAGGAATGGCAATGAAGGAGTATTCAACACACCCCAGATCTCCAGAACTGGAGCCTCACCATCAGATGCAGTTTTGTGTCATACCCAGGGCATCCCCTCTCTCCAGATGATACAGTTAGCATATTCTAAGCCACAAAGACAGGGCTATTAACAGTAAGTAAAGTAGATGGAGTGGCCTATAGTCAGTATCAGCCGAACAGTGAGGGAGTCTATCCCCTTTTCACTAGCACTAGACATGAGAGTAATGGCAATGAAGAGGGATTCTACACTCCCCAAAACTGGAGCTTCACCATCAGATACAGTTGAGTAGAGATGCTGAAAGGTGTGCGTCATGCGTCCCTGATGCACAAAAATCTAAAAGGGCACAGTAACATCATAATCATATCCATGCATCCCAGTGTTTTTCTTTTTTCTTTCCTCGCCATTTCATGCTAATTGTAAATACATTTCAATAGTTTCTTAGAAATTAATTACACAAGATAGGTTACCAGGTAGGAGTTGGCTTTAGTTGTTTCCCCAGATCATAAATAAAAACTCTACAATTTATTAAGAAACTTTAGTTGGGACCCATAATTTTTCCCAGTGACTCATCCAAAGGAAACGTGCATGAAGCCTCCATGCTTGCTGTAATCCGCCAACATTATACTTGAACCCCCCATCCACACACACATGCACGCACATACATGTATATTATTACTGTACGCTATTCATGTTCACTGATACATTATTCTATATACTAGACAAGAGACTTTGATGAGTTGTGGTGCACCTGTACACAATAAATTTCATTATTATTTTATTTCATCCCAGGATGCACTAAATTAAAAAGCTATCAGCATCACTGGTTGAGTGTCATACTCAGGACCCCACCTCCTTTGTAGAAGAAAAGCTGAGGTACTAATGAACCTATAGCTAGGAGGATGAGGGGGTTCCTACCTTTCCCAAGGGTATTAGTCTGAAAGTTAATATAATAGCGTGACTTCAAACTTGATGTTGCAATCCAACATGGTAGCCACAACACCACAGCGACTCCCTTCCCCTATTTAATGATAGTCATTTGTTTGCAAATAGTTATACGGTTTCAACTAATAATGATAATACTTAGTAAACAATTATAGCTTCAAGTAAATATTAATCTATCTTCTATACATATATAAAGGGCAGTTGTGTGTATATGTATGTCCGGAGGAAACTTTGAAAATAAAACAATTAACAACAAAGTAAATATATATACACATTAAATATTACCAGGGCTGGGTTTTTGAGCAAAAATAATAGAGATTGATTTATATTCGTGAAGATAATTAAAAAACAAAATTTAAATGATAACAGCATGGATTTTTTTTTCATTTAATATTTAGGTAGTAAACATTAACATTTCTTTTCAGAGTAGCTGGATCAATGAAAGGTCTATTTTTTTTTTTTTTACATAGGGATTTAAATGGGGCATCCCACGAGGATTCAACTCACGATTCAGTAATAATGGATCTGCGGGGCTAACTTTAAAAAATCCCCCTCTACCCAGGTGACGCCGGGTAGCCGTTGCTAGTACATATATAAAGGGCAGCTGTGTGTATGTGTATGTCTGGAGGAAACTTCGAAAATAAAACAATTAACGACAAAGTAAATATATATACACATTAAATAATTGAACAAAAATAATGAAAATTTATTTATATTTGGGAAGATATTTAAAAATTCAAATATGAAAATGTGACGGAGAACAAGTACTACCGTACTCATTTAGAAAAAGAGCAAGACATTGTCTTGCCTGCCGGAGTCGAACCCGCGCCCTCCCGAATGAAAAGAAATACAATTCAGGCACTGGATGGATGCGAGGTGCAATTCAGGTGTCTGGATGTTGGCGCCTACATGCGTCCATCCGAATGCATGTGAATTGTGCGTTGCACGGACGCGAGGTTCTACTAATGTGCCCGGATGTTGGGGGACTGAGCCCATAAAAACCAAGGGAGTGGAGCGCTGGGCAGTTAGCAAAAGCAGTTGGCCGACATGAGACGGCAGTCAGCAACGAAGCGCTTTGTGAATGACCCAACAAAGAAATTGATTTTAGTCCAACAAAGAAACAAAACGAAATGGGAGTTGCGATTTTCAGCTGCTAAACATTTTGCCGACGACGGATTTTCAGCTGCTGGTCGACGACGAAGACGAAGACAGTGTTGACCAAAAGAAAGTTGGGCCTGTGAGAAGACGGTGGACTCGCTTCTTTTTGGTCCCCCCTCAGCAGGAACTTGTTGACTCAAATATCTATTTTTCCCCCCTCTATTTTTTTTTCCTTCTATAAGCTATTTCGGCCTTGGATAATATTCGCTTGAACAGAGAGATAATAAGCTTGGGTCCTCCAGAGATATCCGTCATGAACCAAGAGAACCTATGCTAGAATCTTCCAGGGATATCCGCCTTGAACCTGCAGAGATATTTGTCTTGAATTTCAGGATCTGCGTAGTGAATCAAGAGATATACGTGACATTCGTGAACCTCGTGATATACACGGTGAATCTAGAGACACTTGTGGAGAGTCTAGAGACATTCATATTGAATCTCGAGATATCCGTAATGAACCAGGAGAGTCTCAACTTGAGTCTTCAAGAGATATTCACTTTGGATAATGGCAAACAAGTCTAAGGTATGCCCTGTCAGACGTTTGTGAACAGAAATGGGCGAGATATTGTCACCAATCTCTCCCCAGGCAATTTAAAAGTCGAAACTGGATCAATATGTCATTGTACATGGAAGGTTGGCCTTTTATTTCAGAGGAGAACACAGTGATTTTTCAAAGAATGTCAGAGCTGAATCAAGTAATAATGGATCTGCGAGACTAACTTTAACCCCTCTACCCAGACAACGCTAGTTAGCCACTTCTAGTTAAGTTATATAGCACCGATTCCATTTCCTTACGATAATAACCAGTGTGCTATACATTCTTCATATATACAATTTGAAGTATTTAATAATAATAATTTGAAATATGGTTTAGCTCAGTCGGTAGAGTATCAGTCTTGGAACCGCAAGGTTCTGGGTTCGATTCTGGCCCTCACCAACTCGGCTCATAAGTAGCACAGCTTGGATCTGTGCAGTAAAGTGGGGGAGCTGATAGTAGGTGTGGCACTCCACTTCAGAAGCAAAAACAATCTCCCTGGTCTAGTACTAGTGAAAAGGGGATAGACTTCCTTACTGTCTGAGCTGATACCCATGTTGGGTAAGTAAAATGGTTATTCCTGTATATAGAGTGAGTGAGGGAGAGGCTCTGTGATTGGATATACCAATCACGTGATAGCCCAGAGTTTAGGCGCAATATCCAAAAAGCCAAGGCAGACAGATTCTACCAGCGGCACCAGGAGGCAGCGAATTCAGGGGCTCTAAGAAACCACCCTAAGATATCTTCTCCAACACGCCAGTAAGTCCCTTAAACTCAACTTTATAAACAGGAAGGACTTTATATTGTTGTTTGTTGTTTTATGTCTAGCCAATAAATTGTTTGAATTAGAGGAAATATTAATTCCTTTCTTGTTGTTAGTCTTAGAATTGAATACTATACTAACACAATACCCACAACAGGTCACTCCGCTGAGAGAGGGTAGAACTTTGCATATATTTCTTAAAATTACTAATACATTACATAATTCTTATTATGCTTGTATTTAACAGGACTTAGCTCAGTCGGTAGAGTGTCTGACTGGGAACCTCAAGGTTCTCTTGGTTCGATTCCAGCCCTCGCCAACTCAGCGTAGCACATGGATATGTGCGGTAAAGTGAGGAGCTGATGGTAGAAGTGGCCCTCCACCCCAGACACCCAAACAATCTCCTTAGTCTAGCGCTAGTGAAAAGTGGATAGACTCCCTCGTCTGGCTGATACTGACTTTAGGCCACCCCAACGACTTTACTTTTATAAACCAGCAAAAAATGGCACATTGTAGTAATACAATCGGTAGAGCATCCAACTAGGAACCAGAAGGCTACAGGTTATGATACTGGCCCTCGACAACTCAGCACATGAGTAGCACAGCTTGGATCTGTGCGGTAAAGTAGGGAGCTGGATAGTAGGTATAGTGCTCTACCTTAGACACAAAAAAATCTCCCTTGTCTAGCACTAGCAAAAAGGGGATAGACTTCCTTGCTGTTCAGCTGATACCCACAATAGGTCACTCTACTTTTAATGGCCTTCGACAACTCAGCACATGAGTAGCACAGCTTGGCATAGAAAATTACATGGTTCTAATTGTTCGTGTCAAGATGTGATAACTATGTCAACAAAGATTAAGAATTTACGGCAATTAAATTTAAAATGCAAAAAATTAGGTTATATATAACAGAAATTTTTTTTTTAACACATAAACTTGATATTGTTCTTTATATTAAATGTAAAAGAAAACATTAAAAAGTTAATTTTCCATTTTTTAATAATGTCGTTTTAAAATATCTTTTAACAATTTCCACAAGTATGAAAAGTCCGCATTTTGCACTGGTTAGTCAATGATATTCTTTTTCTTACAACAAACTCTTTTTCCCCCCCCCCCTTTCTACCAAAAACTTATGTCACGCACTAATAACTGAAATTATCAATATTAAGGTACTCTATGAGGAAGTTCGTCCCGGTCCCCTGCCTCCAAATTTGCTTACATATAGACAAATTACGATAATAAGAATTACGACAAAAAAAGAAAAATTAGAATTACGACAAAAAACGGTTTAATGTTTTAATAAGAATTACGACAAAAAAAGAAAAATTAGAATTAAGACAAAACCCCCCCCCCCAAATAGGCATCGATACGATAGTTGGGATTGTTATTTGAGTTGGTTGTTTTCTTTCAAGTAACACCGCTCTAGCGGTTATAGTTGGGGTTGAAATTTGATACATCACCGAACAGCAAATTTGGAGGCAGGGGACCGGGACGAACTTCCTCATAGAGTACCAATATTAATTTTTTTTTTTTTTTTTTTTTTTTAGATAATCAAGATGTTCAATATACATACAACTTGATATTATCAAACCTTATCTAAAAAAAAAAAAAAATTCAATTGATATAAATAATCAATTATTGTGAAAAATGTGTGAAAAATCAAAATAATAATACATACTTTATACTAGATATACCCAAAAATCGTCTGCTACTGTTTCTTAAAAACAAATTAAAATTAATTAAATTTATTATTTAAGGTCAAACTTTAGTCTAAATAGATAAATAGTAACATAATGACCATCAATAAAAAAGCAAAATAATATTACACATTTAATTCATTTAAAACGATTTTTTTTGGTCAATTTCAATCGCATTCAGCCATAAACGCTCTTTATAAATGGCGTGTTTACAAAATTAATGTAACATTAGCGATTTTTTTAAATTTACCAAAAATCAGGGAATTATTCGATTTTAATGAAATTTTCAGTATATATTTATCAATTAATGAATTTTACAATGCATCAGTTATTTTATTTCAAAACTTAAAAAATTAATATATAAAATTCATTTAAAATATGAATATTCTGATGTTAAGTTTAAAATGTTATATTTTTAGATTCTAGAAATAAATATCCATTTAATGAATGTTTTTATACACACTTGTACCCACTGGGAGGTACTTTAGCTTTCCAACCTAAATATAACTTTCGATATGTTATATCTGTTGAACCCGCCATGATACGAACGCGCAACTTTAATATAAGAACTCTTATACAGACTTTATTGTCTGTGCACATGAAGAATGACATACATAAAAAAATACAACACAGATAAGTCGAAGGTCCTTTGGAAGTGAGAAAGAGTTCATAAAGAATATGAGAGTCACTGATAGTTGGAGGACAAAGCCCCCCCCCACTTTATGGACAGAGACGCCACGCGTCTAGCCCATCTTTTGACGATGACAGACCAAGAGCAAGGGAGCGAGAAATTTCCGGGCTGCTGTTTAGATACCCAGCTAGTAGTGTCTCCTAGTGGCAAGGAAAGATAACCCTGTTGACAAAAGTCCATCCCAACAGGGACAGACAATTGCTATACCCTTATGGCAACCACTCAATCCGTTCTATGATATATGCGCTAAGGTCTCAGTGTTCTGTGTATGACGATAAACTGCGTCTAATGGTGAAGTTACAGTTCTGGAACTCTGGGGAGTGTGGAGTACCCTTTTATGCCATTACTCCCAGGTACACTCTGACCTGGAGTGGTAATACCTGTTAAGGTCCCATCTATGGGTTGAATAGAAAAATATGAGTTTTAAAAATGTGTTTTTAAAAAGTTGAGTTTTAAAAAGTCAGTACCCATCAAGAATGAATAAAACAAAACGAAACCACACATGGGCACGCCAGTGTGGGTCGCCCAACAAAGACATACATTGGCCGCACTCTGCGCGTATACTGGATGTTGCACGGAAGACCTCATGGGGGTGGGCGATGAATTATAGGGAGCACAGATATCTATGACAACCTTCGTCATAGATATCTGTGCTGCTTGCACGACATTGATGATGATGATATGATGATGGCAGTACCTGTTAAGCACTATGGGTAAATAGTAAAAATGAAGGCTCCCGCGTTTTGACAAGGTTCCTGAGTTCGAAGAGAAGGTCCCTGGGTTCTGAAGGTTCACAAGTTCAACAAGCATCACCTGAAGAAGGCCAGAGGGCTCATCGGCCGAAACGTGTATATAACAATAAAGATGAGGACAACAGTCCGAAAAGTCCAAATAATACAAATTATCAAGCTCATCTCAAAAATTCAAATAGAATAAAATGAGTTTAAAAAATGTGTTTTTAAAATTGAATACCCACAAATATGAATAGCACAAAACATCTTTGGCATAAAAAACCAACAAAAGTTGACATGAATAATTTTGATGTTTCGGACTGTTGTCCTCATATCATTGTGGTATGTATAAATACAACGTTCGGGCGCAGTACCCTCCGGACTTCTCGGGTGTTCCCAGTATATCCGAGCATAGTAATCATCCAGTCTGGGAAATTAGTTTTAATAATTTGACTGTTGATCAAATACAGACAAATAAGGGTTGACATCCGTAAATCCAATCAACCAACCGATTAAAAAAAAACTGACGGTGTCGGATCCTGCTTGCGGAGGGGGTGGTAAATGCACACACTCAACACAGGGTCACGTGTACTTCACATAAACCTACACATGTTTTTTTTTTATGAGTAACTAACAGGAATGAATGAGACAAACATCTTCGGCATAAAATAACCTAACAAGTGGTGATAATCTTAAAATCCAGCCAATCAACCAACCAACCAACCAACCCAGGATTCCATTTGTGTGGGAGTCTACCTCCCTCTCCAGGGATAGAGCAGTGTATTCTAAGCCCCACCGACAATAATTGTTCTATCCTTACTTAGGTGTGCCATCCTTTTAATTCTGCTCGTGGCGGAGGGTTGGGCAACAAACACACACCTCAACCGCAGGGTCACGTGTACTTCACATAAAACCCACACAACTGAATCTCTCGTTGAGATTAAGCATCAATTTTATTAATCTTGTATCTTGTGTATCGCTGCATTCACCCCAGTTTATAATCAAAGGAAAGAATTAGCGATTTTAATGAAATTTTCAGAATTGATTTATCAATGAATGAATTTTAAAATGCATCAGTTAGTTTATTTCAAAACTTTCTGATTTAATTAGGTATTTCTGCTATGATAAATTAAAATTCATTTAAAATATGAGCATCATGACGTTAAGTTTAAAATATCATATTAGATTCTAAAAACATTTTTTAATAACTACTTTACTTTGGTATCACCTAAAATCTTTTTGTCGAAAACTGCATTGGAAATTTCCCTTTAAACGGAACAAATATTGATGTATATTTTTTTCTTTTATAAGATAATAGTCAATTAGATAATATCGAAATGAGTAAAATAAAATCTCCAAAAATTTTTTTTTTTTAGTTTTTATTTTCATTTTATTTTCCGATTTTCGGTACTTATTTACTACTAGAATAGATTCCTTAAAAATGTTTTTTTCTTCTATTCACACCTTCGGTCTTTTGTCTTTTTATTCATGCAGAAAAAAGTATCAATCAAATATAACCCCACCGATATTTTGCGCCCCCAAAAATAAGGGAGGGGGTCAAAGTTAAGTGACCTGAAAAAAATCAGAAAGTTTTGAAATAAAATAACTAATGCATTATAAAATTCATTCATTGTCATTAAAATCGGACAATTCCCTGAATTTTGGCAATTTTAAAAAAAATTTGTATTGTAAAAAAACAGATTTTTCAACAAATTGGGTCTACCAAGGTTACAGAGCCCATTTACTACGATGATAACCATGATACTACTAGCGCCTCCATAACTGGATGGCTGAATATTTGGATAAGAATATTCTAGGGAATGAATGAGAAATAGGACGTGAAAACCAATTAGGTGGAGGGATACGTTTTTTTTTTGTTTTTTTATCCAGTAAGAAATTATTTCTGTGGCCTCTAAATATACAACCCAATCTAAAAAAACAAAAAAAAACTTCCACACCCACAAAAACAAGGTGTGTCAAAAAAAGTATCGACATTTTTTGTACTTTTTGACACACCTTGTATTCTGAAAAAATTAACGATCCATTCATTCTTCATTTCTATCTTGGTAAATACAGCTTCAATCTCGATACTTTTATGACACACCTTGTATTCTGAAAAAAAAAAAGTTCCGTTCATTGTTCATTTCTATCTTGATACTTTCATGACACACCTTGTATTGTGAAAAAATTAACGTTCCATTCACTGTTCATTTCTTCTATCTTGGTAAATACAGCTTCAATCGTGATACTTTTATGACACACCCTGTATATATATATATATATATATATATATATATATTATACGACGTTGTTTGTTAAGTCATTAATAGGTCATGAAGAATCTTTTGCATTTACTTGCAAAAACATGACTAGGCGACTATTAACATGCTCACAATGGGTTTGGAAGTTACCTTTCTGAACAAGCTGTAACTTGTCAAAGTAAGTGTTGATCAACCAACCAATCATCTCTCTCTTTCGAACGACTTATCCCCCCCCGTCTCTCTCTCTCTCTCTCTCTCTCTCTCTCTCTCTCTCTCTCTCTCTCTCTCTCTCTCTCTCTCTGTTCAAAGTTAGGAATTTTTTTAACAAGAAGAGACAGCCTTTGAGAAACAATATCTTAAATTCCTGGTGGTCTCCCATTTAAAAAAATGTCCAACGTAGTTTCCTAATCGAAAGGCAGAAGAAGCCGAAATTATATAATCTTGTGTATGTGTGTGTGTGTGTGTGTGTGTGTGTGTGTGTGGAAGAACGTGATGTAATGTTTTATATCGAAAGAAATGAACTCGGCGACACGAGTTCAAATCCTGGATGGGTGTTCGCATTTCATATTGAAAAGGAGAGAGACTCCTTCGTTGTCCGGCTAATACCAACAATAATCCATTCCTTTGGGAAATACATGAATCCAACAATTTCCCCTCCAGCTATGGGTAAAATAATAGGGCAAATTGGTTATTTATCCCTTGGTTGGGCAACCAGTCTAGTAGAAGGAAAATTTGTATTCAAACCAGAGCCGTTTAGCTCAAAACAATGCAGTGCATGAGTATCACATCTTAGATCTGTGCGGTAAAGTTGTGGCTGATGGTAGGTGTGGCGCCACACCTCATACGCAAGACTCCCTCGTAGTCCGGCTGATACGATAATAGGCTAATTCGTCGATTTTACTCTACCTTACCCTTGGGGAAGACATGAATCCAATTCATATTCTCCTCCAGTTAGGGGTAAATTAATTAGACAGACCGGGTTGTTTAGCCTTTGTTAGGCAACCAGTCTAGGAGAAGGAAAACTAACACATGGACTTTGCCTCCCAGCCAGCTACCAGTAAGTGACATTTCATACGACGCAGTTGTACGCCTATTTCCTCATAATACGTTTACGTATCTGTTTTGTATATCTTTGTCTTAAATGTATCTTCGTCACTTATGGAATAAATATTGTTCTCGTTTTACACATTTATCGGAATGTTTTTATGTACACACTTGTACCCACGTTGGGAGGTCACTTTAAGCTTTCCAACCTAAATATAACTTTCTCATATGTTATATCTGTTGAACCCGCCATGATACGAACGCGCAACTTTAATATAAGAACTCTGTTATACAGACTTTATTGTCTGTGCACATGAAGAATGACATACATAAAAAGATACAACACAGATAAGTCGAAGGTCCTTTGGAAGTGAGAAAGAGTTCATAAAGAATATGAGAGTCACTGATAGTTGGAGGACAAAGCCCCACCCCCACTTTATGGACAGAGACGCCACGCGTCTAGCCCATCTTTTGACGATGACAGACCAAGAGCAAGGGAGCGAGAAATTTCCGGGCTGCTGTTTAGATACCCAGCTAGTAGTGTCTCCTAGTGGCAAGGAAAGATAACCCTGTTGGACAAAAGTCCATCCCAACAGGGACAGACAATTGCTATACCCTTATGGCAACCACTCAATCCGTTCTATGATATATGCGCTAAGGGTCTCAGTGTTCTGTGTATGACGATAAACTGCGTCTAATGGTGAAGTTACAGTTCTGGAACTCTGGGGAGTGTGGAGTACCCTTTTATTGCCATTACTCCCAGGTACACTCTGACCTGGAGTGGTAGTACCTGTTAAGGTCCCATCTATGGGTTGAATAGAAAAATATGAGTTTTAAAAATGTGTTTTTAAAAAGTTGAGTTTTAAAAAGTTCAGTACCCATCAAGAATGAATAAAACAAAACGAAGCCACACATGGGCACGCCAGTGTGGGTCGCCCAACAAAGACATACATTGGCCAGCTCTGCGCGTATACTGGATGTTGCACGGAAGACCTCATGGGGGTGGGGCGATGAATTATAGGGACAGTTGACGAGAGATTGTCATAGATATCTGTGCTGCTTGCACGACATGATGATGATGATGATGATGATGGCAGTACCTGTTAAGGCACTATGGGTTAAATAGTAAAAATGAAGGCTCCCGCGTTTGACAAGGTTCTTGAGTTCGAAGAGAAGGTCCCTGGGTTCTTGAAGGTTCACAAGTTCAACAAGCATCACCTGAAGAAGGCCAGAGGGCTCATCGGCCGAAACGTGTATATAACAATAAAGATGAGGACAACAGTCCGAAAAGTCCAAATAATACAAATTATCAAGCCTCATCTCAAAAATTCAAATAGAATAAAATGAGTTTAAAAAATGTGTTTTAAAAAATTGAATACCCATCAAATATGAATAGCACAAAACATCTTTGGCATAAAATAACCCAACAAAAGTTGACATGAATAATTTTGATGTTTCGGACTGTTGTCCTCATCTTCATTGTGGTATGTATAAATACAACGTTTCGGGCGCAGTACCCTCCGGACTTCTTCGGGTGTTCCCAGTATATCCGAGCATAGTAATCATCCAGTCTGGGAAATTAGTTTTAATAATTTGACTGTTGATCAAATACAGACAAATAAGGGTTGACATCCCGTAAAATCCAATCAACCAACCGATTAAAAAAAAACTGACGGTGTCGGATCCTGCTTGACGGAGGGGTTGGGTAAATGCACACACCTCAACCACAGGGTCACGTGTACTTCACATAAACCTACACATGAGTAACTAACAGGAATGAATGAGACAAAACATCTTCGGCATAAAATAACCTAACAAGTGGTGATAATCTATAAAATCCACCAATCAACCAACCAACCAACCAACCCAGGATTCCATTTTGTGTGGGAGTCTTACCTCCCTCTCCAGGGGATAGAGCCAGTGTATTCTAAGCCCCACCGACAATAATGTGTTCTATCCTTACTTAGGTGTGCCATCCTTTTAATTCTGCTCGTGGCGGAGGGGTTGGGCAACACACACACCTCAACCGCAGGGTCACGTGTACTTCACATAAAACCCACACAACTGGAAACTCTTCGTTGAGATTAAGCATCAATTTTATTATCTTGTATCTTGTGTATCGCTGTATGCAGTTTATTTTAACAGATTTAAAACGATTTGTTTGCGTCAATTTCGACGCGATCCGCCATTAACGCTCTTTTTCAAGGGTTTTAAAGGGCTTGAATGTAACATTCGCGATTGAAAAAAAAAACCAAAAATCACGTAATTATCCGATTTTAATGAAATTTTCAGTATTGATTTATCAATTAATGAATTTTATAATGCATCAGTTATTTTATTTCAAAACTTTAATTTAGTATTTTGCTATGAAAAATTAATATATAAAATTCATTTAAAATATGAAAAGCCTGGTGTTAAGTTTAAAATGTTATATTTTTAGATTCTTAAAAAAAATATCTATTTAATGCAAACCTTTTTTTATTACATCAAAGTATACTTTTTGAAAAAAAACTCGATTGAAAATGTACCCCCCCCTTTTTAAGCAGAAAAAATATCGACGTATAATTTTTTTCTTTTATAAGATAATAGCCAATTAAATAATTATCGAAATGAGTAAAAAAGAAATCTCCAAAAAATTACTTATTTTATTTTTCGAAATTTGGTACTTATTTTCTCATAGAAAAGCCACCGTAAAAAATTTTTGTTTGTTTCTATTCATAACTTTGGTCTTTTATCTCTTTATTTATACTGTAATTAGAAAACTATAAGACCAACTCAAACAAAATGTTACGCCCCCAACATAAGGGGGGTCAAAATTAAGTGACCTGAAAAAAATGAGAAAGTTTTGAAATAAAATAAATAATGCATTATAAAGATCATTCATTGATAAATAAACACTGAAAATTTCATTAAAATCCGATAATTCCCTGATTTTTGGTAAATTATTTTCTGTATGGAGGGCTAAAGTCATTTTGTCAAAAACGCAGTTTAGCTTCATTTCGGGTATCCCTATATTATAGTAACGACTATTCTTCCAAGGCGTAGTTGGGTCGGTGCTGCTGTACGGTTGCACCACCTGGACCCTAACGAAGCGCCAAGAGAAAAAGCTAGATAGGAGCTGCACTAATGTGTTCTATCCTTACATAGGTGTGCCATCCTTTTAATTCTGCTCGTGGCGGAAGGGTTGGGCAAATGCCTCCACACACACCTCAACCGTAGGGTCACGTGTACTTCACATAAAACCCACACAACTGGAAACTCTTCGTTGAGATTAAGCATCAATTTTATTATCTTGTATCTTGTGTATCGCCTCGACTTCTGACACAAAAAACTCTATTATAATCTCTGAATTAACAGAAAGTGAATTGGTAGACTAAAGACTCGAGTACTAGTGAGTGAGTCATCTAGTCCACTGTTTCTCAACTTTTACTTTTTTTTACCAATAGCAACCACACCCTTTTTTTTTATTAATATGTTTACTGGTACTTACGCCTTTTTTTTTTCTTTTTACATTCAAAGTGTATTAAATAAAAAAGATAAAATTGACGTGAAATTCAAAACTGTTTGTTATAAGCTTATCATTCTTTAGAAAAAAAAAAAAAAGACGCTGCGTCTCTCCGTTGAACAGAGATTACTATTGACGTTGTTACAATATTAGAAAGCGTTAACCCTCTTGAACAGGGTTTCTCAACGAGGGCCATATGCCCCCTTTGGGGTGTATGAGATTGGAGGCGTGCACACGGCCAAATTTGAAAAGATAATAGCCACGGTAGGGCCAAGAGGTGGCTCACAGAAAATTTAGACTCACAATATTTATATAATACTCATTATACAAGGTGTGTCAAAAAGTATCGAGATTTTTTGTACTTTTTGACACACCTTGTATTCTGAGAAAAAATAACATTTCCTTCATTAATTTTTTTCAAAAAAGTGTAAAAAAAGTACCAAGTTTAATACTGTATTTACCAAGATAGAAATGAATAATGAATGGAGCGTTGTTTTTTTCCAGAATACAAGGTGTGTCAAAAAGTACAAAAAATCTCGATATATTTTTGACACACCTTGTATAATGAGTATTTTGTAACATATGTATAAAAGGTTGATACTCTAGGTAAAATACGACATTAGGTTTATAAGTTTCCAAAAAGTCACACTGAATTGTCCAATTGGACACATGGCGTAGTGGATATAAGCGTCGGGTTAATACAGTTCTAAGTGACAGGCTGCAGGTTCAATCCTGGTCAAGGTCGACTGTAAAAGAGAATAATAATTAACACAGCCTAACACTTGCAACCAGTCCTGTTTAGCGGAATGAGAACAGTATACTCCCATAGATTGAATAAAAAGTTGGATTCAAAGGCTCCTGAATACGACAAGAAGGTTCCAGAGCACGAAGAGAATATGACCCTACGCATGCAATGGGTTGCACGCATGTGAGCAAGTGCGTGTGTATATAGATATATATATATGATTAAGTTGGTTTTATATATAAGTAGATACGTGATTATGATATAAAGACAAGTCACATATAGGTATATATATATATGTGTGTGTGTGTGTGTAGACTAAAGACATTAGAGATAGTGGATATACATGTATGTGTCAATAGGAAGTCAGATGGACCATTAAAATAAGCTAGAGACTTAGAATAGATAAATAATTGTGATAATTCCACTAGAATACGAAATGTCTGGCTTTACACAAAGTTGAAAGGTAGTTTAAAATCTAGATGTAATAAAAAGACACTAGGGGTCAATACTGTGGGTGGTCTTTAAACAAAGAGATTTCAAATTACGCGGGGTTGACACAATCTTGAAGGATGAGATTTGAAAACGAGGTTTTAGAATGAGTGGAAATTTTAAAAACAACCAGGTTTTGGATCGAGGGCCGGGCAGTCAAGTTCAGATTTTAGCAGCAAGCCAGCTGACCACAGATCACTACAGTAGAAGTCCTGACTTGGATAGAGATGGGGGGGGGGGCTACCCCCTCTCGGTTCGATAGAAACAGGATAGCAGCAGATAGCAGCGATAGGAAAATGAACGATAAGAAAACTGGAGCGTATGCCTCTCTCTGTTCATTTTTTTAATGTGAATCCTAGTCTTGTCTTTGTTATTTGTTGCTCTCTCTCTCTCTCTCTCTCTCTCTCTCTCTCTCTCTCTCTCTCTCTCTCTCTCTCTCTCTCTCTGTGTGTTTGTTAATTGCTCCCTTTTAGCAGGATCTTTGCCCGAGGCAGTATTTCGGACACAACGGGTGGAGGTCCTAAAAGCAGAGCAGACGACACGATGGCCAGAGTAATGCAGCATTTGTGCAGAAATTTGTAGCAGAGAAATGTACAGAGAACACATCGGGCCCGTCACAAAAAGCTTCCCGCATTCAAAAAGGTTCCCACGTCTGACAAGAAATACCCGAAGAAGGCCGGAGATATCGGCCAAAACGTTATTCAGATAACAATAAAGATGAGGACAATAGTCCGAATAATCCAAATTAATATCTAGAATGAATTATTAATCTTATTTTCCCGCCATCAATGAAACTGGGGCCACATTGTTGAAATTCGCTTTCGTCAGTGCTATAATAACTGTAACGGACTGTAATAATAGTCGGGTCAGTGTTATCTGCACCGAATCCTTTCTTTGTACAGAGATGAGTTACTTGCCTCATAACTCTTTTTCGGTCAGTTTGTTTGTTTGTATGTTTTGTTTTGTTTTTACGGCATATCAACCTCAGTGGGTTATTTAATGCCGGTAAAGTTTTGAAATAAATAATTCTTAATGGATAATACAATTTTGTTTATTAAATCATGTTTTTCTATTTAACCCATAGATGGACCCTAACAGGTACTACCACTCCGGGTCAGTGTGGACCAGGGAGCAATGGTGATGAAGGGTGCTCCATATTCCCCAAACCTCCAAAACTGGAACTTCAGCATCAGATAGAGTTTAACATAATTCCCAGGGTGTGTAGACCCTCAGCCACCGCCTTCTAGCACCCATATGATAAAAAGGGGTTGGGGCTTGCCATAAGGGCATTAGGTGCTAGGGCTTGATGTGAATAGCTGATTGATCAGGGGCCACCCGTCTAGCCCAAATGGGCTAAAGTGGAGTTTGCAAGTATAGACTGCTCATCCACCTAGGTTCTATCCTAAGCATCACAGGTCGCCACCCACGGCCAACAGATGGCCCCATTGGGAGAGTCTTACCCCTCTGCAGAGGTGCAGTCGGTACATTCTAACGCCCCAGCCGACAAAAACGCACATTGAGTGTGTAATGAAAAGCGGTTCTGATGTGTTGCTTTGTTAATTGAGTTTACGGTATCTCACGTGGAATATGTCAAGATGAATACCTGCGCTTACCGGAGATAAAAAGGTATGTCTCTTTTTGTGGGAATTAAGTTTGTAAATTCCCAATAAATATGCACCCCCCCTGGAAAGGCCATGAGACTGGGGGCGTACACAGGGCCAAATTTTAAAAATAGGGAGGGTTTACAAGGGGCCAAAGAGGGGGCATAGAAAATTTAGGATTCACAATATATATAAGTAAATATATATATAAATTATATAATATAAAAAAATTCCTGTGTGTATCCCTCCACAGAGGAACACAGGACAATAAAACATTTTTAAAAATCTGTTTTCAACTTCCTGAAATAGGCTATAAAGCTAAAAATCTAAATCTTCTGTTATATTTTTTACTTATATAATTTTGCTCTGTGACTTTGACAATAAGAGCACACATCGAGCTCTGCAAAATACGACACTTAAAAAAAAAAAATTTTTAAAAACAAAAAAACTTCTATGTCGTAAGGAAGATTTCTCCGGATTTTTGGATTATATATATATATATATATATATATATATATATATATATAGGGTATTTTGTAATTAATAATTATTAGTTAGAATAAATTATTAATCTTATTATTTTACTGAACTAGAAGCGGCTACCCAGTGTCGACTGGGTTGAGGGGGCACTCTAGTGTATTGATTTTACTTTTGAGATTTACAAATGCTGGGCATTTTTAAATAGAATTTCAATGTTATTTCTATGTATATATTTGATTTTTAAATATCTTTGAATATAAATCAAATCTTCATATTTTTTTCACAAAAACCAAGCCCTGGTGATATTTAATGTGTATATATATTTACTTTGTCGTTAATTGTTTTATTTTCGAAGTTTTTTCTGGACATACATATACACACAACTGCCCTTTATATATGTATATATAGACATAGACTAAAAACGGCTACCCGCCGTCGCCTGGATAAAGGTAAGGGTTAAAATAAAAAGGTAGTCTCGCAGATACATCATTTTTGAATCGCGAGTCGGATCCTCCGAGGATGTCCCATTAAAATCCCGATGTAAAAAGACATTGCGCTGATCCAGACACTCTAAAAAGAAAAATTAATGTCTCCTATTTAAAATATTAAATGCAAAAAAACATCTATGTTGTGATCGTTTAAATATTATCTTTTAGTTATCTTCACGAATATGAATCAAATCGTCATTATTTTTGCTCAAAAAGCAAGATCTGGTGATAGTGATAGTGTATATGTATTTATTTTATCATTAATTGTTTCATTTTCATAGTTTTCTCAGACATACATACATACATACATACAAACAAACTGCCCTTTATATATGTATAGATAGATAGATTTTCTAAGTTTTGTCCGGAATTACCTTTCGGCAAACAGGTTCCGAAATTTTCCTAGCACAAATAAAAATGAACCACACCAAAACATTTTATCAGATCTAAAAATAAACCTGAAAGTCCTGACATCAAAAAGGGTACCGTAGCATTCAATATACACCCACAGTACATTCGTGTGTGGTGTGTTTCATGTCATAGATTGCTTAGCCACCGATATTCCGTCCTTAAGCATCATGGATCGCCACCCATGGTCAACGAGTGGACCCATTAGGGGGGGGGATTCTTACCCCTCTACAGAGATGCAGTCAGTATATTTTAAAGCCCCATCCGATAGAGCTGGGAATCCTGGGTATTGAGTATGCCTTCAGTATCAGTGTTACATAACTGATGGGTTGTCTATAAATTATGTACGGTAGTGTAAAATTTAAAAGCAATTCATTTGGCGAAAACAGGATGTATATATATTTACCAACCCCTCCAAACGAGTAGGATGTGACACAAGGTCAATTTCTTAAATGGAGTTTAACAGGTTTGAATTCAAAGTTTTCCTTCTAGACTGGTTACCTAGCCAAGGTTAAAGAGACCAAATCCGCATAGTTGGAAGGATAACAGTTGGATGCATACGTTTCCCAAGGGTATTAGCGCTATGTGAAATGTAAACAGCTTCGTCCAGGATTTGAACTCACGTTAACGAGTCCATTTCCCACGACTCTAATCGTTACACCACGCATCTCCAACAGGAAGTATAGTAAGTGATTTCAGTTTTTAGCTGAGTTTTTCGGAGCAAAGATGGCTAATTTACACTCCACGCATGTTAATTTAACTTGGGTTTAAAAAATGTTGGGAGGTTCAAAAATACGCACCTTGAATAAGGGGGATCACTGGAAAATAAATAAATAAATAAATAAATGAATAAACGTCACTTTTAATATTTTTTTCGGTTCATAAAGTAATAAAATAGCTTATTGCAAATAATGTTTACCTCTCAAACCCTCTTTCATGGGGCTGAAGAGATGATAGTCAGAGGCACATTATTCAGTGACGAGGAAGTGAAATCTGTAATGAAGAAATGGCTCAAAGAAGTCAACAGAATTTTACGGGGCATGGACCTTGCTATTGAGAGAAACGGTGACTGTGAAGAAGTAGGGATGTGATCTACAGAGGACCAGCTTCATTTTGATGTATGATACATGTTCTGGTGTGGGTAATTATACCTCCCCTAAACAAAATGGCATTACTTTTTGACTCACCCTCGTAGATAAAATTATGTCGGAAAGAAAGATTTAGGAGTGAATAAAAAAATAGAAAAGTTTATAAAGATTCTATCTATAATATTTCTGATATGATTTTATTTTAAATAATTTAATCTTTAACATTCTAATTATAATATTTCCAGTTCTTTTTTTTTTTTTAAATAATATTAAGAGTTAAATGCTAAGGCATTGACTAAATGTTTAATATTAGTAATTCGTATTTGCTTCAAACTGAAGAAATTGTTTCAATTATGACCCACCATAGAAAATTGCATCGCTTTCATTTTTCCCGCCAAAATTTGTTAAATATGTCAACAAAGATTAAAAATCTATTGTAAAATCATTGAAAAAAAAAATAAATAAAAAACATACGTTATATATTTACCAACCCTCGCACGAGCAGGATGTGACACAAGGTCAATTTCTTAAGAGGAGTTCAACGGGTTTGAATTCAGAGTTTTCCTTCTCCTAGAACGGTTACCTAACTAAGGTTAAAGAGCACAGTCTGCCTTACTATTTATCCATAGCTAGAGGGAGAGTAGGATTCATACCTTTCCCAAGGGTATTAGCGCAAAGTGAAATACAATTACCACATCCAGGATTTGAACTCGGGTCGACGAGTCTATTTCCCATGACTTTAACCATTACACCACGCGCTTCCTACTAAGTTATATGAAACAAATTTGTTTTCTTTTCTATTTTTAACACAAACTTGTAATTTTTCTTTATATTAAACGCAAAAGAAAACATTCAAAAGACAATTTTTCCATTTTTTATTAACGTTTTAAAATATTTTTTAAAAGTTGGGAACTTTTGAATGTTCGTATTTTGTACCTACCTATCATTATGTATCTATTTATCAGTTATTTTATTTAAAAACTTGTACATTTTTTCAGGTCAATTAACTTTGAACCACGTATGTTTGTGAATCTGTGTTACGCCTCAAAGATGCGTGGTTCAAAGTTAACTGACCTGAAAAAAATGTAAGAATTTTCAAATAAAATAACTGGTGCATTATATTGTTTATTCATTAATACATCAACACTGAAAATCTCATTAAATTCGGTTAATTCCTTGTTTTTTAGTATTTTTTATTTTTTATTTCGGTGGGGTAACAAACGATGGTGGAATTTATATCCGTTAAGTAGGATTTAACCGAAAATTGACATGTAGTAGAGTGTGGGCCCTGTATCATGGATTCGGAAGGGCCCATGAGCCCCTAGGACCAGCCCTGCCTACCAAAGGACAAAAATCGTTGGATCATGCTGACTAGTTGCCAAATATCGTACGCTAAGCACGTACATAATTGGGGTGATGGCCACGAGCGTTGTGTCGACCACATATGACCGGTTCAAAGCTTTAGCCTTACTTGGGCTAGACAGACGGTCAGAGAAGACCCCTCCAATTAATCAGCTGGTCACGTCAAGCCCTAGCACCTTTATGATTGTCCCAGTCCTATTGCCCTTATAGCAAGCCGTAACCCTTTTTATCATATATGCTAGAAGACGGTGGCTGAACGTCTTAGTGTCCTGGGTATGACGTTAAAACTGATGGTGAAGTCTCAATTCTGGAGCTCTGGGGGATGTGGAGTACCCCTTTATCACCATTACTCCCAGATTCACTCTGACCCGGAGTGGTAGTATATGTTAGGGTCCCATTTGGTTGAATAAAAAATGAGATTAAAAAATGTATTTAATGAAAATTGAGTACCCATCAGAATGAATAGAACAAAACGTCTTCGTCATAAAATGATCCAACAAGAGTTGACATGCCGTAAAATCCAACAACACGCGAGTGTTTAAATGCAGAGGTGCAGTCGGAGTATTCTTCAGCCCCAGCCTACAGGGCGAAAAAAAAGGTTATTTAATAAGAATAAGACCCTGAGTGGACCATTTAGAGAGAGAGGCATTGATCTAGACCAGGGGTTCCCGACCAGGGGTGCGAGCATAATTCCAAGGGATGCGAGAAGCATCCGTTCAAATTTAGATTTTTTTTTCTTTAGTAATTAATATTATTCATATATTCGTTTCTTTATTTCAGATTATTATCATTACCCTTCATCATGTCGAAAAGTCATTGAATTGAAATACATTAACAAACTTTTTGAAGTCAGCTTCTTTTTATTATTTTGTACATATTTTAAGCACGTAACTATTTCTTGTAAAGTTTATTCAAATATTGTGTCATGAACTTAAATTTGAGTCGGGATTTAGCAAGTAATTCAAATATTAATGTCTGATTTTTGTTTACATATTATATTAGATTTAGAGAGTGAAATATATATGATCTTTTGATGAAACTAGTATGGATTCATATTCTATATTTTTTAAACAAAAGTATAAATTGTAGGGGTGCAAGGTAAGAGCAAACTACTTTTAAGGGGTGCGAGGTCAGAGCAAACTACTTTTAAGGGGTGCGAGGTCTGAGCAAAACTCTTTTAAGGGTGCGTGAATAAAAAAAGGTTGGGAACCACTGGTCTAGACAGAAAGCAGTACATATACATCCGACAAGTTAAAACAAGAATTCGAATAGAATCAAAAAGAAAACACGGTTATAATTTTTGTGTATGTGTGTGTGCGCGCGCAAATACGTACATATATACATACGTAAGTACTTTCTAATTAAAGAACCAGTAAATATAATGACTTGGTAATCTAATAACTTGACCGATTTTTATTCAAATGATCTCAAATTTTAGAAACAACATAAAATTCTATTATTATCTGCGTTATTCGGACTATTGTCCTCATCTTCATTGTTATCTGTATAACGTTTCGATCGATATGCCCTCCGGCCTTCTTCAGGTATTTCTTGTCGGACTTGGGAACATTCTCAGACACGGGAACCTTCTTTTCGGACTCGGGAACCTTCATGTCGTGATCGGGAACCTTCTTGTCGTAATCGGTAGCCATTACGGAACTTTGAACCTAACTCCACGGGGGTATCCTGTTCTCATTCCGCTAACCATAGCTAGGGTAGAGGCGTTAAGCTGTGTTAATTATTATTCTATGTTACAGCTGCCCTTGATCAGGATTGAACCTGATCAGGATTTAACTGTAACTTAGGTCTTAACCTAACTCCTTTATCCACTCGGCTATATGTCCGAATAACGCAGATAATAGTAATCATCAAGCCTAATCTCAAACATACAGAGAAATGAAAATTCTATGTTTAATGTTTAAACACCTTTCCTAAAACATAAATCCTTTATGTAAGACCAAAACAATCAATGGATCTGCGAGACTAGCTTTTTATTATTTGTCTGAATTTTTTTTAGATGAGGCTTGATAATTAGTATTATTTGGATTATTCGGACTATTGTCCTCATCTTTATAGTTATCTGTTCAACGTTTCGGCCGATATGCCCTCCGGCTTCTTCAGGTATTGAGAAGACGCCTCAATGAATCAGCTCATATGATAGGCTATAGTAACCTCTTAAGTAGACAAAGTATAGAGATGAATACAATATGGGGAACCTATAATTAAAAAGGCTAGATTAGAAGAAGAAAACTCGCAATATGAGTCAAGGTAAAAAAATCATATATCAGTAAAAAGGTTGTTATTCTCGGTAAAACAAGACATTAGGTTTATAAGTTCCCAAAATTCACACTGAATTGTCCAATTAGACACAGAGTAGTGGATAAAGGCCTTGGGTTTAGACAGGTCTAAGTGACAGTTATCTCTAGGCTGCAGGTTCAATCCTGGTCAATAGCGACAGTAACATAGAATAATGAGTTATTTCCTAGTTGAGTAACATGAGTGACCCAGAAAAAACAGAACCCAAATTATTTATTTATTTTCCCATTAAACTAACTCTTGTTGGACTTAAACTTAAAAAAAAAAAATTAAAATTAACAGTTTTATTACAAAATGTGTGGGTTCTGTTTTTTCTGGGTCAACCTGTAATATTATGTTACTCAATTAGGGGGTTAGGGTTTAGGGCTAGGGTTAGGGTTGGGGTTTAGGGTTATTTTAATGGGAAAATAAATAATTTAGGTTCTGTTTTTTTCTGGGTCACCCTGTAATATCATGTTACTCAACTAGGAAATAACCGAATAATGATTAACACAGCTTAAAACCTGTACCCAGCTATGGTTAGCGGAACGAGAACAGTGTACCCCCGTGGATTGAATAAAGGGTTGCGTTCAAAGTTCCATGATGGCTTCCGATTACGACAAGGAGGTTTCCGAGTCCGACAAGAAATACCTAAAGAAAGCTGGAGGGTATATCGGCCGAAACATTGTACAGATAACAATAAAGATGAGAACAATAGTCCGAATAATCTAAATAATACCAAGTTTTTATTATACACTTCTACCCAGGCAACGACGGATAGCCGATTCTAGCAAGAAATAAATGTGTCTACTTGTGGTTTTAATTAGTGAATTAAGCTATATGCTTTTACATTGTCGGGGGATGGACAAATGAGCAGGTAATAAAATTCAAATGTCTTTTGTTTGCCTAAAAGCAATAGGAAGTAAATGTGTTTACTCATGGTTTTAATTAATGGATTTAGCCAGAAGCTATTACACTGTTGGGGGATTAGTAAATAAGTATCGTGTTTGACAGCTTATAAGATGTACTTATTTTTCTAAAAATATCCCCCAAATCACCCCGAGTCTTATAAGGTCAATGGTCAACTTTGGGATACTGGCTAGTGGAGTTCAAGGTCAGCAGTGGCCATTAAATTAAACCGGAAAGATCTCCACATCCGGAAGTAAAATGGGGAATTAAATCCGACACACAATGTAGAAAAAATAGAAGAAAAAAAACACGAAGTATTCAAAAAGATGAGTTTATTCTTAATGTCGACGTTATAACGTTTTAGTTTTTGCAACCTTCATCAGGACACGTGGTGAAATCTTGTGAGGAGATGGTGAGTGTCTTGTGGAATATGAGAAGTGCTGGTTGTATATGAAGAAGGGAAGGTAATCAGTATCAGCCGGCACAGATTCTAGGACGCGTGGAAGACCTTGAAGCTGTGGTGAGGGAACGTGCCAGGAGCTAAGTTGACAGGGTTGATAAAAGTGAAATGTACTGATGAAGTTTGCAAAAACCGAAACGTTATAACGGAGACATTACCATCAAGTATAAACTCATATTTTGGAATATTTCGTGTTTTTTCTATTTTTTTCTACAACAGTAAATAAGGTGACCATCACTTGTACACTAACAATGGTAACTCTTTTATAAGTTAACAATGTATAACAGTAATAAGAAAATCGCTTGATTAACCTATAAAGAGTTGGATCGAAGAACTGGTTGGACCATATGACCTTTAGACACCCCTTTTGCGATCTCGATTCATAAGGACACTTTTTTTCATTTACACGGTCAAAATCCGGTTGTTTGTTAACAGACGATTTTTAGAGGGTTTTTTCTTTTATTATAAAACTAACCCCTAACCCTAAACAGAAACCCTTACAAAGAACCGGATTTTGACGGTGTAAATGAAAAAAATGTCCTTATGAATCGAGATCGCAAAAGGGGTGCCTAAAGGTCACATGGTCCAACTGGATTATCATGAATGTTTTGGTAAATCCAAAGGAATTTTCCAATAGGACTTGTACAAGAATCCGGAATCGGAGTGCATTTACTATACTTATTTAACCCTCCCCAGTTTGTGTGCCACACACACACTGACATGGAGAATCGTATATGCCACTGGGAGGCGTGTGGCATAATGGTTAGAGTCGTAGGAAATGGACTCGTCAATCCGAGTTCAAATCCTAGATGAAATTGCCTGCATTTCATATAGCGCTAATACCCTCGTGAAAGGTATGAATCCAACTATACTCCCTCTAGCTATGGGTAAATAGTAGGGCAGACTGGGCTCTTGGTAAGGCAACCTGTCTAGGAGAAAGAAGACTATGAATTCAAACCTGTTAAACCCCGCTTAAGAAATTGACCTTGTGTCGCATCTTGCTCGTGTGGAGGGGTTGGTAAATATATATATATATATATATATATATATATATATATATATATATATTCACGTGAAAAGAAATGGAAGTGAATCTGACAGTATGTAGTATAGTGAGAAATTTGAAAAAACACAGGTTTAAATAAAATGAGTGCTAAGTTTATTAGCCAACGCTGCAGTGTTTCAATCTGTTTAATAGATCTTCTTCGGGGCTTTTGTTTTAAGGAAAATAAATTTATCACAGATAATAAGGAGACTGTGAGAGTCTTTTTGTTGATCAATCCACCTAAAAATACTGAGTGTTTTTAAACCTGTGTTTTAATTAATTAACTTTCATAAAATTAGGTTCGACTTCAATTAAGCACATATTCTCCCAAATATATATATAAGTAAAGTAAAGTTGTCGGGGCGGCCTAAAGTCGGTATCAGCCAGTCAGCCATGTAATCAGTTTAAAAAATTATTTTTTACTCTTGCCCCTTTTTTCAGTAACAAGAGGTTAACCAAAATGTTTACCAATAATAAATACCTACGATTTTGTGTAAAATTTATGTGTAAAATATTCAAAATATTTTATTAATAATTAATAATTTTATTTCAGGGGAACAGAACGTAGTTTCTATTTCTTATTGTTTTATTTATTTATTTATTTATTTATTTATTTTTTTACTCCTTTAATAAATTTGATGATTTTACTTATGATACAAACCCTCAAATATTGAATTTTTAACTTCCACCCCCTCAGGCAATATCTTTCAAGAATAAATTTTTACATCACCCAGAGGGTGTTATTTTATTTTTATTTTATTTATTTATTTATTGCTAGATAATTATTTGAACTAATAAATGCTTACAACCATTAGTTACTTGAAACTATATAATTGTATGCTAATTACTATTCTATATACTACCGAATACATGTTCAAAACTCTCTCTCTCTCTCTCTCTCTCTCTCTCTCTCTCTCTCTCTCTCTCTCTCTCTCTCTCTCTCTCTCTCTTGTTTCTTCTATAATTCTCCCCCTCTCTCTGGTTCTCGCTCTCTCTCTCCCCTCTCTCTCTCTCTCTCATACTCTCTAGCTCTTCCCACCTCTCTCTCTTTTCTAGCACCCCTTTACCTCTCATCCTCTCTCTAGTCCCCCCCCCCGCTGCCTTGCTCTTCCTTTCTCTTCTTTTCTTCTTTAGCCCTCACTCACTCTTGCTCTCCCCTTTTATCTCTAGCTCTCCCTATCTTCCCCTCTTTCTCTCTCTTGCTCTCGATTCCCCTCTCTCCTTTGCCATTTCTCCCTCCCCCCCTCTCTCTCTCTCTTATGCCACTCGGTGAGAAACTTATCAATCAAGTTTTAAAAAAACTTCGAGGGAAAATATTTCTTTTTATTGAAAGGAAATTGGAGAAAACTGTTTATTAAAATTGTTTTATTTTTACTTAAAAAAATTTTTTTTCGTTTTTAAATTATTGAAATCGGAAAATATCAGAAGTTTTATTTGATGTTGAGAGTTTTTTATTTTTTATTTTTAAGATTAAAATTTTGTGTCAAAAATTCTCTCCATTGCTCAGATTAAAACAAACAAAAAACAAAATAAATAAAAACATAAACACATAAAATAGATAAATAAATAAATAATAAATAAAATCTTATAAGGTATATAAACACCTGTTGGTTTTTGTTGACAGTTGTGATTGAAAAGGAAACTGCGGTATATTTTCACCGAATTAGACAGTAAAAATATTTTGTTCTTAGAAAATATAGTCTCTTTGCTGAAAACACACACACACACACACACACACACATACACACACACACACACACACACACATATATATATATATATATATATATATATAAGAGAGAGAGAGAGAGAGAGAGAGAGAGAGAGAGAGAGAGAGAGAGATATAAAAGGGTATGAAAACACACAATATTGTTAAAATGAATATATTTTATATCATTTTCATATCTAATATTGAACAATATTTCGATTTATAAAAAAATCATCATCAGAGCATGTTTTTAATCCGGACTCATCGAGAGAGAAGCAGAAAATATGTGTGTGTGTGTGTGTGTGTGTGCGAAGAGAAAGTGGAAGTGAATCCGACAGTATGTAATATAGTGAAAAATTGAAAAACATAAGTTGATAAAACGAGTGATATTTATTTCGCGAACGCTGCAGTGTTTCGATCTGTTTCAATAGATCTTCATTATGGCTTTTGTTAATTTGAGTAAAAAATAAATTTATCACAGAGAATAAGAAGACTGTGAGAGTCTTTTGCGTTGTCGGTCAATCTGTTTAATATATATATATATATATATATATATATATATATATATATATATATATGTGTGTGTGTGTGTGTGTGTGTGTGTGTGTGTCATCCACAGACACCGTGTTTCGACGTTTCACGTCTCATCAGTGTGGTTAGACACAGCAACTACTTCTGACCAGGAGTGACCCGACTGACTTTTCATCAGCCCGGTTCCTTAACTTCTCAGCCATCGACAGCTGCCATTAAGAAGCGGTGTTTTAACTGATAAATACATACATCAGTGTATATATTTTACGATCACCAGAGAGTTCAAATTTGTAAACAACAGACGATCATTGCTTTATCACGGTGGCGGGGAAAGTCAATTAAAACAGCTCCTAGAGAGCTCTACTGGGTTTTGGAAACACAACGGGACCCGTTGGGTCACACATTGAGTTCTGGTGAAATAATTGGGATTGAGAAAAAGTGAGTCTGCAAAGCGAATTATTTTTTTAAATAAATGCGACCGGAGAATTAAAAAAAAAACAACATTAAAATCATTTTGTAAGATTTCTAAGAAAGGTAACGTTTGACCTAATTTAAGCTCCGGGCTAGCTGCTTCAGAAACTTAACATACAAACGTATTTCACATGCTCTAAATCACTCTCTTTATACTCATAGAGAAACTAACATATATAACGAGGAGATATTCATATAATATAATATATTATATATATATATATATAGAGAGAGAGAGAGAGAGAGAGAAATTGATAAAAAAGTAAAGTCTTTGGGGTGGCCTAAAGTCATCATTAGCCAGACAACGAGGGAGTCTATCCCCTTTTCACTAGCACTAGATCCAAGGAGATTGTTTTGGCGTCTGAAGTGGAGCGCCACACCTACCATCAGCTCCTCATTTTACCGCACGGATCCCTGTGCTCATCATACGCTGAGTGGGCGAGGACCGGTATCAAACCCGAAACCTTGTGGTTCCTAGTCCGACGCTCTACCAACTGAACTACCAAACCAATAATATTGGGAAAATAAAGGATTAATTATCTGCCCTTGGCACCAGGGGGCCAATCAAGGCAATGCCGTAGATTGGCGCCAAAATTGAATCCCTGTCTAGTATTACTTGTAGTGTTGACGATCACAGCAAGATGTCTAATCCCAGAACTAAGATGCATCTCAGCAGATAAGTCTGACTGAGACACCATTAAATTTGCAAGTTGTAGTTTTTTTAATATATGTTTGTATCTTCATTTGTTTGTTGATTCTTCTTCATCCGAATTTAAATGCCTTCCTGTTAATGTGGGAAAATATATTGTGCCGAGCAAAAAAGACCATAATACAAGAACAGTAAGTATTTTACTTTGACTTTGGCATTAGATAACCCACGAAGGTTGATATGCCATTGAACAAAGAAATTGATACTAAAACGAAACCAAATCACCAGAAAAATACAGACATGGTTCGATAAGTCTGCAACGGAGTTAGAAAATACCAATAGAGGTTGATTAGAAAAGGAAAAAAAAGGAAGGAAAGAGAGAAAGAAAAAGACAAAAAGAGGTTGATAAAGAAAGAAAGAAAAAAGAAAGAAAGAAAGAAAAAGACAGATAGAGCAAAGAAAGAAAGAAAGAAAGAAAAAGAAAAAGATAGATAGAAGTTGATAAAGAAAGAGAAAGAAAAAGACAGATAAAGGTTGAGAAAGAAAGAAAAGAAAGAAAAAGAAAGAAAGAGAAAGAAAAAGATAGATTGAGGTTGAGAAAGAAAAAGAAAGAAAAGAAAGAGAAAGAAAAAGGCAAATAGAGGTTGATTAGAAAAAGAAGAAAGAAGGAAGGAAAGAAAGAATGAAAGAGAAAAAGACAAATAGCGGTTGAGAAAGAAAGAAAGAAAGAAAGAAAGAAAGAAAGAGAAAGAGAAAGACAAATACATGTTGATTAGAAAAGAAAGTAAGAAAGAACGAAAGAAAGAAAGAAAGAAAGAGACCAATAGAGATTGATTATAAACGAAAGAAAGAAAGAAAGAAAGAAAGAAAAAGACAAATACAGGTAGATTAGAAAAGAATGAAAGAAAGAACGAAAGAAAGAAAGAAAGGGAGAAAGAACAATAGAGGTTGATTATGAACGAAAGAAAGAACAAAAGAAAGAAAAAAAATTAAGAAAGAAAAAAAATTAAGAAAGAAAGAGAAAGAGTAAGAAAAAAAGAAGAAAGGTGTTTTTGTTTTAGTCTTTGATTCGATTGACAAAAGATGAAATTCGTTAGACAAGGTAACAATCAATTAATGGACTTTTTGCGGGGGGAGAGAGAAGCGGGGAGCGGGGGGAGGGAGAATCCAAGTTTATTGGTCCAATTTTGTCTCTTTTGTTTAAATTCATTTACAACGCCAGTCTAAATTAAGTATATTGTTATATTTTAATGAAAACGTCTCTCTGGGCGAGTTTCTTTCTTTCTTTCTTTCTTCTTTCTCCCTTTTCCCGCGTTTTACAAAAGGACGCTAAGACCGCATGCGTTTTACAACCGAACAATACAAGAGTATCGATAATGTTATACCGGCGCGCACTTGCTAATTGAGCATCCTTTTTGCACCAGTGTTTCTTAAACTGATGATTCATTCACTATTGATTGATTGAATGAATAAATGAATAATAAAAAAAGAAAGAATTATATTTTTTTGAGAATGAATGAAATATGAAGAATAAATGATTTTCTGGCAGAACTTGCAAATCGGTCGGAAAATTAAAACATATTACAGGGTGACCCAGAAAAAACAGAACCCAAATTATTTATTTATTTTCCTATTAAACTAACTCTAAACTCCAACCCTAACCCTAACCCTAATCCTAACCCTAACCTTAAACCCTAAACCCCGCTAGTTGAAATTAACAGTTTTATTACAAAATTTGTGGGTTATATTTTTTCTGGTTCACCTTGTATACACAGTGACCCAGAAAAAAACAACCCAAATTATTTATTTATTTTCCTATTAAACTAACCCTAAACCCCAACCCAAACCCTAACCCTAACCATAAATCCTAACCCTAAATCCCCCTAGTTAAAATTAACAGTTTTATTACAAAATTTGGGGGTTATGTTTTTTCTGGATCACCCTAATTTTCCGACCGATTTTCAAGTTTAGCCGATTTTCTTTTCTTTCGTTTTTTTTCTTCTCATTCAATCATATAATCGGACTAGTGTCCTCATCTAGGGTCTTGTTGTAGTCCCAACACACCGATACGACCATTGTACTCTACGGCCTTCTGTTAAATAATGATGCTGGTTGATTGGTTGGATTTTATGGGATGTCAACCCTTGTTGGGTTATTTTATGCTGAAGATGTTTTGTCTTATTCATTCTTGGTTGGATTTTATGGGATGTCAACCCTTGTTGGGTTATTTTATGCCAAAGGCGTTTTTGTATCATTAGTTCTAGTAGTGTATTCAATTTTTTAACACATTTTTTAAACTCATTTTTTATCTATTTAACCCATATCAGCTCAAATACAATCGAGGGGCGCACAGTCTGCTCAGTTGGTTTTTACGGCATGTCAACCTTTGTTGAGTTATTTTATGCTGAAGATGTTTTTGTTTCATTCGTTCTTATTGGGTATTCAAATTTTTTTAAACTCATTTTTTTTTCTATTTGAATTTTTGAGATGAGGCTTGATGATTTATATTATTTGGATTTTTCGGACTGTTGTCCTCATCTTTATTGTTATATAAGCGTTTTAACTCATTTCTAATCTATTTAACCCATAGTTGGGTACTACGCCTACAGGTGAAAGGAGACCTGGGAGTAATGGAAATGAAGGGGTACTCCATACTGAAATATCAAGAATTAATTAATTTCTTTTTTTATTCAATCATATAATCGGACTATTGTCCTCATCTAGGGTCTTGTTGTAGTCATAACACAACAAAGCAGCCATTTCTCTGAATGTTTGAGATGATTATTATTATTTGCGTTATTCGGACTATTGTCCCCATCTTCATTGTTATCTGTACAACATTTTGGCCGATATGCCCTCCGGCCTTCTTCGGGTATTTCTTGTCGGACTCGGTAACCTTCTCGGACTCGGGAACCTTCTTTTCGAACTCGGGAACCTTCTTGTCGTAATCGGGAGCCATCACGGAACTTTGAACCTAACCCTTTATTTATTCCACGGGGGTATCCTGTTCTCATTCCGCTAACCATAGCTGGGGTAGGAGTTGTGTTAATTAATTATTTTTCTAACTGCTTTCACTCAGGATTGAACTCGGGAACCAAAGATAACTGTCACTTAGAACTGTCTTTTAACCTAACTGCCTAATCCACTCGGCCATGTGTCCAAGGCCGGAGGGTATATCGGCCGAAACGTTGTACAAATAACAATGAAGATGGGGACAATAGTCCGAATAACGCAAATAATACTAAATCAGCCATTGTACTCTACGGTCTTTTGTTAAATAATGAATAAGTGGGTTTATTCATTTTGTAATGAAACATAGAATTAAAAACATAACGGTTAAATGTAAGAGCTTATCAGAAGTTGATATAAGTATGATAGACAAGTAGTTAATCCCTGATTGACCTGGAAGCAGTTCTCTCATTGGTTGGTTTGGTTATGTGACCACCCAGTCTGTGATAAAGTTTTTAGTAAGTCAGATTAGTCCCAGGCGTCGAAGTGAATATACGTATTATGGCTAAAGTGCTGGACTGCAACATCGTAGTAAGCGATTCGAACTCCAGTTGCGCTAGAAATGGACTGAGATAGATAGATAGATAGATAGATAGATAGATAGATAGAAGAAAGAAAGAAAGAAAGAAATGGACTGAAATAGATAGATACATAGATAGATAGATAGATAGAAGAAAGAAAGAAAGAAAGAAAGAAATGGACTGAGATAGATAGATAGATAGATAGATAGAAAGAAAGAAAGAAAGAAAGAAATGGACTGAGATAGATAGATAGATAGATAGATAGAAAGAAAGAAATGGACTGAGATAGATAGATAGATAGATAGATAGATAGAAAGAAATGTATTAAGACAGATAGATAGATAGATAGATAGATAGAAATAAATGTATTAAGATAGATAGATAGATAGGTAGATAGATAGATAGATAAAAATGGACTGAGATAGATAGATAGAATTTCTTCTTGTCTCATGCGAGATGAAATTGTACAAACGAAATGTGACGCTCGGTTAGACTCTTCACTGCGCAGACGCAGAGGAACAAACACTTCCATTTTCTTGATTTCGTTCCTAAATATTTTTGCTGCCTTGTGTCATATTAGCGAAGAGCAGAAATGTCACTTGAAGAAAAAGTGAAACCGATTGACTAATATCCACTCTATTCCTCTCATTATTGATCTCAAAAAATGTTTTTTTTAAAATACAGCAGGAATGGGAAGAAAAAGAATCTATTTTGACATTGAATTTTGTCTAGAGTTGTGGCATATCTGTTGTCAAGTTTAAAGACGAAATATTTTACGAGGGTGAGTCAAAAAGTAATGTCATTTTGTTTAGGATAAGTATAATTACCAACACAGGAACATGTATCATACATCAAAATCAAGCTGGTCCTCTGTGGATCACATCCCTACTTCTCCACATAGGGGTGTCAAACAGTAATGCCATTTTATTTAGGACAGGTATAATTATCAACACAGGAACATGTATCATACATCAAAATCAAGCTGGTCCTCTGTGGATCACATCCCTTCTTCTCCACAGAGGACCAGCTTCATTTTGCTGTATGATACATGTTCCTGTGTTGGTAATTATACCTGTCCTAAATAAAATGGCATTACTTTTTGACTCACCCTAATATCTTATTCCATTATTATTCAGTCTACAGTCTTCATCTTTACGGATTTGTGAATCATTATGTTTTCATTATTCTATATATTATTCAGTTGGTTGGTTGGTTGGTTGGTTGGTTGGGTTTTACGGCATGTCAACCCTTGTTGGGTTATTTTATGCCAAAGACGTTTTGTTTTATTCATTCTTGTTAGGTACTCAATTTCATTTTCAAACTAACTTATTTCTTAAATGCATTTTTTAAACTCACTTTCTTCTATTTTACCCACAGATGAGACTCTAACATGTACTACCACTCCGAGGCAGAGGAAGTAATGGTGATGAAGGGGTACTCCACATTCCCCAGAGCTCTAGAATTTGAACTTCACCATCAGATAGAGTTTAACATCATACCCAGGACCCATCTTCAGTTCTACGGCTTTGTGAATTCTGAAATTAAGAATTTTTTTCCTCATTCCATGTATTATTCTGACTTTGTTATTTTTAGCATATTTCACCTCACATATTCTTCAACCTTCCTATATTGTTTAAACTTCTTGGACAAAGTATTTTCATTATTCCATGTATTGTTGTGCTTTGGCATTGCCCCTTCCAGTTGGGAAAATTTGGCTCAGGACCGCCCTCGGTGGTGGCAGGCTCTCCGTAGAGGACTGTTCATGTCTGAAGTCACCCTGACACAACACCATGAAGCTAGGAGGTCCAGAAGAAAGCAGCGGCAACAAAGCACCGGAACATCAACATCTTCAGGGACAGCCTTCAAATGCGACATCTGTGGTCGAGAATATTTTTCAAACATTGGACTTGACAGTCACAGGAGGCGCTGTAACTTTAGGGGCACAAAAACTATATTATTGTCTTCCGAGACTGAAATGCCAATATTCTGACTGTTATCTTTATCTTTTTATTTTTAGCATATTTTACCTCATATAATCTTCAACCTTCTTATATTGTTTAATGTTATTGGATGAAGTATCTATGTATTAATATGCTAGTACCTATCCATGTGTGTCATGCCCTGTCATCACCCCAGATAAATAATCGACCATTCCATTTTGATTCATAAGGTTTGAATGAATTTGTTCAAATGTTATGCCTTGTCATCACCTCAGATAGATAATGGACTATATCGTTGTAATTGTGAGGAAAGAAAAGCATCAGAGGGAAAAAGAATAAAAAAGTAAGAAAAAAAGAAAGGTGAGAGATAGGAAGCAATGGCAGTTATCGTCTGTTTCAGTGAAATAGAATAAAATGGTATATCCATGTGCAGGTGTCCAACTCATTAACACCTTTTAAGATGATAACATTAAAAAATGGTTAGAAAACTTGAAAGAAAAAAGAAAAAAACTTCAAAACAATAGGGATTCCATTATTTTAATCAAATTTGTTTGAATATATATATATATATATATATATATATATATATATATATATATCAATCCCGGCTGTAGGTAGCTTACATGTCTAGCCACACTGAAGAGACTTAATAAGTCAAAACACGTGTCTGTGGATGACAATATGTGCTCCCCATACCCCTGGGGTTGAGAACTTTGGAGGAGATTTCGCTGATGACCGCCAACTAAAGCGTAAACGCAATGCTCTCCAATAAAAATGGGATGGAGCACTCTATGGCAGCCTTTACATACATACAGATGTGTGTATTGAAACAGTTAAAATCCCCTTCACATTCTGCGGGTGATGATAGCCGAGTAGTTAAGCTGTCTGACTGATGCTGAATCAATCAGAGTTCTATCCCGGCTGTAGGTAGCTTACAAATGTCTAGCCCCACTGAAGAGACTTGATAAGTCGAAACATGTATCTGCAGATGACTATATATATATATATATATATATATATATATATATATAAAGGTTATAGTATTCAATCAACAGGTAAGTTGGGGATGATTCTATTTGGGATCATCTATATCCTCCGTATATCCATAATGCATACCTATAGATTTATACAATGATTATTTCAAATCCTTAAGAGAGCTCAATGTAAGATAATTAATAAATTAATTATATACAGAGCAATATTTACACTTTCAATAAGAAAGAAAAACCTAAAAAAACCTTCATTTGGCTATTATAAATTTATTTCAACCGGTAACTCCATAAATGAGCCCAGGCTGCTAATTTCGGCTTTTAATCTTCCATAAAACTTTGAAATATTTCCCAGGGAGGAAATTCCCCACTAGTTGAGAAACTCCTTGTCTATTCTTTCATTCAAAATTTTTTTCTTATTTAGTGAAATAGATCACAAATTAGGACTGAGCCTATTCTAGTAGTGACCACCCCAAGCAGAGTTTAAAGGTTTGAATCAGAGTTTTCCTTCTCCTAGATGGTTGACTAACCAAGGTCAAAAAGCCCAGTCTGCCCTACTATTTACCCATAGCTGGATGGAGAGTAGTTGGATTCATACCTTTCCCAAGGGTATTAGCGCTATGTGAATTGTAGCTTCGTCCAGGATTTGAACTCGGGTTGATGAGTCCATTACCAACAACTCTAACCATTACACCACATCCCTACAAATGACATGTGACTATAGACCACAGATGTTATGATACGGCCAGTTCAAAGCATTTGAATACAAAAAAAACAAAAAAAACAATCTCCATTTGTATGTATAAATATGTCACGTTGCTGGTTCAGTTTTTTTATTGTTTCTTTTGTGGCACATCAATTGTCTAAAAACTTTTTCTCTTGACGATAACCTCAGGTAAAACTTAGTTGAGAAAATTAAAACGTAAGCAATTAAAAAACAAGTAACAAATATTATTCCTCTCTGTCTTATTACTTTTGTTTGTCTTATAGATATACATATACATAATACACACAACACACACACACACACATATATATATATATATATGTGTGTGTGTGTGTGTTGTGTTAATCCATACCAAATTTTTTTTCTTCCAATTATCTGTTCCACACACCTGTTGGATTCAGTTCTATTTTTTTTCACTTAATATATATATAAATATATATATATTATATATAATATATTATTACACATACATATATATATATATATATAACATACATATTATATATAATATATACACACAACATATATATATATATATATATATATATATATATATTATCGTTGATTGGGTTTGTGGCAACCCTTGATGCACCAATTCTTCCTATCGACTGTGCCAAAAAGTGTGGATGGTCCAAACACAAGCCTTCACCACTATAAACAAAATCATCTGTGTGGGAGTTCATTGTGTGTATGAACCCTCATACGTCGAAAACCGACGGGAGGGTCCATAATATATATATATATATATACATACATATATAAAAGGCAGTTGTGTATATGTATATGTCCAGAGGAAACTTCGAAAATAAAACAATTAACGACAAAGTAAATATAATAATATTATATATATATATATATACATTTACTATCACCAGGGCTTGGTTTTGAGCAAAAATAATGAAGATTTTATTTATATTTTCGGAAGATATTTAAAAATTAAATTTGTTATAGTAACAGAAGGTAATTAAATATGATGTTATTGATTGAATTAATTGCCTCATTTATATTGTATTTTTTAAAAATTGTAAATGGTTATTTCCTATAAGTCTAACATAAACAAATACTCTTGACTGATAAATTATTTATTCATTTATTGATCTACTAGAAAAAAGAAGACGGGGTTAGGTGTAGGTTAGTTTTAGGCTAGTTTAATGGAAAATAAATAAATAATTTATCAGTGAAGAGTGTTTATGTTAGACTTATAGAAATAACCTATATATATATATTATGTATATGTTTAAGTGAGAAAAATGGAAGTGAATTGACAAATATGTTGGAAGATAAAAGGAAAGAAAATGTTGTATGGATAAAAATTATTTATTGAAGTGCCGATATGTGTTTCAACTAAATGTTTGTCCTTGTATACATTTTATCCTATTTAGTATTATTTTAAATACAAAATAAATAATAATGATAGAGAAACATACAATTAAGTATACAAAAGATAAAAAATTTTATAGAAT
Organism: Doryteuthis pealeii; assembly: GCA_023376005.1. Lineage (NCBI taxonomy): Eukaryota > Metazoa > Mollusca > Cephalopoda > Myopsida > Loliginidae > Doryteuthis > Doryteuthis pealeii. Next base: position 67,888,960 of record CM042166.1, read on the forward strand.
GTTACATGTCACTGAATAATATTCACCATAAACTTTCAAACCGAAAGCATCTCTTAAATTTTCAAAAGTTTTCTTTTTCGAACACATTCGTATTCACACCGTTTTATTTTTCAAATATAAAATATCTTGCCTGAAGAAGACTACTTTTTTTATACTTAAATTTTA
>CM042166.1:67899124-67916624 GCA_023376005.1 Doryteuthis pealeii
TCCACACCTTCGGTCTTTTGTCTTTTTATTTATACTGTAAAAAAAAAAAGTCGTCGAGGTGGCCTAAAGTCGGTATGAGCCAATCAGCGAGGGAGTCTATCCCCTTTTTACTAGCACTATACCAGGGAGATTGCTTTTTGCGCCTGAGGTGGAGCGCCACACCTACCATCAGCTCCTTTACTTTACCGCAGAGATCCCTGTGCTACTCAAACGCTGAGTTGGCGAGGGCCGGTATCGAACTAGGAACCTTGTGGTTTTTAGTCGAACACTCTGCCGACTGAGCTAACCCGTAGTTTCAATTATATAACTTATAACCCCACCGATATTTAGCACCCCAAAAATAAGGGGAGAGGTCATAGTTAAGTTAACTATGACCTCTCCCTTAAAGTCACTTAAAGTGACCTGAAAAAAAAATCACAGTTTTTAAATAAAATAATTGATGCTTTATAAAATTCATTCATTGATAAGTCAACACTAAACATTTCCTTAAAATCCGATAATTGCCTGATTTGGGTTTTTTTTTTCAATCAGGGGTAATGATTTAGATTTGTAAGATACGTCAATGACGTCAAAAATGTTGGTGTCGAATGCTAAATGAACTTTAGTATTTGATATAAGTACCAACATTTTTTTAATGTGCTTAAGTAATAAAATACTTTTCCCTTAAAAATATGTCCTCAACATAACGCTAAGCAACAAGAAAACATGAATACATATGTACTAATCTTAGGTACTACTTAGCAAATTTGCACATTAAAAAAAGGGACACATTTAATATTTAAAGGCTTAAGGGTCCTATTTAAGCGACAACCCTGAGTGGAGAAATAGCTTTTTGTATGTAGTTAGTTACTTTTTTCTGTTTCCGGAACAACTAATTTTTTAAAATTGAAATAGATCAGTAAGTAGACCTGAGCCTATTCTAGTAGTGATCACCCCAACAGGTTTGAATTCGGAATTTTCATTCTCCTAGACTGGTTGCCTAACCAAGGTCAAAGAGCCCAGTCTGCCCTACTATTTACCCATAGCTGGAGGGAGATAAATTTAATTCATACCTTTCCCAAGGATATTAGCGTTATGTGAATTGTAGCTTTGTCCAGGATTTGAACCCGGATCGACGACTCTAACCATTACACCATGGACCCTAACTTTAAGAGACAACCCTGAGTAGAGAATTAGCTTTTCGTATGTAGTTACTTTTTTAAAAGATTATTTCCGGAACGACTGATACATGTGTTTCTTTGGTTAAAACAAGTTTTGATTATTTAATAAATAATCAAAAATTGTTTTAATCAATGATTGAGTAGCAGTAGAGTATAAATAAATATTTATTATTTACTCTATAGGGCCGGCTTAGCTCAGTCGGTAGAGTGCACGGCTGAAAACCTCGAGGTTCCTGGTTCGATTCTGGCCCTCGCCAAATCAGCGTATGAGTAGCACATGGATATCTACAATAAAATGAGGAGCTGATGGTAGGAGTGGCGCACCCGTTTCAGACACCAAACAATCTCATTGTGCTAGTGAAAAGGGGATAGACTCCCTCGCTGTCTGGCTGATACCGACTTTAGGCCACCCCGATGACTTTTACTTACTTTTATATAATATATAAAAGTTTTATATATTCTTAAATCTTTCTTTTTGGGGGAAAGAGAGCAAAATACTTGAAGATACCAATTTTAAAACTAGGTACCAACAATTGTGACGTCATATTTTACAAAACCAAATCACTATCCCTGATTGATAAAAAAATTTTTTTCCAAAAATCACGGAATTTTCCGATTTTAATGAAATTTTCAGTGTTGATTTATCAATGAATGAATTTTATAACGCATCAATTATTTTTATTTAAAAACTTTCTGATTTTTTTTCAGGTCACTTAACTTTGACCCCGCCCTTATTTTTGGGGCGCCAAATATCGGTGGGGTTGATAATATTATATAATTGAAACTATATTTTGTATTGAAGACAGAAAACCGAAGGTATGAATAGAAAAAAAGTTTAAACTTTAAAGATTAAAAGAAAAATAGAAAAGAAGGGGAAAAAAGTCCCCCCCCCCAAGCTTTACAAATGAATTCAATGATGCATTTATAAACAAAATGTTTTTTTTAATTTAATTAGCTACCTTTTTTTTCTTTGCTCATATTACAATTCTTTTTTTTATTTTTTTTTTTTAAATTATTTACGGAACAACTGGTATGACATGTGTTTATTTGGTTAAAACAAGTTTTGATTATCAATGATTTGAGAATAAATAAATAAATATTTACAAAAATTATATAATCTGAAATCTATTTTTTTTGCGGGGTGGGGCGAGGAGCTAAATACTTGATTTTACCAATCTTTAAACTTTAGAAAATAAAATAAGAAAAGAAAAAGGAAAAAAGAAAAAAGAAAAGAAGTAAATTATCATACAATAAAAATAAATATACATAGATATTTCCGAATCGTTTTTGTAAAGTTTACCAATAAAATTAAGAATGCAGTCATAAAAATTAACAACAAAAAAAACAAAACAAAAAACCCAAAAAAAACTTTAATTTAATTTGATTTATTTAACTTTTTTCTGAGCTCATATTACGAATCTATACAGTACAATTTTTTTCATTGAATTATTTTCAAAACAACTGGTATTACATGTGCTTCTTTTGTCAAAATGAATTTGGGCGCCACACATGGTGTAAATGGTTAACAAGTTTGACTAACAAACCATTACTAGTGAGTTCGAGCCTCACTGGGTGCACAACACAGTCGGCCTTGTGCCACAACTAAGCAAAGCTTAGCAAAAAAGTGAAATTATTTTTTTTAATTGGCGACTGAGAATAAGATAAAATAAATATCAACAAAAATTATATATTCTTAAATCTACAATTTTTGTATTGGTGTACTTTATTGTATTTAAAATACTTAAATTTTAAGTAATTAAAAAAATTTGGCGTCCCGTTATGGTGTAATGTTTAGCAAGCTAATCTCGCAGATCCGTTACTACTACTACTGAATAGCGAGTTCGATCCTTGCTGGATGCCCCCTTACTTGTAACATAGTGTCAAATCCTACCCGTAGGATAATTCTTTTTCAAGAAATTGAAAAAATGGAAAAAGAAAAGAAAAAAAAGGAATTAATTTCAATAAAAATAAATAGATGAATATATATATATATATATATATATATATATATATATATATATATATATTCATTAAAATTCCTTTTCTTTTATAGTATATATTTTAAGAAAAGAAAAAATAATATGACATATGTATATAAAAATATACATATATTCTTTTCCTCAATATATATATATATTTAGGAAAAGAATATATGTAATAATATAAATATATAAAAGAATATATATTCTTTACTGAGAGAGAGAGAGAGAGAGAGAGAGAGAGAGAGAGAGAGAGAGAGAGAGAGAGAGAGAGAGAGAGAGAGAGAGAGATTCCTTTTCTTCTTTTCTTTTCCCTATATATAATATAAGATAATATCAACCTTTATGCATGTTTCATTGTGTTTAAATATAGGGGGCAAATTTGACACATCAAATTGGAAGTCCCTAATATATAGTATATTTGTAAAACCTTAAAATGTGTGTGAACCTTAAAACAATTAGAAGTTATCTATATATTACATATAAATATCTCCTAATTGTTTTAAAGGTTTTTACAAATTAAGTCAATGATGCAGTTATTAAAAAAAACGTCTTATTCTACTTTATTTCATTTAATTCAATCCGTATTTTTATATTTTTTTTATCTAAGCTCATATTACAAATCTATATTACAATAGCAAAAAAACTTAACTAGCTTAGACCGTATATATATATATATATATATATATATATATATATATATATATATATATATATATTTCACTTCACACAAGCAAGGGCAACGAATTGAACAAAACTCGACAATTCGCACACAGAAATGGACACGGATAGAAACAAACACAGGGAGATACAAGTTTTCCATTACCACCCCCTCTCTCTCACACACACACTCACTTACAACTCTCACACTCTCACTCACTCAAAACGTAGATTTCCTTCACCCCTCCCTTTAAATCCATCTACCTCCCCCTCCCTCCCTCTTTCTTTCAAATAGAAATCTGTCATTTTGCCCATTCGGTATTCTTTTCTTTACCAGCATCGTGCCCTCTTCTTAACAACAACAACAACAACAACAACTATCACCACCATCGCCACCGCCACTACCTTTCAAGAGCTACTACCACCATCGCCACCATCGCCACCATCATACACATCCTTCCTTCCCATATCTTGAGGTCTTTCATTCCTACACCACATAGCTTCTCGAAAGAAGAGATACGTTGCCCGCTATATATTTTTATCTTGGGAACCAAAATAGAGAAATACAGAGATTGATAGAGAGAGAAAGAGAAAGAGAAAGAGAGAAAGAAATAGAGAGTGAGGGAGAGAGAATAGAATGTAACTTTTAAGGAGGGTTGGAGATTTTTAGTATAGACATGAGAGAGTGAGTAAGAGAGAGAAAACGGAGAGAGAGAGAGAGAGAGGGAGAGAGAGAGAGAGGGGGAGAGAGAGTAGAATGTAACTTTTAAGGAGGGTTGGAGATTTTTAGTATGGACGTGAGAGAGTGAGCAAGAGAGAGAAAACGGGAGAGAGAGAGAGAGAGAGAGAGAGAGAGAATCTAACATCTAGGGAGGGTTGGAGATTTTTAGTATCGACGTATGAGAGGGAGAGAAGAGAGAAGGCGAGAGAGAGAAACATAGAATCTAACTTTTAAGGAGGGTTAGAGATTTTTAATATAGACGTAAGAGAGAGAGAGAGAGAGAGAGAGAGAGAGAGAGAGAGAGAGAGCGTAGAATCTAACTTTTAAGGAGGGTTAGAGATTTTTAGCTTATACGTGAGAGAGTGAGTAAGCGATAGAGAGTGAGAATTAGAATCTTTTAAGGAGGGTTGGAGATTTTTAGTATAGACCCGAGAGAGTGAGTGAGTGAATGTGTGAGTGAGAGAGAGAGAATCAAGTAACTGCCACTACCTCTCTAGATTAGCTCCCTCCTCTCTCATTCTTTTTCTTTCGTTCTCTCTTTTCTTCTTCTTTTCTCCGTACTGTGCTCGTCTGAGTGCGTGCTAGTGTGTGGTTCGGGTTGAAAATGTCCTTATTCTGGCCTCGTCTAGCTTGCTGACTGTTAAAATATAATACTTGAGAAAGATAGGCTACCAGGCAGGCAGAAATTGCTAGCTGAAGCAAGTCACAAGCATGCCTGTCTGCCCGGCTCTACGACTAACAAACATATCTTATTTGATAACATAATAATTCAACGATAATCTTTATTTTTATTTCGTGATACTATTAAAATCATTGCCCATAAAAAGTAAAACTTATTTATTTATCATTGTCAATAAACACTTTGACGCAAGTTTCAATTATATTATATATATATATAATATATATATATATATATATATATATATATATATATATATATATATGAGTATATTTTGAGGGCTTTTTTCTGGCGTTTAATGTATATATATTTGATTTAAACACTTAAGAGAATTAAGAATTTTTGCACAACTATACAGCATTTAAATTCAAATTTGTAGATAAAATGATCGCATATTTAGTATTCCTGACGTTACCAATTGTAAGAGTAAGTTTAATTATGTCTTAAATAAATAGATAAGTAAATAAATAAATATGCTTATTACATAGAGATTAAAGATTAAATCGTATTAAAAAAAACTTTTTGTTTTAATTCATCTTAAGTGCTATTAGATATTATCTATTAACACATTGATGTGTGTTGCGTAAACAAAAATTAGTATTTTCTTTTTTGATATTAAAACAAACAAACAAACAAACATACAATTTATTACAATGTAATAAAAATGAACGCATTGAGATAAATAAATACGTGCAAATTATGTGGAATAAATTCGACATTTCCATGAGACGTAACTACGTGTTTTGTAAGTAAAACTCACGGGCGCGCGCACCTGTGTGTCTGTGTGTCTGTGTGTCTGTGTGTTCGTGTGTGTGTCTCTCTTTCTCTTTCGGCGTTTGTGTGTCTGTGTGTCTGAAAGTGAAATATGTGTCTATTCACATGTGTTTGGTGAGAAAAAGGAAGAAAGGAAGAAGAAATCAAAACGCCCGAATGAAAGGGCGCAGTAAAAGCGGTGAAAAGAAAGAAAGAAAGGAAGGAAGGAGGGGGTGAGCGATGAATGAAAAAGAGCGAATGAAAGAAAAAAAGAGCGTGAGAAAAGAACCAAAAGAAGAGGTGAGTAAAATAAAGGGGGAGATTAGAGATAGATAGATTGATAGAGAGAGAGAGAGAGAGAGAGAGAGAGAGAGAGAGAGAGAGAGAGAGAAAGGAAGGAAAATTAAAAATAGGGTGAAAAAAATGAGAATAACGGTAAAGGAAATGTATGAAAGAGAAAGGGTGGAAAAGGAGTAAGAGAAAAGAGAGAGAGAGAGAGAGAGAGAGAGAGAGAGAGAGAGAGAGAGAGAGAGAGGGTGGAAAGGGTAAGAGAAGAGAGAGGGAGAAAGAGAGAATGAACGAAAAAGGAGGGTGGAAAAGGGGTAAAATGAGATAAAGAAAGAGAAAGGGTGGAAAAAGAAAGAAAAAGGTGGTACAAGAAGAAAGAGAAAAGAAAGAAAGGATGTAAACAAAAAGAATGAGAGAAAGAAGGAAAGAGGCAATAAAAGAAAAGAATAAGAAAAGAGGGTTGTAAAAAAAAGAAAGAATGAAATAAAGGAGAAATAATATAGAACGAACGAGAAAGAAGGAACGAAAGAATGGAATGATAAAAAAGAATGGAATAATGGAATAATAAAAAAAAAGAAGTTTAGAAAAAAAAGGGAGGAAGACATTAAAAAAGAAAGAAAGAAAGAAAGAAAGAAAGAAAGAGAAAGAGAAAGAGAGCGCGAGAGCGAGAGCGAATGAAAGAGTGAGTGAGACGTAGAGAGCGAGCGAGAGAGAAGAGGACGGGTGGGTTGAGTTTTGGGTTAGACCTGGTAGGGTCGGAAACACGGGTGAAAGAAAGAAGGAACAGAAAGAGAGAAAGAGAGAAAAAAAATGAAAAGCATTGCTGGGAAGAAGCATCAGCCACAGACGCACACACACACACACATACACAAGAACGCACACACATAGAAAAGCACACACACGCACATACAGAAAGATAGGTACGCGCTCACTCTCTCACTCACACACATACAGACACAGGCACTTGTACGTTAACACATGCGCGCACTCTCACATAGATACGCACACACGCTAGCGCGCGCACTCCCTCACAGCAAAACACACACACACACACAGTGAAATACATACACACATACACACACTTACTCACACGCGCGCGCCTTGTATACGATCATCCTTCGTTACGTTAGCATTAAGAGTTGCTACCGTCACTACTTCCAAGTTGTGTATATAGCAAAAAGATCTCTTTTATAGAGAAAGACACACACACAGCAGAAGCCGCCATAAACTCTCATATTGTCGGTTCGTTCGGGGAAGAGCTCGTTCTAACCAACAAATTACAGCGGTATTTTAAAATAATTCGCTTAAGTCAAAAAAAGAAAAAAAAAAAGAAAGAAAGACAAATCCTGTATATATTATTATCATCATCATCATACTCATATAATACATCCCCCCCTCTTTCTTTATCTATTACTCTATCTCTATCTTTCTCTCATTTTTTGAAAAAAAATCACTCATTCACTTTATATATGTATCTCTGTCTCTTTACATCCCCGGCTGTACGAGTTCAATCTCAACCGTGAACAAACAAACAAAAAAAAAAAAAAAAAAAAAAAAGAGAGAGAGAAAGAGAAAGAAAGTAACAACAGCCTGGACAAGTGCTCGTCTTCACGTGTAGGGAGATGTCTATTTTTTTTCTTCTTACACCTGTGAAAGATAATTAACTGCAACAACAGTAATAATAATAACGTTAATAATAATAATAGCAATAAGACTTGTTAGTAATAATTTTAATTTATAATTATTAATTCTGATAATCATGTTAATTGTTTTTTAAATGACCATAAAGAAAAAAAAATCCCATGTTTCTCTCTCTCTCTTATATTGAAGAATAATGTTGGCTGACTTACCAACACTTGATTCTCCTTCTTCCTTAACAACGGATTCTGAAAATGTTTTAAACTGAGGAAAAATTATTGGGGACCATTAAGCAGCTTACTACTTTTACTGCTAATAAAATTTGTTATTACTTCTACTAAAACGAAGAAAAAAAGGACTTGTTTATATAATCCACTCGGGAGTAATAAAAAAACTCATCTCGGGCACTGAACAGCCCAGAAACGGACATTAAAATTAGAGCGAAAACTTAACTGGTGAGTTAGTTTGTTTTCTGTTTGTTTTTAAAAAAATGCATCTATAATAATAACATGCATGTGTTTCAAATTATTAGATAATACAAAATGATCAGTGTGCACATCGTATCTGGTATTTATTTCTATATATATATAAACCATGCTTTAATATTTATCTATTATTGCATGTATATATCTATAATTTTCTTTTCTTCTAAATTTAACACTTAAAAAGTAAATACTAGTTTTTTTTTTGGTTAGTTGGTACGGGTTAAACTAAGAGATAAACATAAAAACAGTATTTTTTTTAAGAAGTAGGGTTTAAAAAGTTAGATGAATTACTTATCTATCTTTATATTTTAAATTAGTGATTATTTCTGTTTATTTTAATTTAAAAAATGCCCAAAAAAAGAGAGAATATTAACAGTTACTTTTTCAATATCTTATTAGTGGCGGGATGTCACACCCTAAGATTTGTCTCTCTCTCCTGTTGTGCTTTTTCGAGTTGAATATTTATATCCATTTATTAACAATTAAATCGTAAAAGACTGGAACTGAAACATTTAATCGTCGATCATATTCATTAGAAATGTTTTGATGCTAAAATTTTTGTTTTTTGCAATTATTTATATTGTGTTGTTTACGTTCTTTCTCTAAAAAATATAATCCAGTGTAAAAGTTCATATACCCTTTTTTTTTTCTAAAACACTTTCAACCCCACAACTAAAACACCCGGTTTACTAAAAGTAATTTTAATACTTCTTATTTATTACTTATAAGATTATATTGCTTATATTTATATATATATATTTATATACATATATTTTATGATTAAAAATAATAATAAAATAAATCACTTTAGGGAAACGATTATTAATTTGAGGGTATCTATTTAATAAATGATTTGATTTTAGTAATAATTAATTAATAATTCTTATTTATTAAGATTGTTTATATATATATTTATATGTGTTTTTATATATATGTTATAATTGAAAAATAATAATAGAATATATCACTCTAGGGAAATTATCATTAATTTGAGGGTACGTATTTGATAATTTAATAAATGATTTGATTTTAGTAAAAGTATTTTTAAATAATTCTTATATATTACTTATACAATTATATTGCTCATATATATATATATATATATATATATATATATATATATTATAATTGAAAAATAATTATAAAAAATAAATCACTTTAGGGAAATTGTCATTAATTTGAGATTATTTAATAAATGATTTGATTTTTAAAATTAATTATCTAGTATAGTTGCGTACAAATTAGATATTAATGTACTATCTACAATTTTTATTTGATTTTATTTGTTGAGATTGTGTATATAAACTAAACAATTATATGAAATGGTGTAAAATGTTTTATTTAATAATATAATTGTGACATTTCGAGGAAAGTATATTGACTGAGTTTGGGTTTTTATTTTCCATGCTTGGGGGGAAAAATAGGAAGAAGAAAAACCATTGACAAAATAAATAATGAATATCTTTTCTTCTTTTTTTACCTTCATCTTCCTCCTTTTTTTCCCCTCTTCTTGTCTGTTTGTTGTCTATCAATTAGATAAGATTATAAAAACAATTGTGACTAAGGCGGTTAAAATAATTATACTGACGATTTAATAGCATTTCCATTTAAGCCACGATCATAATCTTCGTTATTGTTATTTTTATTATCATCGTTTTTATTTTTATTTTATTTTATATAACACCCCATGTTTGAATCGCTGTTTTCAAAAATAAAATTAATGTAAGAGAGGAAAGAAAGAAAACAAGACGACAAAAAACGAGAGATAAATAATAAATAATAATAATGATAGTAATAATAATGATGATGATAATAATAAGAGGTTGGAAGAAGAAGGAAGATACTTTCGACTTTCTTATTGTTTAAAAAAAGGCTATTATATCCACACGTTGAGATATAGTTAGTTCTTTTCCCTTTTTTTTATTGTGAATTAGGGTAGACTAGAGCTCTATTTTTTGTATAGATATTAATAAAATCAAATCATTTAATTTATTGTTTTTATTTTTCTATTTACCGACTACTGCTTCCTTCTTCTGGTGATCATAAAAGCTAAAATGTGATATTGTCATTTTCATTTAAGAATATTTGAATATAATAAATAACAATAATTGTTATATCATTATTATTAACATTAAAAATAAAAAGCTTATCTCTACTCTTATTTTTAAAGACATAACTTTCAACTTAAAATTAATTAAAAAGTTTACTGATTTTCTGATAAATACAATAATTATCATTTATTTATTTTTATTTATTATAATAGATAAAAATATAATTTTAAAATGTATCAATTGTCAGTTCTGAGTTTGTCCAAGGCAGAAATTTAAAAAAAGTTTTTATTTATTTTATTTAAAAGCAAAACAAAACTAGTGACTTTATATTGTATAAATAAATAACGTAATATACTTTTCAATAAGGTATATTTTTGTTTTATTTACTGTTATGTTACCATGTTGATTATTATTATTATTATTATTATTATTATTATTATTATTATTATTTTTGTAAAGATTAGATGTTTATCTCTCTATCTACTCTAAATAAATACTATAATTGAGTAAAGTATTTTGAGTTTAAAAAAACAAACAAACAAGAAGATATCTAAAAAAAAAATAAATAAAATAAATAAAGGGTGTTGTGTTGTTACATGAAAAAAGTTAAATAGTTTTAATGTATTTTTGAAGTTACTGAAATAATCCGTGGGTATTTTATATTTGATTTTTTTCAAAATTCCAAATAATTGTGATTTGATTTACGTAAACATGTTTTGTAATATTTAATGTTTAGTCATTTTTTTCTTCTCCACAATTTCTACTTGTCTTTCATTTTTTCCCACAAAATATTATTTTTTCTTGTTTTTTTTATTTATTCAGATCCCAAATTGAAATAAAAACGTTTACTTTTAACTTAATCAATCCCCAATTCTTTATAATAATAAAGATTTATTGTATATTGTATGTCTAAAATCAAAACCTGTCCTTGATGAGTCTGTTCTACAAAACAAAAAAATGATGGGTTATTTTTCCTAAGGAAAGTCTCAGTAAGAACCTCTTATTTTTAGGGCCATCTAAATAGATAAAATATTTCCCTAAACCATTTAAAGGGATCCTAATGATTTAATGGTGATATTAATGCTAATAATCTTTAGACTAGAGGTAGAGACAGACCGTGTTTTGTTTCTAATAATTGCTATCAGTGTTCAGTATTTTCCCAAAACCTCATCGTCACCCATTTTAGCAAAAGCGCGGCAGTTATAAAGCGAAGAAGATTGTCTTCATCATTCTATTTCATCCAACGTGTTTTTCCATTTTTTTTAAACTCCTTCTTTTACTCCGTAATAATTAATTATTTAATTCACTATTCAACACATTTCATGAATATTCATTACTTATATATATATATATATATAATATATATATATATATATATATCTATCTTTTATTAGCAAACTTTTATTATTCTTTTTTATAGTTATAATTTTATATATAACATTTTTATTCGAAAATATATGTAGATTTTTTTGTTAAACACGAGGTCGTTTTCTTTTAGTTTTCTTATAAGCTATTTTGTTAATATTTGTGAGGGATTTGTTTTTATATATAATATATATGGTATATATTCGTAAAATGTCATTCAACACATGTATTTAGTAATAAACACAGTTTGAATTAGTGCTATCAACAATAGTGTTATTGTTTTATATTAAATTTTGATAAATACATTTTTTAATATTTAATAAAAATAATGCTCCTATATTTTAGTAAGTTTTACACATGCATACCCCTAATATGCATACATGTGTGAGGTAGGAATATATACTATATATTCCTATATATATATATTATATAGTATGTCATGTATATGTATGTATATATGTATGTCTGTATATGTATGTATGTATGTCTATATGTGTATTTATATGTGTATATATATATATATATATATATATATATATATATATATATATATATATATATATATATGCATATCTCTGTTTCAATCTCTCACTCTCTCATATATATATATATATATATATATATATATATATATATATAAATAGTGTATGATATATATGTTATATCTATATGTATTCAAATATATCTATGTATATATATATATTATATCTGTGTTTATGTATATAATATATATATATATATTATATCTGTGTTTATGTATATAATATATACTATATATATGTATTTATGTTTATGTATACATATATTTATATACCTGTGTTTATTTACATATTGAAATACCTAGTGTATGCATATACATATAGAGGGTACCTCACATGATGCAATGGTTAGTATATATATATCTATATATATATATATATATATATATATATATATATATATTCTTTCAATTTCTAAAGTGTTCAACAGGTTTGAATTCAGATTTTTTTTTCTCCTATACTGGTTCGCATACAAAGGCTAAAGAGCCGAGTCTTCCCTACTATTTACCTCTAACTGGAGGGAGAATAGTTTGACGCATACCTTATAACACCAGATACCTCCACATATATTTATTATTTCATATATATATGTAAGATAAATATCATTTATATATATATGTATGTATACACACATCTATAGAATTAATACAATTTAACATATATATATATATTTATATATACTCTTCTATATCAGAGTAAAACAGTCCTTAGTTAACTCTTTCACTTATATGGAAGTGTAAATATTGCTGTGTATGAATTTGTATGTTATACATTGAGCTCTCATGAAGACTTGAAAGAATCTTCATATGTATCTATGGGTGTGCATATAAATATAAATGTGTTTACATATGTACATTATGTGTAGATATGGGTATGCATTGTAGATTTGTAGAGGATGAAATAGAAAGATCTGGTCTACTGGATGGATATATATATATATATATATATATATATATATATATATAGGGGGAGGTTGGAGTAAAATCCGACAGTATGAGGTAAGCTAAGAGGAAAAGTCGACAAATATATATATCATTCATATAAACAAATGTCATATATATGTATATATATATATCATTCATACATGTCATATATATGTATATATATATCATTCATATAAACAATATGTCATTTATATATATATATATATATATATATGTCATATATATGTCATATATATATATATATATATATATATATATATATATAATTCATATAAACAAATGTCATATATATATATATATATATATATATATATATAGGAGGGTTGGAGCAAAATCTGACAGTATGAGGTAAGGTATAAGGAAAAGTGGACAAATATATATATCATTCAAAACAAATGTCATATATGTCTTTTATATATATATATATATGTCATTTTTATGTATATATATATATATATATATATATGTCATTCATATATATATATATGTCATATATATATATGTCATTCATATATATATATATATATTTGTCATTTTTATGTATATATATATATATATATATATATTTAATCATAAATAAAATAAATGTCATATATGTCATTTATATATGCATGTATATCATTCATATAAACGTTATATATATAATAAAAGTATATAAATATAATGTCATATATGTATATATGTATGTTATTTATATAAATATAATGTCATATATGTATGTTATTTATATAAATATAATGTCATATATGTATGTTATTTAATATAAATATAATGTCATATATGTATTTATATAAATATAATGTCATATATGTATATATGAATGTTATTTATATAAAATATAATGTCATATTGTATGTTATATGTTATTTATGTCATATATGTATATATGTCATATGTGTATATGTATATATGTTATTTATATAAAATAATGTCATATGTGTATATGTATATATGTATTTTATATAAATATAATGTCATATGTGTATATGTATATATGTTATTTATATAAATATATATGTTATTATATATATATAAATATAATGTCATAATGTGTATATATACATATATATATATATATATATATATATATATATGTATTTATATAAATACAATGTCATATATGTGTGTATATATATAATATATATGTCATATATGTGTATATATATGTTATATAATATATAAATATATATATAATATTATATATATATGTCTATAATGTCATATATATATATATATAAATATAATGTCATATATGTGTAAATATATATGTTATTATATATATATGTGTATATATATATATGTTATTTATATTATAATATATATGTCATATATGTATATATATATATATTATGTTATTTATATAAATATAATGTCATATATGTGTATATATATATATAAAATGTCATATATAATATGTTATTTATAATATAATGTATATATGTAAATATATATTTATATAAATATAAGTCATATATGTGTATATATATATGTTATTTATATAAATATAATGTCATATATTTGTATATATATATGTTATTTATATAAATATAATAATGTCATATATGTGCATATATATATGTTATTTATATAAATATAAAATGTCATATATGTATATATGTGTTATTTATATTTATATATATGTTATATTATATAATATAATGTCATATATGTATATATGTGTTATTTATATTTATATATATTTATATAATATATATGTCATATATGTATAAATGTTATTTATATTTATATATATGTTATATATTTATATATATATGTATATATGTTATTTATATTTATATATATATGTATATATGTTATTTATATTTATATATATATATGTTTATATATATATATTATTTATATTATAATATATATATGTTATATATATGTTATTTATATTTACATATATAATGTTATATATATGTTATTTATATTTATATATTATAGTTATATATTATGTTATTTATATTATATATATATGTTATATATATGTTATGTTATATATATATATATATATGTTATATATATGTTATATTTTAATTATATATGTTATAATATGTTATTTATATTTATATATGTTATATATTGTTATTTATATAAATATAATGTAATATAATATAATATATGTATGTCATTCATATAAATGAATATCATATATGTCATTTATATATGTATGTATATCATTCATATAAACGTTATATATATATGTTATGTATATAAATATAATGTCATATATATATGTTATGTATATAAATATAATGTCATATATATATGTTATGTATATAAATATAATGTCATATATATATGTTATGTATATAAATATAATGTCATATATGTTATGTATATAATATAATGTCATATATATATGTTTATGTATATAAATATAATGTCATATATATATGTTATGTATATAAATATAATGTCATATATATATATGTTATGTATATAAATATATGTCATATATATATGTTATGTATATAATATATGTCATATATATATGTTATGTATATAAATATAATGTCATATATATATGTTATGTATATAATATAATGTCATATATATATGTTATGTATATAAATTATAATGTCATATATATATGTTATGTATATATGTATATATATATATGTATATAAATATAATGTCATATATATATATGTTATGTATATAAATATAATGTCATATATATGTTATGTATATAATATATGTCATATATATATATATGTTATGTATATAAAATATAATATATATATATATATGTTATGTATATTATAATATATGTCATACATATATGTTATATATATATGTCATATATATTTATGTATATATGTCATATATATATATGTTATGTATATAAATATAATGTCATATATGTTATGTATAAAAATATAATGTCATATATATATATATGTTATGTATATAAATATAATGTCATATATGTTATGTATAAAAATATAATGTCATATATGTGTTATGTATATAAATATAATGTCATATATATGTATATAATATGTCATATATATGTATATAAATATGTCATATAATATATATGTGTTTTGTATATAAATATGTCATATATATATATGTGTTTTGTATATAAATATGTCATATATAATATGTGTTTTGTATATAATATGTCATATATATATATGTGTTATGTATATAAATATAATATATATATGTGTTATGTATATAAAATATCATATATATGTGTTATGTATAAATATAATATATATTGTTTATGTATATAAATATAATGTCATATATGTGTTATGTATATAATATAATGTCATATATATGTGTTATGTATTATATAATATAATGTTATATATATATATATGTGTTATGTATATAAATATAAGTCATATATATGTGTTATGTATATAAATATAATCGTATATATATGTGTTTATGTATATAAATATAATGTCATATATATATATATATATATATATGTGTGTTATGTATATATATAATGTCATATATATATATATATATATATATAATATGTTATGTACATAAATATATGTCATATATATATATATATATATGTTATGTATATAATATAATGTCATAATATATATATATATATATATATATATATGTTATGTATATAATATATATGTCATATATATATATATATATATATGTTGTATATAAATATATGTCATATATATATATATATATATATATATATGTTATGTATATAAATATAATGTCATATATATATATATATGTATATATATAATGTCATAATATATATATGTTATGTATATAAATATGTCATATATATATATGTTATGTATATAAATATAATGTCATATATATATATATATATATTATATATATAATATGTCATATATATATATATGTTATGTATATAAAATATAAGTCATATATATATATATATAGTTATGTATATAAATATAATGTCATATATATATATATATATATATATATATATATATATATATATATATATATATGTTATGTATATAATATAATGTCATATATATATATATATGTTATGTATATAAATATAATGTCATATATATATATATAATATATGTTATGTATATAATATATGCATATATATATATATATTATGTTATGTATATAAATATAATGTCATATATATATATATATATGTTAATATATATATATATATATGTATGTATATAAATATAATGTCATATATATATATATATATGTTATGTATATAAATATATGTCATATATATA
>CM042166.1:67921624-67956996 GCA_023376005.1 Doryteuthis pealeii
TTCCACTTTTTCCTCATATATATATATATATATTATATATATATATATATATTGTTCTGTATGTAATTATAAGATTGTCATGCATTGAGCTCTTTCAAGGACTTGAAAAAATCTTCCTGTATGTCTGTGAAAGGAAAAAAATTATATATATATATATATATATATATATATTATAGTGTTTCAAGAAAGTTTCATAATGTTTTGTATTTTTTGACACACCTCGTATTCTGAAAAATATAATGTTCCATTCATTGATCATTTCTGTTTTGGTAAATACACCTACAATCTCGATACTTTTATGACATATTATATATATATATATATATATATATATTTGTATTTTTATGAAGGGAAAAAAGATCCTGAATAGAATCATTCCGACCACTAACCTATCTGGTCTTTTGGAGATATATCTTATTATAATGGAGATTGTGTGTTTTTCTGTCTGTAATCGAAACTATATCACTACTCAGGTCACAATTCCCTGAGTTATTTACATCACATTCTCCATGATTTTATTTTTATTTTAACTTCTATTAATAATAAAATTGTTATACATCATTAATACTATTGACCATATCTAGATACTAAAAACAGGTAATTGTATTTATAAATACAACAAAATAGCGGTTTACAGTGCGAATGGGAAGGCTAATTTGCATATTGATCTTTAAAATTTGATTTTAATAAATATGTGCTTAGTATTATTGATTTCTAATTGTTTGGTTTTATCTTAATGAATATGAGCAAAAATCTCGGGGATAAATCTTAAATGAAATCAATTAATAAGAAGAAATAACTGTAATATTATCCTTTACTTCCTATTTTAACTAAATAGTTAAATTAGGAAAATTTACCAATGAAAAATGGGAGTAATGGAAGATGATGGAAGAGTTCATTTCAAAGTTGTTCTATTTTTCAATCATACCCCCTCTGTTCCAAATCTTTCTACTTGCATTCTTATTCAGTTTCATTAGCCTTTCTAATTTAATATGTTATTTTATTATATTAAAACTTAAATACTTGCACCCGGAGGGTGCATATATTTGCTAGTATATATATATATATATATATATATATATATATATACATATTATAATGGAGATTATGTGCCTGTCCGTCTTGTAACCAAAACTACATCACCACCAACATCACAATTTCTATAATTATTTATGTTATATTCTCAATGGTTATCAAATAATCACTATTTAATCTTAATTAGCATCATATTTATCAACAATACCTCTATTAATGTGTAGCTGAGATAGGTTTGCTTCGATACACCCCATATTATTAATATGTTTGAAATGCTGCAATATGTCTTATATATCATGAAGAAATAAATGTTTACATAGTATATGGTGTGAATAATTTGCATACCAGTTTTAACAAACTGTATTTAATAAATAATTACTCGGTGTTATTGATTTCTAATACTATTGTTTTATTCTCAAATGTATTAAAAGCAATCCTATGAATAATTTTATGTTGAAATCAATTAGAATAAAGTAAAAATAAGTAATCTTTTTTGTGTTCTTATTTAATTTCATTAGTCTTTCTAATTCAGTATAATATTTAGTTATATCAAAACTTAAATACTTGTGTCCGGAGCTTGCATTTTTTTGCTAATATATATAGTATTACTTTAGGATTTAGCTTTTTTGGTCAATCTAGACTCGTATCAGTCCGCTTTATCTATTTGGTTAAAGAAACTGATTGAAAGGATTTGTATAAATTGATATACGAGTGTGTGTGTGCGTGTGTGTGTGTGTGTATGTATATATATATATATATATATATATATATATATAAAGTAAAGTCGTCGCGGCGGCCTAAAGTCGGTATCAGCCAGTCAGCGGGGGAGTCTATCCCCTTTTCAATAGCGTTAGACCAAGGAGATTGTTTTTTAGCATCTAAGGGGGAACGCCACACCTACCATCAGCTCCTCACTTTACCGCACAGATCCCTGTGCTACTCATACGCTGGGTTGGCGGGACCGGTATCGAACTAGGAACCTTGTGGTTTCTAGCCGAACGCTCTACCGACTGAGAAGGAGGGAAAAGAAGGTCCTGAATAGAATCATTCCCACCATCAACCCATCTGGCCTTTTGGATATATTTATATGGATATATATATATATATATATATATATATATATATATATATATATATATATATATAAAATGTTGAAAGGATAAATAGATAAAGGAAAGAAAATGTTGAATGGATAAAATTGGTTTAATGAAGTACTAACACATGTTTCGGCTAAGAGTTTGTTCATGTACACATTGTATTCTATTTATTATTTTAAATATAAAATAAAATAATAATGATAGAAAATTCCAAAATATTTATGCATATATATATGTATATATATATATTATAATGGAGATTATGTGCCTGTCTATCTGTAACTGAATTTACATCACCACCAACATCACAATTTCCTTAATTATTCATGTTATATTCTCAGTGGTGATCAATTAATCATTATTTAATCTTAACAGTAAGTTTTAATATCGCAACTGTATTATCTTTACCCTGTTATTACCTACGAAATCTCAGCTCTCTTTTCTTTCCTTGGAGAAACTACTGATAATAATAACAACAGCAATGATAATAATGACTAACAGGACCTGTGGATATACCACATTATGATAATTTAATTATTACAGCGTTTGGTATGTTTACTTAAGAACTATTGCCAAATAGTTCAATATGTAAAAAGTATAATAATCTTGACTAGCAGGATCTTTGGATATACCACGTTATGATAATTTAATTATTACAACATTTGATATGTTTACTTAAGAGCTATTGCATAATAATTCAATATGTAAAAAGTATAATAATCTTGATTTAACTCTCTCTCTCTCTCTCACTTTTTCTCTTTTTTTTCTCTCCCTTCTCTCCATCTGTTCATTATGTTCGATTGAAACAGATTAGCATTATCGCTTCCACGCACTCACCTCCTCTCTGAATCTTTCCCCTGCTCACTATCTTTCTTTCTTTTTTCTGTGTAACATGTACTTTTCTTCCCTTTATAATAAAAAAGGAATTGTTCATTATTTAGCTGAGCTGATGACACTCATAAGAAATAAGAATTTGGCAGATAAGTAACACCAGATAATCAAGATTTACATTTTTGCATTTCATCTTGGATGATTTAGACAGTTTCATTTTTAACCAGGTGTAGTAAGATGATAATGGTCGTACAAATAAGGAACGCGAGTATTAATAAGAATAATGATAATAGTAATAATAATAATAATAACAACTCCAACAAGAACAATAATAATGATAATAATAACAATAATAATAATGATAATAATAATAATATAACTATAATAATAATAACAACAATGATAATGGTAATAGTAATGATAATGATAATAATGATAACTATAATGATAATAATATTAATAACAACACCAATAATAATATTAATAACAACAACAATGATAATAATGATGATAACTATAATAATAATAACAATGATAATGATGATAACTATAATAATAATAACAATGATAATGATGATAACTATATGATAATAACAATGATAATGATAATAACAATATTAATAACAACAATGATAATAATAATAACAATGATAATGATAATAACAATATTAATAACAACAATGATAATAATAATAACTATAATAATAATAACAATGATAATGATAATATTAATAACAGCAACAATGATAACAACAACAATGATAATAATAATAATGATAATAATAATTAAGTAATGATCATTATTATTATTATTATTATTATTATTATGTAAAACTCAAAAACTCACATAATAACAATAATCATTATTACTTCATAAATAATAACAACTCAACCATTTTAAACGATTATAAAATCAATTCATAAATAATTCATGAATAAGTCGGATTTCTTCTTCTTGTTTATTATTATTATTATTATTATTATTATTGAATATGTGACTTGATTTGATTTCCCTCTTCTTCTATTATTGATTATTTGTGAAGCTATCATCTGATTTGTTGTTACTGCTGCTGCTGCTGCTGCTGCTATCAATTCCGTGTTTATCATAAATATGTTAAAATTCCTTGCAATGCTTGACATTACTGCAAAGATTCGAAAAATCACATCGTCACCCTCACTAGTGGAACTGACATTCATTTCAAACACCCTCCCACCCCTCGCACTTGATAATATTCGTTTTTCTTCCCTCACCTTAAACATTCAAGTGTATAATTTTTTATACACTTCATTAAAGCAAATAATATACTTTTTTGTACCATAAAAATATATTATTTACTTTCTTATCTGAAATTACCCGTTTTTTCTTCCATCTTTTTATTGGTTATACCATAAATTAATTGCATTTAAAAACGTCCTCTTTTTTTATTTACTATTAATTTTACTATTAATTTTCTTTTTATTGTTAATAAATTAATAATCGCAAATCTTTAAGATTTGATTATTAAAATTTAAAACAATATTACATCTACTAGCAAAAATATACACCCTCCGGGCACAAGTATTTGAGTTATAATGTAATGAAATATATCAAATTAGAAAGACTAATGAAACTAAATAAGAATGCATATAAAATGATTTGAAACAGAGGAGGTATAATCGAAAAATAGAACAACTTTTAAACTAATTCATCCATCATTTTCCATCACTCCCGTCTTTCATTGCTAAATTTTTCTAATTTATTTAGTTAAATTAGGAAGTAAAGAATAAAATTACAGTTATTTATTTTTGTTAATGGATTTCTTTTAAGATTTATCCCCGAGATTTTTGCTTATATTCATTAAGATAAACCCAAACAATTAGAAATCAATAATACTAAGTACATATTTATTAAAATCAAATTTTAATATCAATATGCAAATAAGCCTTCCCATTCACGCTGTAAACCGCTATTTTGTTGTGTGTGTGTGTGTGTGTGTGTATATATATATATATATATATATATATATATATATATATATATTATATATATAATTGCATGTTATCAGTATGTAAATAAGGCCAACAGTATTAATAATGTAAAACAATTTTATTAATAATTGAGCTTTAAATAAAAATAAAATCATAGAGAATGTGACGTAAATAATTAAGGGAATTGTGACTTGAGTAGTAATATAGTTTCAGTTACAGACAGACTAACACACAATCTCCATTATAATAAGAGATGACTTAGACGATTTAAAGATATATCTTCTTTATATAATGGAGATTAGGTGTCTGTGTCTGTAACTGAAACTACCTCACCCCCAACATCACAATTCCCTTAGTTATTTACGTTATATTCTCAACGGTTATTAAATAATCATTATTTAATCTTAATTAACATCTTATTTATCAACAATGTCTCTTAATGAAGGTCTAGCTGAGAGTGATTTGCCGCAAAACAGTCTATGTTATTTATGTGTTTAAAAACCTGTAATATGTGTTATATCCTTAAAGAAATAAATCTTTACATAATATATGGTGTGAATAATTTGCATACCGGCTTTAACAAAATCGTGTTTGATGAATAATTACTTGGTCTTATTGATTTCTAATATTATTGTTTTATTCTCAAACGTATTAAAAGCAACTATGTATAATTTTATATTGAAATCCATCAGAATGAATTAAAAATAAGTGCAATGTTTTTTGTGTTCTTATTTAATTTCATTAGTCAATAATAATTTTTAATAAAAAAAAAAAATACAGTTTAATTTGATGGATGGATGGTTGAATTTTACGGCATGTCAAACAATTGGGTTATTTTATGCCAAAGACGTTTTTGTTTTATTCATTCTTGATTCTTAAAATCAACTTTAAAAAAAAACAACTCATTTTTGTCTATTTAACTCGTATATGGGACCCTAACAGATACCACCACTCTGGGTAAGAGTGGACCAGGGAGTAATAATGATGAAGGGTACTCCACACTCCCAGGGCCCCAAAATTGGAACTTCACCATCATAAAGTTTAACTTCATACCCAGCAGATTAAGACCCTCAGCCACCGCACATGTATTATAAAAAGGGTTGGGGCTTTGACATAAGGACGATAGAGTTGGGACAATCATATAGGTGCTAGGGCTTGACGTGATGAACTGATTGATCAGAAAGGGCCTCTATGACCACCTGTCTTGCCTAAATAAGGGCTAGTGTTGCATGTCATGGACTACTCAGCTACCAGGGTTCTGTCCTTAAGCATCATGGGTTGCTACCTTACGGTCAACAGGTGGCCCGCATTAGGGAGATGTAACCCCTCTGCAGAGGTGCAGTTGATGTATTCTAAAGCCCCAGCCAACAGGGCTGTGTTGATATTGGGTAATTTTCAAGTTTTTTTGTATTTTTTTTGTAAGAAGCACAAAGAATTTGAATGTCTAAGAGATTCTTCAAATTTTTCAAGGAATTATTTCCTTGAAACACTTTTAAATTTTGGTGAAATAAAGAGACTCTTTCAAATCGGTTAATTACTGGTAAGTACCAATTAATGATGGTAGCTGATGGTAGGTGCGGCGCTCCACCTCAGACGCCAAAACAATCTCCTTGGTCTAGCGCTAGTGAAAAGGGGATAGACTCCCTCGCTGATTGGCTGATACCGACTTTAGGCCGCCCCGATGACTTTATGACCAATTAATGAAAAAAAAAAAAAAAACCCAGAAAATATACATTCACTAAGCAGGACCGGTGGATATACAACAGTATGATAATTCAATTATTATGACGTTTTATATGTTTACTTAAGAGCTACTGCTAAATAGTTCAATATGTAAAAAGTATAATAATCTGTATTATTAGCAGGAACTGTGGATATACCACAGTATGATAATTTAATCATTACATTTGATATGTTTACTTAAGAGCTATTGCAAATAGTTCAATATGTAAAAAGTATAATAATCTTGACTAGCAGAACCGGTGGATATACCACAGTATGATAATTTAATTATTACAACGTTTGATATGTTTACTTAAGAGCTATTGGCATAATTCAATATGTAAAAAGTATAATAATCTTGAGTAACAGGAACTGTGGATATATCACAGTATGATAATTTAATTATTACATCGTTTGATATATTTACTTAAGAGCTATTGGTATTAGTTCAATATGTAAAATTTAAAAAAAATGTTTTCTTTTCTTGGGGGGGGGGGTGATCTGTTTGAAAATGCTAACATGGATGACATTTTATCCTTGAGAAAAAATAAAAATTATGAATCAGATATAAAATATATCCACGAAAATACATCTACAAAAATACACCTGTAAAAGAAACTTGAGTACCAACTTTTATCTCACACTCTAACAGCTTTTGGCATTAAATAACCCACAGGGTTATTATACCATTAAACAAACCAAACCAAATCAAATGAAGTTAATGAAAATTATTTATACCAATTTGAATATATTAAGAACTTGAAACATAGTAACCTTTATCAAAATGACTTGTTTCAGCTTTAAATGACCCAAAATGGGTTGATATGCCGTAAACCCAATTGTCATTATCTGCCGAAAAGAGAGGGATTCTATCCTCTTTTTGTTAGCGCTAGACCAGGGAGATTGTTTTTTGCTGAGGTGGAGCGCCACACCTACCTTCAGCTCCCTTTTTTACCACCCAGGCCCAATCTGTGGTAATCCTGTGCTGAGTTAGCGAGGACCGGTATTGAACCAGGAACCTTGTGATTCCTAAACTGGGGTCCTACCGACTGAGCTAAACTGGTCCCAAAATACCGTAAAACAAACAAACGAAACCAAATGAAGTTAATGAAAATTATTTATACCAATTTGAAGATATTAAGAACTTGAAACATAAAAACTTTTATGAAAATGACTTGTTTTAGCATTAAATGACCCGAAGGGGGTTGATATGCCATAAAACAAACAAATTAAATCAAACCAAATCAAATAAAGTTAATGAAAATCATTTATACCAATTTGAAGTTATTAAGAATTTGAAACATAGAAACTTTTATGAAAATGACTTGTTTTGGCATTAAATGACTTGAAAAGGGTTGATATGCCGTAATAAAACCGAAACGTTTTTCTTTTTCATGTAGCTACATTTGTGAGAGTCATTAAACAAAGGTTTATTAAGTGACTTTATTGCTGTTTTTTTAAGTGAAATAGTTAAAACTCTAGTGTCCCTTACAAAAAAATCAAGTGCGTTTCACACCCGGCTACATTTGCACGTAATTAAGAAGTTTTTTGTTGTGTTTGTTCTTTATAGACTGTGAACAAACAAATAAAGAAGGTTTTTAGATAGCATGGAATCTGTGCGGTAAAGTGATGAGCTAATGGTAGGTGTGGTGCTCCACCTCAGATGCTAAAATAATTTGTTCAAATTCTTCCTTAAGAAACCAGTTGCAAATTCTTAGAGCTCTGAGGAAAAAGCCGATTAGTATCCCACTTTTTATCTTGTGGTTTGAAATCCACAAATAAAAATGACCACATCCACATTTATGGCCGAAGTAGAGTGTTGCATGTAATGGACTGCTCAGCCAGTGTTCCAGAGTTGGAATTTCATTACTAGATTCAGTTTAACGTCATACTCTGGACACTAAGACGTTCAGCCACCACCTTCTAGCACACACATGATAAAAAGGGTTAGGGCTTGCCATAAGGGCATATGGTTGAGATCATCATATAGGTGCTAGAGCTTAATGAGACCTGACAATTGATCGGAGGGGGCCTCTCCGACTGCCCATCTAGCCTAAGTAACGGCTAGAGTGGCGTGTTGCATGTCATAGACTGCTTAGCCAATGGGTGTACTATATTTCACTATCAGATAGAGCTTAACTTCATGCCCAGGACACTAAGACCTTCAGGCACCACCTTCTAGCACATATATGATATAAAGGGTTGGGGACTTGCCATAAGGACAATAGGGAATCATATAGATGCTAGGGTTTGACGTGACCAGCTGATTGATCGGAGGGAGGGCTTCTTTGACCACCCGTCTAGCCTAAGTAAGTGCTAAAATGGAATGTTGCATGTTATGGACTGCTCAGCCGTCAGGATTCAGTCCTTTGCCACCCACGGCCAATAGGTGGCCCGATTAGGGGGATTTTACCCCTCTGCAGAGGTACAGTCGGTGGTCTTAGTTCTTGATAATTTGATAATTTCTTTCATCAAATAAGCGAAAAATATCAACATGTAAAACTGTGGGTGCTAATCATGTTATGACCCTTGTGAGGGGTGGGGTGGTTAAAATATATGGCGGGGAGGAGATTTTGAAATAGGAAACTTGAATAAATTTTCTTAACTATATTATATTTTAGGAGCCGGTTAGTCTCAGTCGGTAGAGCATCTGTCTAGGAACCACAAGATTTCGGGTTCGTTACTGGTGCCTGTCAACAGACTGTGCCTGTACCACAGATTGAGTAATGTGATTTGTGCAGTAAAGTGGAAAGCTGACGGTAGGTGTGGCGCACCTTCTCCGCACAAACAAACTCCCAAGTATAATTACTTACTTCTAAGTATAATTACTTGAATATTATATATGATATATATTTGATAAAATAGCTGATTTATTATGTTATTATTATATGTAATATAATTTATTACATTAATTTAGATATATAATTTATATAATAATTGGTGATAATAATAATTTCTATTAATATGATAAAATAATTATTATACTTATAATGATAATAATAATTCATATATATGTTGAATCTATTAATAACTAGAAGTGGCTACCCGGCATCGACTGAGTACAGGGGAAGGGGTAAAAAAGGTAGTTTCACAGATCCATTATTGTTGAATCATGAGATGGATCCTCACAGGATGCCCCATTAAAATCCATATGTAAAAAAGACAATCTGAAAAGAAAAATTAATGTCTCCAATTTAAAATACTAAATGCAAAAAATTCCATACTGTTATAATTTAAATTTCATTTTTTAATTATCTTCACAAATATAAATAAAATCTTCACTATTTTTGCTCAAAAACCAAGCCCTGGTGATATTTAGTGTGTATATATATTTACTTTGTCATTAATTGTTTTATTTTCAAAGTTTCCTCTGGACATACATATACACACAACTGCCCTTTATATATGTACAGATCGAGATTCAGTCTCTATTTGTCTGTAACCAAAACTACATCACTGCTTACATCACATTACCCAAAATCATCAAATATAGAATAAAGAACAACCTATGAAATTAATTTAAAAAATTGTATCATTATTTTAAATAGAAAAAATTATTTGTGAAATTCATAATCAATTTTTAAAATTATTTTTTTTACTCTTGCCCTTTTTTCAGGAACACTGGGTTAACTAAAAAAGTTTACAAATAAAATAAATACCTACAATTATGTGTAAGATATTTAAAATAATTATTTAATTAATAATTAATAGATGTACGCAACATTTTCTTTGAAGTAGAAGGACTAAGTTTTCATTTCAAATTGTTTTATTTTTTTACTCCTTTAATAAATTTATTGATTTTACTTATTTATGATACAAACCCTCTGACATTGAATTTTTTAACTCTCTCAGGCAATATCTTTCAAAAATTAATTTTTACACCGCCTGGAGAGTGTGTTTTTTTTTTTGTTTTTTTTTTTGCTAGTGATAATAACAATATGTATAATAATTTATTACCAATTTAATTATGTAATATAATTTTTTAATAAGTATATTCACAGTCCATCCTAAGTAGACATACTCTTTCACCTCCTTGATTTCCTTGCTACTCACCCCTATACGGCCCTGTGGTACATCTTTACTAAGGTTTATCAAGTCTGGCATAAGGCAATTACTTTTTGTTAAGTGGTCACTTAGAGTATTTACTTGTTTTTTTTAATGTGGTCAACCATCTTAGAACTAAACACTTTGGTGATCTGATGTAAACTGGTACTACCAGTGAGTCTTGAGTCTAAATAAAAAATATTTAGTTTGTTAGTAAAGAAAAAGATTTTAAGTTGTTTGTAACAAAATAATCAATGGTTCTGGGGCAAAGAAAAGGGAACAGATTACCTATAATAAATTTATACAATGACTATATATATATATATATATATATATATATATATTTATTTATATATACTTTCAATAAGAAAGAGAACAACTCAACTCAGTCATTTGGCTATTATAAATTTATTTCAGCTGGTAACTCCATAAATGACCCCAATCTCGTCAGATAACCATTCAAAATGGAGAAGAAAATATACTATAATGGAAATTACAATAGAAAGGCATTGGAAATTATTTTATTATAGAAATGCATTGGAAAATAATTTTTAATGAATTTCTATAATAAGATAATTTCCAATGAATATTTATAGTAAAATAATTTTCAATAGATTTCTATAGTGAAATAATTTTCAATACATTTCTATTGTAAAATAATTTCCAATACATTTCTATAGTGAAATAATTTCCAATACATTTCTATAGTGAAATAATTTCCAATACATTTCTGTAGTGAAATAATTTTCAATACATTTCTATTGTAAAATAAAAATAGTTTTCAATACATTTTTATAATAAAATAATTTCCAATGAATTTCTATAGTAAAAAAAATTCCAGTGCATTTCTATAATAAAACAATTTCCAATGCATTTCTTTAAATGCCTTTTGTCACTAAATATGTAATTATTACATTAATAGTGTCAGTGTCATTTAAGCGTAAAAGGAGACTCATTTATTATATATATATATACATACATACACGCACACACACACATATATATCATAATGATTAGTGAATAAATGAATGTTTTGATGTAATTGTTTAATAAATCCTAACCGTGATATTATGTCGCATAAATAGTTAATTTGGATAATAAGATACTTTTGATACTTAAGTTTCATGTGTTGCGCACTTATCATCAGACAGGAGTGTTGCACAAAAAAGTAACCTTTTTAAATGATGGCATAAAAAAGGTGCTCAGTGCTATTATAGCAGAGCAGGTATAAAAATTTACATATGGATTCATAAAAATTGACCTTGTGTCACATAAGTTAGGGGAGCGAGGACATGGAGTCAACGGCGGCTGTTTTGGTTCAAAAATAAATATGATGTGATTTTATAGAATTTTCTTTAATATTCTATCTCTCACTTTCAAGACGGACCTACCCTGGAAATTATATTCATTGATGGGTACTCAGTTTTTTTTTAAAACACATTTGTTTCTATTCAACTCATAGATGGGACCCTGACAGGTACTATCACTCAGGGTCAGAGTGGACCTGGGAGTAATGGTGATGAAAGAGTGCTTCACATTCCTCAGAGCTCCAGAACTGGAACCTCACCCTCAGATAGAGTTTAACGTCATATCCAGGATATGAAGACCCTCAACCAACACCTTTGAGCATATATATATATATATATATATATATATATAGAGAGAGAGAGAGAGAGAGAGAGATAATATAGTTTGCTATATTTATAAATAAACAGTGCTCAATATCAGTCATAGAGCCTTTAATGTCCCTTTATTTTACTTTCTTTTCTGAATCTTAAATTATTCTCATAAGATTAGGTTGAGTTACATTTATTTTTCTGGTCCTGATAAAATGTTTTGTTAGAAAAGCCATAAAATCTTTTAAGCTTATATATTCATAGATACTTTTTCTTTTTCTTTTTTTTTTTTTTTTGGTCAGACTAACATCTTTATCTTAATTTTATGATGACTTATCAATCAATATGTTATTGATCTTCAGTCACTTTATTGTACAGATTTCAGATTTATTGTCCTTGTCCGGGATTGGCTAAAATCTTCCATTACTCAAGTAAAAAATATATTGTAATTTAAGTTAGAAATTATTGAATCGTAAAGACTTTAAAAATATTCTAATTTAAGTTAAAAGTATTCTAATTTAAATATATTCTAATTTAAGTTAAAAGTATTCAATAATAAAGACCTTAAAATATATTCTAATTTAAGTTAAAAGTATTCAATAATAAAGACCTTAAAATATATTCTAATTTAAGTTAAAAGTATTCAATAATAAAGACCTTAAAATATATTCTAATCTCAGTTAAAAGTATTCAATAATAAAGACCTTAAAATATATTCTAATTTAAGTTAAAAGTATTCAATAATAAAGACCTTAAATATATTCTAATTTAAGTTAAAAGTATTCAATAATAAGACCTAAAATATATTCTAAAGTTAAAAGTATTCAATAATAAAGACCTTAAAATATATTCTAATTTAAGTTAAAAGTATTCAATAATAAAGACCTTAAAATATATTCTAATTTAAGTTAAAAGTATTCAATAATAAAGACCTTAAAATATATTCTAATCTCAGTTAAAAGTATTCAAATAAAGACCTTAAAATATATTCTAATTTAAGTTAAAAGTATTCAATAATAAAGACCTTAAAATATATTCTAATTTAAGTTAAAAGTATTCAATAATAAAGACCTTAAAATATATTCTAATCTCAGTTAAAAGTATTCAATAATAAAGACCTTAAAATATATTCTAATTTAAGTTAAAAGTATTCAATAATAAAGACCTTAAAATATATTCTAATTTAAGTTAAAAGTATTCAATAATAAAGACCTTAAATATATTCTAATTTAAGTTAAAAGTATTCAATAATAAAGACCTTAAAATATATTCTAATTTAAGTTAAAAGTATTCAATAATAAAGACCTTAAAATATATTCTAAAATTATTGTATTGTCATTGATAATAATAATTGATATTTTTCATTGGCATAATAAATTTGTAAACTTAAATGATTTTAGTGAACTATTCACTGATGCTGATAGCTCTTTGATTTAGTGCGTCTTAGGACGCACATATTTGTTTTGAATGAGTCCCCGGGAAAATTTTTGGGTCCCAACTAAAGCCATCTAACTCCTACCTTGTAATCTATCCTGTGTAATTCATTTCTAAGAAACTATTGAAATATATTTACAGTTAGCTTGAAATGATGAGGGAAGAAAAAAGAAAAACACTGGGACCATGGATATGATTTTACTGTGTCTTTTTAGATTTTTGGGTGTCAGGGACACAGGATGTGTACCAGCATCTCTGGGGAATAAGAGAATAGGGCTATTACTATCTCTGTCCCATAATAGTTGTTACATTTAGTGTATGAAATTTATATATAAATGTACCAACAATTATGGGACAGATGTATTAGGTGAATAGGGCTATTAATAGTTGTTACATTTAGAGTATGAAATTTATAGGTAAATGTATCAACAATTATGGGACAGATGTCCTTTTAGATTATTTTTGTGCATCATGGACGCAGGATGGGTACATATCAGCATCTCTGCATATTTACCAACCCCTCCACATGAGAAGGATGCAAAACTCGGTCAACTTATTAAGTAGAGATTGACAGGTTTGAATTCAGAGATTTCCTTCTCCTTGACTGGTTGTCATACCAAGGTTAAGGAGCCCAGTCTGCCCTACTATTTGCCCATAACTGGGGGAAGAAAAGTTGGCTGCATACCTTTTTATATAAATATATATAAAAGGACCTACATGAGGCAGACACTATCTACCTAGGTTTCACCTTAATGGTTCTTCAGGATAATTCTGACTAAAGGAGGTTGTCACAAATGTTTTGTATTGCTATATCGGGTATCTGATTGGATAAAAATTAGCATAAGTATTAAAAATTAAAAAATCGTAAGAATGTTTTGTTACAATTATTTTTATGTTTTTTATTTTTATTTTTATCTTTATTGGCTAAGGAGCCATTCTTTTTTATGTTTACATGGGTTTAGAATTTCTCTTCTTTGGTTTAGTAGTTCGCTTGTTTTTATGGTAATTAACTATTGCGAGTTTTTCCTCCATGCAAAGTCGGCAAAATTTGTCTCCTGCTTTGTATTTATTGTATTTCTTTATTATTTCCCATTTTAAGATCGGGTCTCTTCCTAGTTTTTATTTTATTTTCCACACATAAAAATAAACACCTATATGAATTAACAGTTTTAAGAAAAATAGAATCTTTTATATATAATATGAGATGGAAAGCATATTTTTTTCTAAACAATAATAATTAGCAAAAAAATTTGGGACCATATGACCTTTAGGCACCCCTTCCGCGATCTTGACTCACAAGGACACTTTTCTCATTTACACCATCAAAATCCGGTTGTTTGTTAGGGGTTAGTTTTATATAAAAAATCGTCTGTTAACAATTAACCGGATTTTGACGGTGTAAATGAAAAAATGTCCCCACGAATCGAGATCGCAAAAGGGGTGCCTTAAAATCATATGGTCCAAAATTTGAAATGCAAACAGCACCATCTAGGATTTGAACTCGTCTCGCTGTGTCTATTTCCTATGATGTTAACTGTTACACCACGTGTCTCCATGTTTTTAAACATTAAAATGTGTGTATATATGTGTGTGTGTGTGTGTGTAATTTTATTTTTAAAAAATGAAAAAATACAAGTTTCATTGATAAGTGATGTTTAATAAGCTGACGCTGCAGTGTTTCAGTTGTTTTAACAAACCTTCATCAGGGCCTTCGTAGATGTAATGGCCCAATCTGATCCTTAAACAAAAGAGTACCGACAATACAGTTCATCAAATTCAGAAAACTCAGGCAATTCAATTTGTCCACTGATATTTAGCGAAAACACATTTGCAGTCAACAGCCTCTTTGTATCACTGAATATATATATATATATATATATATATATATATATATTTTGGGAGAATATGTGCTTAATTGAAGTCATACCTAATTTGAAAATTAATTAGTTGATAATTAATGAATTAGGCGGATATATCCGTTTAAATGTGAAGCGTAAACAAATCGAGAAAAAGTCATTCTCTGAATGTACATTTTGGCCTATTATGCCTCATCATAATAGGGCGAAAATTGTCAGCATAGCCAAATCAAACTGTTTGCCTACTTTCATATATATATATATATATATATATATATATATATAAAATTGAATATGGTTAATTAATGCCTGAAGAAGATATCAGAAAATCTAAAACATGTGTTGCAAATGTAAAATGATAATAAAAAAATTTTTTTTTAAAAACATAATCCATTTCTTTTTTTATAAAATATTTAATTTTCCGCCATTGGACCCATAACAACATTTTATATATATATATATATATATATATATATATATATATATATATAATGTATGTATGTATTGTCATGCACATACAGTCTTGTTTTGTTGTTTCATGGCTCATCAGTGTGGCTAGACAAGGCAGGCTGCTTGCGGCTGGGTTTGAAATCTGACCGCATTGTCATCAGTCCTACATCATACCACTTCACTAGCTACACATTTAAAAATGGAATTTTACTGTTATAAACATACTAGGCCACTAGGGGGTTTGCTTTATCTATAACACAAACAAACAATTCAATTCACAGGAAAAATTTAATATTTTATCTTCATTTCATCAAAGAATTTTGGCGGAATAAAAACATGATGATAAAGAAATAATATTTTACCAAAGTTCTTTGATGAAATGAAGACGGAATATTAAGTTTTACCCATGAATTGAATTGATTGTGCTGTTTTATCTATCATTTCCATATATATATATATATATATATATATAATATATAATATGGGTGCTATATTTATAAGTAAAAGAAGGTCGTTGGGGTGGCCTAAAGTCGGTATCAGCCAGACAGTGAGGGAGTCTATCCCCTTTTCACTAGCACTAGACCAAGGAGATTGTTTTTGCTTCTGAGGTAGAGCGCCACACCTACCATTTGAACTTTACTTTACCTCACTGATTACTGTGCTGCTCATACTCTGAGTTGGCGAGGGCCGGTATTGAACCAGGAACCTTGCAATTCCTCAAGTGCTCTACCAACTGAGCTAAACTGGCCCTATATATGTATAATTATGGAGGCGTGTAGTGTAATGGTTAGAGTCATAGGAAATGGACTCATCAACCCGAGTTCAATCCTGGACGAGGCTGTTTGCATTTCACATACCCTTGGGAAAGGTATGAATCCAATTCTCCCTCCTGCTATGAGTAAATAGCAGAGCAGACTGGGATCTTTAACCATAGCTAGGTAACCAGTCTAAGAGAAGGAAAACTCTGAATTCAAACCTGTTAAACTCCGCTTAAGAAATTGACCTTGTGTCGCATCCTGCTCGTGCAGAGGGGTTGTTACATTTTTAAGAGCTATTCCTTGGCCTTATAGCAGAAGCGCTTATCTGGTGGAATCCTTTGTGAATCCTTTGGTTACTAAAGTGTTCTCAGTTACTGGTATAAAGTATAAGTCCTTCGAGAGTATTGGTACAGATCTGGCAATCCTATGTGTGTCCGTCGTTAAAGAGTGCAGTTTTAATTATGACCAATGTGGGGGGGGCGTTAAGTATTCTTAATTCCAGTAGTATTGCTAGTGATTGGTTACAAGAGTCAATCACGTGACCATGGCTAGAAGTAGGTATTTATATAAAAATAATCCCAACAGGGGTTGGTAAATATATATATGTATATCTATAAGTGCTTAATATTGTTGATAGAGTATTCATATCTTAGTTAGCGTAGTGTGGACATGGAGTCAACAGAGCTTGGTTACTGATAGTTTTTCACCTATGTGATTGTTCAAATCAAAGTCTTGATTTGAATAATCCATATGTGAGTTGTTTTTAACTAGCTGGTTGTGAATTTAGTGTCGCTTTTCTCCTAGACTGGTTGGTAACTAAAGTTAGAGAACCCAGTCTGCCTATACTAAAAAAGAAAATATTAAGAAATAAGAATTCTATTCCTAACTATCATCCTAATTCTATTCATAGTTATCTATTTATCTACCTCTGTTCATTTATATCTATCTATTTAAATATATATATATATATATATATATATATATATATGACTTTATTAAATACCCCTGTATTATATCATCCCCCCTCTTTTTTGTACCTTGTTGAAATTTAAATAGACAAAGTTAAAAACCACAAATCAATGTTGATTTGATAACAATTTTAAGCTTACTAATCAGATTAGGGTTTTTTTTTTTTTTCAGGTGTATGTGTATGTGCAGCTGTGTGTGTGCGTGAGTAAGAGTGTGTACAGTTCTGTGTGTGTGCGCGCATGCGCAGTTCTCTGTGTAAAAGTGTGTGCAGTTCTCTGTATGTGAGTAGTTCTGTGAGTGTGTGTATGTGTGTAAGAGTGCATGCAGTCATGCAGTTTGTGTGTGTTGTTGTAAGAGTGCATGCAGTTCTGTGTGTGTGTGTGTGTGTAAGAGTGCATGCAGTTGTGTGTGTGTGTAAGAGTGCATGCAGTTTGTGTGTGTGTGTGTGTGTGGTGTGTGTGTGTGTGTGTGTGTGTGTGTGACTGTATGCAGTTCTCTGTGTTCCTCTTATTATTTATTTATTCATCTTTTTATCTGTGTCAAATTCTATTAAGGTTTATTTTGGGCATTTAATTAGAAAATAGTTAGCTTCATTATATTTAATTATATCAAAAAGGAGAAAACAAAAAAACAAAACTGAAGACGACATAATATAAAGGGGGAGAAAATATAGTGTTAAATTAGTTGCTTGAAAAGTGGCTTGGTTGATTTTATGATATGTTAAACCTTGTTGGGTTATTTTATGCCAAAATCATATATATATATATATATTATTTTATGACGATAAGTGGCTGACATGATGCTTTGAAACCAATGGTAATAATCACACCTTAAATGTATTATACACTATAATGAATAAACGAATACAGCTCTTCCACCCGTAATCAAGCACTTTATTTTCAATTCTCCGATACTAGGAAAAAAAACTAACTAGTTATATATATATATATATATATATATATATATATATATATATATATATATATTAGCAACCCATTGGGTTATTTCATGCCAAATTCATTTCTCTCTATCTATATATATATATATATATATAACCAGGTTAGTTGGTGTTAGGAATTATTCTAAGCATGGCCTTTTTAACATCGATATATAAATATACACACATATATATATATACACATTGAATGTTTCAATCTATTCATGATTAAATGTGCAAGTAGGTTTTGATTGGTTCTATGGTATGTCAACCCTTGTTGGGTTATTTTATATATATATATATATATATATATATATATATATATATATATATATATATACACACACACATACTGTGTGTGTGTATATATACATACTGTTATATATATATACTGTGTGTGTATGTGAGTGTACACAGGAGATTTTAAGAGATTGATAAATCTACTTATCTATCAATTCAGCCATTGTTTCCTTTTATCTCAGTGGATATTTCCAATATATCAAGTCAATTCTATCAAGAAACTCATTTTCTATTAAGATAAAAAAAAAATGTCTTTTAATGAAAAGAAACAAAATTATTTCATTTGAAGAAGCAGTTTTGTTCCCTGAACTTCTGGTCTCTCTCTCTCTCTCTCTCTCTCTCTCTCTTTGTCACTCTCTTTCTCTTTCTTTGTCTCTTTCTTTGTCACTCTCTCTGTCTCTCTTGTCTTTGTCTTTCTCTCCTATTTCTTTGTCTCTCTCTTTCTCTGTGTCTCTGTCACCTGTATCTCTTGTCTCTGTGTTTCTCCTCTCTTTCTCTCTCTGTGTCTTCCTCCTCTTTCTTTCTTTCTCTCTCTCTTTTTCTGTCTCTCTCTCTTTCTGTCTTTCTCTCTCTCTCTCTCTCTCTCTCTTTCTGTCTCTCTTTCTGTCTCTTTCTTTGTATCTTTCTCTCTGTCTGTCTCTCTTATCTTTGTCTCTCTCTTTTTCTCCTCTTTCTTTCTTTCTCTCTCTCCATCTGTATCTCTCTGTGTCTGTCTCTGTCGTCCTCTCTCTCTCTCTCTCTCTCTCTCTCTCTTTCTTTCTCCTCTGTCTGTCTGTCTCTATCTCGAACCCATTTTCCTATATATAAACTTCATTTTGTTTTAATTACCAAATTTTATGACACATAAAACACCTCCTACCATCAGTTACATTTGAAATTACAATATTATTCCCGATTACCAAAGTAGCGAGGAGCCTATCCAAAACTTAGATGGGTGACTATTTAAGCAACAGCAGGTACTGTAAGCAACCTGATATCAAAATCATTTGATTCGGCATTAAATGACCCGAAAGGGGGTTGATATGCCATAAAACAAAACAACCAGTCAACCAACAATATCATTGAGTTTGGTTCATACCAAATACTGACTACACAATCCACCAGCAAGCTAGTCTTGCAGATCCATTATTTCTGACTTGTGAGTTCAATCCTTGCTGGATGCCCCATGAAAAATTTTTTTTATTTTTTTTATTTTTTTAATCCCCACATTAAAAAGACACTCTGTTAAACTGGCATGATGGGAGGTCAGGAAAAAGAAGTTAAGTAGCGATGAACCTGTTCAAAACTCAGATGGGTGACCATTTAAACAACATGATACCAAAATGATTATTGAAGTCAGTCAGTATACTGTTGGTTTGGACAACAGCAACTGGCTAAGCGCCACTGAACTAGTACCCAAGACAGCTGGTATTTATGGAACTCAAGAATAGTCCATTCATGTATTTGGGTGATTCCATTCCTTGAGTCCTGATTAGCTGCTTGGTTTCTATGATGTTATGAGGCTTCATAAATACCCTGGCATTCTGCAGTAGGATTGCAACAAGATTTGATCCGTATTCAGTTACAGCTACTTTTTGCCTTGTCTTTCAATTTGACGGTAATTGGAACTTAGTAGGATTATTCTACAGCGATGAATCTGTCCAAATGGGTGACCATTTAAGCAACATGATACCAAAATGATTTGAATCGGCATTAAATAACCGAAAAGGGTTGATATGCCATAAAACAAAACAACTAACCAACAATATTATTGAGTTTGGTTCGTACCAAATACAGTCCACCAGCAAGCTAGTCTTGCACATCCATTACTACTGAATAACGAGTTTGATCCACCCTGGATGCCCCATAAAAATTTTTTTTTTTTTTTTAAATCCTGACGTTAAAATGAGCTTGTGTTAATCCGGCCTGGTGAGAAGTCAGGAAAATTTAAAAAAAAATTTTTTTATTTTCTTTTCAAGAAAACGTGGGAGGTATTTCTGGGGCTTTTTTTTTTTTTTTTTTTTTTTTGTTATGAAAATTGGGGTGGAGCGATCTTATATAGTATCAAATACAGTAAAACACATTCTATCAGATGTAATTGTTTTGTGGTTCACTTCCTTTTGGGGGTGGGTGGGGCGGTGGCGGTGGTGTTATTCATCTAAATTTTTATTTTTTTTTTGTTTTTATTATTTCATTTTCATTGCACAATTGCTTAGCCAACCCACATGTAAGTGTTGATAAATAAATAAATAAATAATGCCTCCTAACTTGTTAACACACAATTACTAAATCACATAGCAGTTCTCCTTAGTAAGTAATTTTCTAAATAGTTTTCAACATACAAACCATCTTCCAATAAAAATCCATTAACTTCAAAGAAGTATTTACATCAGCGATTTTACTGATTTACTACTGATTTAATCAGATAACAAAAGTGAGTGTGTGTATATATATATATTAGCAAAGATAAAAAGCTTAAAACTCCGGTATTAAGTGATTATGGTCCATTTCCACCAATGGGTATCTGAAAACTCTATGAATTTCGACAGATCACGTTCTTTATTGAAATTTTTCAATAAAGAACGTGATCTGACGAAACTCAAAAAGGATTTTCAGATACCCATTGGTGGAAATGGACCATAATCACATAATACCTGATTTTTAAGCTTTTTGTCTTTGCTCTGTTTAGAAAAATTAAAAATTGAGCACTCAAATCGGACCTGAACTCTTCAACACCATACCGTTGGAAGAAAGGACCAGCTTAGAATCATCCTAATACCAAATTACTTGGTACCTCACCTAAGTATATATATATATATATATATATATATATATATCCACAGTGCAGTATCACCTATACTATTAATTTCGGACACATTTGGTAAGTCTACAGTATCTCTTAAAGGGCTGGTTTTAGCTCAGTTGGTAGAGAGTTCGACTAAAACCCACAAGGTTCCTGGTTTGATACCGGCCCTTGCCAACTCAGCATATGAGTAGCACAGGGATCTGTGCGGTAAAGTGAGGAGCTGGTGGTAGGTGTGGCACTCCACCTCAGAATCTCCTTGGGTCTAGCGCCAGTGAAAAGGGGATAGACTCCCTCGCTGTCAGGCTGATACCGACTTTAGGCCACCCCAACGACTTTACAGTATCTCTTGAATATTAGTCTATTTTTACACCATCCATTCATGCTTAAATAAAAAAAACAGTATTTTTATTTTCTAATTTTTTATAACATATTTGTTGTTGGCATCCGTCCGTCTACTAAAGACGATGGAGTAGTGTCCACTTTTAAAAAATTTTTAATCTGCAACTGCGTGAGTGGCTGAACAGACCAATTTTTGAATGGCAATCTCTGGTGCAGTGACTACAAACAAACAGACAGTGATGCTTGCTGGAGTTGCTTTTGGCTCTCTTTTCTGCGGCGGCTTCTTTCCTCTCTTTTTCACTCCTTCTCGTTCCTTGACGAGAAGGCGCCTGGTCGCACGGTCTTCTGCACAAGCCTCCCATGTGTTGGTGTCGATGTGGCATGTCTTCATGTCCCTCTTGCAAACATCTTTAAAGCGCAGACGTGGTCTCTCTACCGGTCGGGTGCCTTCTACTAATTCGCCATACAGTAGGTCTTTGGGGATGTGGTCTTTGTCCATCCTCCTGATGTGACCAAGCCAGCGCAGATAATGGCAGGCATGCTGTTCATGTTTGCTTGTTCCAGCACGTCTGTGTTGGGTACTTTGTCCTGCCAGCGTATGCATAGAATAACATTTATAACATACATATATATATATATATATTATATATATATATATATATGAACGTGTCAGCAAAAGCAGGATGTGAAACAATGTCAATTTTTTAAGTGGAGTTTAACAGGTTTGAATTCAGATATTTCCTTATCATTGTCATTATTGAGAATTAAATTTCTACAGTAATCTACGCCATATTAAAAATACTAAAAGTAGAAATTTTCATGTAGCTATGAGTTTAATAGCAACCATGTTGAAGAAAAAAAAACTTTATATTTGACAGTGTTGGAAATTTAAAGTTACTTTGGCCAAATGAACATAACCCCAGACGGGTTGATATGCCGCTAAAAAATCAATGAACCCACTCACGAAAGTGAAAAACCCATCTTTTCTCAGGTAGCAGGCAGCGACCTTAGATGTTTGTTTTCTTGATGAATGACCCCCCTCCTCTCTCTCTCTCTCTCTCTCTCTCTCTCTCTCTCTCTCTTTCTCTCTCTCTCTCTCTCTCTCTTTTTTCTTTTTCTCTCTCTTTCTCTCTCTTTCTCTCTCTCTTCTCTCTCTCTCTTTCTCTCTCTCTCTCTCTCTCTCTCTCTCTCCTCTCTCTCTCTCTTTTTCTCTCTCTCTCTCTTTCTCTTCTTTTTTCTCTCTCTCTCTCTCTCTCTCTCTCTCTCTCTCTTTCTCTCTTTTTTTCTCTCTCTCTCTCTCTTTTTTTCTCTCTCTCTCTCTTTTTTTCTCTCTCTCTCTCTTTTTTCTCTCTTTCTCTCTCTCTTCTCTTCTCTCTCTCTCTCTCTCTCTCTCTCTCTCTCTCTCTCTCTCTCTTCTCTCTCTCTCTTCTCTCTCTCTCTCTCTCTCTCTCTCTCTTCTCAATTACATCAATGGCTATTGAGGACCACAACAAAATTAAGGGGAAAAGGGGTCTATGGGTTAAAAAAGGTTGAGAACCACTGGCATAATACAATTTTCTTACCCTTGGGACATCAGCCATGTCGGCTGTGGCTTTAGAATACACCGATTACACCTCTTCAGAGGGGTAAGACCCCACCACCAATAGAACCCCCTAATGGCTTGTAGATGGCGACCCATGATGCTTAAGAATAAAATTCCAATTCTGGAACTCTGGGGAATGTGGAGTACCCCTTCATCACCATTACTTCCAGGTTCACTCTGACTCGGAGTGGTAGTACCTGTTAGGGCCCCATCTATGGGTTAAATAGAAAAAGATGAGTTTAAAAAAAATTAAGTTTAAAAAGAATTGAATACTCATCAAGAATCAGTTAATCAAAACGTCTTTGGCAAAAAATAACCCAACAAGGGTTGACATGCCATAAAATCCAACCAGGCAATCTTTTGGACATTCCAGATTTCAGCCTAATAAGAAAATTTCACTTGTGGGACGAACAACTATGTCTTTCCAAATGTCAAATGGGATTGTTCTTAACATTTTTCACAGGTATAGAAAAAAAAAATGAGGGTGGGGTTTTCGTCAGTCAGGGATGGGTCTTTGGAAATATGAACTATGACTCAGCTAATGACCTAACAATCTGATGATTGGGAAAGGACACATCACAAGTAAAGGTGTGGCCAGCTAGGTCACATGACTACCATCTGACCCTTCCTCAAAAAACAAAATAGATAAATAGATAAAAAGATAAATAGATAGATAAAATAATCTATCAGCATCACTGTATATGTAGGTATGTAATATAGTGAAAAATTGATAAAATGAGTGATGTTTATTTTGCCAACGCTGCAGTGTTTCGAATCTGTTTCAATAGATCTTCATCAGGGCTTTTGTTAATTTGAGATTGACCGACAAAGCAAAAGACTTTCATAGTCTTCTTATTCTCTGTGATAAATTTATTTTTCTTCAAATCAACAAAAGCCCTGATGAAGATCTATTGAAACAGATCGAAACACTGCAGTGTTGACGAAATAAATATCACTCGTTTTATGAACTTGTGTTTTTTCAAGTTTTCACTATATTACATACTGTTGGATTCACTTCCACTTTCTCTTCACATATGAGTGTGTGTATGTTGCTGACTTTTGTGCGTCTGTGTGTATATATTAGTGTACGTTTGTGTGTGTGTTGCTGACTTTATCTGTGTTATTCAGACTATTGTCCTCATCTTCATTGTTATCTGTACAACCGTTTTGGCTGATGTGCCCTCCGGCCTTCTTCAGGTATTTCTTTTCGAACTCGGGGACCATCTTGTCGTAATCGGGAGCCATCACGGAACTTTGAACCTAACCCGTTATTCAATCCACGGGGGTATCCTATTCTCATTCCGCTAACCATAACTGGGTTAAAGGTGTTAAGCTGTATTAATTATTATTATACTTTTAACTTAGAATTATTTTAAGGTCTTTATCATTGAATACTTTTAACTTTGATTAGAATATATTTTAAGGTCTTTATTATTGAATACTTTTAACTTAAATTAGAATATATTTTAAAGTCTTTACAATTCAATAATGTCTAACTTAGATTACAATATATTTTTTACTTGAGTAATGGAAGATTTTAGCCAATCGCGGACAAGGACAAT
Source organism: Doryteuthis pealeii (assembly GCA_023376005.1). Lineage (NCBI taxonomy): Eukaryota > Metazoa > Mollusca > Cephalopoda > Myopsida > Loliginidae > Doryteuthis > Doryteuthis pealeii. The sequence continues at coordinate 67,946,910 of CM042166.1, forward strand.
AAATCTGAAATCTGTACAATAAAGTGACTGAAGATCAATAACATAAAAAAACTCTTATTAATGGAGAAAACTCTGACAATCTGCAGAGTAGCCTATTGTCAGTATCAGCTGATCAGCAAGGAAGTCTATCCCCCTTTTCAGTAGCACTAGACAAGAGAGATTGTTTTTCCTGAGGTGGGGTGCCATCCCTACCATCAGCTCCCAGATCCTTTACCACACAAATCAGATTACCCAAACAGTGTTACTCGTGCTGAGTTGGCAAGGACCAGTATTGAACCTGGAACCTTGTGATTCCTAGGTGGATGCTCTACCGACTGAGCTAAAACCGGTGGAGCAATTTTCGGTCAAATACAAACAAACTAATCACTGGTTGCTGGCAATCCCTCAAATCAAGAGGAATTCGTCAACTCTGTACCAGTCTTTGTGAAATCCCAAAGGATTGGATCTGATCGGATCAATACTGGGATGGTGGGTGGGGGTGGTCATAGGGAAAAAAGTGGGTAGGGAGACAATTTGGATTTCATTGTGACTTTGCTTCCAAAAAACAATGTGTTGATCATGGCATTACCTCTGGCAAAAAATAAATAAATAAATGAAAATAAATAAAAAGAAATAAAAATAAAAAAAATTTCTTTAGCAGATAAAAAAGTATAATAATGTCATTAAGGATTTTGGCCCGTGTCTTTTTTTTTTCTGATATCCTGCAATGCAGATGCCAGTCCTCATCTGTCACTGTATATTATCATCTCCGATAAATGGAATGGAAGAACATTTTCTAATCTCCAGGCTGCAATTGGACCCTCCAGTCCTTTCCAAAGAAAAAAAGAAGACCCCTCCCCTTCAAAAAAAAAACAAGAAACACAAAAAGAAAAAAAACCCTAAAAAAATCAATTTCTATAGCAATCATTTCAGAATGGAATTTAAGTTTCAAGATTTCGATGAATCCAACTGGTTTTCCCAAAAGAATTAGGATAGTTGGAGGTGCGTGGTCTAATGGTTAGAGTCGTAGGAAATGGACTCGTTGGCCTGAGTTCAAATCCTGAATGAAGCTACAGTTCACATAGCGCTAATACCCTTGGGAAAGGTATGAATTCAACTACTCTCCCTCCAGCTGTGGGTAAAAATGAGACAGCCCAAATCATCCCAGATGAATCTATATATTAATACACTTATTTCTAAATCTTCTGTCCGTTATCATTCTGCAATGAAGAGCACCACATATACCACCAGTTCCTTACTTTACTACACAGATCCCTGGTGCTACTCATATGCTGAGTTGGCGAGGGCAAGTATTGAACTCGGAACCTTGTTGTTCTGAGCCAGATGCTCTTGCGACTGGATGAATAGAATAAAAATATAAAAAAATAAAAAATAAATAAAAAATTTATAAAAACAAAAAAAAAACAATAAATAAAAAAATTATAAATAAAAATAACTTTTTAAAAGAATTCAAAAAGATAAATAAAACAATTTATAAATAAAATAAAAATAAAAAAATTAAAAACAATAAATAAAAAAATTTATAAATAAAAGAGAAAATAAAAACAATGAATATGAAAATTTATAAATAAAATAAAAAAAATTAATTAAAAAAGATAAATAAAATAATTTAGAAATAAAATTTAAAAAATAGAAAATTTTTATAGATAAAATAAAAAAAAAAAAAAAAAAAAGAAATTTAAAAAGTTTTCAGTTGAATAAATTTGCTATACCCCCCCCCCAAAAAAAAACTGAACAATTTTTTTTTTTTTCAATTTTTTAATCTATTTATCTGCAATTCTCTGCAATTGCATTGACTTTTGCGCATATAAATCCTGACAGATATTTTTTTAAACAGAAGAATTCTCGTATTTTGAGATCATTTAAAGGCTGTCATAAATTCTCGTTTCAAAAAGTCTTTTAAAAATCTTTTAAAAAAAATTAAACAGATTTTTTAATTTTTTGTTTTTTTTGTTGTTAATTTTTCAAAAGATATTCAAAGTTTATTAAAAATATTTCTTTCCTCAGCTTCAAAAATTCTTTTTTTTTTTTCAAAATGTCTTTTAAAAATAGTTAAAAAATTTTTTAATTTTTTATAAAATCTTTCAAATTATGTTAAAATTAGAATTAAAATGAATTCTCTTAAAAATTGGGACTGAAATTATCAAATACAACTTTGAAAATCCAGAAAAGGTTTATTATTTTTTGTACAGGAATATAGATAACAGTCAACATGCAGTTCTCCAACAGTATGACTAGCTTCTCGACTAGTAGTGACTCAACTACAAATACTACTACATAACTCAACTATGAATAACCTTGCGTATTCGTATCTTTATGTTCTATTTGAAGAGTCCAATTATCTTGTAGGGGGAATATCTTCTCTTACAGCAAAAATGCATGTGAAACATTTTTAAATCATTTTTTTTAAAATTTTAATTCATTTGTGATTTAAGTTTAAAATTTTGATTGTTGGTTTGTTGTTTTTATGGCTTGTCAACCCTTGTTGGGTTATTTAATGCTGAAGCAATTGTACTCCTAAATCATCATCAATATTATTGTTAGCATTATTTCCCCTATAAGATAATTGGACTCATCCGACAGAATGTATATAAAGGTACAAATACGCAAGGTTATTCATAGTTGAGTTACAAGAAGTATTATCACTCCAAGTCAGAGTGGACCTGGGAGTAATGCAGAGCTGTGAAGTTGGAACACAAAGTCTTTGACTGACTCCTACTCTTCTATTTTTGGCTCCTCTGACTCCCACTCCTCTATTTTTGGCCTCTGGCTCCCACTCCTCTATTTTTGGCAACTCTGACTCCCACTCTTCTATTTTTGGCTCCTCTGACTCCCACTCTTCTATTTTTGGCTCCTCTGACTCCCACTCTTCTATTTTTGGCTTCTCTGACTCCCACTCTTCTATTTTTGGCATCTCTGACTCCCACTTCTCTATTTTTTAACTTGAGTACACCTACATCATTATAACTGGTTTATATCAAAGAATAAAGTGTAAATTCAACTGGAGTCAGAGTCAATATAGTATTTTCCGACCCCGACTCCAGTGACCCCTTAATTGCTTCCAACCCTGACTCCGAAGCACTGGAGTAATAGCGACAAATGAGTAGCTCTAAAACTGGAGCAATGCTTAGCACTGCTCTGCACCATGCATACGTGCAAGTGAGGGGGCTGCTGCCTAAAAATTTGACCTTGGGTCACATCCTGTCTGTGGTGGTTGTGGCGGAGTTGGATGATAATTACCCTCGTCAGACTTGGAACGTTAATTCAACATCCTCATCAAGTTGGGTTGCACAATTTTCATTTTAACATTAAAAGGAAAGTTTTTTAGAATTTGAAAAATAGAAATTTTCCATAAGGGTTGTCGGAACCTCAAGATTCCTGGTTCGATACCGGCCTAACCAACTCAGCGTATATGTAGCACAGGGATCTGTGCGGTAAAGTGAGAAGCTGATGGTAGGTGTGGTGCTCAATCTCAGTCTCTAAAACAATCTCCTTGGTCTAGCGCTAGTGAAAAAGGGATAGACTCTCTTGCTGTCTGGCTGATACCGACTTTAAGCCACCCTGACTTCTTTACTTACTTGCTGATAGCTTTTTGATTTAGTGCATCCTAGAATTGTTTTGAATTAGTCCCGTAAAAATTCATGGGTCCCAACTAAAAGCATCTAACTCCTAATTTGTAACTTATTCTGTGTAATTCGTTTCTAAAAACTATTGAAATGTATTTATAGTTAGCTTGAAATGATGATGGAAGAAAAAGAAACACACTGGGATGCATGGATATGATTTTACTGAGTACTTATAGATTTTTGTGCGTCAGGGACAGGACGCGTACCTGTCAACATCTCTGATAGTTTATTAAAGAAAAACCAATAAAATAAAATTTGAGTCGAAATAATTATATAAAAGTTAATAAGTCGTCGGGGCGGCCTAAAGTCGGTATCAGCCAGTCATCGAGGGAGTCTATCCCCTTTTCAATAGTGCTAGACCAAGGAGATTGTTTTAGCATCTGAGGTGGAGCGCCACACCTACCATCAGCTCCTTACTTTACCGCACAGATCCCTGTGCTACTCATACGCTGAGTTGGCGAGGACTGGTATCGAACTAGGAACCGTGTGGTTTCTAGCCGAACGCTCTACCGACTGAGCTAACCCGGCCCCTTAAAAAGTTAATGAAGTGGTAACTAAATAATGTCATAGAACAAACAAATAAATAAAGAAGTAATTTAAGGGGGAAAATGGAAAGAAAAAGTAAAATTTTGTTATAAAAATCGAAAACTTAAAACATTATGAAATGTAAAAAATTTGTCTTTTACAGGAAATGAAGAATTTGTAAATTATTTCCAGCTAAAATATAAAATAATCAAAATGGCACTTGGATTTATTTCAATATTTTAATTAATCAATAAAATAAATTAAATAGATTAAAAGTAATTTAAACGCAGAACAAATATTGCTACAGAATTATTTCCCTAATAATCTTTTAAAATCCAAACAGAAATTTAAAAAAAAGTGTAAACCAATTATTGCACTTTTGAGAATCCATATATTCCAAATATTTGGCGGGAAAAATGGTGTTTAAACATTTACACAGACATTTGTCCGTCGAAAATATTATTTCTTAGCGTTTTCAGTGATAAACTGGAGATTACTTGGCTAAAAAGTTACGAACGTGTGAGTAACTTTTCTGTATAGTTTATTTAATGTTTTTGTCATTTATTTCTAAGAAGAAACATTTGAAAGTATTCTAAAAATTAAAAAAAAAATTTTTTTGAATTTGTTGCAAAAAGTAAAATTTGTAATTTTGGGGAGAATTTAATTGTTTAAAATGTATTAAAAATTAATTGCCTATGTAATATTATTCTGCTTTTTTGACTAAAACAACAATTTGACCTTAAACGATTTAATTAATTTTGATTCGTTTTTTAAATGAAAATCTGCGCTTAAATTGTCTATCCCTAGTGTGGGCATTTTCATTATCTTCAATAGATATGTAAACAGGTAGGTTAGCTAGTACGTATTTTAAAATATATTTTATTAGTTGCAAATTTAGTGATACCTAGAATCGGCTACCCAGCATCGCCTTGGTAGAAGGGGTAACACTGGTGTATTGATTTGTTTACTTTTGAGATTTACAAATCCTGGACATTTTTAAGTAGAATTTCAATGCTATTCTATGTATATTTTAATTTTTAAATATCTTCAAATATAAATCGAATCTTCATAATTTTTGCACAAAAAGCTAGAACTGGTGATATTTAATATTTACTTTGTTGTTAATTGTTTTATTTTCGTGGTTTTCTCCGGACATACACCTATGTACTAGAAGCGGCTACCCAGCATCGTCTTGGCAGAGAGGGGGAAAATGAACAAAAAATTCTAGTGTATTGATTTGTTTACAAATGCTGGACATTTCTATTTCTATGTATATTTTAATTTTAAATATCTTCGAATATAAATCAAATCTTCATAATTTTTGCGCAAAAAGCAAGACCTGATGATATTTAATGTTTGTTTATATATATATATTTACTTTGTTGTTGATTCTTTTATTTTTGTAGTTTCACACACACACACACACACACACACACACACACACACATACAATTGCCCTTTATATATGTCGTTAAAATCGATCAATCAATCAATCACCAAATAACTGTGAATATATCATTAAACATTATCGTGACAATTCTCTTTTTATATGCTTTTTTTTAATGAATACGATTCCCTAACCTTTAAAATCAATCAATCAATCTAGGGGATTAGCTGCAGGTGAACTCTTCAAACCATTTGCCAACACTAAACCTATGGCCTTAAATCTATCACAGGATCCTGCATCAACGAACGGAAAAAAAAATTTCCAAACATTGATTTCACCAAAATGTCTGCTCACCAACTCAAATTATTTATCAAAGTAGAAATTCTTAATACGTATAGGTAAACACATTATCACTACAATCAACTCGCAAACTATGTAAAAAAAGAAGAAAAAAAACAACAAAAAACAACTGAGGTGGTCACTACTAAGATAGGCTCAGTGCTAATTAGTGATCATCCTCCACACATTAATACAACAACAAACATTATGTTTTTCTATTTTGTGTGACATTGTTTATATTGTGTAATGTGTGAAAATAAACCATTGTCTTCTCTTTCTTAACCTGCCTTTTAGGGAAATGCAGGCATTCAACCATTTATGAATCCGATTTTATTGTATATAGCCGAATAAATACCGTGCAACTTTAATTTGAACCTAATTTTTTCTTCTTTTTCTGATTTAAAAAAAGAAATAAAGAAAGGGGGGCAAGGCTACTTAGCCAGTCCTGGTCAAATAGACAAAACTGCTTTTAGGATTATTTAGCCGGTCCTCGTAAAATATACAAACCTACTTTTATGTTTATTTTACTGTCGCTGTAAATATTTAAAAAAATTATGAATGCAACATCTACCATCAGCTCCTCACTTTACCGTACAAATCCCTGTGCTACTCATATGCTGAGTTGGTGAGGGCCGGTATCGAACCCGGAACCTCGTGGTTCCTAGTTCAACGCCCTACCGACTGAGCTAAACCGGCCCTTGAGTAAAATTGTCGGGGTGGCCTAAAGTCAGTATCAGCCAGATAGCGAAGGAGTCTATCCCCTTTTTCACTAGCGCTATATTGGGGAGATTGTTTTTGTTTAGCCACCAAGCTGGAGCGCCACCCCTACACTAGCTCCTTAGATCGACTCAAATTGCAGTTTTAGATGAGTTCAGTAGGTCATTTGAATCTTGTATTTACTTACGTTTGTAAGATAAAGCAATTGCAGTCTTTTTATTTTTATTTTATTTATTTTATTTTATTTATTTTTTCTCGGAGTTGGAGGGTTTAAAGTTACTTGTGGGTAAGGTTACTGCAGATGATTTGGATAGTTTATATGAGTGGTTCTCGACCGAGAGTCGTATGGCTCTCCCCCCCCCCCCTCCCCATCCTAGGTCGACTTGGTGAGTGAGGGGAGGGGGGGGTCGGGAACAACATGCAACATTGCTGGTGGCCACGTGAGCAAAATAGAATATTTGGCGGGAAGAGGGGGTTGGGGGTGGCTGCAGACATGATTTAATAGGCCTTACCAAATTTTCACTTGGGGGGGTGGGGGCAATTTTTCAACAATCCACGTAATCTCCTCGTATCACATCGTGTTCATATAAAAAAAAAAAAGAAGTAACGTCATTCAACACTTCGATTGATATACTAATGTTCTGTTTAGTAACTAACAAGTAATTGTTTTGATGTTTCTTCATCGACAGTACTGGAGACAGATATTAGACACCCCCCCCCCAACAACAAAAAATCTCATGGACTAGCATTAGCCACAAGATACATTTAATCATTTTTTTAATCCCATGAACAGTGATGCTGATAGCTTTTTTATTTAGTGCGTCCTAGGACGCATATATTTGTTTTTAATGAGTCCGTGGAAAAATTTTTGAGTCGTAACTAAAGTTTCTTAATAAATTGTAGGGTAATAAAAACCCTACAATCTATTAAGAAACTTTAGTTACGACTCAAAAATGATCTGGAGAAAACAACTAAAGCCATCTAACTCCTACCTTGTAACCTATCCTGTGTAATTAGTTTCTAAGAAACTATTGAAATGTATTTACAGTTAGCTTGAAATGGTGAGAGAAGAAAACACTGGGATGCAAGGATATGATTTTACTACGTCCTTTTAGGTTTTTGTGCGTCAGGGACGCAGGACGCGTACCTAGAGTTTTATAGTCGTATGAGTCTTTTAATAAGACTTATACACCAACATAATCTACGTCTTTGTATAGTTGGTGTATAAGCCTTATACTTTATGACTTGGTATATATGTCATATAAGTTACGTTATATATATATATATATATATATATATATATATTATATATATATATATATACAGGGTGTCCACAAAGTCTTCAAACAGTTTTTAAAATTAAACATTTAATAACTCACATCGTACAAATGATAAAATCTTTCATAAAGAACATATAAAAGTTCAACTCTTGAAGTTTTTATTATTGATTTACTTTTTGATTTTTTTGCTCTTCAGAATGGCCGCCATCTTTGTTAATAATTTTTAACCTGTTGCAAGACTTTATGGACACCCTGTGTGTGTGTGTGTGTATGTATATATATATATATATATATATATATATATATATAAGAGAAAGTTTCATAATTTGCTTGAAGCATTGTGTATGTTTGGTTAGGAGGTTGATTTAGAAGGCTATCACAATGCAGTTTGGAATAAATAAAAAATAATAATACGGTAACAATGGTGTTGTGTGTTGACCTGTATTTTTTATTATTAATAATTATTTTTTATTTATTCCAAACTGCATTGTGATAGCCTTCTAAATCAACCTCCTAACCAATATATATATATATATATATATATATATATATATATATATATATATATACCAACTCCTCCACATGAGCAGGATGTAACACAAGGTCAATTTCTGGAGTTTAACAGGTTTGAATTCAGAGTTTTCCTTCTCCTAGATTGGTTACCTAGCCAAAGTTAAAGAGCCCAGTCTGTCCTGATATTTACCCATAGCTGGAGGGAGAGTAGTTGAGTGCATATCTTTTCCAAGGGTATTAGCGCTATGTGAAATGCAAACAGTTTCGTCCAGGATTTGAACTCTGGTCAGCGAGTCCATTTTCGACTCTAACCACACGCCTCCAATATATATTTTCATATAGGTTACGTTTTATGTTATGTTTTGGTATAGTTGGTATATATGTCTTATAGGTTACGTCTTGGTGTAGTTGGTATATATGTCTTATAGGTTATGTCTGCCAACACGGCATGGTGATGATGATGATGATGATAAGTGAAAATCAACTTCTGTGTCGACTCAGGTAACAAGACTCAAAGCTTGAATTATATTTCAGTTTATTTATTTGTCTTTGTGAAATATAATAATCTAAGATGATCGTCCTTTGGGGGAAGTTGAGTCAGACAGATCGCTTTGAGGAGCCTCCCCATTTTATTCTACTGTGTCTGTGTGTTTGAACAGCAGCCACAGGTTAAGACAGTTCACCCGGACCCGGGCTGGAAAAAAAAAAATTAAAATATAACGTCTGTTTCCGCGCAGCTTATAAATAGTAGTAATCTATATATTAATTCAATGGATCCTTGGTTCTCGAACATAATTTCTTCCAAAAATTATGTTCGAGAACCGATTTCTTTGAATTTTTGAGATGAGGTTTGATAATTTGGATTATTTGGATTATTCAGACCATTGTCCTCATTTTTATTGTTACTTACACAAGTTTCAGCTGAATGCTATAACATGAAAGCTCCCAAGTCTGAGAAGAAACACCTGAAGAAAGCCAGAGGGCACATCAGCCAAAACGTTGTGTAGATAACAATAAAGATGAGGACAATAGTCCGATCAATCCAAATAATACAAAAGAGAACCAATTTAAAAAAAAAAAAAACTAAAACAATATTTCTCATAAAAAATAGTGTAAAGTGGATTTATGCATTATTGACCATCAGATGAATGCCTATTTATGTTTCCCGAGGACTCATTCAAAGCAAATATGTGTGTCCCAGGACTCACTAAATCAAAATTCTATCAGCATACGTAACAGCCATACTCCACAAAGAATAAAGCAAAAATGTTTTCGGCATAAAATAACCCAGTGTGTTGACATGCCGTAAAAATCCAATCGACCAAAACCTGAACACAAGGCTTGAGATTTTATTGGCGGGAAAAAGGGGTACACTGTTGTCTTTCTGGTCCTTGGTTCCTTAACGAGTTTCATTCGCTGACCAACTGTCTTCTTGTCTTGTGGGTTGGGTTGAGCTGGCTCCGTCCTATGAATTCAAAGATGGTGTATCATGGGAATAGGAAATACGCAAGTGTTCCCCAAAACCCAGCATGTAGACATTTTTGTTTGCCGCAGAGGTGCTCTTCCAATATGTGATCTACCGAATGGTTTCTAATCCAATATGTGATCTACCGAATAATTCCATATGTGATCTACCGAATGGTCTTCTAATCATATGTGATTAACACACGAGTTGTTTGACTCCAATATGTGATCTCCAT
>CM042166.1:67957096-67964596 GCA_023376005.1 Doryteuthis pealeii
GATCGTAAACCCTGGAAAGTTGGAGAGCATATCTAAGAGTAGCGTAGACATAGGGTTTAATGAACAGACGATAAACTGATAGTTACCAAGCACTCTGTGTCTCCGCTATTCTAACTTGGATCAATCTGTCTTTCTGTCTGTCTGTCTCTCTCTCTCTATATATAAACTTACCAAACCCTCCGCTTGAGCAGATATGACACAGTTAATTTCATAAGCGGAGTTCAACGGGTTGAATTCAGAGTTTTCCCTTCTCTTAGACTGGTTGCCTAATGAATTTTAAAGAGCCAAGTCTGTCCTACTATTTACTCATAGCTGGAGGGAGAATAGTTGTATTAAATAACTTTCTCAAGGGTATTAGCGCTATATGAAATGCAAACAAGCATAGTTCAGGATTTGAACTCGTCTCGTCGTGTCCGTTTCCTACGACGGGAACCATTACACCTCGCTCACACTCCTCTCTGTTCTCTCCGATATATATATATATAATATATAATAATATATATATATGTGTGTGTGTGTGTGTGGTAGTTGTATTTCCTAGTCTCTATATACAGTTTAGGGGTCGACCTTTATCATGCTTCTGTTTCCTGTTTTTCACTCTTGTCACTTTGGCAAGCGCCATGTAAATGTATAATGTCTGCCTTCCCTGTTTGATTTCACTTTTTCTTTCTTCATTTATATTGATCTCCTGACCACAATTAACATCCGCACAGGCAGTGCTGTATTAGAAGCATTTGTAGACCTTGAACCAGGTGATCTGGGAGGCGTAAACTGAATAGCGCCTTTTCATGAGAAACAAAACCTCGTCCTCTTCTTAATCAACTCAATGAAAGGTTTTTGCTGAAATGTTATCATTGATAAAACTAGCAAAGAATATGCACCCTCCAGCGTAAGTATTTAAATTTTAATGTAATGAAATATATTAAATTAGAAAGATTATCGAAATTACATAAAAACGCTTATAAAAAAGATAACACTTATTAATTATATCTTAATTGATTTCTATATAAAACGGATCTTGCTACATTATAACTTATTTACCCATTTCTTTCTTTTTCAGGAAGACGAGATCCACCTAAATCACTGGTCAACAAATATAATGTTTGTACTATAAGATGAGAATGTTCTTATAATATGTTGGAAAGCTCAAAGTAACCTTCCACGTGGTAAATATTGTAACATGAATTAATCCGACAAAGAAGTTATATATAATACAAACCATAGAACTTTATTTGTGAGCACATGGAGAAAATACATAATGACAAAGGTATAGTATAGATATATAGAAACAGATATATAAGATACACAAATAACAAGCAAAGTAGATAAAGAGGTAGATAGGACTAAGTCAAAGAAGCGATAAAGAGTTCCTGAAGAAATGTTTTTACTTGAGGATAACCCCAGAAGGTGTCTATGAGGCTGTATACCTGCATGGATCGAGGCTGACGTGAGGGAATGAGCCCCCGCCCCAGTTACGAGGACAGGGACCCACGTGTACATACATATCCTGCCAGCTAGGGGAAAAATCTTTTTTTAAGTGTATTCATTACGTCGGGTCAAAATTTCACTTACTATAGTTGGTTGGGCAAAACATATAGACACCACGTATTCATGCCCATGTGTAGTTGTTGCTGGACCGAGTGAAAGAGAACTCAGAATTCCCGGGCTACCTGCCATAAATACTCTAGCCATCTATAGGCGAAAACCTGGCGGCAAGGGAAGATACTAAAAACAATTACAAAGCAATTGATCATTATTTATTACAGTTGATTTTTTAGAGTAAAGCAGAATAGCGCGCAAGAGATCACATCATTAGATACTATAAAAACATTATATTTCTCGGAATACCCGAAAACTTTAAGACGCTAGGGTTAGTGTTAAGGTAGGTTAACTAACTCGGGGGTTCCGGTAATCTTAATGCTATCTCCGTAAAATGCGATTCTAATGATATCATTCTCTTGTGGCGCTATTCGCATGTTACCCTATATTTAAGTTGATATAAGATCGGATTCCTCCATAGCATTTTAAAAAGGATTCTTAATCTGTTATTCTTTTCTGAGAATGGCATATTTTTGTTTTTTTTATGAATGAAAAATGAAAAGCATAAAAGTCCAAACTATAGGATTTTCTTGTATCTATTTTAAAGTTGTACTTTCTAATTTATTTGGATTGTTGTCTGTACAACGTTGTCGGACCGATATGCCCACCGGCCCTTCTTCAGGTATTCTTGTTCGGACTCAGGAACCTTCTTTCGGACTCGGAACTTTCTTGTTGTAATCGGAACCTACTGTCATAAACCTAACCTTTATTCAGAAAAAAGGTTCCCGATTCCGACAAGAAATACCTTAAAAAAGGCCGAGGGCATATCAGCCGACGTACTCAACATGAAGTAGCACAATAGTCCGAATAACACATTAATACTAATCATTCAAGCCCCCTTCCAGTAATATTTGGGGGTTTGCATAATGAAATCAAAAGGTGGTGACCATTGCCCGCTCACCCACATATAAATCAGGCCACTTCTCACAAGTATCACTTTTGAAGTGGCCTTGTGTCAAACTGGCCTAACCAAGTAAATAACTGCACCAAACCCCGGGACATAATACAACAGAGATATGCAAAAAATGATCTTTTCGGCGGACAATGATTTTGTTCATTATGGTTGCTTCTTGACTCAACACACCCACATTATTTTCCCGTGTCTGCATACATATACCATTTCCAAATCTCACAGTTACCAACGTGTAATCCGGAATTATCTTCCAGTGCCAGATATCCAAAAACCTGGATACAAAAAATCGGAAGTAATCAATCTCCAAGTAACTTGTCCTGCTTTCCTGTTCTTTTTCTCTAATGCTGCCGTTTCCCTTAAGAAAGCAGTCAATATATCCATTGCCTGCCAAATTCAAATTCGGGCCACCAGCGCGATAAGAATAACGCGGCCGAGGAGTGAAAAATTACTCCATTGAAAAACGTGCAAAGAAAAACACCCCAATCCTCCAAAGATCTCGACTAGGCAATTTGAAGCAGAAATATTGGATTTTAGTATTTTTTTAGAGGTTATATAATATTCTAAAAGGGATGCAAGAATAATCATATCTATGTTCAAAGTGTTTTTTTTTTCCTCAAACCATTTCCAGTAACCATAAATACATTTCCAATATTTTCTTGGAAACGATTACAAACACAAGGATACAGATTGGAGTTAGATGGCTTTAGTTGTTCATAGATAACTCTATATATTTATAAAGAAACTTTATTTGGGACCCATCAATTTCTTAGGGACTCATTCAAATCAAATCCATGCTTCCCAGGAATGCACTAAATCAAAAGCTATCAGCATCACTGTAAACCATATATGATTGTTGATGGTTGGATTTACGGCATGTCGACCCTGTTGGATTAATTAATGCCAAAGACGTTTTGTTTAATTCATTCTTGATGAGTATTCAATTTTAAAAAGAATTAAACTCGATTTTTTTAATACAATTTTTAAACTCATTTTTCTATTTACCCCATAGATGAGACCCTACAGGTACTATACAACAGGTAAGAGTAGACTTAGAGTAATGTTTAATCAGTTAGGCATAAGTATAATTATTTAACTTCATTAGGACTGAACCCTGAAAAATAGTACCAAAAATAGAGGGGTCGAAGTGGGGGGGGTTTGTATTCGGACTCCCCAGCCCTGTAAAAAAAAAACCATATTTCTAGAGAAAAAGAGGTGGAGTCAGCATGGTAGAATATCTACTTCGACTTTGGGTATTACAGTTTCCGTAATCAAAATTAAAAATGAAAAACTATGCCAACTCCGACTAGTTGAATTTACACTTGATATGGCCCTAGTTTAGTCTGTAGAGTTATACAGTGCACCACTCCTTATAAATAGATTATGAAAAAACATGTTTTTATATATCATGGATTAATCAGATGAAGAAGAGTGGGAGTCGGAAGTGCCAAAAAATAGAGGAGTCGGAGTGGGAGGTTTTGTATTCTGACTCCACAGCCCTGTTAAAACAACATACAACCAGAGAAAAAGAGGTGGAGTCAGTACGGTAGAATATCTACTTCGACTTCAGGTATATACAGTTTTTGTAATCAACATCTTTGTTAAGGTAAATATCCAGGTGAGTTAAAGTAGGTTAAAGTAAATAAGTAGCAGGTGTTCCTTTCTCTAAATATTGATTTTCTTCATGCAAAATGTTTTCAATTCACAAGCAAACAAAAAACAAAAAAACCAACAACCCCCCCCACAGTCCTTTGCGTGTCACATGACACAACCATATTCAAGTTATCAATATGTTTCATGTTGATGAATATATATCTACTTGATTCAGGAGTATATAAAGTTGAATTAACCAACCCCCTTGACAGGAGAGGGTAGGGGCTGGGGGTGTTATAGAAATCAAAGCAAACCAAATTCCTTCAAATAAACCAGATTAATAGTAATCTGTAATTATATCGACGGCCTAAAGTTAGTATCAGCCATTCAGCGAGGGAGTCTATCCCTTTTCATAGTGCTAGACCAAGGAGATTGTTTTTTAGCATCTGAGGTGGAGCGCCACACCTACCATCAGCTCCTTACTTTACCGCACCGATCCCTGTGGTACTCATACGCTGAGTTGGCGAGGACAGTATCGAACTAGGAACCTTGTGGTTTCTAGCCAAACACTCTACCGACTGAGCTAAGCCGGCCCCTGGGTAATTATATATATATATATATATATATATATATATCTCAAATTTCTCACTATACTACATACTGTCGGCTTCACTTCCATTTCTCTTCACACACACACACGTGTGTGTGTGTGTTTGTGCGCGGTATTTGGGGAGCCTTCTTTCATTTAGACATGTAGAATTAAACAAAAGGCAGGTCTCCTGTTTAACAATTTTTATTAACGATCTTTTTGAGCTTTCTAGCCAACTTTTTACATTTGGATGGAATCTGTGGATTAGTCCACCAAAGTTTTCATCCCAATGATGATGACACTTCGAAAGTGCCGAAAGTACTGTGGATAAAAAACTTTGGTGGACTCCATGGATTCCATCCAAATGTAAAAAAGTTGACCCGAAAGCTCAAAAAGATTGTTAATAAAATTGTTAAACAGGAGACGTGCCTTTTGTTTAATTCTACATATATATATATATATATATATATATATATATATATATATATATATATATATATAGAATATTTTGGCAGCATTTTTCTTTTAAACCTGTTTTGTTGAACTCAACGGACAATTCTTGTCTGACGAGTTTTTATTCGATCCTTTCTAACTGTTTGGACATTTTTTAATATCCAGGTGGAATTGGTGTACGAATCCACCAAAGGTTTACCACGTGCGCTTTCTGTACTAAAAAGAAATAATGGAAACATCTCACTAGTTCCACACCTGATGATGGCACTAAGTAGTACTGTAAGCAACCTGGGTCCTTTGTTTATCAAAATGACTTGATTCAGCATAAAAATGACCCCAAAAGTGTTGATATGCCAATCCAATAACAAAACCAAAAAAATAAATTTTTTTAAAAATCAAGTAACGGACAAACAAACAAACAAACTCTTCACAATTATTACTATAGATTAAAAACATATAATACCTATCTATCTATCTATATATCTATCTATCTATATCATTAATTTTTTGTTATTAATATTGGAGAAATGATTATAAAGTGCTCAATTATTTCTGTAAGAGCTGTATTCATTTATTTATTTATTTATAGTCACCAATACAATTAAAAGTTTGTCTTACCAATGGTTTCGGAACATCACTTTTAGGTGATTATCCGTCATCAGAAACGTTGACTTTTTATCTATCTATATCTATACATATATAAAGGGCAGTTGTGTGTATCTGTGTGTCCGGAGGAAACTTTGAAAATAAAACAATTAACAACAAAGTGAATATATATATACATATTAAATATCACCAGGGCTTGGTTTTTGAGCAAAAATAAATAGAGATTTGGTTATATTCATGAAGATAATTAAAAATAAAATTTAAATGATAACAGCATGGAGTTTGTTTTGTTTTTTTTTAAATTTTTTAATTTAAAATTTTAGATAGTAAAAATTAACATTTCTTTTTAAAGTAGCTGGATCAATGCAAGGTCTACTTTTTTTACATAGGGATTTAAATGGGGCATCAACTCACGATTCAGTAATAATGGATCTGTGGGACTAACTTTAAAAATCCCCCTCTACCCAGGTGACGCCAGGTAGCCGCTGCTAATTAAGAATGAAATGAAGAAAATGTCTTCAGTATAAAATAACCCAACAAGAGTTGACATGCCATAAAATCCAGCCAACCTAGGAGAAACTCTTTATAAAAAAAAGGAAGATCCAAAAACAGAACAAAACAACAAAAAAATCAAGTACAAACGAACTATTCACAATTATTATTATGAATTAAAAACATTAAACTACTTTATTTATTTATTTTAGACAGATAAGTTGATTTTTAAATGAGATATATCCACAAAAGATATGTGTCATTAATTCTACAGGTGTTTGTGGCGTAATGGTTATCATCAAAAGGTTAAATAGTTGAAAAAAATGTTTTTAAAAATTTCAATACCCAACAAGAATGAATAAAACAAAAAACAAAAACGTCTTTGGCATAAAATAACCCAGGGGTTGATATGCCATAAAATTCAACCAACCAACCGACAAACCAACCTAGAAAACAAAGTTACATTCAAAGCACTAGTTCTCGCTAGATCACTGAAGTTAAGCAGTGTTCAATACTTAGATGGGTAACCATTTAAGCAACAGGAGGTACTGTAAGAAACCTGGGTCCTTTGTTTATCAAAATGACTTGATTCGGCATTTAAAATGACCCCAAAAGTGTTGATATGCCATACCAACAACAAAACCCCCCAAAAAGTAGAAGGCATACAAACGAACAATTATTATTATGAATTTAAAAAAATTAAACTACTTTATCTATTTATTTTTTTAGACAGTTAAGTTGATTTTTAAATGAGATATTTCCACAAAAGGTAGGTGTCATTGAGTATGTTATGAGGAATCAATTAAATTCAAAAATCTGGTCACCAGGTGTTTATAGACAAGACTAAACTTGTTGAAATTACCTGTTTGATTTACAACGACTCAGACATTTCATTTTCAGACGACAGGATTTAAAACTCATAAAAAAATAAAAAAGATCAACTCTTACCGGCTAACACCTTTTAAAAAAGTCAAATGTTTAATGGCATATCAACCTTCATAGGTTATTTAATGCCAAAGCCATCCTTGTAGAAGAACAATAGTGGTATTATTTGGCAACTTCGTTTGGTTTGGTTTGATTTGTTTTTTTGTTTTTTTTGTTTAATGGCATATCCACCTTCATGGGTTATTTAATGCCCAATTAATTACCTGTTTGATTTATGACTCGGACATTTCATTTAGAGACGACAGGATTTAAAACCCATAAAAAAATATTAAAAAAGATCAACTCTTACTGGCTAAAAATAACTTTTAAAAAG
>CM042166.1:67969596-67985900 GCA_023376005.1 Doryteuthis pealeii
AGTGAAAAACAGCAACAGAAAGAGAAAAGGAGAGTGAGAGAGAGAAAGTGTGAGAGAGAGAAAGTGTGAGAGAGAGAAAGTGTGAGAGAGAGAGAGAGAGAGAGAGAGAGAAGACAGTGACAGAAAGAGATCAGAAGAAAGAGAGAGTAGAGAAAGAGAACAGAAAGAGAGAAAAAGATAGAAAGAGAAAGTGATAGAAAGGAAGACAGTGACAGAAAGAGAAAAAAGAGAGTTAAAGAGAGTGACATAGTGAGAAAGAAAGAGAAGAAACCAAAAGAGAGACTATATGATTTTTTTTACTGTCTTTCAGCTGGTATTTATGGAACCCAGGAATAGTCCATTCATGTATTTGGGTGATTCCATTCCTGATTGGCTGCATGGTTTCTATAATGTTATGATGCTTCATAAGTACTCTGGCATTCTGCAGTAGGCTTGCAACAAGGTAAGATCAGTATTAAGTTATGGCTTCCTTGTTGCTCTGTCTTACCAATTCGATGGAAATTGGAACCAGTATGATGTTTATTCTACACCATTGAAAACACTCAATATAAAAAAAAAGAGAAAGTAGAGAAAGAAATAAGTAAAGTAAATATTTCTTCTTTATGATCTTCAGTTGTAGACATTCAAGTCTTCTATTCATTTTCCGTAGATTGGAATTGTAGAATAATCATACTAAGTTCCAATTACCGTTGAATTGGTAAGACAATGCAACAAGTAGCTGTAACTCAATACAGATCTAACCTTGCTGCAATCCTACTGCAGAATGCCAGAGTATTTATGAAGCCTCATAACATCATAGAAACCAAGCAGCCAATCAGGACTCAAGGAATGGAATCATCCAAATACATGAATGGATTATTCTTGTGTCCCATAAGTACCAGCTATTACTAGTTCAGTTGTGCTTAGACTGACCTCAATAGGAATCTAGATGTCCAAGCGCTTTCAACCATTTCACTGGTCATTCCATAATAATTTATTTTGACCAATTTTTTTTTTAATTTTTAAAAAATTTAAAAAAATTTTCTTAATGATTTTTTAAAATTATTTCAAAATCTTTTGAGTTTCTGGTCAAAATAAATAATAAGGAATGACTGTTAAGTTTCTTTGAAAGTTTATATATATATATATATATATATATATATATATATATATATATATATATATATATTTAAATTAATCAAAACAAACAGATGTAACCAAAATACACTATCATAGTTCACTGCAGAAATATGATAGTATATTTTTTTAATCATCTGTTTTAATAATTCAAATAATTCCCCACAGAAAAGCTCTGACAACCCTAATGGTAAAACTCGAGTAGAATTACTGACTATATATATATATATATATATATACAGAGATGCTGATAGGTACACATCCTGTGTCACTGATGCATAAAAATCTAAAAGGATGCAGTAAAATTGTATCCATGCATCCCAGTGTTTTTTTTTCTTTCTTTCCCCACCATTTCCAGTTAATTGTAAATATATTTCAATATTTTCTTGTAAATGAATTACACGCTACAGAGTACAAGGTAGGGGTTAGATGGCTTTAGTTGTTCATAGATAAAAATTCTACAATTTATTAAGAAACTTTAGTTGGGACCCATCAAATTTCCTGGGGACCCATTGAAATCAAATACAGGCATCCCAGGATGCACTAAATTAAAAAGCTATCACCATCACTATATATATATATATATATATATATATATATATATATCATTTATCTATGCAGTAGACTCTCTTTTTAGGCATTTTTTTTTTTTAATGATAGAAAATAATTTAATGTTTTTTTTTTTTTTTTATATTCAGCTTTACTTTTTGATGAACGAGATTTTGAAACTTTGGTGAGACTGTCCAGTCTCTGTTAGTAAAAGTCTTAGTACAAGTACTTTCAACTATCATCGGTCATTTTCGAGGACATAGGTGGCCCTGTGTTTTGTGGAGTGCTAGATTAATTCTTTGTTCAAGGAGTGACGATACGCCCACCTAAAAATTCCTTGAACACAGAATTAATCCAGCCCTCAACAAATACAGGGCCACCTATGTTCTTGAAGATGGCTGAAGGTACCTGTAATTAGACTACACTAACAGAGACTTTTGACAGTTTTTAAGTACATTTGAGACGTCTCATTCGCCCCAAAATTATTAATCCAACTATTCTCCCTCCAGCTATGGGTAAAGAGACTGTGCTCTTTAACCTAGGTTAAGCAACATAGAAAAAAAATTCTGAATTCAAACCCTGCTTAAAAAATTGACCTTGTGTCACACCCTATTTATGTGGAGTGGTTGGTAAATATATATATATCATTAAAACAAAAAATATATATTATCAGTGATGCTGATAGCTTTTTGATTTAGTGTGTCCTGAGCCGCACATATTTGCTTTGAATGAGTCCCTGAGAAAATTTATGGGTCCCAAGTAAAGCCATCTAACTCCTACCTTGTAACTATAATGTGTAATACATTTCTAAGAAACTACTGAAATGTATTTACAATTAGCTTGAAATGTTGAGGGAAGAAAATAGAAAAACACTGGGACCAATGGATATGATTTAACTGCGTCTTTTAGATTTTTATGCATCAGGGATGCAGGACGCGTACCTATCAGTATCTCTGTATTATTAAAACAGACAAAACAATATCTAGGGGTGACAAGACTTTAGGACCACCTAGTACAAATCACTATTTTATGCCAAAATGTTTGTTTTATTTGTGGTCTGAATGTTTTGTCACCCCTACATGTTTTTTAGAAAATTATTTTTAATTTTTCTAAAAAGAATTACATAACTTATATACCGTTTTATCAAAACAGAAAATAATGAAAGTTAAAAACAGGTAGTAAAAAAAAGCCAAATAAAAAGCTAAATACTAAACTCTTGTCTGTTATTTTCAATAAATTTTATATACTAGCAAAAAAAGGCACCCTCCGATTCTGATATAATTAGGTATTTCTGCTATGGTAAATTAACAGATAGAATTCATTTAAAATATGAAACGCCTAATTCTAAGTTTCAAATTTCATGTTTAGATTCTAAAACCAAATATTTATTTAATAACTACTTTAGTTTATTATTATCTAATTATTTTTCTAGTAAAACTCTATTGAAAATTTAGACCCCCCCCTAAACAGAACAAATATCAATGTATAATTTTTTCTTTTATAAGATTTAAATAATTATCAAAAAGAGTAAAAAAGAGATCTCCAAAATTTATTTTTTTAAATTTAATTTTCCAATTTTCAGTACTTATTTTCTACCAGGATAACTAGCTTAAAATTTTTTTTTCCTTCCATTCACACCTTCGGCCTTTTTGTCTTTTTATCTATACTGTAATCAGTTTCAACTAGTTGTCGGGGTGGCCTAAAGTCGGTATCAGCCAATCAGCGAGGGAGTCTATCCCCTTTTCAATAGGCATCTGAGGTGTAGTGCCACACCTACCATCAACTCCTTACTTTACCGCATAGATCCCTGAGCTACTCAAATGCTGAGGGCTGGTATCGAACCAGGAATCTTGTGGTTGCTAGCCGAACACTCTACCAACTGAGCTAAAATCAGAATGTTTGGAAATAAAATAACTGATGCATTATAAAATCCATTCATTGATAAAACAACACAGAAAATTTCATCAAAATCGGATAAATCCCTGATTTTTGGTAAATTTAAAAAAAAATTTTTTGTGTGTAAAATACGGATTTTACACCATCTTTGGCAGCGCCTTATATATATATATATATATATATATATATATATAATGTCATCCCCCATATGAACCCACCCAGGCTATGTAGTTAAAACAAAACACAAAAAAAACACTTTGACACTACTCCATCATCTCTCATAGACGGAATGCTGCCAACAATATATATATATATATATATATATATATATAATAACCATGTACAAACATTAGATAAGAATTGTTACTTAAAACCATGAAATTGTGTACAAATTACTTGTATTAGATAGGAATACTTGATATCATATAACTGTGCAAAAATCTCTTAAACTACACAAAAGTATAAATATAAACATACAATGAATGCAATTACCTAACCTCTAGGTATAAAATAACCCAAGACAGGTTGACATACCATTAAAATCAATCATCTAAGACTAGAATATTGAGTATAAAAAAGAATAGATAAAAGACAACTAATAATGAAGACAAAGAAAGTCCTTAAAAATTGTATATTGAAATAAATAACAATGAAATTGATCAGCAGGTTGTGAAAATTGAATACTAATTACAACATTACAACATTATTTTGAATATTCCTGGATCATGTTTTATATCAATTACAACGTTTTCGAATCGTAACAAAATCTAAACTGATATTTACAGCCTTGATTTATTATCATCTGATTAGTCCAATTAGCACAATTAGTAGAAATAATTAATTCTATAAAAACATTGTACTAATTGAATTTGTATTACTTATTGTACGTATAGTATTTAAAATATGGTAATTGGTTCTAATGAAATAAAAATCTATATGTTACTAAAGTTCTCATTATGGTCGTGTTCAAATGTGTGTATGCGTAAGCGTGAACATGAAAAATCATCAAGATTTTTATTAGAAGAGCAATACGAGGTATGTCAGAAAAGTTCTAGGACTATTGTCACAAAAAATTTATTTCAAATCCAAACTACAATCTATAAGCTATCCCCTTTAAAGTAATCTCCCTGGAGTCTAGTGCACCTTCCCATCCTTCTCTGCCACACTTACATGCATTCCTGGATTCTCCAGCTCTGTTGTCACAGCCTTTTTGATGTCGTGCACATCCTCAAAATGGGTTCCCTTAATGACACCCTTGAGCTTAGGCATAAAAGAAAAGAGACCTCTCTCTAGTGTACAAGATATGTCAGAATAGTTCTAGGACTAGTGTCACAAAAAATTTATTTCAAATCCAAACTACAAACTACAAGTTATCCCCTTCAAAGTAATCCCCCTGGAGTCTAATGCATTCTCAACCTGTCCTTCGGAGCGGGGGCCCGGTGAGCTTCGGCCACTGGACCAGTGAGTTGTGTTAAATTAATAGTGTTGATCCCAGGGGGCTGTTCCCCCCAGGCAATACCTGCCCCCCTTGGGGGCAGGGCTGGGTTTATTGCCCAGCGCCTGAGGCGCCCCCTTTGAGGGGGAATGCCAAAGGGATCGACACAATTTTTTTCTCTCCCACCCATTAGCTTTGGCTTGTGGGTGGGCCCACGTTAAAACGAGGCCTTGTGCCCAGTCCATACAGGTGAGGTATGAGACAATATATACCCCATGGAGTCTAATGCACTTTCCCATCTTTCTCTGCCTCACTTGCATGTAATCCTGGGAGCATTCTTCACAATTCATACTAAATAAAATTCCGGAACCTCACCATCAGATAGAATTTAATGTAATTCCCAGGACATGTAGACCCTCAGCACCCATATGATGAAAAGGGTTGGGCTTGCCATAAGGGCAATAAGGTTGGGGCAATCTTATAGGTGCTAGGGCTTGATGTGACCAGCCAATTGATCGGAGGGGACCTCTCCAACTACCTGTCTAGCCCAAGAAAGGGCCAACATGGAGTTTTGCAACTCATGAACTGCTCATTCACCTGGGTTCTATCCTTAAGCATCACGGGTCGCCACCCACAGCCAATAGATGGCCCTATTGGGGAAGTCTTACCCCTCTGCAGAGGTGCAGTCGGTGCATTCTAACGCCCCAGCCAACAGGGCAGACTAGACCAGGGAGAGGGTAGGTTTTGCTAAGGTGGTGCTCCACCTTAGCAAAACCTACCGTCAGTTCCCCACTTTTACCGCACAGATCAGCTTACTTAATCTGTGCTGCTAATACGCTGAGTTGGTGGGGACCAGTATTGAACTCAGAACCTTGTGATTCCAAAGCGTGTGCTCTACCCACTGAGTCCTAAACTGTGTCCTAAACTTTACTTATGTTATAAATAAAAAGATAAAACAATAAAAGATATTAGTCAAAATATACAGTGAATAAAGAGTGTACGTCATATCAAAACCATAGACGACTTGAAACGATACTTAAAAATTATAACAGTTTGAATATTGTATAATAGAAAAGACACTTTTAAATCCTTTGTGTTAAACCTTACACAACAAAGGGGAGAGAGAGAGAGAGATAGTGAGTTAGAGAGAGAGAAAGTGTGAAAGTGAGAAAGAAAGTGTGAAAGTGAGAGAGAGAGAAAGTAAGTGTGAAAGTGAGAGAGAGAGAAAGTAAGTGTGAAAGTGAGAGAGAGAGAGAGTGTGAAAGTGAGAGAGAGAGAGTGTGTAGAGAGAGAGAGAAAGTGTGAAAGTGAGAGAGAGAAAGTGTGAAAGTGAGAGAGAGAGAGAGTAGAGAGAGAGAAAGTGAGAGAGAGAGTGTGAAAGTGAGAGAGAGTGTGAAAGTGAGAGAGAGTGAGAGAGAGAGAGAAATCCTTTTAGCCGCTGTGAGAGAGAGAGAGAGAGTGTGAGTGAAAGAGAGTGAGAGTAAGGGAGAGAGAGAGCTAGAGTGAGAGAGAGAGAGAGAGAGAGAGAGTAAGGGACAGAAAGTGAGTGAGAAAGAGAAAGTGAGATTGAGTGAGAGAGAGAAAGTGAGATTGAGAGAGAGAAAGTGAGATTGAGAGAGAAAAAAAGTGAGTGAGTAAGAGAGAAAAAAAGTGAGTGAGTGAGAGAGAGAAATAAGAGTGAGTGAGTGAAAAAGAGAGAGAGAAATATCCTTTTTAGCTGCTGTTAGTGAGAGAGAAAGAGAGAGAGAAAGAGAGACAGACAGACAGACAGATAGAGAGAGAAATCCTATTTAGCTGCTGTTACTAGTGGCAAATGTCATAGCCCAAGTCAGTATTAGTTATGTAAACATATTCAGACAAGCAAACACTTTACTCAATAACTTCTGGCTTTCTTGTTCAGTCATTATTCAAAAATAAAATTAAAAAAACAAAAACATTGTTGATTTAGAAGTGTAACTAGGAAATAAAGAAGGATCCATACACATTATATATATATATAGAGAGAGAGAGAGAGAGAGGGAGAGAGAGAGAGAGAGAGAAATGTAGAACAAACACGGGATGTTACAATGAATGGAAATTTATTAGTCGTAGTATCGATGTTCGGACATTTCGGTTTATAAAGAAACCTTCTTCAGGACAATATAAAACTAGTCAAGGAGAAAAAAAACTTTTGAAGTTAAAAAGATGATGGACGTTTTGAATGCATTGAGTTTGGAAAATGTGTAGAAAAGGGTTGTAACCGTTCATTGATTAGTGTTCATAATTATATATATATATATATATTTATATATGCTCAAAAAAATTTTTTTGTAAACCAGTGTTATTATCATTACCCTTCATCATGTCAAAATGAAATATATATGATCTTTTGATAAAACTGTAGTACGGATTCACATTCTATATTTTTGAACAAAAGTATAAATTGTAGGGGTGCGAGGTCAGAGCAAAACTCTGCGGGAATAGAAAAAGGTTGGGAACCACTGGGATAGGGTATATATGATAAACACACACACACATATTATATGCTCCCATAACCCGGTAGAGCTCTTTAAGAGTGACTTTAATAAACTTTCACCACCAGCATAACACAATGATCATCTGTTTACAGATTTGATCTCTCTGGTGGTCGTAAAGTATATACACAGATATATGTATTTAAAACAGTTACAACACTGCTCCTTAAACGGCAGATGGCAATGGCCTAGAGGTTAACGGATCGGACAGGCGTAAAGTCAGTACGGCCTCGCTTCTGGTCGAAGTTAGTTGTTGTGTCTAACCACACTGATGAGACGTGAAACGTTGAAACACAGCGTCTGTGGATGACTTTATATATATACACACACGTGTCTTCTGTGTGTGTGTATGACTATACATACATACATATATATATATATTATATATATATATAGATATATTATTAGATAGATAGATAGATAAATGTAAAAAGTAGATAAACTAACAAAAACAAACATTTCAATTCATGGGTAAAACTTAATATTCTACCTTTATTTCCTCAAAGAATTTTGGTGGAATAAAAACATGATGATAAAGAAATTATATTTTACCAAAATTCTTTGATGGAATGAAGACGGAATATTAAGTTTTACCCATGAATTGAATTGTTTGTTTGTGTTGGTTCATCTACCTTTTTCCATTTATATTTACTTGCTCCTGCTGTTTTATGGCATTTCAATCCTTTTTGGGTCATTTAATGCCAAATCAAGTCATTTTGATAAACAAAGGACTCAGTTTGTTTATAATACCTGCTGCTGCTTAAGCTGTATCCCAATTAAGTATTAAACAGGCTCATCACTGCTTAGTTTCAGGGATCTATTGGTTTCAGCATGACTTGACCATAATAGATAGAAAGAAAGAGAGATTTGGTTTATTTGTTTAATGGTATATCAACTCCTTATGGGTTATTTTAATGCTGAAATTGGATTTATTTATAAATGTTCAATTATGATTGAAATGGAGAGGGAAAGAGTAAGAGAGAGAGAGAGAGAAAGAGTAAGAGAGAGAAACAGATATTTGGTTTATTTGTTTAATGGTACATCAACTCCTTATGGGTTATTTTATGCTGAAATTGGATTTATTTGTAAATGTTTGATTATGATTGAAATGGAGAGAGAGAAAGAGTGAGAGAGAGTGAGCAAGCGAGCGTGAGAATGAGAGAGAACGCGAGAGTGAGGAAGAGAGAGAAAGAGCGAGTGAGAGCGAGATATAGAAATAGTTGGTTGTTTTGTTTAATGGCATGTCAACCGTTTTCGGGTCATTTAATGCCAAATAAAGTCATTTTGATAAACAAAGGACACAGGTTGCGTGCAGCACCTGCCATTGCTTAAGTAGTCATTGAATTAAGTATTGAATAGGCTCATCACTGCTTAACTTTGATTATCTAGCAGCAACAAGTGCTTTCAGCGTGATTTGGGTTGGGTTGGGTTGGGTTGGCTGGTTGTTTTGTTTTACACCATATCAACCCATTTTCAGGTCATTTAATGCCGAATAAAGCCATTTTGATAAACAACAGACTCGGATTGCTTACAGTACCTGTAGTTGCTGAAGTGGTCACCCAATTAAGTATTGAACAGGCTCATTGCTACTTAACTTTGGCGATTTATATTTTCACATACATGCATATTTAAACATTATTTATATTCATAAAATACATAATCATACACACACACATACACACAAGTGTTCTTGTAATATAAAAAAAATAAAGATAAAGACGGATCAAAATAGATTAAAGGTTAATCCCAATAAATATCAATTGTTATTTGAGGAGAAGGATGAGAGGAAGTTGGGGAAGGAAAAAGAGAAGTAATGTCATTAATCTGTTCATTAACAATGCTTTTTCTAGAGTAAAATCATTAACCATGGTTTTCTACATTAAAAATCACTAAAATGCTTTTAGAGTAAAATCATTAACCAGATTTTCTACATTAAAATCACTAACAATGCTTTTCTAGAGTAAAATCATTAACCAGGATTTCTACATTAAAATCACTAACAATGCTTTTCTAGAGTAAAATCATTAACCATGGTTTTCTACATTAAAATCAGTAACTATGCTTTTCTAGAGTAAAAATCATTAACCAGATTTTCTACATTAAAATCACTAACAATGCTTTTCTAGAGTAAAATCATTAACCATGGTTTTCTACATTAAAATCACTAACAATGCTTTTCTAGAGTAAAATCATTAACCATGGTTTTCTACATTAAAATCACTAACAATGCTTTTCTAGAGTAAAATCATTAACCATGGTTTTCTACATTATAATCACTAAAATGCTTTTCTAGAGTAAAATCATTAACCAGGATTTTCTGGAGTAAAATCATTAACCATGATTTTCTACATTAAAATCACTAAAATGCTTTTCTAGAGTAAAATCATTAACCATGATTTTCTACATTAAAATCATAACATGATTTTCTACATTAAAATCACTAAAATGCTTTTCTACATTAAACACTAAATGCTTTTTCTACATTAAAATCACTAAAATGCTTTTCTACATTAAAATCATTAAAATCATTAAATTTTCTACATTAAAATCATTAACCAGGATTTTCTACATTAAAATCACTAACCAGGATTTTCTACATTAAAATCACTAGCAATGATTTTCTAGAGTAAAATCATTAACCAGGATGTTAACTACATTAAAATCACTAACCAGGATTTTCTAGAGTAAAATCTTTAACCACAATTTTCTACATTAAAATCACTAACCATGATTTTCTAGAGTAAAATCACTAGCATTGCATTTCTAGAGTAAAATCATCAGTCACCAGTATACATACATATTGATCCAAGCTGTAAATTAACTTCCGTCTCTTCAACTCTGACCTTCATGCCTTTTCTTTAATATTAATCGCCAATAAATATTAATTGTTATTCAGAAGATTGCGGTGGGGGAGGGAGGGGAAGAGGCGACAAAGGTTCGACGGATGTGGGTGGGGGAGGGGAACACACAGAGAAAAGAGAAGAAGATGTAATATCACTAATCTTCTTATGACGGCTCAATTATACCTTCATGTTTCACCAGCCTCAAAACAGATTAGGATTACAGTAGCAGTTAACAAGGGATTTGTATACATTGATCTTTCAGCCGCGAAAAGAAGAAGAAAAATTAGACATTTACGACAATACACAAAATTGCATAATATATAATAATCCCTTTTTTATATACATTAGAGATGAACTTAAAAGCTCTCAATACAACGACACATGATAGCAACATTTCAAAATGAATATGACACAGTAAAAATATAATAAGTAAGCATGTTTATTTTACACATGATACTTCTTTAGTATTATTAGGATTATTCGGACTATTGTCCTCATTTTTATTATTATCGGTACAATGTTTCAGTCAATGTGCCCTCCAGCCCTCTTCAGGTATTTCTTGTTGGACTCGGGAATCTTCTTGTCGTAATCGGAAGCCATCAAGAAGTTTCTTGAGTTCAAAAAGAAGGTTCTCAAGTCCGACAAGAAATACCCGAAGAAGGCCGGAGGACACATGGGCCGTAACATTGTACTGATAACAATAAAGATGAGGACAATAGTAGGCATTTCTTGTCGAACTCGGGAACCTTCTTGTTTTAATCGGAGCTATCAAGAAGGTTCCAGAGCTCAAAAAGAAGTCCAATTGGACACATGGCCTAGTGGATAAGGTAGTTAGGTTAAGACAGTTCTAAGTGACAGTTATCTCTGGATTCCGGTTCAATGCTGAGTAGAGGCAGTAACATAGAAAAATAATTAACACAACTCCTATCCCAGCTATGGTTAGCGGATTGAGAACCGGATACCCCTGTGGACTAAATAAAGGGTTAGGTTCAAAGTTCCGTGATGGCTCCCGATTACAACAAGAAAGTTCCCAAGTTCGAAAAGAAGGTTCCCGAGTCCGAGAAGGTTCCTGAGTCTGACAAAAAAAAACCTGAAGAAGGCCAGATGGCATATTGACCCCAAAACGTTGTACAAATAACAATGAAGATGGGGACAATAGTCCTAATAACGCAGATAATACTCAAAAAGAAGGTCCCGAGTTCGACAAGAAATACCCGAAGAAGGCCGGTGAGCACATTGGCTGAAACAATAAAGATGAGGAAAATAGTCTGAATAATCCTAATAATACTAATTATCAAGCCTCATCTCAAAAATTCAGAGAAATAATTCTTTAATTGGCTGAGTGACCTATTGTTGGTATTAGTTGGACTGCACAGGAATCTATCCCCTTTCTGCAAGCGTTAGACCAGAGAGATCGTTTTTTTTTTTTCTGAGGTAAAGCGCCACACCTGCCATCAGCTCCCCCACTTTACCGCACATGATATCTATATATCAATTAAGCATGTTCATTTTACACATAATAATAACCTACTAGTAGGAACAGCGGATATACCACAGTAAGATAATTTAATTATTACATATATGTTTACTTAACAGCTATAGAAAATCCTTCAATATGTAAAAAGTATAATAATTTTGATTTAACTCTCTCTCTTTTTTTCCTTTTTTACTTTCTTTTCATCAAAAATTTAATACTAAAAAGATTAATACTAAAAATAGATTAATAATAAAAAAGTTAATACTAAAAAAAATTACTGTATTTGACGGCATATAAGATGCATGGGCATATAACACGCACCCCCATTTCAGCAGATCAGATTCAGGAAAAAAGGTTTTTAGTGTATTTAAGCATATATTGTTGAAAACAGTCTAGCTGTGCATTACACAAGCAGAAACATAGCTGTATAAATAATGATTATAACAATACCAGCAATAAAATAAGGATGCATGGAGTTTAGGGTAGCTAAAAGTACTGAGCGTAAGCTGGGTTAATGAGCATCATAGAGAAGATTAGCCTAGGCCTATGGGGTCTCAAACTTTACCTGCAATGTATAAGATGCAGGGCAATTTTTTATGAGCAAAAATTTTTGAAAAAAAGTGCGTCCTATATGCCGTCAAATACAGTAATATCAAATTAAATTAATAATAAAAAAAATTATACTAAAAAGAATTAATATTAAAAAAATTAATACAAAAATTAAATTAATACTAAAAATTAATACTAAAATATCAAGATAAATACATAACTTTTTATTGTTGTTGTTTTTGTTCGACTTGTATATTTCTTTGTATTGATCTTTTGTAAACAATCTACTTTTAAAACAATGATCAATATCTGAAAACCAATAATATAAGAAAAGAAAATGGAATTAACATTTCAGATTGAAATCTCCTAATTACACGCAGACAACAAGATGTCGATTGATTTTTTTACTTAATGGCGTAATAATGGTCTTTTTAAAAAAAACCTTTTAACTCGGTGGGTTTACTAGAAAATGGAAACCAACAGTGTTTCTTGATAGTATCCATTAGTGTTACCAAACCATGGATCTAGATTCGGATATGGATCTAGTTGAAAGTCTGAGTAAGGCCGTGTGGAAGACCAGCATTTGCCCATGCAGCAGACCTCCCTTTTTGACATTGTTGCATAATAAATAGTCATGTCTTGATGATGATGATGATGATGATTAGGTCCAGCATAGTAAATATCATACACCACTGATATAACAATTTAAAAAAGGCTGATAAAGGCCGTATGGAAGAACAGAATGCATCCCTTTCTTCCTGATTTTCAATGCATTTCTATAGTAAAATCATTAGCAATGTATTTATACAATATAATAATCCTTTTTTCTATAGAAATTACTTGTATTACTTCCTGACCACTGACAAACCCTTTCTTCCTGATTTCAATGCATTTCTATAGTAAAATCATTAGCAATGTATTTAATACAAATATTATATCCTTTTTTCTATCAGAAATACTGTATTACTTCCTGACCACTGACAATCCCTTTCTTCCTGATTTCAATGCATTTCTATAGTAAAATCATTAGCATTGTATTTATACAATACAATAAACCCTTTTTCTATCTGAAATACTGTATTAATTCCTGACCACTGACAATCCTTTCTTCCTGATTTCAATGCATTTCTATAATAAAATTGTTATTAATGCAAAAACAATAATAAAACCCTGTTCTACCAGTAAGCCTTGCTAATTTCGCTACCACTGACAATCCCTTTCTGCCTATTTCAAGCAATTTTTATAGTAAAATCATTAGCAATGTATTTATAAACAATATAATAATCCTTTTTTTTATCGAAATACTTGTATTACTTCCTGACCACTGACAATCCCTTTCTTCCTGATTTTCAATGCATTTTATAGTAAAATCATTAGCAATGTATTTATACAATATAATAATCCTTTTTTTCTATCTGAAATACTTGTATTACTCCTGACCACTGACAACCCTTTCTTCCTGATTTTCAATGCATTTTATAGTAATCATTAAGCAATGTATTTATACAATATAATAATCTTTTTTTCTATCTGAATACTTGTATTACTTCCTGACCACTGAACAATCCCTTTCTTCCTGATTTCAATGCATTTCTATAGTAAAATCCATTAGCAATGTATTTATACAATAATCTTTTTTTCTAATCTGAAATACTTTATTACTTCCTGACCACTGACAATCCTTTCTTCCTGATTTTCAATGCATTTTTATAGTAAAATCATTAGCAAGTATTATACAATAAAT
Source organism: Doryteuthis pealeii (assembly GCA_023376005.1). Lineage (NCBI taxonomy): Eukaryota > Metazoa > Mollusca > Cephalopoda > Myopsida > Loliginidae > Doryteuthis > Doryteuthis pealeii. Next base: position 67,983,719 of record CM042166.1, read on the forward strand.
AATCCTTTTTTTCGATCTGAAATAACTTGTATTACTTCCTGACACTGACAATCCTTTCTCCGGATTTTCAATGCATTTATAGTAATCATTAGCAAGTTATTATACAATATAATAATCCTTTTTTCTATCTGAAATACTTGTATTACTTCCTGACCACTGACAATCCCTTTCTTCCTGATTTCAATGCATTTTTATAGTAAAATCATTAGCAATTATTATACAATATAATAATCCTTTTTTCTATCTGAAATACTTGTATTACTTCCTGACCACTGACAATCCCTTCTTCCTGATTTTCAATGCATTTTTATAGTAAAATCATTAGCAATGTATTTATACAATATAATTAATCCTTTTTTTCTATCTGAATACTTGTATTACTTCCTGACACTGACAATCCCTTTCTTCCTGATTTTCAATGCATTTTTATAGTAAATCTTAGCAATGTATTTAGACAATATAATAATCCTTTTTTTCTATCTGAAATACTGTATTACTTCCTGACCACTGACAATCCCTTCTTCCTGATTTTCAATGCATTTTTATAGTAAAATCATTAGTAATGCATTTATACAATATAATAATTCCTTTTTTCTATCTGAAAATACTTGTATTACTTCCTGACCACTGACAATCCCTTTCTTCCTGATTTTCAATGCATTTTTATAGTAAAATCATTAGTAATGCATTTATTTACAAATAAAATCCTTTTTTTCTATCTGAAATTACTTGTTATTACTTCCTGACCACTGACAATCCTTTCTTCCTGATTTTAATGCATTTTTATAGTAAAATCATAGTAATGCATTTATACAATTAATAATCCTTTTTTTCTATCTGAAATACTTGTATTTACTCCTGACCACTACAATCCCTTTCTTCTGATTTTCAATGCATTATAGTAAAATCATTAGCAATGTATTTATACAATACAATAACCCTTTTCTATCTGAAAATACTTGTATTAATTTCCTGACCACTGACAATCCCTTCTCCTTGTTTTCTTTCTGTTGAACATGTGCCCAGGGATTGAATCGTTTCTTTACTAATTATATTTTGATCTAAATATCAAATTTAACAAATTCATTAGTTGAGAGCAATATGAGAAAAAAAAAAGAAAAAAAAAGAAAAAAAAATGTGTTTCATTCTGAAAAAGCATTTGCACTTTAATATAAAATGTTTTTAATGAAATTTATCCTTAATATAAATTACATAAATTAACATATATCCCTGCATTTAATATCTTATAAATCATAACCATATTTAACAAGTCTACAATAAACTTAGGTCAGGTTTATTTGTTTTTATGGTTCAAGTTATTTCTACCATTCTTTCATCATGGCGTAATAGTTAGCTAACTAAAATAAACTAATTCTATCTAAGGTAATTTAGCTCACTTGGTAGAGCATCCATCTAGGAAACACAAGGTTCCAGATTCAGTGTATATATATATATATATAATATATATATATATATATATAAAGGACGCGTAAAAGCAATGCATGTTGTAAAATAATTTTTTTTTTCCTTAAAAAGAAAAGTAAGGATACCCTAGTTAGATTTAAAATCTAAAATGATTTTATCTTTTTTTTCGTTCAATGCTCCTCAGAGAAAAATTACATTGAAATAGATTTGTAGTTTTGTTTTTTTTTGTTGTAGAGATGGAATAGTCAGAAAGCAATGAGAAAAAGGATTTTTTTTTCTCAATAGACAAAGAGTTCGTAAACTAAGCAACTACAAATCATAAGGGGGGTTGACGAAATTACGAGTCCCCCGTTAATAAGTTAGGCTTGAGGTGCCAAATAAGAGTAACTGATGGGACTGCTTCTGAACGCACAGGAAAGGTTGAGTGCGGGAGATAAACAGGGACTCAAGAATCTGTAGTTGTAGCTCGCTGTTGGAACATATTATATAATTTTCTACTGTTGGAACCCATAAACACTTTATTTATATATTATAATATTATATATATATATATACAACACACACACAACATTAAGGTTTATTTCTGCTGTCCGCAAAGATTTATACAAACACACAGACACGCAACCACCACACCTAAAAATGCACACTGTTTCTTTCGATACACACACTTACACCGTCCCATACTCACGCCGTAAAATAGAATATTTGACATCATATTTCAAACCGTTTCGCCTTTTTTCAACCTCATCTCTCTCTG
>CM042166.1:67986000-67998500 GCA_023376005.1 Doryteuthis pealeii
CGTTTCCATTAATAAATAAATAATAAATAAATAATAAAAACAGTGTGTAGGCGATTACTGGTGATAACAGGGGAAAAAGGAATAAAAGGATCTGGTAAGTTAACATCTCAAAATTCAGACTAAAAAAAGCATGAAACCACTACTTTTCAATGGTCGATTAGTGACTACTGCTGGTCCAAGAGTTTACCAAAACTAAACTGCAGAAAGACTCAAACTTTTAATAATAAAAAAATTGTAAACAGAGGGGCAAAAGATCAGTTTATATAGCTTTTCAATTCAATATATAGTTATTTACTAGCCACACCTTAGATGTGACAACAGGCCAGAAGTATTGGGGTACCCCGTGAAATCGAACTCACTTAATAATGTATGCTAATGATTACACAACATAAGTGCACAAACTTTATATATATGTACACAGCTTATACAAATACCACCACCACACACACACACATATAATTTATCAAAGTGCAATTTCAATGTTTCCGTGAAGTAGCATAGTAATTAATCCAGAGTGTCAATACTTCATAAAAGTAGAGCTATCTCTCACTCTCATTATATTATATAGTATATATATTATATTATATATATACAACACACACCAATACACATTATCATCTATCATATTATATATATTAAATTATATATATATACACACATATACACATTATATCTATTCATATTAATAATTATATATATATAATCATTATATACACACACACACATATACACATTATCATCTATCATATATATATTATATATATATATACACACACATTATCATCTATCATATATATATACAAACTTTCATCTATCATATATATATACCACATTATCATCATATATATATACACACACACATCTCATCTATCATATATTATATACACACATCTCATCTATCATATATTAATATATATATATACACCTCATCATCTATCATATATATATACACACATCATCATCTATCATAATATATATATACACATCATCATTATTCATATATATATTACAACACATCATCTCTTCATATATATATACACCACATCATCAATCTATCAATATATAATATATACACATCATCATCTATCATATATATATATAATTACACACATCATCTATCATTTATATATATATATATACACATCATCAATCTATCATATTATATATACAACACACACTCTCTCATCTATCAATATATATTATATATATATTATTATACCACACAAATTTCATCTATCATATATATATAAACACACACACAAATTATCATCTAAATCATATATATATATTTATATATACACACACACAAATTATCATCTACATATATATATAAAGTATATATACAACACACACAAATTATCATCTTTCATATATATATAATTATTATATATCACACACAAAATACATCATCATATATATATATATATATATATATTATATATATATATATACACACACACACAAATTATCATCATATATATGTATAATATATATATATATTATATATATATAACACACACAAATTCACATAATTATGTTATAATATATTATATATATATATATACACAACACAAATTATCATCATTATATATGTAATTTTATATATATATATATAATATACACACATTATCCATCTATCATATATATATATATACACACACACAGACATATCATCTATCATATATATATATTTACAGACACACATTATCATCTATCATATATATATATACACACATTTTCATCATCATATATATATAAATATATATTTATACACACACAACATTATCATCATATATATATAAATATATACACACACACACTAAGTATAATCTTATATTAAATTATACAAAGCACACACATTATCATCTATCAATATATATATATATATACAAACACACACATTATCATTCTTCATATATATATATTATATACAAACAACACCATTATCATCTATCCATATATATATATTATATATACACACACACACATTATATCTTCTATATATATATATATAATACACACACACACAATTATCAATCTATCTATTATATATATATATATATACACACCACACACATTAATCATATTATATATATATACACACACACCACATTATATCAATTATATATATTACACACACACACACATTATCATCTATCATAATATATTATATATATATATATTACAAAACACACACATATCATCTATCTTATATATATATACCAAACACACAACATATCATCTATCATACTATATATAACCAAACACACACATTATCATCTATCAATATATATATATATAATACACATATATTATATATATATAATATATATATATGATATATATATAATATATAAACACATCATCTATCATATATATATATATATATTATATACACCATCATCTATCATATTATAATATTATATACTATATATATATATACACACATATCTATCATATATATTATATCACACATCATCTACATATATAGGTATAGTATACAACACATCATTATATATATATATTATTACATAATTATTACGACACATCATTCATCATATTATATATATTATATATATATATATTATACAGACACATCATCTATCATTATATATATATATATATATATATATATTATATACTAACACACATCATCTATCATATATATATATATATTATATTATATATACTACACACACATATCTATTCATATATATATATTAATATATATATATATCATACACACAACATCATCTCATATATATATATATATTATAATTATAACCATACACATACCAATAATATTATAACATACACACACATCATCTATTCATATATATATATATATATATATGTTATCAATATATATAGATATATATATATACACACACACACACAATTATCATCCATCATATTATTATGGATTGTAAATGTGTTGTATGGTTATATAATATATATATTATATATATACACACACATTAGTCATCATTCATATTACATATGTATATATTACACACACACACATTATCCATGACGACATATATACACACATCATCTCTCACACAACACACCACCATTTTTTATATACATATATATACATATATATATATATATATTATATATATATATATATATATACATACCATACACACAATTATAATCTATCACACTCACACCAAACACAATGACACACACAACCATACACACTGTCTCCATTGTGTGATGGTAATGGAATTATATTCTTGTGCCAAGTCAGAATAGTTTGTCTCTTTGTACAATCTAAGCTTAACAAATAGGGGGTGGGAGGGACAATTTCAGAGTCAATGGAGGTGGTTAGGGCTGAGGAAGGGAGGTGTGCGGTGGAGGGTGGTGGTGGCGTGATGAGATTGTGTCAATAAGATGAGGTGATGTCAGTACAGATTAGTGAGCCAGCTTTATCAAGGCTCTGAGATGTAGAAACGAAGAGAGAGATAAGAGAGAGAGAGAGAGAGAGGAAAAGAGAGGAGGGAAGGGAAGGGGAGAGGGGAGGGAGCAGTGTCAGATGTGTGATAAAGACTCTTTCATTTTAGCCTAAGGAAGAATGCTACGCCTGCCCTGTCGTGCGCAGTGACAATACAAGGAAAGAGAAGGCAGTGCCAAGGCGGAGGGCGGAGGCGGAGGCGGAGGCGGCGGCCGGGAGGCTCGGAGGGGCCAGGGGTCTGTACATTACTGCACAGTAGTTGGTGACATCCATAACAGTTCGCACCCCCCTCCCCCGAAAATGAAGATGTCCATTTTTTCATCCAGGCAAAGGAGATAGCTGAATTAGCCAAATACTATCTCTAATCATCTATTCATGACATATATAACTAGTATAAATTAGAGATAGATGATAATATATCTGTATAATAATAAAACTGATAATTATACATACATGATAAATTATCATAAATGATATCTATATTATAAGATCATACTAGATGATAATTAGAATAGAGATAAACATATCTGCTATGATTATAACAAACAGGATATATATATTACAAATGATATCTTATATCTTAGAGCATACTAATGGTAATATTAAATTGTATGTTTGTGTGTGCAATAGATGATAACAATCTGTTTAGCTTATAATTAAACATAGAATATAATTATACATGATAGATTATATCATGTTATATATCTATAACAGATATATTATCATCGTATTCTATACCCTTTATATATATATATATATATTAATTATATATATACTATATATATTAAGAATAGATAATATATGTTATAGATTATTTACATATATATTTATACATATTGATTTCTCATCAAGTATGATCTTAATATAATTATCATGTTAATATATCTATAACAGATATATTATCATTCTTATTATATAGTAATAATATATATATAATAATATATATATATAATATAAGATTCAATAAAGAAAGATGATAATATATCTGTTATAGATATATAAACATGAATATATCTTCAATGTATAATATATATCATGTTTATATAAGCATAACGATGTATCATCTATTGAACACACACAAAATACAAATTCACATTTAGTCAGCTCTTATTGATAAATTATCATTTGTAATAATTTATCCTGTTGTATAATCTATAGCAGAATGTATCATCTATTCTTTTAATTATCATCTAGTATGATCTAACATATAGAATTATCATGTATGATATATATTATCATGTATGTATATATTATCATGTTATATAATCTATAGCAGATATATTATCATCTATTCTTATTTATTACTATTTATTAAAAAATATAGTCATGAATAGATTAGATATAGAAGATAAGTATTTTGCTAATTCAGCACTCCTTTGCCTGGGATGATAAAAAATGACATCTCATTTTCGGGGGAGGGGTGGACTGTATTTGGATGTCACCAACTACTGTGTTCAGAAATGTACAGACCCCTGGCCTCCGCGCTCCTCGGCCGCCGCCTCCGCCTCGCCTCGCCTTCCGCCTTGGCACTGCCTTCTCTCTTCCTTGTATTGTTCACTGCCCACACAGGCAGTGCTGTGATTTCTTCCCTTAGCAAACTGAAGAGTCTTTATCAACACATCTGACACGCTTCCCTCCCTCCTCCCCCTTCCCTTCTCTCTCTTTTCCTCTCTTCTCTCTCTCTCTTACTTCTCTCTTCTTCACATCTTCAGAGCCTTGATAAAGCTGGCTCACTATCGTACATTGACATTAGCTTCATCTATTGACACAAATTCTCATCACCCGCCACCACCACCCTCCACCGCACCCTCCTTCCCTCAGCCCTACCACCTCCATTGACTCTGAATTGTCCTCCACCCCCTTATTTTGTTAAGCTAGATTGTAACAAAGGACAAAACATTCTGACTTGGCACAAGAATATAATTCCTTCCATCACACTAATGGAGGACGTGTGGATCGTTTGTGTTGGTTCATGTGTTTGTGTGTGTGAGGTGATAGATTATAAGGTTGTGTTGTATGTGTATGTATATAATATATATAATATATATTATAATATATATATGTATTATATGTATATATAATGTTGTGTGTGTGAGAGCATAGATGATGTTGTATATTATGTGCGTCATTTATAAATGCTGTGGTGATTATACAATGATATGATGGATGTAATCGTGGTTTAAGTATTATATATATATATTATATTACACATACAACATTATCATCCAGATGTGATAATGGTGTGTGTGTGTTGTATTAATATATATATATATATATGTTTATCATATATATATATATATATATAGTAGATGATGTGTGTGTATTATATATATATATATGTGTATGTTGTATATATATATATATATAATTATATATATGAATTAGATGATGTGTGTTGTTATGTAATATTTATATATATTATATATTATATGATAGATGATGTGTGTGTAATGTATATAATATATATATTTATTATATATGATAATGATGTGTGTGTATGTATTATATATTATATATATATATATAATATATAGATAGATGATGTGTCTGTATATATATATATTATATATATATAAATATGATAGATATGGTCATGTATATATATGTAATATATTATATATATATATGATGTGTGTATATATATATAATATGAAGATGATTTGTGTATATATATAATATGATAGATGATGTGTGTATATATATATTATATATATATATAATATATATATGATAGATGATGTGTGTATATATATATATATATATATATATGATAGATGATGTGTGTTTATATATAATATATTATATATATATTATATATATATAATAATAATATGTGTATATATATATATTTATATGATAGAGATAAGTGTGTGTTTGTAATATATATATATATAGATGATAATGTGTGATGTTGTAATATATATATATGATTAGATGAATAAGTTGTGTGTTTGTATATATATATATATATATATATATGATAGATGATAATGTGTGTGTTGTGTGTATTATATATATATGATGATAATGTGTGTGTGTGTTTGTATATATAATATTTGATGATATGTTGTGTGGTTATATATATATATATATAGATAGATGATAATGTGTGTGTGTGTATATTATTATATATATAGATAGATGATAATGTGTACTGTGTGTGTTATATTATATTATATAATGATAGATGATAATGTGTTGTGTATATATATATATATATGTAGATGATAATGTGTGTCGTTTGTATATATTATATATATGATGATGATAATGTGTGTGTTGTATAAATAATATGATAGAATGATAATGTGGTGTGTGTATTATATATAAATATAATGATGATAATGTGATGGTGTTATATATATAATATTAATATATGATAGTGATAATGTGTGTATATATATATTGATAGATGATAATGTGTGTTCGTTTAATATATATATGATAGATGATTAATTGTCTGTGTTGTGTGTATATATATATATACTGATAGATGATATGTGTGGTATATATTATATATATATATATATATATACATATATATGATGATAATTTGTGGTGTGTATTATATATATATATATATATATATATATATATGATGATATGTTTGTGTGTGTATATATTATATATATATTATATATATACATATATATGATGATAATTTTGTGTGTGTGATATATATATAATATTATATATAATATATATATATATGATAGATGATAATTTGTGTGTGTGTATATATAATATATATATATATATGATAGATGATAATTTGTGTGTGTGTATATATATATATATATATAATGATAGATGATAATTTGTTGATGTGTGATTATTATATATATATATGATAGATGATAATTTGTGGTGGTATTATATATATATATATAGATGATAATTGTGTGTGTGTATATATATATATTATATATATATTGATAGATTGATATGATGTGTGTGTTTATATATATTAATATATGATTATACATATATTATATGATAGATGATGATGTGTATATATATATATATGATGATGATGATGGTATATTATATATGATAGATGATGTGGTGTGTATAATATATGATAGATGATGATGTGTGTTGTTATATATATATTATCATAGATGATGATGTGATATATATATATATGATAGATGGATGATGGTGTATGTATAATAATGATGATGATGTATTATATATATATATATGATGATGATGTGTATATATATATATGTATAGATGATGATGTGTGTGTGTATATATATATAGATGATATGTGTGATATATATTGATAGATGATAATGTGGTTAATATATATGATAGATGATAATGTGTGTGTATATATATATATATATATATGATATATGATAGATGTAATGTGTATATGTGTGTGTGTATATATATATATATATATATATATATATATATATGATAGATGATAATGTGATATGTGTTGTATATATATATATATATATATATATATATATAGATATAGATATAATGTGTATATGTGTGTGTGTTGTATATATATATATATATATTATATATATATATATATAATGGAGAGTGAGAGATAGCTCTACTTTTTATGAAGTATTGAGCACTCTTGGATTATTACTAATGCTACTTCAACGGAAACATTGAATCTGCACTTTGATATATATGTGTGTGTGTGTTGTTGTTGTATATATGTCTGTGTACATATATATTAAAGTTGGGGCACTTATGTGGTGTAATGATTAGCATACAATATTAGTGAGTTCGATTCTCACGGGTACCCCATACTTCTGGCCTTGTGTCACATCTAAGCTATGCTTAGTAAATAACTATATATTGAAAGTGATAAGCTTAATTATAACTGATTTTTTGCCACTCTCTGTTTTACAATTTTTTTATTATTAAAAGTTGAGTCTTTCTGCAGTTTAGATTTGGTAAACTCTGGAACCAGCAGTAGTCACTAATCTGACCCATTGAAAGTAGTGGTTCATGCCTTTTTTAGTCTGAATTTTGAATTTAACTTACCAGTTCCATTTTATTTCTTTTTCCCTGTTATCAACCATAAATCCGCCTACACACCTGTTTTTTATTTATTTTATTTATTTATTTAATGGAAACGATTTTCTTGCAAACATTTGAAAGATAAGAACAAAAAACAAACAAAAATACATAAAATAACAAAAAAACTATGCAAAATTGAAAAACAAAAAAACACAGAAAAATTGAAAGAAAAAAAGAAAGAGAAAAAATACAAAGAAATTGAAAATAAAGGAAAACGAAAGAGAGAAATTAAAAGAAAAAAAACTAAGATTTGAAAGAAAATGAAAAATTGAAAAAAGAAAAAAGAAAACGAAGGAGAACTTAAAGAAAAAAAATTAAATAAAAATTGAAACAAAAAAAATTAAAAAGAAAGAAAGAAAAAAAAAACGAAGGAAAAATTTAAAAAGAAAAGACAAAGTCAAAATTGAAAGAAAAAGAATAAGAAAACGAAGGAGAACTTAAAAGAAAAAACAAAAAAATTGATAAAACTTGAAACAAAAGAAAAATCGAAAAGGAAAAGAAAGAAAAAGAAAAACGTAGGTAAAAATTAAGAAAAGAAAAAAGCTGAAAAGAATTGAAAAAAGAAAACAAAAAAAACAAAAACAAAAAAAAAAAACAGTAAAGAAAGACAAACGAATCAAGTTTGCATTGCTTTCATTGGCCATTATTTTGTTGTTGGTTGACTGGACGGGTTTTTTTTATTTTATTTTTTATTTTTTCAGTTTTTATTTTTTATTTGTTTATTTAGTTTGTTTTTTTTTTTTTTTATTTTATTTATTCATTTATTTATTTTTTTGCTGCAGACGGCCACCTGAAAGATCTGTCTGTTATTACATTATCAAATCTCATTCTTCATATCATTGTATGTCTATTTATATCTATTATATTTACATATGCGGGCTTATTCACCCCCACTCCAACACACACACACACCATTATGGACAAAGACAGATTTAAAAAAAAAACAACACTTTACGTAGAATTGGGGACTACCGACCTAACAACTAAACAGAGAGTAGGTTCAAACTCTGTCTGGGGTGGTGGGAAAGTTTAAGTTATTTTACTAAGCTTAGCTCAGTTTACATGTGGCACAAGGCTAGAAGTGTAGGGCGCCCAGTGAGAATCGAACTCACTAACAATGGTCTGCTAATCTAGCTTGTTAATCATTATACCACATGAGGTGACTGGTTCCTCTTTTCTGTATTGTTATTTACTTGGTAGCACAAGGCCAGAAATATGGGGCACCCAGTAAGAATCAAACTCACTAACAATAGTGTGCTAATCTAGCTTCCTAACCATAACACCATGTAATATTTCCTTTGCACTAATATCTTTTTAAGAAAGGCATGAATGCATGGAAAAAAACAAAAAAAACAAAAGAAGTTGCCAAATAGTACCACTACTGTTCTTCTACAAGGATGGCTTTGGCATTAAATAACCCATGAAAGTTTATATGCCATTAAACAAATAAAGCAAACCAAAAGAAGTTGCCAAATAGTAACACTACTGTTCTTCTACAAGATGGCTTTGGCATTAAAAATCCATAAAGTTGATATACCATTAAACAAAACAAACAAAACAAACAAAAAACCACAGTTCAGTGTGGAAATCAGGCCTTCCTCAAAATCTTGTAAGACATGAAGCGTAATAGGCCTTACTCTTTCATGCTGGCCCATGACACTAATTAAGGGTTTTGAATTCAGTTTTCCTTCTTCTTTATTAGTTGCACTACGAAAACTAAAAAATCCAGTCTGCCCTACTATTTACCATTTTACCTGATGATAAACATTATGCTATCTGTGCCTACAGTTGAGTTTCACTTTATTCTAATGCATTTGTGAAAGGCATGTATCCGTTTTGGCCCTGCCCAGCTATGAGTAAATAGTAGGGCAGACTGTGCTCCTTAGTATGGCAACTGGTCTCTAAGAAGGAAAATTCTGTTAAAATCAGCTCTACTTTGCTACCCCCTCTGGAGTAGGGATGTTCACTACGAGTAGATCTTGAGGGACACAGCATGTAATATTTATTTATGTACCCTCCACATGCTTTAGTATATGACACAGGGTCAATTTCTTAAGCAGAGTTTAACAGGTTTGAATTCAGAGTTTTTCCTTCTACTCGACTGGAGCCGGTTTAGCTCAGTCGGTGGAGTATCTGCCTTGGAATCACAAGGTTCCTGGTTTGATACTGGCCCTTGCCAACTCAGGATCTGAGTGGCAAAAGTGAAGAGCTGATGGTAGGTGTGCGCTCCACCTCAGATACTAAAATATTCTCCTTGGTCTAGCATGCTGAAAAGGGATAGACTCCCTCACTGTATGGCTGATACAGACATTAGCCGGCCCACTGACTTTTACTAACTTTATTTAGACTGGTTGCCTTACCAAAGTTAAAGAGCCCAGTCTGCCCTACTATTTACCTAGCATAGCTGGATTCATACCTTTCCAAGGTATTAGCACTATGTGAAATGCAAACAGACTTTGTCCAGGATTTGAACTTGTTCTTGCTGTGTCCATTTCCGATGACGATAACCATTACACCAAGCGCCTCTTATTTATTTTCTCAAATGTTTACTTTGGCACACATGCGCCTTAGATAAGCATACACACAGCTCCTAGTGGTCACCCATCTAAGTACCGACCTGGCTCGTTATTGCTTAAGTTTGTCATTAAGAAAGTAACAGGTGCTTTCAATTTGTTGTTATTGTTTACACACACACACACACACACACACACACACACACACACGCACGCATCTTATTATAATGGAGATTTGGTGTCTGTCTGTAACAGAAACTATGTCACTGATTATTCACAATACCCTCAGGAATTGCGTAAGTTTATCAATGAGTATTTAATTTATAGTCTAAGTCATTAATACATAGAATAAATCTTATTTATTAACTCTTAACATCCTGTGAGAATTTTCTAAGTCCAGAGCCCAATTCCTATAACCATTTATCAAAAATGGCTAAAAATGACCTTTTCATTTAAAGTTACCTGTATTTCCCCTTAAATCAAAGATTCTAAATATGTTTATATTACATTTAAAAAAGGCTATCATTTAGAGTAGATTAGGAAAATGAATGTGACTTCCGACCAGGTGGAATGAGGTGGTATAGGACATTAAGAGTTAATCATGTCTCTATGAAAATCTGAGTTATATTTGCCACAAAACAGTCCATGTTATTAGAGTATTTGCCATGCATCCCACTTATGCAGGCGTGACACAAGGACATTTTTATGTGAGACCACCCACGAGCCGAGACTCATGGGTGGTAGATGCAAAAAATGTGTTGATCCCGTTGGCATTCCCCCTTAACGGGCGCGCCTCAAGCACTGGGTAATAAACCTAGTCCTGCCCCTTCAAATCAAAGGGGCAGGTGTTGCCTGGGGGGGGGATCAACCCCTGGGTGGGACCAACCCTGTTAATTTACATTTACAAACACAGGCCCTGAAGAACCTGTATTATTAGTATATTTAATGTCCTGCAATGTGTCTTATATATCATTAAGAAATAAAGGTTTACATGATATATGGCGTGGTTAATTTGCATACTGGTTTTAACAAAACCGGGTTTAATAAATAATTACTTGTCGTTATTGATTTCTGATAATATTGTTTGTTTATGGGGCTGGTTTAGCTCAGTCGGTAGAGTGTCAGACTAGGGACCACAAAGTTCCTGGTTCGATACTGGCCCTTGCCAACTCAGCATATGAGTAGCACAAGGATCTGTGCAGTAAAGTGAGGAGCTGATGGTAGGGGTGGCGCTCCACCTCAATGTAATCTCCTTGGTCTAGCGCTAGTGAAAAGGAGAATAGACTCCCTTGCTGTCTGGTTGATACCAATTTTAGGCTACCCCGATGTCTTTACTTTTTTTTTTATTATTGTTTTATTCTCCAACGTATTAAAATCAATGAATGATTTTATATAGAAACCAATTAAGATATAATTAAAATAAGTGTAATCTTTTTATATGCGTACTAATATACTTATGTTAGTCTTTCTAA
>CM042166.1:68003500-68046000 GCA_023376005.1 Doryteuthis pealeii
CTATCTATCTATCTATCTATCTATCTTAGTCTGTTCATATCTATCTATCTATCCTATCTTAGTCTGTTCATATCTATCTATCTATCTATCTAGTCTGTTCATATCTATCTATCTATCTATCTCAGTCTGTTCATATCTATCTATCTATCTATCTTAGTCTGTTCATATCTATCTATCTTGCTAGCTAGCTTCCTATTTATTTATGTATGAATGTATCACTCTGAATCTGTTTGTATCTATCTAAGTTTGTTCATATGTACCTATCTATGTTCATATTTATATATATATATGTATTTATTCATCTTTATATATATATATATATAATATATATATATATATATAATATATAATATATATTAATGATGATAAAGTAAGCCTAATGAGTCAGAGAATATCTACCTAGGTTTCTCCTAACGGATTATCAGGATAATTCAGAATTATCCTGATGATCCGTAAGGAGAAACTTAGATAGATATTGTCTGACTCATTAGGCTTACTTTATTATTATTTATTAGCTCTACTTTTTGTATTGAGCACTTTAGTATATTTAACTTAGGCAACTCTTACAGTATTTTTGTCTTTTGGCCATTTTTATAGTACCATCTGATTTTTTTCTGGACGCGCATATGATTTGGTCTTTTCTTTTTTTATATATATTTTTTTCTCCAGGCAAAAAGTTTGTATTGAGTAATTACAAACTATAAAGCTGAAAGTTTTTTTTATACTGTTGGAGTTTAGAAATAAAAGTAAATAAATAAATGAATATATATATATATATATATATATATATATATATGAAAGAGAGAGAGAGAGAGATCAACCTACAGACATGCATATGTATGTATATATATTTACCAACACCTCTGCACAAGTAGGATGTGACACAAGGTCATTTTAAAGCGGATTTTAACAGGTTTGAATTCAGACTTTTCCTTCTCCTAGACCGTTTGCCTAACCAAGGTTAAAGAGCCCAGTCTGCCCTATTTTTTATCCATAGCTGGAGGGAGAGTAGGATTCATACCTTTTCCAAGGGTATTAACGCTAAGTGAAATGCAATTACCACATCCAGGATTTGAACTCGGGGCGACGAGTCCATTTCCCATTACTTTAACCATTACACCACGTGCTTCCAATGTATGTATAAATGTTCTGGACAGAGTGTAAGAAGCAAAAAATCCTCAAAACTTTAAAGTAACAAAAACAATTATTTTTTTGTGTTACTGTTATAAAATTTCTGTAAATTAAAATTCCAACTTTTTAATGTTTACAGTAAACTTGAAAGCATTCAAATAAACATTCTTCTCGCAACTTTTTACTCTGCGTGTGCGTGTGTGTGTTTGTGTGTGTGTATGAAAATATAAATTCATATTAATTTATATTAATTAATATTAATTGATTAATTAGTTAAGAATTAGAAATTAATTTCATATAAGATGGATAGTTATATTCATTACATCAATATCTTACTTTTTGGTTTGGTTTCTTTAATGTCATATCAACCTTCATGGGTTATTTAATGCCAAAGCCTTTCTTGTAGAAAAACAATAGTAATACTATTTAACCTATAATATTACTGGATCTTTATATTTTTGTTTTGGTTTCTTTGTTTAATATCACATTAACCTTCATGGGTTATTTAATGCTAAATTCATCCTTGTAGAAGAATAGTAGTGGTACTATTTGGCAACTTCTTTTGGTTTGTCTTTTTTGTTTAATGGCATATCAACCTTAATGGGTTATCTAATGCTAAAGCCTTCCTTGTAGAAGAACAGTAGTGGTACTATTTGGCTACTTCTTTTGGTTTGGTTTAGTTTCTTTGTTTAATGGCATATCAACCTTAATGGGTTATCTAATGCTAAAGCCTTCCTTGTAGAAGAACCGTAGTGGTACTATTTGGCAACTTCTTTTGGTTTGGTTTAGTTTCTTTGTTTAATGGCATATCAACCTTAATGGGTTATTTAATACCATAGCCATCCTTGTACAAGAACAGTTGTGGCACTATTTACTTTTTGAATGACATGATGAAATTAACTTGGAAATACAATGTTAGGTAGGGTGTGCAGATACTACAACTGATCCCAGGCATGTGATGTTATGGTTAGAATTGTAGGAAATGGACTTGTTGACCCGAGTTCAAATCCTGGACAAGGCTGTTTGCATTTCATATTGTGCTCATCCCCATGGGGAAGGTATGCATCCAACTACAACCAGCTATGGGTAAATAGCAGGGCAGTTTGGGCTCTTTAACTGTGACTAGGTAACCAGTCTAGGAAAATGAAAAACTCTTAATTCAAACCTGTTAAACTCTGCTTAAGAAATTGACCATGTGTTGTAACCTGCTTGTGTGAAGGGGTTCATTTTGAACGGATACTATGCAACTGTATCAGTGATCTATGCATATCTATCTGTAGAAACAATGATACTCACCATCACAGTGGGGTTCAAACTACCGTCGAGTTAGCAGACGAGAACAACAGGCAAGCTGTAACTTAATACAGTCCTTGCATGCTGCTGGCATAATACAAAGTGGTGGTGAAGAGTGGGTACTTATCCCTGTTCTTACTAACCCTGAAATCCAACAGCCAATCAGAACTCAGGAAATGAACTTGCCTGAGTTCATAATGGAACAATCCAAAGCTCTATATAAGCCACCTACCAAACTCTAGTTTTAGTCTTGCATTCATCTTGTTACAGAGTTGAATACTTGACACAAAATCCAACACTATCTATCTATCTAAGGTCTGTTTATATCTACATACATACATATGTATTTAGGGCATCCCATCATAGTATATTGGTTAGCAAGGTAGTTTCATAGATCCACTACTGTTGAATAACGAGTTCCATCCTTGCTGGATGCCCCATACTTGCGACCTTGTGTCAAATCCCACCTGTGGTGAATGGGTTAACTCTTAAAGTCCTATACCACCTCATTCCACCCGGCTGGAAGTTACATTTGTTTTCTTAATCTACCCCAAATGATAGCCTTTTTCTTTACATGTAATATTAAACATAATATTAAACATATTTAGCAGTCTTTCATGTATGGGAAATAACAGGTAAATTTTAATGAAAAGGCCATTTCTAGTCATTTATATATATCCTTATAGGAATGGGGCTCTGGACTTAGAAAATTCTCAACAGGATGTTAAGAGTTAAAAAAGAGCATCCCATGATGGTGTAGCAAGCTAGTCTCGCAGATCCATTACTACTGAAAAGCGAGTTTGATCCTTGCTGGATGCCCCATACTTGTGACCTTGTGACAAATCCCACCTGTGTTGAATGGATTGGGTAAGAAAGGGCATCCCACCATGGTGTAATGCTTGCTAACAGTACCTGCTGTTGCTTGAGTGATCATCTAATTAAGTATTGAACAAGCTCATCGGTGCATTCCTTTGGTGATCTAGCAGGAAATTGTGCGTTCATTGAGTAATGATACTGATGCTTCTATTTACGAAGGTGTGAATGATTCTAATTAGCATTTCCTAGTTAACAGTGGTCCATGATGATATTGATGCTTCTATTTAGGAAAGGAGTGAAGGATTCTATGAGTATGTTTGTGTGTGGTGTGTGTGGTGTGTGTGTGTGTATACACACACACACACACCACACACAG
The DNA here is from genome assembly GCA_023376005.1 of Doryteuthis pealeii. Lineage (NCBI taxonomy): Eukaryota > Metazoa > Mollusca > Cephalopoda > Myopsida > Loliginidae > Doryteuthis > Doryteuthis pealeii. The sequence continues at coordinate 68,007,117 of CM042166.1, forward strand.
GCGGCGCGGACATATACTTTCAACTAAAAGTAGAATAACAATAAAACAGGCTAAATCTGCCAAACACTTGAGTTTCCACGTTACCACTGTACAGGTGAGCTAGTGTTGATGTGGTAGTGTGTGTATATATAATATATTATTATTTAAAATATATATATATATATATATAATATATTATATTATATATATAAACACACACATGACAATTTTACTGATATATATTAGATTTCAAATGATATCTATATGTCTATATATTTTATAATATCATATTATATATATATATAATATATATATATATATATATACACACACATACAATTTTTAAATTACTGATATATTAGAATTTTCAAAAATGAATATCTATATCTATGAATATTCTTATAAATATCATTATATATATATATATATAGTATATATATATATAATAAAATAAAGATCATTTTTGTGTCAAAGAAGTACCAATAAATTTAAGCTTTTTCTTTCCAAAGATAGAATAAAGAATGAATGGAATGTTTTGTTTTTTTTTTCAGACTACAAAGTGTGTCCAAAAAGTACATAAAAATCTTGATACTTTTTTGACAACAGCTTGGTGTGTGTGGTGTGTGTGTGTATATATATATATATTATATATACATCACACACACCACAGCAAGGTGTGTCAAGTATCAAGATTTTTTGTACTGATTTTGAACACTTTGTATTCTGAAGAAAAATAACATTCGCATTCATTCTTTAATTTCTATCTTGGTAAATATCAGGCTTTAAGCTTGGTAGCTTCTTTGCACAGAAATATGAATGGAATGTTTGTTTTTTTTTTTTTTTTTTTTTTGAGAGTACAAGGTGTGTCAAAAACAATCAAAAAATCATTGTAGTAGCTTTTTTGGCAGCACTTGTATGGCTATATATATATAATATATATATATATTATATATATATATATATATATATATTATATATATAATATATAAACCATTTACAACAATTATTGGAAATTGTCTTATTTTTTCAAAATGACTCTTCTAATCATTTTGAACACAACATCTGTTTCAAAATTTATATATTATATAATTATAGTATATCAAAAAATATGTTATAGAAATTAATATATTATATATATGTGGCATGATGGTGTTTTTAAAATTATAGCCATATAGATGTANAAGGAGAAGAGAAAGTGTTGAGAGAAGGAAAGTGTGCGATGAGATAAAGTGAGAGAGAAAGTGTGAGAGAGAGAGAAGACAGTGACAGAAAGAGATCAGAAGAAAAGGAGAGAGTAGAAGAAAGAGAACAGAAAAAGAGGGAGAAAAAAGAATTTTAAATGGAATAGACGTAGAAGTGATAGAAAGGAAGACAGTGACAGAAAGAGAAAAAAGAGAAGAGGTTTAAGAGACGTGACATAGTGGTAAAGAAAGAGACGAGAAACAAAAGAAGAGACTAGTATGATTTTTTTTACTGTCTTTCAGCTGGGATTTATGGAACCCAGGAATAGGTCCATTTCATGGTATTTGGTGATTCATTCCTGATTGGCTGGCATGGTTTCTAACAGTAATGCTTATGATGCTTCATAAGTACTCTGGCAATTCTGCAGTAGGTTGCAACAAGGTAAGATCAGTGATAATTATGGCTTCCTTGTTGCTCTGTCTTACCAATTCGATGGAAATTGAACGAGTATGATGTTTATTCTACACCATTGAAGAACCAACTCCGAAAATTTAAAATAAAAAAAAAAAAGAAGGAAAAGTTAGAAAGAAAAAGAAAATAGTAAAAAAGTAAATATTTCTTCTTTATGATGCTTCAGTTGTAGACATTCAAGTCTCTATTTCATATTTCCCGTAGATTGAGAATTGTAGATAATTCATACTAAGTTCCAATTACCGTTGAATGTGAAGACAATGCAACAAGTAGCTGTAACTTCAGTACAGATCTACCTTGCGCAATCCTACTGCAGAATGCCGAGTATTTATGAAGCCTCATAACATTCATAGAAACCTAAGCCAGCCTAATTCCAGGACTCAAGGAATGGATATCATCCAAATACATGAATGGATTATTCTTGTGTCCATAAGTACCAGCTATGACTAAGGTGTCAGTTTGCTTAGCTAGTTGCTGTTGTCGCCAAACCAACCGTATACTGACTGACTGCCATGCAATAGGAATTCTAGATGTCAGCGCTTTCAACCATTTCGCTGGTCATTCCATAATAATTTTATTTGACCAATTTTTTTTTTAATTTTAAAAATTTAGAAAAATCTTTCTTAATGATTTTTTAAAGATTATTTTCAAAATCTTTGAGTTTCTGGTAAAATATCCCATTTCTCTTTCTGTTGCTGTTTTTCACTCTTTCTCTTTCTCGCCTCTCTTCTCTCTCCTTCTTTCTTTCTTTCTCTCTCTCTCTGCTTTCTTTCTCCCTCCTTATCTGTTGCTGCTTTCTCTCTTTTTACTTTCTATCCCTCTCTTTATCCCCCCCTCTCTCTCAAGTGAGTGCTGTCGAATAATCCCTCATGCTACAATGACAGGATATTTCACATATGGATCTGCAAGTTTTTGTCTGTGATTTCAAATGGTCGGATCAATCGGTGTTGATATGGTTGAGAATATAGGAATATAGGTTGATATGAAATCTTTAAATCATCTCCTAAGGAGATATATGGAACATTAAAAAAAGTTAGTGGGAGATTTTTGAAATTAAATTGATCCGTCTGTTTCCCACGGCTCCCAGATATTCAAAACTCCCTTGAAATTCACTTCTGCCAAGAGAATAAGAAACCCCCTTTTTTTTTTCACATTTTTTGCTTTTAAAACTTTTTTTTTTCACAGTTTTTTTCTCTTTCCTTTTTTTGAGGAGTCAATTTTTTCATCTTATATTCCCACGGCCTTGGGAAGTACTTGTCACTCACACACCACACATATGTACTCTGTATATAGACATATAAGATAAGACCAAAACCAAAGTATTCTAAAGGATTAATTCAATTCTAGATGGTGAAGTTAGTCGGCGTTAAAGAAGTTTCTTTGTTTTTTCTTCATAAAACCTTCATCGGACAGTTGCATGAGTACAGGGTTTTAAAAAAACCTTGGAGGTTACATTTTTCTCAAAATTTTTTTTCTGCATTACATTACATACATAACTTTTACTCTACCATACATACATTACATTACATACAAATACATACATTATTACATACTACTTTTACTCTACATACCATAACATACAGACAATACATACATACATGCAATAACAGAGCAATATGTAGAATGCTGATAGCTTTTTGTTGATTTAGTGCTGTCCTGGGACACATATTTTCTTTGAATGAGTCCCAGGAAAATTTATGAGCCAAATTAACTCCCCACCTTGTAACCTTCCTGTGTAATTCATTTCTAAGAAACTATTGAAAAAAATTTTATTTACAGGTTAGCTGGAAATGGTGAGGGAAGAAAAAAAGAAAAACACTGGAAGCATGGATACCAATTTACTCATTCTTTTAGATGTTTGTGTACCAATTTTTGATGCGATACGTACCTATCCAGCATCTCGTATGCATGCATGTATGTTATGTGTATGTGTATATATATATAATATATATATAAGATATTATATAATAAGATACACACACAAATTACTCTTCATTCGTTCATATATACATACAGTATACCATAATATTTTTAGCAGTAATTCTTTTTTTTGTTTACTTCTCATATATATATATATATATATATATATATATATATATACAAGGTTGTCAAAAAAGTTATCAAGATTTTCGGTACTTTTTGACACACCTTGTATTCTGAAAAAAAAAAATTAACGTTACGTCTATTGTTCATTTCTATCTTGGTAAATTACAGCTTTTTAATTCGTACTTTTTTGACACACTAATATATATTATATATATATATATATATATATATACACACACACACACACATACACATGTACTCTATATACATTTGTACACAGTATATATACAATATGTTTTTGAGTAGTAATTCTTGGAGCCTCTGTTAATACATTTGCTTCAAGGTCACAGACAAAGAATTTTTTTTTTATAATTTAATTTTTTTTTACTTAACCTTTTCTTTCTCTACATAAGGTCATTATTGTGTGTGTGTGTGTGCTTGTGTGTGTGTGTGAGAGAGAGAGAGAGAAAGATTAGTGTGTGTGTGTGTCTGTGAGAACTATCAAAGTCTTTAATTGAATGCATTCAAACTATTCATATTCAGACACACTCACTAACCTGCTGGTATTGACCTGCTCGCTTGGCGGCGATGGTTTGGGGGGAGGTAAGGTCTCTCATAATAGATGTGCTTGGCTTCAGGGAGCAAGTACCCCCTCTTCTAAAAAACAAATGTTGAGGTGCCCTCTAAAGGGGGAGTAAGGTCTCTCATAATAGATGTGCTTAGCTTCAGGGAGCCATTTCTCCTTCAGGCTTGACCAGGGAGATTGTTTTGCATCTGGGGTGGAGCACCACATCTACCATCAGCTCCCCCATTTTATTGCACAGATCCAAGCTGTGCTAATCATGTGGTGAGTTGGTGAGGGTGTGTCGATCCTGGACCGTTGTGATTCTGAGGTAGACACTCTACAGACTGAGCTAAAACTGACCCTTTATATATATATATATATATATATATATATATATATATATATATATGTGAAGTGGACAAACAATGTGTTTGAAATGGCGATAGCCGACAATTTTGGGAGATTATGTGCTTAATTAAAGTCATACCTAATTTGTTAATTAATTAATTATAATTAAATGAATTGGGTGCATATCGGTTTAAATGTAAAGCTTAAACAAATCGACAAAAAGTCGATCTCTGTATGTACATTTCAGCCTATTAGGCCTCATCAGCAGAGTTATAGACAGGACCAGTGCTTTGTGCGTGATTTCGAACCCTACCTGTCAGGCTGACAGGCGGACATTCTAACCATTACACTAGCTGGCTTCTCCAGATATATATATATATATATATATATAATATACACATCAGTAAAAATAACAGATTTAGATTTTTAGCTTATAGCCTATTTCATTGAACCTAGAAGAATTGTCTAGTATCTCCCATCATCAGATGCAAAAATGTTATTTTTTTTTACTGATATAATTTTGCTCTGTGACTCTGACAATAAGAGCACACATTGAGCTCTGCAAACTACGACATTTTCAAAAAAACTACTACGTCGTCGTAAGGATTATATATATTATTATATATATATATATATATATATTTTTTTTTTTTTTTTTTTAAAAACTCATTTTGACTTTCCTCTCCGACCCAAACAACTACGGAGTGAATGAGCTCTGATGATGATTTTTGTAAAATCGAAAATATTGATCAGTATCAGCTATGATTATATTATAAATTGTTTTCTTCTTTAACAGCATTGTGTGATGTTTTCATTCCACCTTTTCTTACTCATATATATATATATATATATTATAATGGTATACGCAAATTCACTCTACTTACGTATTGGGCATTTTATATTTGTTATATCGCTGTCTTATCATTGTGAATCTTGTATCAACTAACCATTCAGACCAATCTTACTGGTAAGTCACCATTTTCATATATAAAATCATATATATATATTATATATATATATATATATTATATAATATATATATATATATTGTGTAATAGTAGAATTTTATTGATTATGAAAATGAAAGTGACTGGTGTCCAGCGTTTAGAAAGTCCAGAAAGGAATAAGTCATGTAATAAACTTGTCTCCATATCCCGATAAACAATCGGTCACACTAGACTTGCGCACTTATTTATACCCAAACAAGAACAACACTCACACCGCAAAACATGTCAAATGCCCTGCCAAGCCCCGACACTAACTTTTTTCATGACCGTTCCGAACAAAAATTATCAACTGTCCCAAATGGGTTTGGACCGTCCCGAAATCAAAATATTTTGTTTAATTCATTAGCATCATCTATACTTGTCAGTCATCAGTAGCATAAAAACATGTTATAAAAAACATTATGAAAAGCTGAAGCAGTGATAATTCTGGATATTTGGACAAAAAATCTATTTCCTAGTGTGTTTTGAGCTAAAAAAAATACTTTTGTACTTTAAGTTACCTTTGAGTATGGTTAGTAGTACATAATTCGGTCCTTTTAAACTATCTCCCCTCCACCATTATTCATTACATGGCTTTGAGAATAGACCTGCGGTGCCATAGCTTCATTTGGGCAATCACTGGACGGCCAATATTGGAATGTAGTATTAACTTTAGTAAAAAATTTTACCGTCCCCGGCTAACTGTCCTGGATGTAATTTTTATCGTCCCGGGATGACGGGACAGCGTTAATGTCGAGCCCTGCGCCCTGCACTTCCTCATAGAATGTGGTGCTTTTGCTTTTTATCAGAAAATGCTTTTAATGCAAATAACATGAAAGATCTATTTTGAAAAAGTCAACATAGTTGACATTCTGTCCTTCTTGAGAGAAACAAATTATACCAAAGATTAGGGTACTTACTATTCGCATAAATCCCCAAATGGGTTTGAAATGGGCTCTTTACCCTTGGTCGGCAACCCATCAACTCAAGAAGTCCAACACAAAACCTCTGCTGCCTTTCAAGGAAAGGCTAGGGGAGTAAACCGAACATAAATCAAGAGCTGGAGCCCCTAAGGTGGTGTGATGCTGAAATCCAGTGCTACCCATTAACTCCTGCGACGCTACCGTTGCCAAACTGCATTGGTCCCTTACCTTTCCTTTGGATCACAACGGCAGTGTGGAGAGGGGGTATTTGCTGCATGGGCAACAGCTCATCCTCCATATGAACCTGCCCAGGCTATGTAGTTCAAGTAAACAAAAAAAAACCTTGACACTACTCCATCGTCTCTCGTAGACGGAAGGATACCAACCAACCATATAGATGTAAACCTGATCAATACCATACAAAAGTAACCTCTCAACACGATCCCCAATGAGGCTAACATATTGTTAAAACTGTTAGTTACAAAAGTGTAAATATAAACATACAACGTATATTATTATTTATTACTTTTAAGTTTCAAAAGTTGTTTTTAGTGGAACAAAATACTACCACTAATATTCTTCTACAAGGATGGCTTTGGCATTAAATAAGCCACGATGGTTGATATGCCATTAAACATTTGACTTTTTAGAAGTTGTTTTTAGCTGGTGAGAGTTAATCTTTTTTCTTTTTTTTAATGAGTTTTACATCCTGTCGTCTCAAAATGAAATGTCTGAGTTGTAAATCAAACAGGTAATTAATTTGGCACGAAATAACCCATGAAGATTGGTATGCCATTAAACAAAGAAATCAAATCAAACCAAACCAAAAAAAGTTTGACTTTTTAAAAGTTATTTTTAGCCAGTAAGAGTTGATCTTTTTTAATATTTTTTTATGGGTTTTAAATCCTGTCGTCTCTAAATGAAATGTCCGAGTCATAAATCAAACAGGTAATTAATTGGGCATTAAATAACCCATGAAGGTGGATATGCCATTAAACAAAAAAAACAAAAAAACAAAAAAACAAATCAAACCAAACCAAACGAAGTTGCCAAATAATACCACTATTGTTCTTCTACAAGGATGGCTTTGGCATTAAATAACCTATGAAGGTTGATATGCCATTAAACATTTGACTTTTTTAAAAGGTGTTAGCCGGTAAGAGTTGATCTTTTTTATTTTTTTATGAGTTTTAAATCCTGTCGTCTGAAAATGAAATGTCTGAGTCGTTGTAAATCAAACAGGTAATTTCAACAAGTTTAGTCTTGTCTATAAACACCTGGTGACCAGATTTTGAATTTAATTGATTCCTCATAACATACTCAATGACACCTACCTTTTGTGGAAATATCTCATTTAAAAATCAACTTAACTGTCTAAAATAAATAAATAGATAAAGTAGTTTAATTTTTTTAAATTCATAATAATAATTGTTCGTTTGTATGCCTTCTACTTTTTGGGGGGTTTTGTTGTTGGTATGGCATATCAACACTTTTGGGGTCATTTTAATGCCGAATCAAGTCATTTTGATAAACAAAGGACCCAGGTTTCTTACAGTACCTCCTGTTGCTTAAATGGTTACCCATCTAAGTATTGAACACTGCTTAACTTCAGTGATCTAGCGAGAACTAGTGCTTTGAATGTAACTTTGTTTTCTAGGTTGGTTTGTCGGTTGGTTGGTTGAATTTTATGGCATATCAACCCCTGGGTTATTTTATGCCAAAGACGTTTTTGTTTTTTGTTTTATTCATTCTTGTTGGGTATTGAAATTTTTAAAAACATTTTTTCAACTATTTAACCTTTTGATGATAACCATTACGCCACAAACACCTGTAGAATTAATGACACATATCTTTTGTGGATATATCTCATTTAAAAATCAACTTATCTGTCTAAAATAAATAAATAAAGTAGTTTAATGTTTTTAATTCATAATAATAATTGTGAATAGTTCGTTTGTACTTGATTTTTTTGTTGTTTTGTTCTGTTTTGGATCTTCCTTTTTTTTATAAAGAGTTTCTCCTAGGTTGGCTGGATTTTATGGCATGTCAACTCTTGTTGGGTTATTTTATACTGAAGACATTTTCTTTCATTTCATTCTTAATTAGCAGCGGCTACCTGGCGTCACCTGGGTAGAGGGGGATTTTTAAAGTTAGTCCCACAGATCCATTATTACTGAATCGTGAGTTGATGCCCCATTTAAATCCCTATGTAAAAAAAGTAGACCTTGCATTGATCCAGCTACTTTAAAAAGAAATGTTAATTTTTACTATCTAAAATTTTAAATTAAAAAATTTAAAAAAAAACAAAACAAACTCCATGCTGTTATCATTTAAATTTTATTTTTTAATTATCTTCATGAATATAAACCAAATCTCTATTATTTTTGCTCAAAAACCAAGCCCTGGTGATATTTAATATGTATATATATATATTCACTTTGTTGTTAATTGTTTTATTTTCAAAGTTTCCTCCGGACACACAGATACACACAACTGCCCTTTATATATGTATAGATATAGATAGATAAAAAGTCAACGTTTCTGATGACGGATAATCACCTAAAAGTGATGTTCCGAAACCATTGGTAAGACAAACTTTTAATTGTATTGGTGACTATAAATAAATAAATAAATGAATACAGCTCTTACAGAAATAATTGAGCACTTTATAATCATTTCTCCAATATTAATAACAAAAAATTAATGATATAGATAGATAGATATATAGATAGATAGATAGGTATTATATGTTTTTAATCTATAGTAATAATTGTGAAGAGTTTGTTTGTTTGTTTGTCCGTTACTTGATTTTTAAAAAAATTTATTTTTTTGGTTTTGTTATTGGATTGGCATATCAACACTTTTGGGGTCATTTTTATGCTGAATCAAGTCATTTTGATAAACAAAGGACCCAGGTTGCTTACAGTACTACTTAGTGCCATCATCAGGTGTGGAACTAGTGAGATGTTTCCATTATTTCTTTTTAGTACAGAAAGCGCACGTGGTAAAACCTTTGGTGGATTCGTACACCAATTCCACCTGGATATTAAAAAGATGTCCAAACAGTTAGAAAGGATCGAATAAAAACTCGTCAGACAAGAATTGTCCGTTGAGTTCAACAAAACAGGTTTAAAAGAAAAAATGCTGCCAAAATATTCTTTATATATATATATATATATATATATATATATATATATATATATATGTAGAATTAAACAAAAGGCACGTCTCCTGTTTAACAATTTTATTAACAATCTTTTTGAGCTTTCGGGTCAACTTTTTTACATTTGGATGGAATCCATGGAGTCCACCAAAGTTTTTATCCCACAGTACTTTCGGCACTTTCGAAGTGTCATCATCATTGGGATGAAAACTTTGGTGGACTAATCCACAGATTCCATCCAAATGTAAAAAAGTTGGCTAGAAAGCTCAAAAAGATCGTTAATAAAATTGTTAAACAGGAGACCTGCCTTTTGTTTAATTCTACATGTCTAAATGAAAGAAGGCTCCCCAAATACACGCGCACAAACACACACACACACGTGTGTGTGTGTGAAGAGAAATGGAAGTGAAGCCGACAGTATGTAGTATAGTGAGAAATTTGAGATATATATATATATATATATATATATATATATAATTACCCAGGGGCCGGCTTAGCTCAGTCGGTAGAGTGTTTGGCTAGAAACCACAAGGTTCCTAGTTCGATACTGGTCCTCGCCAACTCAGCGTATGAGTACCACAGGGATCGGTGCGGTAAAGTAAGGAGCTGATGGTAGGTGTGGCGCTCCACCTCAGATGCTAAAAAACAATCTCCTTGGTCTAGCACTATTGAAAAGGGGATAGACTCCCTCGCTGAATGGCTGATACTAACTTTAGGCCGTCGATATAATTACAGATTACTATTAATCTGGTTTATTTGAAGAATTTGGTTGCCTTTGATTTCTATAACACCCCCCAGCCCCTACCCTCTCCTGTCAAGGGGGTTGGTTAATCAACTTTATATACTCCTGAATCCAAGTAGATATATATTCATCAACATGAAACATATTGATAACTTGAATATGGTTGTGTCATGTGACACGCAAAGGACTGTGGGGGGGGGTTGTTGGTTTTTTGTTTTTTGTTTTTTATGCATTGTGAATTGAAAACATTTTGCATGAAGAAAATCAATAATATTTAGAGAAAGGAAACACCTGCTCACTTATTACTTTAACCTACTTTAACTCACCTGGATATTTTACCTTAACAAAGATGTTGATTACAAAAACTGTATATACCTGAAGTCGAAGTAGATATTCTACCGTACTGACTCCACCTCTTTTTCTCTGGTTGTATGTTTTTAACAGGGCTGTGGAGTCAGAATACAAAACCTCCCACTCCGACTCCTCTATTTTTGGCACTTCCGACTCCCACTCTTCTTCATCTGATTAATCCATGATAAATATAAAAACATGTTTTTTCATAATCTATTTATAAGGAGTGTGCACTGTATAACTCTACAGACTAAACTAGGGCCATATCAAGTGTAAATTCAACTAGTCGGAGTTGGCATAGTTTTTCATTTTAATTTTGATTACGGAAACTGTATATACCCAAAGTCGAAGTAGATATTCTACCATGCTGACTCCACCTCTTTTTCTCTAGAAATATGGTTTTTTTTTTACAGGGCTGGGGAGTCCGAATACAAACCCCCCCCACTTCGACCCCTCTATTTTTGGTACTATTTTCAGGGTTCAGTCCTAATGAAGTTAAATAATTATACTTATGCCTAACTGATTAAACATTACTCTAAGTCTACTCTTACCTGTTGTTATAGTACCTGTAGGGTCTCATCTATGGGGTAAATAGAAAAAAATGAGTTTAAAAATTGTATTTAAAAAAATCGAGTTTAAATTCTTTTAAAATTGAATACTCATCAAGAATGAATTAAACAAAACGTCTTTGGCATTAATTAATCCAACAAGGGTCGACATGCCGTAAATCCAACCAATCAACCAATCATATATGGTTTACAGTGATGCTGATAGCTTTTTGATTTAGTGCATCCTGGGAAGCATGGATTTGATTTGAATGAGTCCCTAAGAAATTTGATGGGTCCCAAATAAAGTTTCTTTATAAATATATAGAGTTTTTATCTATGAACAACTAAAGCCATCTAACTCCAATCTTGTATCCTATGTAGTGTAATTCGTTTCCAAGAAAATATTGAAATGTATTTATGGTTAGCTGGAAATGGTTGAGGAAAAAAAAAACACTTTGACACATAGATATGATTTTTCTGCATCCTTTTAGATATTTATACCTCAGTGATGCGGGATGTGTACCTACCAGCATCTCTGGTTTAAAAGATCAAAAAATGAGTTTTAAAATTGAGTCTTAAAAATGTGTTTAAAATTGAGTCTTAAAAAACACCCTACATATTTTTTGTGGATATATCTCATTTAAAAATCAACTAAACTGTCTAAAATAAATAAATAAAGTAGTTTAATGTTTTTAATTCATAATAATAATTGAATTGTTCGTTTGTATGCCCTCTACTTGATTTTGTTGTTGTTTTGTTCTGTTTTGGATCTTCCTTTTTTTATTTTTCTCTTAGGTTGGTAGGATTTTATGACATGTCAACCCTTGTTGGGTTATTTTATACTGAAGACATTTTGTTTCATTTCATTCTTAATTAGCATTTTACCCACTAAAAATGAATAAAACAAACATTTACGGCATAAAATAACCCAGCAAGGGTCGAGATGCCAAAATTTTTGTTAGTTTGATGAAATCCTTTACTAAGGAATGTTTTCTTCCTTGTAAAAACATTCTTGGTTCCTCTTCAATATTTTGAGGGAGTCAGTTGGATGTCAGGGTGGACTATGAGCTGTCAGGGGTTTAACATGGTGGGTAGAGGGCGTTACTTGTACCCCCCCCCTTCAAGTATCATAAGACAGGTAGATAAGAACGGGCTGAGATTGATAGATAGATAGATAGATAGATAGATAGATAGACATAGATAAATATATAGATAGGAACTTATTGAGATATATAGATAGATAGATATAAACATACTGACGTTAGATAGATAGATAGATATAAACAGATTGACATAGATAGATATAAACAGATTGAATTAGATAGATATGAATGGATTGAATTAGATAGATATGAATGGATTGAATTAGATAGATGGGACCAGAATGATATAGATAGATAGATAGGCACATATTGAAATAGATAGATATAAACAAACTGAGATAGATAGATATAAACAGACTCAGATAGATAGATCAGACTCAGATAGATAGATAGATAGATATAACAGACTCAGATAGATAGATAGATAGATATAAACAGACTCAGATAGATAGATAGATAGATATAACAGACTCAGATAGATAGATAGATAGATAAACAGACTCAGATAGATAGATAGATAGATATAAACAGACTCAGATAGATAGTAGTACTGGGTTACCTGATCCCCCCAGTATGATGGAAAATTTTACAGATCTGACTGAATCTCCCTGACTGAAACGATGGGGGGGGGGCATTGCGGAATTAACTGTCAGGGTCTGACATTTTGTTCCATATGGCATTTCTGTGGGTAAGGATTGTTACTCAGTGGTGCCTATCTCCATTTCAAGAATCATTTCGCTAATAGCATTAGGTTACATGGTACCAGTAGCTGGGAAGACCATTGTGACATGCCAGTGGAAGAGTCCCCATAGCCTAGTGGCTCACTAGCAGGACTGACATCATAGTAAGTAAGTTTGAACTTCAGTCACAATATTACTAATTAACAGGACCTGTGGAATTTCCACGAAATGAAACAAAAATCAAGAAGAGCTATTTAAGCCAGAAATTATGATTTGCAATTTCATTATATATAAATCCTACTGTTGTCTTTGCAATAAATAATACAAAAATATACAATAACATTTTGTTGAATAATCTTGTGGTAAACTTTAAAAAAAAAAAATCTTGATATCCCTACTTTTTATTCCCCAAATAATGGGTTCTAGCATGGAGATACATACAATTTCAGTGCAGAATCACTTATTACATAAGAATTCCAAGTTTTATCAAAATGCTCTAAAAATAAAGAAATGGTGAAGAAATTACTAAAGTTTTTGATGTTTTGGATTGGTCTGTGATTTGACATTTTTTTTTTTAATAAAATCATGTCCACTTTTGTACCCCCAATTTCAGGGCTTTAAATTCTCTTAACTTTTGAACCACTGGGGATATTTGCATAATTCAAACAGTTCTGAACTCCATTTACAAACTATAACTAACGTGATTAAATAACAATAACCTCAAATAAAAAAAATCAACTGGGAATGCTAAGATTACTGTAGAAATTGAATTGTCAGTTATAATAATTGTTCTGAAGTTGAATTGTTCTATGGACCACTAGCATATCACTATGGGCCACCAATATGATAGTTTTGTGTGTGTGTGTGTCCATTTGAATCCTGGGTGAGAACTATTGGTATAGATTTATTTAACCAGCCAGGAGAGGAGCCAATTTATTTAGATATTTACCACGTACCCCACATGTATGGGTTAGGCACAAGGCCCTATTATTGTCGGACCATCCACAAACATGGGAGGTGGGTGCAAAAAAAATGCATTGATCCCATCAGCATTCCACCTCAAGGGCACCGGGCAATAAACCCAGCCCTGTCCCTTTAAATCGAGGGGTAGGTGTTGCCTGCGGGGATGGCTCCCTGGGATTAAAGATGTTAACTTATGCGGTGCAGGGCCGAAGCCTCTGGACCCTCTGGTCAAAACCAGTTTTTGTAGTGTTTATGTTTTCTAGAGGTTTTGATAAAATTATCAAATAAAAATGTTTCTATTTCAATTAGATGAAGATGTATGTAAGTTGAAAATGGAAGCGAATCCGACGGTATGTTGAAAGAAAAATAAATGATATTAATAACAAATTAATAAATAAACCACTAACTCAACACACATACTTATAAATTAAATAACAAACTTTGTTTTAAAAAAATTCAAATTCCCCCCAAGCATTTAAAATTGAAATTCCACTTGACTTTATTCCTAATATATTCACTAACCGTCTTCTTTCTTTTCAAAATCCGTCACATATGACGATGACGTCAACATCACTATTTCTCTATCGTTGTGGAACATTTTCTTCAAACAATTTTTTTAAAATTCTTTTTTCGAACATTTCAGAAATTCTCTGTATTTTAACCGCTTTGATTTAAAACACCAAAGAATTTACTCTCACGAAAGGCCGTTATTCCTGGTATACTAAAAGATTTTGTAGTTTTCTATTATTATTTTATTTTGTATTTAAAATAATGATAGCTAGAGTGCATGTGTGCATGGATAAACGCTTGGCCGAAACACATGTCAGTAAAATAAAATCTATTTCATCCATTCAGCATTTTCTTTCCTTTATTTTTATTTCAACATATATATATAGATGAGGCTTGATAATTTGAATTATTAGGACTATTGTCCTCATCTCTATTGTTATCTACACAACGTTTCGGTCAATGTGCCATCCAGCCTTCTTCAGGTTTTCTTGTAGAACTATGGAATCTTCTCGTTCAACTCTGGAACCTTCATGTCATAATAGGGAGTCTTCACGGAACTTCAAACTGGACCCTTTATTCAGTCCACCGGAGCAGACTGTCCTAATTCCGTTAACCATGACCGGATACAAGAGCTAAGCCATATTAAGTATTCTATATTATCGCCCTTGGCCAGGATTGAACTTGCAACCCCAAAATGATAGTCACTTAGAACTGTATTACGCTCAACCCTTATATCTACTGTGCCATGTATCCAACTGGCCGAAACATGTAGATAACAAAGATTAGGACAATTGTCCAAATAATCCTAAATAGCTGTGGTGGCTTTGGCATTAAATAACCCACGACGGTTGACTTTACTTACTAAAAATTACTATTAACTCTTTGCCCTCTTTAAACCACTCACAGCAACTCTCCCACCACTGCGATCTTACTGTTTTTTGCTCCCATCAGAAACCGTTATTTTTATGCAAACAAATTTCGAAAAGAAGGTTCCTGAGTCCGAGAAGGTTCCCGAGTCCAAGAAGAAATACCTGAAGAAGGCCGGAGGGTATATCGGCCGAAACGTTGTACAAATAACAATGAAGATGGGGACAATAGTCTGAATAACGCAGATAATACTAATATGAAAGATCTATTTGAAAATGTCAACATGTATGACATTCTGTCCTTTTTGAGGGAAATAAAATTATGCCATAGAATATAGACATAAACCTAATCAATACCATACAACATGATCCCCAATGATGCTAACACATTGTTAAAACCAATTACTAAAAAGTATAAATATAAATACACAACATATATTACTTCCTAACCGTTAGGCATGACATAACCCCAGACGGGTTGATATGCCGTTAAAATCAATAAACCAACTAACCAACGTAAACTGTTGATGGTTACTTCATTATAATTGAGCAGAAGGATTTGGATTACAATAATAATAGGACTTTACTTGAATAGAATGAGTTCTAAGGTGAATAAATAGTGAACTTTGAAATATCCCAGCATTCAGTTGAAAAATACCAAGAAAATTTGGTACAGCCATGGGGGAAATTTGGTGGGCAAAGAGATAAATATTCTCATAGATACTTCAACTGGTGGTGTTATATCAACCAGATACCTCAACTGTTGTTTTGCAATTTTTGTTTCTAGATGTAAAGTGAGGGATCATTTTGGTATTATAACCAAGTGGTAAACTGATCCCTCATTTCTTAATCACGTTAGATTCCATTCATTTCTGTAATTGAGTATATTTTAACCCTTTACCTACTTTGAACCGCTCGCAGCAACTCTCCCACCTCTGCAATCCTACTACAGTCAGGGGGGGGGGGTAAGTAAAGAGTTAAATTACCTATGAAGGTTGATATACCATTACACAAAGAAACCATACCAAACCAAACATAATACCCTTGGGAAAGGTATGAACCCCTTCATCTTTCCCAGCCATGGGTTAAACAAAGAAACCAAACCAAACCAAAAGAAGTTGCCAAATAGTACCACTACTGTTCTTCTACAAGGATGGTTTTGGCATTAGATTACCCATGAAGGTTGATATGCCATTAAACAAAGAAACTAAACCAAACCAAAAGAAGTTGCCAAATAGTACCACTACTGTTCTTCTACAAGGATGGTTTTGGCATTAGATAATCTATGAAGGTTGATATGCCATTAAACAAAGAAACTAAACCAAACCAAAAGAAGTTGTAAAATAGTAACACTACTGTTCTTCTACAAGGATGGCTTTGGCATTAGATTACCCATAAAGGTTGATATGTCATTAAACAAAGAAACCAAACCAAACCAAAAGAAGTTGTAAAATAGTACCACTACTGTTCTTCTACGAGGATAGCTTTAGCATTAGATAACCCATGAAAGTTGATGTACATTGTAAATAATTCATAATAAACCATTTTAAGATAGGCCTAAGTGAGTAATTAAGAAAAAGGCTGCAGATTTATTTATTTAATGGTTCGTTTATTTTCCGTATTTTCCCTCCACTGATTGACGTCTTACCTGATGGTAAGACAACCACTTCATCTGGTAAGGGTTAAATTCGTATTCCTTGACCAAGGAAGGAAAAATTATTTCAACTCACAGGGTATCGTTATTTTCTCGCTTGTTTTAACACCGCTCCAAGTGACACGGTTATTTTTGTCAAATAAATAAATAAATGAATAAATACATCTAATTTGAATTGAAGTATTTTATGAACATTTGATAAGAAGAAAAAGAACGATTTTTTCCCCCTTTACGATGTTTGCAATATGATAGGAGGCAATCTTTATTGATTTCGTGTTAACATGAAATATTTTGGCTGGCTGCTAAATCTCAGACAAGCAGTCTAAGTCGGGTTTTATAGATTATTGCTGAAACAGACGACCACTTGGAATATTCTGGGCTGTCTATAGAGAATTTATTCAAAGGGGGGGGGGGAGAAAAGAATGATACCCTAGGAAGTGATACATTGTAAATAAATAAATAAATAGATATTTGACAGTAATTAAAAATGATAAATAAAGGTCATACTAATTATGTGTACAAAAGATTATAATAATTTAAAAGTTGTTTATTTCTGGGGGAGGGGTCTTTTTTTTTTTTTTTTTTTTTTTATTACTTAAAAAGCATTTCATTACATTTCACGGAAATACCTGAAACCTTTGAGACACTAGGGTTAGTATTAAGGTTGACAGTAATTAAAAATGATAAATAAAGGTCGTACTAATTATGTGTACAAAAGATTATAATAATTTAAAAGTTGTTTATTTCTGGGGGGGGGGTCTTTTTTATTTATTTTTTACTTAAAAAGCATTACATTTCACGGAAATACCTGACACCTTTGAGACACTAGGGTTAGTATTAAGGTTAGGCTACTTCGGGATTTTCCGACATTTAATGCTATTTATACGTAAAATACGATTCTAATGATATCTCTTGCGCGCTATCATTAACATTATAGATAGATAACTTTTCTTTGAATGTCCTCTCTGACTGATATATTTACTTAATTTTTAAATTATTTTGTTTTTGTTGAATAAACTTGTTCATTGTTGATGAACATCAGAGAGATATTATCAATATTTATTGAATTTTTTTTACTATATTTTTGTTCATTTTTGTTCATTATTTTTGAATGAGATTTGTAACTATTCTCTTTTGTTGTTGTTGTACTAATGCAGAATAGCGTGCAAGAGATAATATCATTAGATTAGTACGTATAAAAAGATTATGTATAAAAAGCATTACATTTCACGAAAATACCCGAAACCTTTGAGACGCTGGGATTAGGGTTAGATATTGTCAAGATCTAATGAATTTTTTTACTATATTCTTCTTTATAATAATATTATTATATTTGACTGAGGTTTTTAACTCTCATTTCCCCCTCCGATCAATGGCTGGTCACGTCAAAATGTGTTTAAATTTAAAAAAGAAAAAGAAAAAAAAAGTATCCATTAAGAATGAATTTAATTTAAAATGTTGTCAGCATTAAATGACCCACCGAGGTTGATATGCCGTAAAACAAAAAACAAACCAAACTTATCCTCATTTTATTTTTAATTAAAATTTTTGTGATGAAATATTGTTGATATAAACAAATCAAACAGAGTTCATTCAAAGAGGGGGTGGGTAATAATAAAAAAGAAAGAAAAGAAGAATGATACCCCAGTAAGTGATACATTGTAAATAAATAGATATTTGACTAATTAAAAATAATAAATAAGAATCGTGCTAATTATATGTATAAAGATTATCGTCCGATTAATAATGATTTAATTTATTTATTTATTCAATTAATTATTAATATCATAGATATTACAGATTATTTTCAAATTCAATGACTTTTTTAAAAAATATCCTCTCAGACTGATTTATTATATTCACTTATTTAAAAAAAAATTTTATATTGTCGCATGAAGATAATATACATTGTATATTATCTTTATACAACAACATAAAAATGTTGTTATTGTATAATAATACTCATTTTGTTTTTAGCGTGCAAGAGGTAATATCATTAGGTTACATATAAAAAAGCATTACATTTCATTACATTTCACGGTAATACCCGTAATCTTTGAGACGCTAGGAGTTAGGGTTTGGGTTTGGGTTAGTTTTAGGCTACTTCAGGGGGTTCCGTAATCTAATGGTATTTATACGTAAAATGCGATTTTAATATTATCTCTTGCACGCTATTCTGCATTTGTACCTTGTTTTTAATTTAAGATTTTTAGATGAGATATTGTTGATATAGGGAATAAATTATTTTGGACTAATCTCATCTTTGTGTTTTTTGTGTGTGGGTCTTTGTCTTCTTTTTAGATTTTTTTTTTTTTTTTTTGGAGGGGATCTTTGTCTTTTTTTTTCTATTTAGATTTTGGGATTAGGTACAGAGGTGATATTCATGTTATTTAGATTTTTCGGACTGTTGTCCTTAACTTTATTCTTCTTATTTACTTAACAATTGTCGACCGATGTGCCCTTCGGCTTTCTTCGGGTTTTTTTTTGTCGAACTTGGAAACATCTTTTTGTCAAGCACAAGAGTCTTCGCGGAACTTCAAACCGAAACTTTTATTTGATCCACTGAGGTCGATTGACCAAGTACCAAGTGTTTGAACTGTGTTAAGTAATATTTTTGCTCGTAGTGATTATCATCATTAATATATTGATAAAATATAGGGACATCCCTAATAATATTAATAATAATGTTAACAGTGTGGGTAATGTCGGGTCTGTCCAAATGTTGACTCGTTTTTATTTTTAAAAACGAATTAAAATTGATTAAATCGATTATTTAAGGTCAAATTTTTGTCTAAGTCGAAAAGTAATATTATTACTTTTCGACTTTATTACTAATAACATAATGAATGAGCATTAGTGAATTAAAAAAAAGGGCAAAATAATATTACACGTGTAATCTATTTTTAATACATTTTTTCGGTCAATTTTGCTCAAATATATTGTAAACATGGCCGTAAACCCTGCCCAAAATGACGTAAAATCTGTATTTTACAAAATAAATTTAAGCCCCCCACCCCAATGGAAGAAAGAAATTACCAAAATTTAGGGAATTATCCGATTTTAATAAAATTTTCAGTGTTTATTTATCAATGAAAGAATTTTATAATGCATCAGTGACTTTTGGCAGACCCAAAGATAACAATATTCAATATATTTTTTAAAGTTTTTTTTTTTTTATTAAAATTTATTATTAACATTATTGATATTACATATTATTGATTTATGTACATTTTTCAAGAAAAAAATGATTGATATTTTGTAATTTTGTGATGATTTATTTAAGCTCTTAGATAATAGATGAATATTACAATTTTACGGTCTTTATTATTTTTGTTTGAGATTTTATTTAATTTTAACCCTTCTTTCAAAAATAAACTTTTACACTGACCAGAGCGTTTTTTTTTTGTTATAATCTAAACATTCATATGTAAGTTTAGTTTATTAAGGAAATAAATTAAGCTAAGTGACAATTTATAATTTTAAATTTTTGTAAAAGTTTGAATAAAGGTTAGACGTTGATGTACCAACATTTTGGATATGCCTAGGCAAAGATACTAATAGATACGCGTCCTGCGTCACTGACGCATAAAAACCGTATCCATGCATCCCAGTGTTTTTTTTTTTCGTTTTTTTTTTCACCCACCATTTCCAGCTAACTGTAAATACATTTCAATATCTTATTGGAAACGAATTACACTGTATGTGGTACAAAGTAGGGGTTAGATGTCTTTAGTTGTTCATAAATAAAAACTCAGCAAACTCTTAAAGTCCTATACCACCTGTCCACCCGGGTGGAAGTCACATTCGTTTTTAACTAATCAGCCCTAAACAATAGCCTTTGTTTAAATTTAATATTAAACATATTTAGAAATCTTTGATTTAAGGGAAATAATAGGTAACTTTAGATGCAAAGGTCATTTTTAGCCATTTTTTTAATACATCCTTATAGGAATGCTCTGGACTTAGAAAAATCTCAACAGGATGTTAAACTTTAGTTGGAACCCATCAAATTTCCTGGGGACTCATTTAAAGCAAATATGTGCGTCCTAGGACGCAGTAAATTAAAAAGCTATCTGAGTATAAGTAATATTCAATGCGTCTTATTCTGATTAAATAGGAAGTCTTTGACCCTAAAGTGCTAAATCTGGAGTGGGGAACCTTTGGCCTTAAGGGTGTATACAGATTTCTAAACAATCAAGTGTGTCCTTCCATGGACTTGTCGAAATATCAATTAAAATTGAGTGCCACCATTTTAGAATTTGATATCATGATAATTTTTTGGCTTTTTTCAAAAAAGTAATCTTAAAAAAAAAATGTCATTTGAAAGTTTGTAAAGTTTTTAATTTCTTTTAAGTTGTAAATATTAATTAGATTTGGATCAAGTTATTTATAGATTGATCAACACATTAAATTTTGGGTTTTTTAAATTCACTAAAAGGTTATTTAGTGCAGTGTTTATGAGTTGACAATGAATGTCAATTTGGTATTTAAAAATGAAATGGTTCACTACCACTGATTAAGTGTACAACAATATATAAATCAGTTTGTGTGTGTACGTTTACATACATATATATATATATATATATATATATATATATACTAGCTAAAGTACCCGGTCCATGACCGGACTAAAATGAAATTTGGATCACCAGTGAGTGAGAGAGAAAGTGGAAGACAGTAGTTAGAGAGGGGGTAAGAGGAAAATAATTCTTGAAACTAAAATCATTGAGAATTTGTATATTTCAGGATTTGTATTTTCTGTTTTATAGTTTAAAATTATTTCATATTATTATACAACAAATTGAAAGTATTCGTTTGTATATTTGTTTGTTATTGTTTGAAATTTTTTGTACATGACAACAATTCACATTTAGTTCTTAATTGCATGTTGAGTTTAAAAAGAAGCTGAGAATCGAAAATTTAAATTCTTCGTATTGCAATATCTCTTTTTGCTAAAACCTAAGATAGTATTATAGGGACCACCAATTGATCAGTTTAGGCCATCTTGAATAAAACGGAAATATTTTGTTATTATTTATAATTAATTGATTTTTCATAGAATCTAAAAAACTCTTATCGTAACTTGTTTTTAGCTACGTTAATTTTCAGTTGATTTAACAGTGCAAAAATGAAAACGTTGTTTTTCAATCATAATTTTCATTATTTCCGTAAGCTGAAAAAAAGTTAAAAAATCATCAGGAGTTTATTTAATGTTTTTTCTTTTAAATGGAAAAATTTTTTCAAGAAAATATTAATTTTTCTGCAAGTTTCATAGTGTTAAATATAGGGGGGGGGGTAAATTTCACAGGGTAAAATTGGTGGTACCTTGTATTTTAAAAACATTGTTTAAAAACGTTTTGGTGGACCTGATTATCTGGACTCCCCCCCCCCATCTATTTTTTTTTCCTTCAGTTGAATATTATCGATTACACACCAATTTATCGGATTGAAAAAAAAATTCTTAAAAGTTCTTTATTATTTGAGTATTCACGGGTGCTCATTTCCTCGTATAAGTTTATAGTAAATTGATCCCCCATATCGGAACCGCTTGAACGGAACCCAAATTATTTATTTATTTTCCCATTAAACTAACCCCCCCCTAACCCTATCCCCCCACCCCCCCACCCCCAGTTAAAATTAAGTTTTATTACAAAATTTGTATCAATTGCAAAACATCAATTTTCATAAAAGTTCAAATGTCACCTATGAAATCTCTATTTAAACATGCCAATTTTTCAGAACTGAAAAGTTGCACTATGAACTCAGCGATGTTTATTGACTTCACAATAAAGAGTAAAATCATAAAACTTAAAATTTAATTTGTAAGGCAAATTCTGAGGAATATTTTAAATTGTATTTTGAATAATAATTTAAATGTTGGTTGTTAGTTGTTTGTTTTATCAACTTTTCGGGTAATTTACTAACGAATCATGTCATTTTGATAAACAAAGCGCTTACAATTTTTCGTACTTACATATAAAAATTTGTTGAAATGTTCCAATAACTGGATATTGTCGGATAAACTTGAAATAAATTTCGTCTTACAAATAATTGACTACTTATCTCCAGTCGGGCCTTCGACTAAAGATAAAACACCGGATTTTTAGTAACCTTTGTTTTTGTTTTTTTTTATCGTGGTTTGAGAAAATAATTAGTTAACGAACCAAAAGAAAAACAGTTTCTAAGGAAATTCGTCAATCTTATTGTTATTTTTAACCCTTTAAAACTCTAACAATAAAATTAATAAATAAATTAAAGAATTAAAAGTCATTTTATTCGAATGAAAATCTTAGTTTAATTTATACAAATATGTAACCGTACTTACGACGTAAACTGATTTTCATGATACTGTTATTTACGATTTAAATATTATTTTAATAATGTAACCGTAAAGCGTACATTTTGATTTTCTACAATTTTTATGCATTACAAAAATTAAAATTAAAATGAGTGTACTGTACAATTTAAGAATATGGACAAACTCGCTGTAAAAAATAATTTAATCTATAAAAACACATACCAATTACATATTCAGAAAGACTAAGAGATTCCGAGCTTTATTCGTATTATCGCCTATACGTAGTTTTTTTTTTTTTTAACTCGCTGTAAAAAAAAATTAATCTATAAAAACACATACAAATTACATATTCAGAAAGACTATTTCATCTTATTACTAAATATATAAATATTTTAAAGATTAAAATCCTAAATAGGTAAGAGATTCCGATCTGACTGTTATATACTGCACTGCTTGTATCGCAATAATCATAGGCAGCGTGGCTATCCGAAGCCATTTTTTAATTTTTTAACTCGCTGTAAAAAATGATTCAATTAATAAAAACTCACACAAATTACATATTTTGAAAGAGTATTTTCTTATCTTTCTAACGATATAAAAATTATTAAAGACTGGACCATAAATAGGCCATAAATTCGGAGCTGAACGGCTTAGACTGCAAAATTAATTCATTAAAATCAAAACTTCGCTGCTGTTATCGCTTTAACAATAAGCAGGCAGAGACAATATTTTATTATCAGGAGGGGCTGATATACGGACAGTTCCGCAAATTGGGTGATTTTGGATTAATTAATCGATTAAATCCCTTAATCAGTAAAAATCAATAACCAAATTTGGAATTTTTCTTAGTTAGAACGATATCAATGTGTATGCAAGATTTTGAATCTGAGTGACCTCCCGTTTTTTTGTTATACGTCGACACGTACATACCAAAATCTCTGTTTTATATATTAGATGATAAGTTGAAAATGGAAATGAATCCGATCAAATGTTGAAAAGAAAAATGAATAAAGGAAAGAAAATGTTGAATGGATAAAATAGATTTACTAACACATATTTCGGCCAGGTGTTTGTACTCATGTATTCTATTTATTATTATTCTAAATATAAAATTAAATAATAATGATAGAAAATTATAAAATATTTAAGTATACAAAGAATAACGGCCTTCATCAGAGTAAATTTGATATTTCTGAAGAAGGCCGTTATTCTTTGTATGCTTAAAGATTTTATAATTTTCTATCATTATTATTTTATTTTATATTTAGAATAATAATAAATAGAATATATGTGTACATGAACAAACTCCTGGCCGAAACGTGTTAGTAAATCTATTTTATCCATTCAAGATTTTCTTATATATATGGTTGTGTGTGTGTGTGTGTGTGTGTGTATATATATATATATATATATATATATATACACATACATAAGAAATATAAATATATCTATATATGAGTGTGTAAGTCATCCACAGACACTGTTTCGACGTTTCACATTTCATCAGTGTGGCTAGAGACAACAACTACTGCCGAACAGGAACGAAACCCGACTGACTTTTCATCAGCCCGATTCATTAACCTCTAGGCCATCGCCAGCTGCCATTATGGTGCGGTGTTTTAACTGTTACTTTCTGATCACCAGAGAGATCAAATCTGTAAACAACAGATGATCATTGCATTATGCTGGTGGTGAAAGATAATTAAAGTCACTCCGAAAGAGCTCTACCGGGTTTCGGGAGAATGTGTGTGTGTGTGTGTGTGTGTGTGTGTGTGTGTGTACTCTATCTGTGTTTCTGTCTTTTATTGTATGATAATTGCCCAGTATTTTCATATGCAAGTACACACACACACAGTCTCTCTCTCTCTCACAACTGTAGTTTATTTTAGGCTAATTGCCTTGTATTTTAACACATACACATACACTCACGCATACATACACACAGGGTCTGTCTGTCTTTTTTTGTATGATAATATTGTTTATATATATATAATATATATATATTTGTGTGTGTGTGTGTGTGTGCAGTCCGTCTCTCAATTGTTTTTTTTAATTGTATATTAATTGCCCTGTATTTTCATACACGATCACACACATATACAGTCTCAGTCTCTCTCTCTCTCTCAATTGTTATTTATTGTATGATAATGTTGTTTCAAATATATAAAAATTATTTTATCTTCATTGTTTCTCACAAAATCTTTTTTCTTTTTCTTTGCAGGTGAGTTCAATTGAAAACTTACTTTTTCCCAACGAGTTTTCCAAAAATTCTGACTGACTGAGTATGAGTACGGCATTTTGAGAAAATAAAAGTTTTTTTCTCAATATTTTTTGGATTTCAAAGAAATAAATTCTTTGAACAACTAACATGCTTACTGCTTGTTTAGATAAGGTATGTTTCCCCCCTTCAAATAATTTTTAGGGGTTTTATTTTTCATTACATAAAAATTATGTTTGTTTTATTTGGAATATAAAAGGAAGCATTCATTTTTAAACAATATCAAAATTTTATTTATAGTCATTGATTTTATCATAGAAATGTATTGTAAATTAATTATTAAACAAATATCTCAACACATTTATTCAAACTAATGATTATATATATATATATTATATATATATATATATATATATACTCAATAAATGAAGGAAAAAACTTTAAACTTGTTTCATTACAATAATTTATTTCAACCGTATTGTAATGAAACAAGTTTAATTTTTTTCCTTCATTTATTGAATATCTGGCTCTGTCCTTCCATTCACTGGCACCAGGCACATTAAGCTCTCCCTACGGTCTACCCCCATCAGCTTGGTTAAACCACACATGGAAAGATCCTAACTACCAGAAAAAAGAAAAAAAAAATATATATATATATATATATATATATATATATATAAAGATAAGATACTCACCTTTGCAAGAAGATTTCAAACTAGCATTCTGTTTGCAGACAGAAGCAGGCTGACTGTAACCAAATACAGACCTTGTACACAAACTAGCTTCTATGATGGGAGTTGGTACAACTACTAACTGGTGCCCAAAACAGCTGGTATTTATGGAACTCAGGAATACTCCATTCATGTATTTGGGTGATTCCATTCCTTGAGTTCTGATTGGCTGCATGGTTTCTATGATGTTATAATGCTTCATAAATACTCTGGCATTCTACAGTAGGATTGCAACAAGGTAAGATCCCTATTAAGTTATGGCTTCCTTGTTGCCTTGTCTTAACAATTCGACCGCAATTGGAACCAGTTGTTTATTCTACAATGCAGATGATAAGCATCTGCTGTATAGCATAATTCTTTTCGCTCCGATGTGTTCTTTTTGTTTTCTTTCTTTTCTCACAATAAAAAATGTGTAACAAGCTAATTTTTTTTCAACACTGTCCTGAAACTCTTCTGAAAAACCATTTTAAACTGTCCTGAAATGAAAATATTTATCTTTATTTCATACATACACACACATATATATATATATATGAGAAATAAAATTGAAAAAACACAAGTTTCATAAACGAATAATGTTTATTACGCCCATGCTGCAGTGTTTCAGTCAGTTTAGATAGATCTTCATCAGGTCAGGCTTTTGTTGGTTTAAGGAAAAATAAATTTTTACTGAAAACTGAAAGTCTGCAAGACTCTGTTTTTGGTGTGTTGGGCTAGGCTCACAGACTTTTTGTTTTCAGTAATAATTTATTTTTCCTTAAACCAATGAAAACCCTGATGAAGGTCTATCTAGACAGACCGAAATACTGCAGCATAGACATAAGTTTTATGAAACTTGTGTTTTTTCAATTTTTACAATATTACATACTGTCAGATTCACTTCCATTTTTTCTTCATTATATATATATATATATATATATGTGTGTGTGTGTGTATTTGGGCAGCATTTTTTCATTTATGCATGTTGAATTAAACAAAAGACACATCTCCTGTTTAACAATTTTATTTGTGATTTTTTTCAAGTTTTCTGGCCAACTTTTTAATATTTGGGTGGAATTTGTGGATTAGTCCACCAAAGTTCATGTCCCGAGTACTTTCGGCACTTCAAAGTACCATCATCAGGGGTGATGTATTCCAGTTTTTCAAATTATATTAATGGATGTGGAGGCTGGAAGGAAGAGAATTGATAGGAAAAGTGTTATAGGCATTTTAGAATGTGAGTACTGCATTGAAAATTAATATATATATATATATTTACTTTGTTATCATTTATAGTTGTTAGTAACATATAATTAATCATTAAAATAATCTCCTTGGTCTAGTGCTAGTGAAAAGGGGATAGACTCCCTTACTGTCTGGCTGATACCGACAATAGGCCACTCGGCCAAATTTACGTTTTAGTCTTAAAATTATGATCTCTGTGCTTTTTCCTCTATTTAGACCAAGGGTCGCCAAACTTTTTTCATGGTGGGCTGGATAATTGAAAAAATAATGAGCGCGGGTCACATTATTATTGTGTTCAATACTTGCTAGCCAGAAAGATAGCTCTGAGAAAAAGATTTAAAACAAAATTTATCTTTCCATGTTATATTCATAGATGAGTGGCGTAAGATGCACAAAAACAAATTTAACCAACATATTTATTTTCAAAACATTATCAAAGATTGCAACATTAGCAGAAAGATTTTATTGAGATTTGTGAAACTGAAGTTTGCCTTTCAAGATATTGTCAATGTTTGTTTTGGAATTTTGTAACCTACCTACAGTAGTCCAGTCCATGAGGATTCAGTAAGGTTAACATGATATTTAGATTTAAATGGTATCAGAATGTTCCGTATGTTTTAACAAACAAATTCAAGTACCATCGGTAAGCCTGGTAAAATACCTTTGTGGGCCAGATCTGGTCCGCAGACTGTAGTTTGATGACCCCTGATTTAGACAAATTAAAAAATAAAAAGAATTTACCCCAAGATGATAGAAAAATCCAAAATAAAATGAGTTAGTTAGACTTATTTTAATTGAAAAAAGAAAAAAAATTGACTGTCCTGTGGAGCATCCCTCAAAAGGTGTGTGGGGGGGGTCTCAATCTCCCCCAAAGAATATTCTCGTAACCTCTGGATAGCATTAATCTCAAGCACTGGTCCAGGGCGTAAGATTCAAACACACGTGTTCATATGTTTTTCTAGTAATATTATAGATACTGTCGCAATACAGTGTATTGTTTTACTTTTTGTGCGCGTCAAGTGTGTGTGGGGGGGTAGTTAAGGTTGGGGGGAGTTGCTAGGTTTTTATATTTTTTTTATGGATTGTACATCCCTAACCCTCTTGAATATGGAGAGCTGACTGTAGATTTTTTTTTCTATTAGTGATTGCCTGCACATATACTGCGTTCTGTCAAAAGATATGGGGAGAGAGAGAAGATATGAAGAAACAGAAAATAGATGATAGGGAAAGAGAATAGAGAGAAGAGGAAAGAAGGAGAGAAAGACTAGAAAGTGAAAGAAAGAGAGAGAGAGAGAGAGAAGATAGGAAGAAACAGAAAATAGATGATAGGGAAAGAGAATAGAGAGAGGAAATAAGAGATAGTGAAAGTGAGAGACAGAGAGAGAATAGGAAGAAACAGAAAGTAGAAGAAAGGGAAAGAGAATAGAGAGAAAGAGAAAATAGGAGAGAGGGGAGGAAAGAAGAGAGAGAAAAAGTGAAAGAGTGAGAGAGATACATCTCTTTCAAAGGGTCTTAGAATATGCTGACTGTATCCTCTGCCGAGGGGTAAGTCCCCACCCACCAAGGGATGTCCTGGTTATGACTGTAAACTGCATCTGATGGTGAGGTTCCAGAATAGGATAGAGGAGAGAGAGAGAGAGAGAGAGAGAGAGAGAGATGTAAAACAATTTTATTAATAATTGAGGTTTAAATAAAAATGGAATCATGGAGAATGTGACATAAATAACAAAAGGAATTGTGACTAGAGTAGTGATATAGTTTCAATTATAGACAGACAGATAAACAATCTCCATTATAATAACTAGCAAAAACAACAACAAAATAACGCCCTCTAGGCAGTGTAAAAATTGATTTTTTAAAGATATTGCCTGAGAAGGGTGGGAGTTAAAAATTCAATGTTAAAGGGTTTGTATCATAAGTAAGTAAAATCATCAAATTTATTAAAGGTGTAATAAATATTAAAAAAATAAAAACAATTTGAAATGGAAACTTGGTTCTGATAACTTTAAATATATATTAAAATAGAATAAACTATATATAAATATATAATTTTGGGCATGTGTTTATTAAAAATTAAAAAAACAACTGAGGACAGTCTAAGATTGCATGCTCAATTTTTGAGTGTATTTATTCTATATTATGACAATTTTTGGGTAATGTGACGTAGGCAGTGACATAGTTTCAGTTACACACAAATAGAGACCTAATCTCCATGATTAATTGATTAAAATGTTCACTACAACTTGTTTAAGTTTATTTACCTTGTGTATGTAGTGGAAATGGAAACAACTAGCAAAAAACAAACAAAAAAACGCCCTCTAGGCAGTGTAAAAATTAATTTTTGAAAGATATTGCCTGAAAGGATGGGAGTTAAAAATTGAATGTTAGAGAGTTTGTACGATAAGTAAAGTAAAATCATCAAATTTATTAAAAGAGTAAAAGAAGACAATTTGAAATGAAAACTTAGTTCTGATAATTTTAGATATATATTAAAATAAAACAAATATATGAATATATAATACCAGGCATGTATTTATTAAAACTTGTTTTTAAAAAAAACTTTGTGGGACATCTAAGGTAACATGCTTAAATTGTGAGTGTAGTTATTCTATGTTATGACGATTTTGGGTAATGTGATGTAAGCAGTGACGTAGTTTCGGTTACAGACAAATAGAGACCTAATCTCCATTATTAATAGAGATAAAATCCAGCTACCCTTAAAAAGAAAACTTTCTTTTGGGTAATGTGACATAAGCAGTGACGTAGTTTCGGTTACAGACAAATAGAGACCTAATCTCCATTATTAGTAAAGATAAAATCCAGCTACCTTAAAAAGAAAAATTTTCTTTCGTTTCATGCCTTGTATTTAAAAAAAAAATTTTTTTAAAGTCACAATCTGATTTAAAGAATTTGTGTATCTCTCATTCACAAGAACATTAATACAGAGACCGGATTCCATAGCAGACTTTGGTGAATGGAATGTTGAAAATTTGGTCTTATTCAGCTGGTGAAACTTCATCCATCTTCTCAACCCCACCTCACCCCTAACTCCAAAAACCCCCCACCCCTCAAATCTCCTTCTTCTGTTGCAGTTCCTTGGAATAACTCAAACCCGATCCTTTTCTCTATGAATACACAAGGTCTCATCTGTTATCTTTCATCCTGTGGTCCCTTCTATACCTAGACCAATATAAA
The DNA here is from genome assembly GCA_023376005.1 of Doryteuthis pealeii. NCBI lineage: Eukaryota > Metazoa > Mollusca > Cephalopoda > Myopsida > Loliginidae > Doryteuthis > Doryteuthis pealeii. The sequence continues at coordinate 68,037,863 of CM042166.1, forward strand.
AACTAAGATGGTGCCGGTGCCGGTGCCATATTCCCCCTCCACCGCCTTCTTGTTGTTTTGACTGAACCTGTAGCTAAAGAAATTTGTCTGAGGGTGAGAGAATTTCAGTCTGCTCTCACTCCTAACAAGTAAATCAAAACGGCTCTGCTGCCCTCTCCTCCTTCTTCGTTTTCTCAAAAGCTAACTTTATGGAATTCATGTAGCTGCTAGAAAGTATCTCTTGGACTTCCTGGATTTCTTAGAAGGTAAAAGAATTCTAATTGAAGATGTTTAGTGGGCTGGTTATTTTGTTTTATGGCATATCAACACTTTTTGGGTCATTTAATGCCGAATCAAGTCATTTTGATAAACAAAGCACTCAGATTGCTTACAGTACCTACTATTGCTTAAGTAGTCACCCAATTAAGTATTGGACATGCTCATCGCTGCTTAACTTCATTTTTAAGTTTGATTGGTTATTTTGTTTTATGGCATGTCAACCCTTTTTGGGTCATTTAATACAATACATACAATAATAACACTGGTTTACAAAAAAATATTTTTTGTCTGAGGCAAGAATGTGAATAGGTGTTTTTTACTAATTTGAGTGTGCTGAATTCAAATTTATAAACAGTTTTGCTCTATCACTTCTAGTTTTCTGTCTTTTAAATAGTCTTATTTTTAATATATACAGAGTATATACATGCTTATTTCAACAGTTGCAGTAGCTTATTACAGATAAAACAGGATAGATAAAGAACATTGACGGAATAAATATACTTGGATGACACAATGTACACAATTCATAGTACTGCAGACAGTTAGAAATATGTTTTCTTAGATGATCTGCTGACTGCCAGTGCACTACTGGCTGTTAATTGAGATGTGTTGGCTACGCTTAACTGCCAAAATCCATCTTGATATATAGCTATAATATATATATATATAATGTAATGCTATCACTTACATTTATTGCAAAACTAAAAAAGAAGACATAGGTCACACAATATTAGAAATTAACCCAGAATGCATATACGCCTTTATGTACAGTATGTGTACAAAATGTACAGTATGCATATCTAAAAAACTAGAGGTGATGAGTAAAAACGAATTTCAAATCTGAATTCAGCTGCACCCCCAAATTAGGTTAAAACAGCTATTTTTGTGCTTGTCTTAATTTCTTTGTAAACCAGTGTAACCAACCAATCAAACTTAAAAATAAAGTTAAGCAGTGATGAGCCTGTTCAATACTTAATTGGGTGACCACTTAAGCAAAAGTAGATATTGTAAGCAACCTGAGTCCTTTGTTTATCAAAATGACTTGATTCGGCATTAAATGACCTGAAAAGGTTTGATATACTGTAAAACAAAAGAACCCTCTGCAGCGTATTTTAAGTCTGCCTGACATTGTAGTTTTCATGGATGGGTTCAAACAAAAACAGAAATCCCAAATCCTAGATTCCTGTATGGACACACTGTTGATGTTCAGCCATTTTGTATTTGAAGACAAAACATTTTTTTTGTTGTTTTCCCCTTTTTTTTCTTCAATCTGTTTCTAATGGAGTGTGTATGAATAAAATATAAAATTGTTATGTTTTTACATACAGATAAAAATACGACTGAAAATGATAATGCAAGACCAGGTTGTTGGAAAATTAACAAGGTTTTATTTAACACAGGGTAGAGAATGCTTCTACCCTAAAAGTGACTTAACAAGTTCAACCGTGCTAACGCACGTGGTCACTAGTTCGACTATGCTGCCGCACGTCCGTTGCGTCCGCTCACAACCAAACCCAATCCAAAAGTAACATGGCGGAAATCCCATTTCTGGGTTTCCCATCAGTCCATTACTGATCAAAGGGGAGCAACTTTATTTTTGTTAGGTCTTCCTAACAAAAATGTTTGGTTGTTAAATAAAATTTGGACTTGTGTTGCCAAGTCTATATCCTTCAACAATAACCTTTACACAAGGATATATATATATATATATATATATATATAAATGTAGAACAAACACAGGATGTTACAATGGAAGGAAATTTATTAGTTGTAGTGTCAATGTTTAAACATATCAGTTTATAAAGAAACCTTCTTCAGGACAATATAAAACTAGTCATGGAGAAAAAAGATTTATGTAGTTAAAACATTAATCATGTTTTTAACTACATAAATCTTTTCGAACTCAGGAATCTTCTTCTTGTAATTGGGAACCTTTTCATTGTAATCAGGAGCCATCACAGAATTTTGAACCCAACCCTTTCAAAGTTCCGTGATGGCTCCCGATTACGACAAGAAGGTTCCAGCATTCAAGAAGGCTTCTGAGTCCGACAAGAAATACCTGAAGATGGCAGGAGGGCACATTGGCGAAAACGTTGTACAAATAACAATAAAGATGAGGACAATAGTCCGAATAATACAAATAATACTAATTATCAAGCCTCATCTCAAAAATTCAGAGAAATGCATTTTTTAATTTCTTTTTTTTTCTTTGAATCTCCTTCTAATGAAGTGTGTATAAATAAAATATAAAATGTTTTTTTAAAATAAAATTACCAAAGTAAGAAGCTGTTGACCTTTCTAAGATCAACATTTTTTTGATGAAAGTAGATATGTTTATGGTTTTTTTAGTTTGTGGCACTTGTTAATACAATGTAAATTGAATACACAATCAATTCAAGTGAAAAAAAGTGGTTTTACCATTCATGTTTTTAGATTGGGAAATGACAGGGGGTGAGGGGAGGGAAAGTTGTGTGTGTGTGAGAGAGAGAGAGAGAGGTGAAACCCAAATAATTAAATTCTATCCACCCAGCTAAATACTTTTACACTCCACCACTGTACCCCCACCCGACCTAAACTGCCCCACTTTCTCAGTTTCTTCTTCTACTTCTTCTCTCTTTCTCTCTCTTTCTTTCTCCATCTTTTTTTTCCCTTTTTTTATCCTCATTATTCTCCTTTCATCTTTTTCTTCTCTCTTCTTTCTTTCTGTCTATATTTTCTTCTCTCTCTCTGTCCATGATCCCCAATGGTGCTAACACATTGTTAAAACCAATTACTAAAATTATAAATATAAATACACAACATATATTACTTCCTAACTGTTAGGCATTACATAACCCCAGACGGGTTGATATGCTGTTAAAATCAATAAACCAACCAACCATCTTTCTCTATCTCTCTTATGTATCCATTATTCTCTTTGTTTTTTTCCTTTGTCCTTTCTGTTTTCTTCTCTGTCTCTCTCTCTCTCTCTCTCTCTCTCCTTTCTTTCTTTTCTTTGTCTCTATCTTTTTCTTTTTCTTTCTGTTTAACTATTTACTCTTGAGGGGCCGCGTTAGCTCAGTCGGGAGAGCATTCGGCTAGAAACTACAAGGTTCTTAGTTCAATACCGGCCCTCGCCAACTCAGTGCATGAGTAGCACAGGGATCTGTGCAGTAAAGTAAGGAGCTGATGGTAGGTGTGGCGTTCCACCTCAGATGCAAAAACAATCTCCTTGGTCTAGTGATAGTGAAAAGGGGATAGACTCCCTCGCTGATTGGCTGATACCGACTTTAGGCCACCCGACGACTTTACTTATTAACTCATACAGAGATGCTGTTATGTATGTGCCCTGAGTCCTTGGGACCCGTAAATTTTTCCTGGGACTCATTCAAAGCAAATATGTGAAATAAATCAAAAAGTTATCAGCATCACTGTTCATAGCTGAGTGTGTTCCTAGCGTAATGGTTACCATGGTAAGAAATGGAATTGGTGAACAGAGTTCAAATCCTGGACAAAGCTGTTTCCATTTCTCTTGGGAAAGGTATGAATGTATGGATTCCATCTCTTCTCCTCCCAGGTATGAGAAAAATAGTAGGGTAGCCTAGGTTCTCTAGCCTTGTTAAGGCAACCAGTCTAGGAGAAGGAAAAACTGAATTCAAAACATGAGGAGTGCTGCTTGGATAACCTGTGGCTAATGCTACTGGGTAAGACATGAATCCACCACTTGTCTCCCTAGCTATGCATAAATAGTAGAGCAGACTTATAATTAACAATTATAATATATTCTTATGATATGGTCGCGTGCGCTTTAAAGATGTCTGCAAGAGCGACATGAAGACATGCCACATTAACACCAATACATGGGAGGCTTATGCAGAAGGCTGTACAACCTGGTGCCTCCTCGTCAAACAAGGAGAGAAAAAGAGAGGACAAAAGCTGCCGCAGAAAAGAGAGCCATAAGGAAGGAGAGACAACAGCATCTCCAGCAAGCATCACCGTTTGTTTGCAATCACTGCACCAGAGATTGCCATTCAAAAATTGGTCTGTTCAGCCACTCGTGCAGTTGCAGATTTAAAAAAAAAAAAGTGGAGACTACACCATCGTCTTTAGTAGATGGAAGGATGCCAACATATATATATATATATATATTATATGTTATTATAGATTATATATTATCATATATACTATTATTATATTAGGATTATTATATGTTATTATAGATCATATATATTGTTACAATTTTATGGGCCATCCTTTAGGCTTCAAGCAAGAGCGCTTGTCCACCGCAGAGTGTAGCTTCAATCTACGGGTAAAGAATTCTTTGGTTGTTCCTTGGTGCTGCTCAGTCTGGCAAGTCCTTTGTCAATGATTGCAAATGGACATCTCTCAGTGTCAGTGATTAAGTAGTCAACCAGCCACATATTTGGGCTGTTGATTGGTTGAGGCTTAAACTATGTGACCTCACTTAGTCTATAAATTTAAGTGGTGTATTGTAGCACACTTTATATACAAAAAATTCCAACATATATATATATATATATATATATATATATATATATATATGTATATATAATGATTTATATAATATATTTATTATGGTTAATTTTTGTAGAATCAACATTTTTAATTATAAGTAAATAATTAATATTTGATGTCAAGTAATTTTTTTTCACTTTAATTCTTATTTGCATTTCTTATGGTTAAAATTTAACCGCAAATTTAACCTCTAAATTGTGAATCTTCACACAAAAATGTAGGGCAATATCATAATACGAGGGTAATACCAAAGGTCAAAGGTAAGGTCTCCAAAATATTTAGAAATCACAGAAACGTTTATTGTTTATTGTCAATGATGTTTACATCATTTTACAATATTGAACATCTATTGATTTTGCTACATAATCACCATTTCAGTCAATGCATTTTTGTAGGCATTATGGCTGTTTTTGTATACCCAGGTCATACCAGCTCACTTCCATGTTGTTGAGGGAGTGTTGAACCTCATCGTCATTGCAAACTCCCTACACCAGTTGTGGACGTTACTGACATCCATGCATGATCTGCCATGCACTTCTGTTAATTGGTGATGGATTTCAATTGGTTTAATGCCTTTTGTGTTCAAAAACCAAATAATTGCGTGAAATTTACACTTGGTGGTAGAGTCAGTTGGGAGCTCTATCAGAAATGACTGCCAAACCAAGACTGATTGCAGCAGTGAGGCATGTGCGTGCACAACAAACACAGCAGTGTTGCCAATAGCTGCATGAAAAGTTTTCTTTTTTCACACACATACACACGCACATATATATATATTTAGGAATGGACGATTTTTAAGCCTTTTTCTTTAACATATATATATAATATATAATATATATATGGTAAAGAAAAAGGCTTAAAAATCGTCCATTCCTAATACCAACTTACCTGGTAAACCATCTACAAATATATATATATATATATATATATATATATATATATATATATATATATATGAGTATGAAAAAGATGGAATGAAAACACCACATAATGCTGTTAAAGAGAAACAGCATTGTGTGGTATTTTCATTCCATCTTTTTCATACTCATACTGTCGGATTCATTTCCTTTCTTTTAACTTATATATATATATATATATATATATATATATATATGAGAGAGAGAGTGGTGTTGATAGCTTTTTAATTTTGTGCATCCTGGGACACACGGATTTGATTTCAATGAGTTCTTGGGAAATTTGATGGGTTCCAATTAAGGTTTCTTGATAAATTGCAGAGTTTTTATCTATGAATAACTAAAGCCATCTAACCCCTACCTTGTACCCTATACAGTGTAATTCATTTCCAAGAAAATATTGAAATATATTTACTTGTAGGTGGAAATAGTGGGGGAAGAATAAGAGAAACACTGGGATGCATGGATACAATTTTTCTGCGTCCTTTTAGGTTATTATGTGTCAGTGACGCAGGGCAAGACACGTACCTATCAGTGTGTGTGTGTGTGTATATATATATATATATATATATATATATATATATATATATAATACACACACACACAGATGATGATACATACGTGTCCTATGTCCCTGACGCACAAAAATCTAAAAGGACGCAGTAAAATTGAATCCATGTGTCTCAGTGTTTCTCTTTTTTCTTCCCTTGCCATTACAATAGTTTCTTAGAAGTGGAGTTATACAGCTTTAGTTGGGACCCATAAAGTTTCCTGTGGACTCATTCAGAGAAAATATGTACATCTCAGGACGCACTAATTCAAAAAGCTATCAGCATCACTGTATATATATATATATATATATATATATATATATATATATATATTATTTGTTTTCTAACATAGATGTGTTATTATTTGGCAACAGACTTATCGCTACTTCATCCCACAGACTCCTTGAGAAGCATAGAGCCGTAGCCACACCGCTCTAATGTCTGTGAGTTTGCTGTGGTTTCAGTAGGAAGTCGTCTTTTATGATGCAGAGTTGCTAGCTCCACACTTCCTGGTTTTGAAATCAAAACTTTTCCTTCTCCTAGATTGGTTGCCTTTACTAGAGTAAAAGAGCCCAGTCTGCCCTACTAATATTATTTATGCATAGGGAGAAGGAGAGAAGGGTTCATGCCTTTCCTCATAGCATTAGTGCCAGGTAAAATGCTCCTATAGGATTTGAATTTGGATTGTTGGGTTCATTTCCTAACCACTGCACCATTTAATTCTATTTAAAAAGATTGTATTGAATGTGATTATCTCTTATTATAATGGAGATTCTGTGTTTGTCTGTCTGTAACCGAAACTATATTATTACTCAAGTCATAATTCCCTTAGTGATTTATGTCATTTTATTCTCCATGATTTTATTTTTAATTTTAAACCTGAATTATTAATAAGATTGTTTTACATTATTAATACTGTTGGCCATATCTACATACTGATGACATGCAATTGTATTTAAATATAGAACAAAATTGTGGTTTACAGTGTGAACGGGAAGGCTAATTTGCATATTGGTATTAAAAAATTTGATTTTGATAAATATGTGTCTAGTATTATTGATTTTTAATTGTTTGGTTTTATCTTAATGAATATGGACAAAAATCTCGGGGATACATCTCAAAAGAAATCCATTAACAAGAAGAAATAAGTATAATTTTATTCTTTACTTCCTAATTTAACTAAATAGTTAAATTAAGAAAATCTAGCAATCAAAGATAGGGGTGACAGAAAGGAAGTTTCAGTTGTTCCTATTTTTTTTATTATCTTTTTTTTCCTTTTCTAATCTTTTTATCTGCATTCTTATTTAGTTTCATTATAATTTCATAATATTTTATTACATTAAAAATTAAATACTAGCACCCGGAGTGTGCATATATTTGCTAGTTTATATAATGTATATTATCATATACCATATATATATATATATATATATATATATATTTACATGCTATTATTTATATAATGGATCGGTCTGTTCAGCCACTCACGTAGCTGTAGGTAAAAAAAAAAAAAAAATGGATACTACGCCATCGTCTAAAATAGACGGAAGGTTGCCAGACATATTTACATGCTATTATTTATATAGTGTATATCATCATATATTCTCATTTTAGTATATATGAAATTTATATAATCATACGATATATATTCTAATCTATAAAATACATATTATCATTTACTATATATATTTTCCTTATAGAATATATAAAATATATATTATCTCATATGATATATATGAAATATACAATATATATTTATCATGAAATGTCTATTATCATCATTTATGAAATATATATATTATCATATACAATATATATTTTCATTATATCATCTATAAGATATCTATTAACAAATGCAATAGTCTCATTATATTATCAATAAAATATATATTATCATATG
>CM042166.1:68066000-68088500 GCA_023376005.1 Doryteuthis pealeii
GTTAGGAGGTGGGGTCCTGAAAGGTTCTCGGTCAAACTGCAAAAGGGATGAATTCAAATTAATTGGCTACTAATAAGGCCACACTCAATAAATTTGTAGGGTTTAAACTTTTATTTTATAACTTAATAAGATTTGGATCATCATCATCATTATCATCATCAGCATCAAGTCATGCCAAGAGCACAGATTTCCTTGACTCTCTTTCACAATCCATCCCCATTGGCCATCACTCTTGGCAGGTCTTGTTTATCTGTATTTGGTGTCTACAGATTTTCTCCAACTCAGTGTATGAATTGTATGGATAGGTAACCTTTCATGTTTTAAAGTCCCATTGAAATTAATAACTTAATCAAATTTTGAATAACAATCATTATCATTATCATTATCATCATCATGACAATAGCATAGATTCCCATGACCCTCTTTCACCATCTGCCTCTATTGGCTATTGCTCCTGGCAGGTCCCTTAGATGGCATCCAGTGTCTGCTCAAAGCTTATAACTAAGAAATCAAAAACTTTACCAACTATAGAAATGCATTGAATGTTTTTAACCAATGCATTAAATAATTTATAAAATTATAAGTCATTTACCTGGACAGGTGTAAAATGTTGACAGAAATACTCTCAGGAGGTTCAAGATAGCATGAAGGTTAGCCATGCTCAAGATGGAATATTTTGGTTAACCTATGAAATTTTCACCCGACCATGTGTGTGTGTGTGTGTGTGTGTGTATATATATATATATATATATATAAGTAGAGAGAGAGAGAGTCATCCACAGACACTGTGTTTTGACGTTTCACATGTCATCAGTGTGGCTAGGCACAACAACTACTTCTGAGGTAAGAAAACAGAAAAACACTGGAACACATGGATATGATTTTACTGTGTCCTTTTAGATTTTTGTGCGTCAGGGATACATACCTATCAGCATCTCAGTATATTATGACCTATTCCAATTCCAAAGAATTATTAAATCAAAGATCGGAAATTTTGAACACATGTAGACACAAATGCTAAAAGTAAACAGCTGGAGTGAAAGTTAAAAATGAAAATAAACCCTGTGTTCCTCCCGCTCACTGCAGAACTATGATAGGGTATTTGGTTTACATCTATTTCTTTTAATTAATTTAAATAATTACACGCAGAATAGCCCTGATAATCCCAACGGTGAAACTTGAGTAGGCTTACTCTGACTATACTGGCTTTCTAAACCAACTCTACAAATGTATTGAGCACTTTTGTATTCATTAATAATTACAACTTATTTGGTAAATTATTTTTTATCGACAGTCAAAATTGTGACGTTTTTGCCTTCTCAGTTAAGTCAGCTCCTTTTCATATATATATATATATATATATGTATATATACACACACACACACACACACACACACACGGTATGAGGATGCCAGGAACCCTCAGAGGAGAATCTTTTGGTTGAAATAAATTTATAACTGTTAACATGACCGATATTTAAGTCAATTCTTTATCAATCATATATATATATATATATATATATATATATAGTCCTCCACAGACATAGTGTTTCAATATATCACATCTCTTCAGTGTGGCTAGACATTTGTAAGCTATCTACAGCCAGGATAAGAAACCTGATCGATTCATCATCAGTCAGGCTGCTTAACCGCTTGGCCATCGTCACCTACAGAATGGGAAGGGGATTTTAACTGTTAAATACACACGTCTGTATGTATGTAAAGGCTGCCATAGAGTGCTCCATCCTTTTTATAGGAGAGTGTTGCCTTTACGTTTTAGTTGGCGGTCGTCAGTGAAATCCCCTCCAAAGTGCTCAACCCTCTAGGGAATTGGGAGCATATGTAGTCATCAACTGACAACATGTTTTGACGTATCTCATCTCTTCAGTGTGGCTAGACATTTGTAAGCTACCTACAGCCATGTTTACAGTTGCACTTTTTTCAAAGAAATCAATGTCCTTTCAAGAAAACTTTCAAGTAATTAATACCCTATAAACTGTTTGATTAATAATTAATACTAAATTAATATAACTTATTTACCCTTTTTTTTTTCATTCTCTCTCTGTCTCTCTCTCTCACACGCACGCACAAATATATACATATATATATATATATGTATATAGACACCGTGTTTCGACGTTTCACGTCTCTTCAGTGTGGCTAGACACAGCAACTACCTCTGGCCAGGAGTGAAACCCGACTGACTTTTCGTCGCCCAATTCGTAAACCTCTTGGCCATTCGACAGCTGTGCATTAAGGGGTGGTGTTTAAACTATTAAATACATACATTTGTTTATATATTTTACGATCACCAGAGAGATCCAGTCTGTAAACAGACGATATATATGTTGTAGTGGGGTCCACGTATGCTTCTTAGTTGATATGTGTGTGTGTATATATATATATATATATATTTTTATCTACGCTCCCAATTTCGGTAGAGCACTCTATTTAGGAGGTATATAATTGCAGATTCACTGTATTCGGCTCAGCCAAATCTCACTTTGTTTACAAAGTTTGAGAACTCTAGGTGAAGGTCATTTCCCCTTAGAAATATAGCGATTAAATAGCCTGCTATACTTGGCGACTGACTGTGGATGTGTGGGTAAGAGGCTTGGCGAGCGTAAGTTCGTTCGGGTCTCGAACCCGGCCAGAGGCAGCTGCTAAAAATCGTATAACTATACTGATGAGAGGTGATACCTCGAAACACGTGTCTATAGTTTACCCTATATATATATATATATATATATATATATATATATATATATATATATATCTGTCTATAATATATATTCTTTGGGATTTAGTATGAAGCATTATGTGTGAAATATAAGAAACTGTATGTATATATATATATATAATATATATATATATATATATATATATATATATATATATATATTATCATGATTATTATCATGTTGTGTTGACAGTTTGCATCTCCACAACTCTTCCTCGCCATTTGCCTCTATTGGTCATCACTCCTGGTAGGTTCTCTGCACAGCATACAGTATCCATGACAAGCTGATTGATGTAGGTTTTTGCTGACTGACCCACACTGGTGTATCCATGTGTAGGTGTCCATAGTAGAACATCAGTTATGAGTTCGTCATCAACATCAAATCACTCCTATAGCTTCTGTCCCTATTACCATCTGTCCCTATCAGTCATCACTCCTAGTAGGTCTCCTACACAGCATCCAGTATCCAGGCAGAACTGATCAATGCAGGTTTTTGCTGGCCGACCCACATTGGTGTGTCCATGTGTAGGTGTCCATAGTAGAATGTCAATTATGAGTTCATCCTTGCTTTTCCAGCAGTGTCCAGCATGTCTTCTTTGTCTAACTCGAATGGTTTGTGCGATAGGAGGCAAGTAGCCATACAATTGTTTTTTTTTTTGGAGGCTGCTGCTTCCAGGATTTGTTCAGGGCAGTACGCAGGATCCTTGTGTAGTTTTCATCTAGCTTTTTCTCCAAGCATTTCATTAAAATCTAAGTGGTGCAGCCATACAGTAGCACTGATACAGCTACAGCTTAGAAGAATTCTTGCTTTATCTTATCAGAGCGATCAAATTTCCATATCTGTCAATAGCAGTCCATGCCTTTTCTATGCATATATTGACATTGTAATGGAGGCACGTGGTCTAATGGTTAGAGACGTAGGAAATAGACTTGTCGTCCCAAGTTCAATCCCTGGACTGAAACTGTTTGCATTTCCCATGGTGCTAATACCCTTGGGAAAGGTATGAATCCTACTCTCCCTCCAGCTATGGGTAAATAGCAGGGCAGACTAGGTTCTTTAACCATGGCTAGGTAACCAGTCTAGTAGAAGGAAAACTCTGAGTTCAAACCTGTTAAACTCCACTTAAGAAATTGACCTTATATCGCATCCTGCTTGTGCGGAGGGGTTGGTAAATATATATGGTTAAACTTGCAAATCTTCCTCAAAATAAAAACAGAAACTTATTTGGTGATCCCTGACAGTTTAACAACAGTGTATGAATGAACTTTTTTGCGAATTGGGTTTAGGTGTTTGGGATTAAGGTTGTTTTTAATTACGTATTGTTTAAAAAAAACAACAACAACAACAAAAATCCCAAATTACTATACATTTAATTAACCATTGAAATTAATTATTGAACCCAACGGTAGACACATTAGTCTCAGTTGTTTGTGTTAGTATTGCAATGTATAATTTCAATTAAACTTGGTTTAAAAAAAAATAATTTTCAACATTAAATGTATAGTAATTTGGGTTTTTTTTATTTTATTTTTTTAAGCAATACATAATTAAAAATAACCTTAATCCCCAAACCCCTAAACCCAATTCGCAAAAAAGTTCATTCATACACTAGTTAAACTGTCATGGATCACCAAATAAGTTTCCGTTTTAATTTTGAGGATGATTTACAAGTTTAACCATATATATATATATTGACATTGCTTTCTATAGATAAGATATTACTACCTAGGTATGTGAACTGTTCTACTAATTTCAGAGGCTTACCAGTCAGTATGGAGATGTCTCTATCTTATTTAAAACACATGAACTCTGTTTTATCACGCAGAGGTCAATGCCTCTTGCTGTTTTCTCTCACCTGTGTAGCAGTCATTTGACTTATGCAGGTGCATTTGCGACAAGCACTAGATCATTTGCATGGAAAGTGTTTTTACAATGAATTGTTCATTTCATAAAATGCATTACAATTATTTTATTGTAGAAATTCATTGGACATTATTTTACATCATTTTACAATTATTCATTAAAGAAAAAAAAACTAGCATAAAAAACACCCTCTGGGTGGTGTAAAAATTAATTTTTGAAGGATATTACTGTAAGTGTTTTTACAATGAATTGTTCATTTCATAAAATGCATTACAATTATTTTATTATAGAAATTCATTGGACATTATTTTACATTATTTTACAATTTGTTCATTAAAGAAACTAGCATAAAAAACACTCTTTGGGCGGTGTCACAATTAATTTTTGAAAGATATTACAGTGCTGTTTCAAATTGTGATCTACTGAATGGTTTCTAATCCAATATGTGATCTACCGTGTTGTTTACTTTCCCATATGTGATCTACCTATTAACTACCCATTATTTTCCCATTAAACTAACCCTAACTTCTTTTTTCCTAGTAGATCACATGCCATGAATGTATAGTAATTTGGTAGATCACATATTGGAAGAGCACCGATATTACTTAGGGTGGGAGGTAAAATATTCAATGCCAGAGGGTTTTTATCATGACATAAGTAAGTAAAATCATTAAATGAATCAAAAGAAAGTAAAACAATTTGAAATGGAAACTTAGTTCTGTCTCCCCCACATAAAATGTTGCATGTATCTTTTAATAATATTAATTAAATAATTATTTTGAATATTTTACACATAAATTTTACACAAAATCGTAGGTATTTATTCATTTGTAAACTTTTAGTTCACTTCATGTTATTGAAAAAAAGAGTGAGAATAAAAAAAATAATTTTTAAAATTGATCACAAATTTTGCAAATAATGTTTTCCAATTAAAGAAATAATATAACTTTTTAATCAATTTCTAAGTCTATTTATTTCTATTTATTTTATCATCATCATCATCATCATGTCACACAATTAGCACGGATATCCATGACAATCTCTTGCCAACCTTTTCTATCATTCATTGTCCCAGGGAGGTCCTCTGCGCAGCATCCAGTATCCTTGCAGAGTTGTTCAATGTAGGTCCTTGCTGGGTAGCCCACCTTAGCATGTCCATGAGTTGGCTTCCACAGGAGAATGTTGCTTATAAGTTCGTCCTTGCTCCTCCATAATAATACAACTTTTTAATCAATTTGTAAGTTTATTTATTTGAATTGTCATTATTACAATGGAAAGGATTCAAATGTTGAATTATAAGGAACAGCTTTTATTCATTCTATTAATATTAATATTTAATTTTTATAAAAGATAAATAAAAAGGTGCTCTTCCAATATGTGATCTACCGAAGGTCTGTCATCTACTTTTGATTTAATATTCATGCCATGTGATCTACTAGGAAAAAAGAAGACAGGGTTAGGGCTAGGGTTTAGGGTTAGTATAATGGGAAAATAATGGGTAGATCACATATTAGAATGTAAACAACTCGATAGATCACATATTGGATTAGAAACCATTCAGTAGATCATAATTTGGAAGAGCACCAATAAAAATATATAGAATACAGGGTTGTTCTTTACTCTGCGTATCAACGATTTTGAGTATTATGACGTCTGCAGTGATGTAGTTTCAGTTACAGACCGCAAATCTCCATTATTAATAGATATGTTAAAACTTTCATCCACTCTAAGGATTATATATAGGGACAGTTTATATGCAAAAGATAATCAATACTTCATGCGTTGTGTTACAAGTTGTAATGTCTTGTATCGATTAAGACTTCCTGAAGAAGGGAGGGGGATACGGCAGTCGAAACGTTGTTGAGTATAACAAACAAGACGAGGACAATAGTCTCTGAATTGGGTAAATAATAACAAGTCCTCATCTCAGAAACTATTACGGTATTTGAGATTTCCCACAAAAGGTACTTGGAGATGTTAAGTGTTTTCAGGTGTGTGTGTGCGTGTGTGTGCATTTCTCTCTCTCTCTCTCTCTCTCTCTGGTGGTGTTTGAGGCAGCAGCGTAACATTTTTACACCACTTGAATATATATATTTATATATAATATACAATATATATATATATATATATAGAGAGAGAGAGAGAGGGGCTGGGTTAGCTCAGTCGGTAGAGCGTTCGGCTTGAAACCACAAGGTTCCTAGTTCGATACCAGTCCTCGCCAACTCAGCGTATGAGTAGCACAGGGATCTGTGCGGTAAAATAAGGAGCTGATGGTAGGTGTGGCGTTCCACCTCAGATGCTAAAACAATCTCCTTGGTCTAGCGCTATTGAAAAGGGGATAGACTCCCTTGCTGACTGGCTGATACTGACTTTAGGCCACCCTGTCGACTTTACTTTTTATGTATATATATATATATATATTTATTTATTTGTTATTTCATATTTGTTTATTTATTTGTTATTTCATATTTGTTTATTTATTTGTTATTTCATATTTGTTTATTTATTTATTTGTTATTTCATATTTGTTTATTTATTTATTATTTCATAATATTTATTCATATTTATTTATCATTTCATATATATATTTATAAATATATTTATATAAATATGCAATATATAATATATATATATTTATATAAATATATTTATATATACTTATTTATTTATATTTATATATACTCCAGGTGCAAGTATTGAAGTTTTGATGTAATGAAATATTATATTAAATTAGAAAGGCTAATAAAACTGAATAAGAATGTAGATAAAAAGATTTGAAACAGAGGTGGGTATAATCGAAAAATAGAACAACTGAAACTCACTTTTCCATCACTCCCATCTTTCATTGCTAAATTTTCCAAATTCAAGTATTTAATTAAAATTGGAATTAAGGAATAAAATTACAGTTATTTCTTCTTGTTAATGGATTTCTTTTAAGATTTATCCCTGAGATTTTTATTCATATTCATTAAGATAAAACCAAACAATTAGAAATCAATAATACTAAGACCATATTTATTAAAATCAAATGTTTAATATCAATATTCAAATTAGTCTTCCCGTTCACACTGTAAACCACTATTTTGTTCTATATATAAATACAATTCCATATTATTTAGTAGATAGATATGGCCAACAGTATCAATAATGTAAAACAATTTTATTAATAATTGAGGTTTGAAATTAAAAATAAAACCATGGAGAATATAACGTAAATAACTATGGGAATTATGAATTGAGTAGTAATGTAGTTTCAGTTACAGCAGCGATCTCGCTTTTCAGTTGTAATGGATCTGCGAGACTAGCTTGCTAACCATTACACCAGAAAGGGTTATTTTTTAAAAATAGAAGTTATTCTCTATTAACCGTATGGGTGATGTAATGGTTAACAAGCTAGGCTGGAAGACCATACTTCTAGCCTTGTGTCCCAACTAAATAAAGTAGGTGGTGGGGCCTATTGTCACTGTCAGCTAGACAATGAGGGAGTCTATCCCCTTTTTACTAGCGCTAGACCAGGAAGATTGTTTTTGCATCTGAGGTGGAGTGTCTTGCCGACCATCAGCTCCCCACTTTACCGCACAGATCCAAGCTGTGCTACTCATACGCAGAGTTAGTGAGGGCCGGTATTGAACCTGGAACCTTGTGGTTCCAAAGCAGAGGCTCTAAACCAGTCCCTATCTCACAACTAAAGTAAGTTAAAATAACCAAATATATGAGTAGCGGTAAAGTAAGGAGCTGATGGTAGGTGTAGCGCTCCACTTCAGACGCTAAAACAATCTCCTTGGTCTAGCGCTTGTGAAAAGGGGATAGACTCCCTCGATGATTGGCTGATACTAACTTTAGGCCACCCCAACGACTTTACTTACTCCTCGGGTAGTGTAACAGTTAGCAAGCTAGGCTTGTAGACTATGTAGTGAGTTCGATTCTCACTGGGTGCCTCATACTGCTGGCCTTGTGTCACAACTCAGCTTAGTTTATATATATATATATATATTATATATATCCGATCCGCATCCCTCGGGTGGTGTAAGAGCAAGAAGACTGTCTACTGAGTTCGATTCTCACTGGGTGCTCCGTACTTTTGCCTTGTGTCACTACTAAGCTATATTAACCGTACGGTTAATAGAGAATAACTTCCTTAAAACTCCCTTAGCTGCACGAGCAATAACGGCAAAAGGCTATTACCCCCATTTTCAACCTTGTCAGTAGTTAATAAGTTTGTTAGTTTTTGTTTTTGTTGTGCTTTTTCTTTTTTTTTCTTCTTTTTTTTCTTTCTTTTATTAAATCGGAACTGAATGTATTCATTCGCGAGGTAGTTGAGGGTGGGAGGCGTCAGAAAGGAGAAAAAAGAGAGAGAGAATGAGAGCGACAGAGAGGGAGGGGGAATAACCTGTTGATAGCTAAAGAGTATAAAAGCTTAAATAGGTTGTCAGTTCGTTCAGCGTCGTGGTCAGTGCGGATAGAGCTGGGGTGGGGTTGAGGGGTGGGGGTGAGGGGTGGGGACGCCATAGCAGGCAGAAAACACTTTATTTGATAAAGTACTGGCCTTTTGTCGACGGAGGAGGGGATCGATCTTGCTTAACCATTATAAACTTTCCTCCCTACTCGCTAAATTCCACATCATAACGCTTTTGCAAGTTTTTCATAGCACTTAGTAGCAGAGCTGGCCTGCCCGTAGATTCAGCCTTGCTCATAGGGAAGGAAAGAAGACAGGAGGGCATTGAAAAGACGAGGTCGCGCGCGAGCGGTTCTGTGTGCGTGTGTACGGAGAAGCCAGTGCGCGCGCTCGATTGAGAGAGGGGGGATGCGGCGGGGGGGGGGTGACTATAACTGATGTACATATGAGCTTGCCTTGCCCTTAGTAACAATCTGTTGTGAATACACATTCTGCGTTCTATCTCATCTACTGCCCTCTTAGCTTGCTCCTAACTCCCAATACGAGTCGTCTTTATGTGCTCGACTGTCAATTATTACCAGTCTTTCTCAATAAAACACACACACACACACACACACTCTCTCTCTCTCTCTCTGGATCCCAGGTTTTAATTCAATCTACCCCATTCTTTGTTTAGTTATGTTACTAGATATTATTTTTAAAGCTTCCTTCTCTTACCAAAATGATTAACTTTTATTATACTTATTTATTAAGCTTAGCTTAGATGTGCACAAGGCGAGAAGTATGTGGCACCCAGTGAGAATCGAACTCACTAACAATGGTTTGCAAATCTAGCTTGCTAACCATTACACTACGTGAGGTACCCTGATTAATTTTTATAAGTGTGCCCAAACGGATAAACACCAAGAAAAATATATTAACTCTTAAAAATCGTTTTTATTGTGGAGCAAGAGGGGGTGGGGGCACTACGTTTAACTTTAAGAGCCATTATTATTTATTTTTTTGTGCTCTTAACAAAACTAAAAGGTCTTTTCTTGGTTGACTGTGAATTGAGGTGCGTAAATCTTTACCCTAGTCTACCGGACAGTTGTTAGTGGAATATGAAATGAAGTCCAATGCATATATTGTTAATTTCTCAACTTAGATTAATACTTTTGATAAAAATCAAATTCTAAGAAAAACATAACTTAATACGTTAATTCATTTATGATTTTTTTGTTTAAATTAAAGGACAGCATTGATTGATGTTTTATGGATTTTCAGTTGTTGCGTAGTGATTCAATTATACACTTTAATGCTGTCCAGTAGATTATAATAAAAATTATGCCCCTCAATTCACAGTCTACCCCTTTCTTTCTTTGAGTTTGCGAAATATTATTTTCTGATCTGAACCGTTTAAGATTATTCACTCTAATAGAAATTATATAATTTCTTGTCTTCTAAACCAGTGGTTCTCAACCGGGGGCCATATAACATTTTTTGCAATCCAAGTAAGCAAAAAAATATTTATTAAAATACAATTGGACTTTTAAACAGCGAATGGCTATGAGGAATCAAAGGTCCGTCGAATGGGGGGGGGCGGTCCACCAGCCAGAATAAAATCGGAATCAGAGGGGTCCATCGAATGGCTATGAGGGGTCCACCAGCCAGAATAAAATCTGAATCAAAGGGGTCCATCGAATGGCTATGAGGGGTCCACCAGCCAGAATAAAATCTGAATCAAAGGGGTCCATCGAATGGCTATGAGGGGTCCACCAGCCAGAATAAAATCGGAATCAAAGGGGTCAATCGATTGGCTATGTACGGTAAAGTGGGGAGCTGACAGCAGGTGTGGTGCTCCACCACAGAAAAGAGAAACTTCCTGGTTTAGCACTAGCAAAAAGATGATAGACTCCTTCGTTGTCCAGCTGATACTGACAAAAGGTCACTCCGCCAACTAAGATCAGTGGGCCTATACCTTTTTTTAAAATTCACATATATATATATTATATATATATATATATATATATGGACCCCTTTGATTCTTATTATCTGGTTGGTCCATATGATCCCCAATTGAGAACCACTGTTTTAGATAATTAAAAAGAAAAATTACGATTGGTGTATGCTGGAAATCTCTATATAGAATAAAATGCATTTTGTTAGAGTACACTTTATTGACTAAACAAAAACGGTACTTAATCAATTTTTTATTAGAGCACTAGCAGTACATTTAATCTTATTATAATAGAGATTGTGTGTTTGTCTGGCTGTAACCGAAACTATATCACTATTCAAGTCACAATTCCCTTCGTTAATTATGTCACACTCTCTATGATTTTATTTTTATTTAAACCCCAATTATTAATAAATTGTTTTACATTATCAATACTGTTGACTATATCTACATACTAGGATATTTACCATGTACCCCACTAAAAAAATGTGTTGATCCTGTCGGCACTCCCCCATAAGGGGGTGCCTCGGACACCAGGCAATAAACCCAGCCCTGCCCCTTTAAATCAAGGGGGCAGGTGTTACCTGGGGGGGAATGGCCCCCTGGGATCAACGATGTTAGATTGTACTGTCTGCCCCCCCCCGTCGGAACCGGAGTTAGATATGTTGGACATATCTACATACCCCATGTGTACAGGTTAGGCACAAGGCCCTATTAATGTGGGGCCACTCAGAAGCCAAGTCTCATAGGTAAGCAGGTGCAAAAAAAAATTGTTGATCCCGTCGGCATTCCTGCCTCAGACACTGGGCAATAAACCCAGCCCTGCCCCTTTACATCGAAGTGGCAGGTATTGCCTGGGAGGATGGCCCCCTGGGATCAACGATGTTAAGTTGTACGATCCAGGGCCGAAGCCACTAGACTTTTTTTTTCTTTTTAGCAAAGTGTCACTAGTACTCTAACTTTAACGCTTGAACTGGTGATACCTAGTATAAGCAAGCAACAAAAATAAGATAAAAGAAAAACTAACCAAAAATGAATAAGGTCAATGCTTCATCTAAGAAAATTCATTAAAAATACAATTATGTCTATTACTATGTCTGTTTACTAGGCATAAACAAGCAACAAAAATAAGATGGAAGATAAACTAGTAAAAATTTAGATAATGACAATGCTTCATCTAATAAATACAGTCAACTTAAGATCAGTGATGCTGATAGCTTTTGAATTTTGTGCATCCTGGGACACATGTATTTGATTTGAATGAGTCCCCAGGAAATTTGATGGATCACAACTAAAGTTTCTTAATAAATTAGAGTTTTATCTGTGAACAACTAAAGCCGTCTAACCACTACCTTGTATCCCATACAGTGTAATTCATTTCCAATAAAATATTGAAATGTATTTACAGTTAGCTTGAAATGGTGGGGGAAGAAAAAAAAAACACTGGGATGCATCTTTTTAGAATTTTATGTGTCAGTGACGCAGGACTCTTACCTATCAGCATCTCTGTAAGATTATTATGTACTATACATCATATCTTGTTCACCTCACGTGGATGGTTTGTGAGATATGGAGCAGGTGGCCGTACAGCTGTTTTTTTCATAGGGTGTTGTTTCCACTGGAGAGGCAAGGATGAACTCATAAGTGACGTTCTTCTGTGGAAGCATCACATGGGCACACCAGTGTGGGCTGAACAGCAAAGATGTACACAGACCAGCTCAGCGCAGATAGTGGATGCTGCACAGAGGACCTCCAAGAGCAATGAATGATAGGAATGGATAGTGAGAGATTGTCATTGATATCTGTGCAACATGATGATGATGATGATACATTGTATATTTTACTGATTTGAATTTAACAATGCTTCATCTTAAAAAAAAATCCATACAAAATACTTTGATACAAGCAACAAAAATAAGATGGAAGATAAACTAGCCAAAAATTAAAATAATGGCAATGCTTCATCTAATAGATTGAGACAACTGAAGATTATTATGAACTATATAAAAAGTAAAGTCGTCGGGGCGGCCTAATGTCGGTATCAGCCAATCAGCGAGGGAGTCTATCCCCTTTTCACTAGCGCTAGACCAAGGAGATTGTTTTTTGCATCTGAGGTGGAGCACCACACCTACAATCAGCTCCTTACTTTACCGCACAGATCCCTGTGCTACTCATACGCTGAGTTGGCGAGGACCAGGATCGAACTAGGAACCTTGTGGTTTCTAGCCGAACGCTCTACCGACTGAGCTAACCCGGCCCGTTATGAACTATATATACATTGTATATTTTACTGATTTGAATTTAACAATGCTTCATCTAAGAAAATCCATGCATAATACTTTGATACAAGCAACAAAAATAAGATGGAAGATAAACTAGCCAAAAATTAAAATAATGACAATGCTTCATCTAATAGATTGAGACAACTGAAGATTATTATGAACTATATATACATTGTATATTTTACTGATTTGAATTTAACAATGCTTCATCTTAAAAAAATCCATACAAAATACTTTGATACAAGCAACAAAAATAAGATGGAAGATAAACTAGCCAAAAATTAAGATAATGGCAATGATTTGTGTAAGAAATTCAGACAACTTAAGATTATTATGCTAAATTTGATTTAAAGGATTTTTTTTTTCCTGTTTGAGAAAGAGGAAGAAAATAATTTTCTTTATTTGTTTTACAAAAGGTGCTGAGAGAGGATCCTTGAGGGTGGGCAAAGAAGGGGAGATTGGTTATAGGTTAGTGGATCTGGGATAAAGTCATATGGGATGTGGCTAGGAAAGTCGAGACACCCCAGAGATTGTTTTTTTTTTTGGGGGGGGGTACACTAAATTGTGAGAGAACTATGGAGAGAGGTGAAGAACAAGGAATAAGTTGTCTGAGTTCTGATTCTCAAGAGATTTCTCTCTCTCTCCCCCCTCTCTCTCCCTCTCTCTCTCTCTTTAAGATGTGGGTAGTAAATGTTTGGCCCCAATTGAATGAGTAGAAGTAGTAAATAACACGGTTCTATTAGTAAACGTTTCTTGGTGGATTGTCATTAATTACATTTAAGGATCATTTAGTTTAGATGTGTATAAAGACCTTTGGGTTGAGATTAAATACAAGGCTATCTAAGTTCTACACACACACACACACACACATTCACACACACACACACACATACACTAGTCCCTTGATCACTCTTTCTCAGACAACTTATCTCACTCTGCCTTTCTATGTCAGTTTATCACTGTGTGTTCATCTCTCTCTTGTGTGTGTGTGTATATATATATATATAATATATATATATATATATATATATATAATATAATATATATATATAAAAGTTGGTATCAGCCTATCCCCTTTTCAATAGCGCTAGACCAAGGAGATTGTTTTGGCGTCTGAGGTGGAGCGCCACACCTACCATCAGCTCCTCACTTTACCGCACAGATCCCTGTGCTACTCATATGCTGAGTTGGCGAGGACCGGTATCGAACTAGGAACCGTGTGGTTTCTAGCCGAGCGCTAACGAATGAATGAATGAACAAATAAAAGGTTTAGCTTTTATTTATTTACATGAGAACAATATTTACAACCAATGGTTTCCTGCTAACGCATTTGTCAGGTAAACGAAATAGTTTTTTTTAACTATTTTGTTTACCTGACAAATGCGTTAGCAGGAAATGATTGGTTGTAAGTATTGTTCTCATTTAAATAAATAAAAGCTAAACCTTTTATTTGTTCATTCATTCATCTATCAACACCCTATCACAGATATTGAGCACTCTTCTAATAACACTGTACATTAGATTACTACTGATTTTTCAAGTATAATAGTGCCAACCATGCACACTAATAATTATTATATATATATATATATATATATATATATATAGTCATCCACAGACACCGTGTTTTGATGTATCACGTCTCTTTAGTGGCTAGACATTAGTAAGCTACCTACAGCCAGGATAGAAACCTGATCGATTCAGCATCAGTTGGATAGCTTAACCACTTGCCTATTGTCATCCACAGAATGCGAAGGGGATTTTAACTGTTTTTAAAACACACATCTGTGTGTATGTAAAGGCCGTCATAGAGTGCTCCATCCCTTTTATAGGAGAGCGTTGCATTTACGCTTTAGTTGGCGGTTATCAGCAAAATCCCTCCAAAGGGTTCAAACCCAGGAGTATAGGGAGCATATATAGTCATCCACAGACATCGTGTTTCGACTTATCAAGTCTCTTCAGTGAGGCTAGACATTTGTAAGCTATATATATATATATATATATATATATATATATATATATATATATATATACACACACACACACACACACACACACACAGTGATCCTGATAGCTTTTTGGTTTAGTGCGTCCTGGGATGCACATATTTGCTTTGAATGAGTCCAGGGGAAAATTTATGGGTCCCAACTAAAGCCATCTAACTCCTAGCTTATAACCTATCCTGTGTAATTGGTTTCTAAAAAACTATTGAAATGTATTTACAGTTAGCTTGAAATGCTGAGGGAAGAAAAAAGAAAAACACTGGGATACATGGATACGATTTAACTAGATTTTTGTGCATCAAAGACGCAGGATGTGTACCCATCAGCATCCTTGTATATATATATATATATATATATATATATATATATATATGTGTGTGTGTGTGTGTGTGTTGTATTGGTTTCACGCAGCCTGTAGAGCACTCACCTTGGAATCGCAAGGTTCTACACACATACACGCATGCACACACACTATGAGTATCAGAGATTGAGTAATCTGATCTGTGCTGTAAAGTGGGGAACTGACTGTAGGTGTGACACTCCACAAAAATAGTCTCCATGGTCTAGTGCTAGCAAAAAGGGGATAGACTCCCTGTAACAATAGGCCACTCCACCAACTTTTAAAAAATTATATATATATGTGATGTGTGTGTGTGTGTGTGTGTGTGTGTGTGAGTATGCACATATGTATTACATCAATTTAATTTGACAATAATCTTATAACCTCAAATTTATATTCTCATAAAACATTCATTTTTCTGTTCAAAAGCCCTCTTCGTAAAGTTTATTTAAGCTTTTAGATGAATCATTTGAGCTTTTATATAAAGTTTATTTAAAAAAAAAAAAAAGAAATTTTTCGAAGTTTTTCTGTTTTTGTTATTGAGTTTAATTAAAACTTGATGTAAGGAATCATTTGAAAGGCAGGATTATATACAGGGTGCTCATAATGTCACTTGCAGCAGTTCTTCTAAAATTTAAAACTTAGTTGATGTACAAATGATAGAATCATTTAGTAAAAAACATATGAAAGTTTAACTCTTATAGTTTTACTTTTTATGAACGTTTTGATTATTGCCTTTCAACAAGACTGCCATTTTTGTTGTTATATTTTAAATCTGTTGCAGGACCTTATAGACTAATATATAAAAGAGAAAAATATTGTTTTTGTTTTTTAATTAAATGCCAATAATATATTTAATTTAACTAATTGTGATTACATTTTAAATTTATTGCAGGACTTATAGACACCCTGTGTGTGTGTGTATGTATGTGTGTGTGTGTATATATATATATATATATATTATATATATATATATATATATGCAGCAGTTAGAAAATTGAAAACTTAATTGCTCATATTATACAAAAGGAGAGAATCATTTAGTAAAAACCAAAATGAAAGTTCAACTCTTGTAGTTTTATTTTTTTAATGTAAATTTTGATTATTACATTTCAACGAGACAACGAGATATATATATATATATTGAGATTGGAGTAACATGAAGGGATTCAATTTTTTCCCTCCCTTCTTGTTACTCCAACCTTGATATTATCTTATCCCTTTTACCCAATATATACACTTTGACTTTTAAATGATCTTCCAGTTGTAAACTTTTGAAAATGCACCGGTCGAAAGGGCCCTTAAATCTCCATTTTCTTTCTTTTTTTTTTTTCCTTTTTAAACCTCCCATTTAAATAGCTAATCCTGTTCAATAAAGTATGATATTGTTCAAGTTTTTGTATAAAATTAGTTGTACCAAAATTTATTATATATATATATATATATATATATATATATATATATCCAATAGACCAGATGAGTTGATGGTGGAATGATTCTACTTATGACCTTCTCTTTCATCCATACATATATATATGTTTATGTTTATTTATTTATATATATATATATATATATATATATATATATATATATATATAATTCTTTCTTTTCTTTACATATACACATATAAGAAGATTCTTTCAAGTCCTCTGGAGAGCTCAATACATGACACTTTTATCATTGCATACAGAGAAATATTTACAATTCCAAATTAAGGAAAAAATTAAGTTTGTTGAAATGAATTCATAATAAACCAAAATGATGGGTTTTTAAATTTTTCCTTAATATCGAATTGTGTGTATATATATATATATATATATATATATATATATATGTGTGTGTGAATAAAAAGGCCTTAAATACCATGGGTATCGTGATTATGGACCATTTCCACTTGTGCGTATCTGGAGTCCACCAAGCTTCTTCAGACCACGTTTTCATTTTATTAAGCCTGGCAAATTTTGCTCTGTTTATAAAAATTAAACATTGAGCTCCCATACGGAACCTGAACTCTACAACAAACTACTGGTAGAGAATAGGACCAGCCTAGAATCACCTTGTATCAAGAAACTTGGTACCCCAACAAAGAATATATATATATATATATATATATATATATATATTTGTTGGGGTACCAAGTTTCTTGATACAAGATGGTTTGAAGTGGTCAAACAATGTGTTTGAAATGGCGAAGGCCGACAATTTGTGGGAAATTATGTGCTTAATTAAAGTCATACCTAATTTGTTAATTAATCAATTATAATTAAATGAATTAGGCGTGCATATCGGTTTAAATGTAAAGTGTAAACAAATCGAGAAAAAGTCGATCTCTAGGCTGAAATGTACATACAAAGATCGACTTTTTCTCGATTCGTTTACACTTTACATTTAAACCGATATGCACGCCTAATTCATTTAATTATAATTAATTAATTAACAAATTAGGTATGTCTTTAATTAAGCACATAATCTCCCACATATATATATATATATATATATATATATATATATATATATACATACAATACACACACTATAGAAATGTCTCATTTTTTGGGGGAAAAGCATTTTTTTTTTTTCATTTGTTTTCTGTATATATGATATTGACCGATGGCAATATTTCTCTAAGTAAATTCATAGAAACATCTCAATTCATATTTAAACCAACAAATATTGTTTTTTTCGTTTAGCTCAGTCAGTAGAGTGTCTGCCTAGGAACCATAAGGTTCCTGGTTTTATGCTGGCCCTCACCAACTCAGCATCATATGAGTAGCACAGAGATATGTGCCATAAAGTAAGGAGATATGTGTTACGCTACACTCAGATGCAAGAACAATCTCCTTGGTCTAGCACTAGTGAAAAGAGGATAGACTCCTTCTCTGTCTGGCTGATACTGACTTTAGGCCACCCTGACGACTACTTACTTTATTGAGAAATACTATTTTTGCAATAAAAGTCGTCGGGGCGGCCTAATGTTAGTATCAGCCAAACAGCGAGGGTGTCTATCCCCTTTTCACTAGCGCTAGACCAAGGAGATTGTTTTTTAGCATCTGGGGTGGAGCGCCACACCTACCATCAGCTCCTCTCAGCACAGATTTTTGCAATAATCAACCAGAATTATAATAAACCATAGCTTCTGTTAACCTCAATGTCTGTGGGCCATTATCAAAAATTTCAGTAACTAGGTGTTAATTCAGATATGTCAGAATTGAATGAAACTGTTTAGATGACATGTCAATACACTGAATGAGAACTGGAATTTCCATATATTTGCAACATCAGTGTATAAAATCTTGATCATGAATCGTTAATTCAGTGACGTTAATTTGATGAGATGACAGCGTCAGATTCATTGGAAAGTTGAGACAACATTCTACATAGTTCAAGTTTAAAATGACAAATTTTTAAACTGATAAGCATAGCAATAAACAAAGAAATCCTGTGTACTGTGGATAACTC
This sequence comes from Doryteuthis pealeii, assembly GCA_023376005.1. Taxonomy (NCBI): domain Eukaryota; kingdom Metazoa; phylum Mollusca; class Cephalopoda; order Myopsida; family Loliginidae; genus Doryteuthis; species Doryteuthis pealeii. The sequence goes on from CM042166.1 coordinate 68,085,020, forward strand.
TTATATATACACATACATATATACAAGTTAGAGTAGCAATAACATAAAGTCAGTAGTGCTTGGTGTGTGTGTGTGTATAAAATATATATATATATATATATATATATATATATATACACAAATACATACATACATACACAAAAGACCAGATTAGTTGATGCTGGGAATAATTCTATTCAGGAACTTTTTTTTTCTCCATATATATATATATTATATATTATGGATTTAACTCTTAAAGTCCTATACCGCCTCATTCCACCTGGCCAGAAGTCACATTCGTTTTCCTAATCTACCCCAAACAATAGCCTTTGTTTAAATGTAATATTAAACATATTTAGAAGTCTTTGATTTAAGGGAAATAACAAGTAACTTTAAATGAAAAGGCCATTTTTAGCCATTTTTAAATAAATCCTTATAGGAATGGGGCTCTGGACTTAGAAAATTCTCAACAGGATGTTAAGAGTTAATATCCTGTCACTAAAGTTTCATGCTTATTTGCGATCATCAGACAGTCAAAATGTTAAGATCTTAGAAAATGGTGGTTTGTTTAGCAACCGTTTTTTTAAATCTTAACATTTTGACCTTCTGATGATTGCAAGTAAGCATGAAACTTTAGTTACGGGATATTAAATCCATAATATATAATATTTGATTGTAAATCTGCTCTGCTATTTTAGTATTGAGCACACTCATATGCCAATATTTTCTCATTTATTCTCCATTCATTCTATATTATATATATAATATATATATATATATATATATAGTATATAATTATTTATATCACAATCAAAGTTGTGACTCACTTGATATTTTATATTCTCTATTAAGTCACCACTCTTCATAAACATATATATATATATATATATATATAGTTTTTCTTTCATATAGATATATTAGAAAGATCCTTTCGTAACCTGATAACAATTTAACAAATTTTTTCAAAATGTTGTAGCTTCAGTTCTGAGCAAAAATCAAACTATCTTTTAGGTAAAAATACTGTTCAATATATGTAAAATAATAATAGAAAAGATTTTTTGTCATAGATGCATGCCACATTGGGATATTGATCTTGCTATGAAAAATCTTTTAAAAATCAATAACTTAAAATAGTTAAACTTTAAGACTTTTATGATAGCATTTCTGGATTCCTTGTACGAAAATGCTTTTATAAACCAATTTTTAGGAGTATGGAAACTCTAGAACTCATTTTACAGAAAAAAATAGATTACAAAAAGTCGCTATTTTTTCGTGAACCCCACCAAATTTGGAGAGCTAAAAATCAACATAACTCTGCCAATTTTTAGAATTGGAAGCTCAAATTTTGGGGATTGTCTAACTTAACATAATCCACACCTGGACAAACACCAACCAACCAACCAACCAATCATTAAACTGAGGGGGCTAACTACTATTGCTTTGAAATGTTTTTTTTTTTAAAGAATCCAGTACCCCACCCCAACCCTGCGCCTAAAAAAATCTTTTAATATTTAAAAAAGAATTACATGAATAAATGTAATAAAGCTAGAGGTACCTATCTGATAGAAGACATTTTACCTTAAAAAAATCTACTGGATTTGTTTTAGTTTTTGTTTAATAGTCAAAAGTTTTTGTTTACATCTGTAGGTAAAATGTAAGATTTCAAGTCATGATTTTCAGGTAGGCTGGTTGTCCTCCCACCTGTAAGATTGGTACTGCACAATCTTCCCACTAATATTTCTTTTGGTTTTCCTTTTGTGTTGTTGTACTAGACTAAGCTTAGTAAATAGTAAGACAAGCACAACACAATATTATTACCTTTATTTTCTTTCATTTAGTCTTGTGCTGTACAAAACTAAGCTTTGTAAATACCAAAACAGACAGACCCTCCAAATTTGAAAGATTGTGTGTGTGTGTAAACATTGAAGCAGTACTCGGACACACACACACACACACACATTATATATACACTGATGATAGCTTTTTGATTTAGTGCATCCTGGGACACATGTATTTGATTTGAATCAAATCTGTTTACTAGGCATACAAGCAACAAAAATAAGATGGAAGATAAACTAGTAAAAATTTAGATAATGACAATGCTTCATCTAATAAATGACACAACTTAAGATTATTATGTTCTGTACATTGTATATTAATTTACTGATTTAAATTTAACAATGCCTCATCTAAGAAAATTTATGAAAAAATAATTTGAAACAAGCAACAAAAATAAGATGGAAGATAAACTTGTAAAAATTTAGATAATGACAATGCTTCATCTAATAAATGACACAACTTAAGATTATTATGTTCTGTACATTGTATATTAATTTACTGATTTAAATTTAACAATGCCTCAAAGAAAATTTATGAAAAAATAATTTGAAACAAGCAACAAAAATAAGATGGAAGATAAACTTGTAAAATTTAGATAATGACAATGCTTCATCTAATAAATGACACTTTAGATTATTATGTTCTGTACATTGTATATTTTACTGATTTAAATTTAACAATGCCTCATCTAAGAAATTTATGAAAAAATTTTTGAAACAAGCAACAAAAATAAGATGGAAGATAAACTTGTAAAAATTTAGATAATGACAATGCTTCATCTAATAAATGACACAACTTAAGATTATTATGTTCTGTACATTGTATATTAATTTACTGATTTAAATTTAACAATGCCTCATCTAAGAAAATTTATGAAAAAAATAATTTGAAACAAGCAACAAAAATAAGATGGAAGATAAACTTGTAAAAATTTAGATAATGACAATGCTTCATCTAATAAATGACACAACTTAAGATTATTATGTTCTGTACATTGTATATTAATTTACTGATTTAAATTTAACAATGCCTCATCTAAGAAATTTATGAAAAAATAATTTGAAACAAGCAACAAAAATAAGATGGAAGATAAACTTGTAAAATTTAGATAATGACAATGCTTCATCTAATAAATGACACAACTTAAGATTATTATGTTCTGTACATTGTATATTAATTTACTGATTTAAATTTAACAATGCCTCATCTAAGAAAATTTATGAAAAATAATTTGAAACAAGCAACAAAAATAAGATGAAGATAAACTTGTAAAAATTTAGATAATGACAATGCTTCATCTAATAAATGACACAACTTAAGATTATTATGTTCTGTACATTGTATATTAATTTACTGATTTAAATTTAACAATGCCTCATCTAAGAAAATTTATGAAAAAATAATTTGAAACAAGCAACAAAAATAAGATGGAAGATAAACTTGTAAAAATTTAGATAATGACAATGCTTCATCTAATAAATGACACAACTTAAGATTATTATGTTCTGTACATTGTATATTAATTTACTGATTTAAATTTAACAATGCCTCATCTAAGAAAATTTATGAAAAAATAATTTGAAACAAGCAACAAAAATAAGATGGAAGATAAACTTGTAAAAATTTAGATAATGACAATGCTTCATCTAATAAATGACACAAC
>CM042166.1:68093500-68118500 GCA_023376005.1 Doryteuthis pealeii
TGTAATAACCCAAGCATCACCTGTACTCTTTTCTAAAGGTAAGGGTCAGCTTTATTGCTTGAGGCACTCCCCTCAAGGGTGAATGTTCGGCCAACTTTTAGCACCTTAGATGGTGCGTGGGGTTGGGGGTCACTTTCTGGGATGTCCAAATCCCATCCTTAGATTAGCCATGTGGTCACCTTTTTCTTCTTCTTTTTATATAAATGATGAAATCTTGTTGTCTGATAGATTTGAATAATACCCACTACATTCCACACATAACAAGGATGATCAGCACTAACACCCCACCCTCAGCGCGCCCCACCCTGATAGAAATGTTCACATTATCATCTTTGTTATTATTGTCTTTCTTCTTAGCAGCAGCAGCAGCAGCAGCAGCAGCAGCAACAGCAGCAGTCTCTTTTCTTAAAATTCCGACTTTCAGTTTGTTTTGCAAATGGTTAGTGAGCAAGATTAGCAGACCATTGGTAGTGAGTTCGATTCTCACTTGGCGCTTCTACTTCTGGCCTTGTACCATATCTAAATTAAGCCTAGTAAATAACTATAGATTGTAATGGATAGCAAGATAGATTAGCAGACCATTGATAGTGAGTTCGATTCTCAATGGGCGCTCCTACTTCTGGCCTTGTGCCATATCTAAGCTAAGCTTAGTAAATAGCTATAGCATTGATATTTGAGCACCTCACGTGGTGTAATGGTTATCGAGCTAGATTAGCAGACCATTGGTAGTGAGTTCGATTCTCACTGGATGCCTCATATATCTGGCCTTGTGCCATATCTAAGCTAAGCTTAGTAAATAACTAATGGTTAGAAAGCTAGATTAGCAGACCATTGATAGTGAGTTCGATTCTCACTGGGTGCCTCATATATCTGGCCTTGTGCCATATCTAAGCTAAGCTTAGTAAATAACTAATGGTTAGAAGCTAGATTAGCAGACCATTGATAGTGAGTTCGATTCTCACTGGGTGCCCATTACTTCTGGCCTTGTGCCATATCTAAGTTAAGCTTAGTAAATAACTAATGGTTAGAAAGCTAGATTAGCAGACCATTGATAGTGAGTTCGATTCTCACTGGGTGCCCATTACTTCTGGCCTTGTGCCATATCTAAGTTAAGCTTAGTAAATAACTAGGATCAATCGATATGTCTGTCATCTGATTGATTGTTGTTGGTTGAAATTTTTGATCTGAAATGTTCAGTGTATAATGTTTTTATCTCTTTGTATAATATTTACAAGTGAATGATTAAGTGGATTGAGAAAAGATGAAGATTTATTGGGCAAAATATGATTTTTTTTTTTAATCACTAGGTTTTACTTATAGTATGTGTGTGTGTGTACAATGATTTACCTGTTGTGAGTGTGTGTAATGACTTACTTATTGTGTGTGTGTGTATGAGTGTGTGTGATTATTTACTTATTGTGTGTGTGTGTATGAGTGTGTGTGATTATTTACTTATTGTGTGTGTGTGTGTGATTATTTACTTATTGATGTTGTGTGTGTGTGTGTGTGTGATTATTTACTTATTGAGTGTGTGTGTGTGTGTGTGTGTGTGTGTGAATATTTACTTATTTTGTGTGTGTGTGAATATTTACTTATTTTGTGTGTGTGTGTGTGTGTGTGTGTGTGTGTGATTATTTACTTATTTTGTGTGTGTGTGTATGTGAGTGTAATGACTTAACCTTTTGTGTGTGTGGTGTGTGTGTGTGTGTGTGTGTGATGTTTTTACCTATTGTATGTGTGTGTGTGTGCATAATATCAGAAAGAAAAAGACCATTTGTAAAAACAGTGTTTTTCTTCCATTTTAATCTGAATTTGTTTTTGGTAATAAATACATTTTTTATTCTGCTGATGAGAGTGCGCACATATATACGTATACACAAACATATATATATGGGACCACCCACGAACCGAAGCTCATGGGTGGCGTGTGCAAAAGATGTGTTGATCCTGTCGGCATTCCCCCTCAAGGGGGGCGCCTCAGGCACTGGGCAATAAACCAAGCCCTACCCTGTTAAATCGAGAGGGCAGGTGTTGCCCAGGGGGATGGCCCCCTGGGATCAACGATGTTAGCTTGTAAGGTCCAAGGCCGGAGCCACTGGACCCCCGGCTAGACTGGTTGCCTAACCCAGGTTAAAGTGCCCAATCTGCCCTACTTTTTACCCATAGATGGAGGGAGAATAGTTGGATGCATACTTTTTCCCTAGGGTATTAGCACTATATGAAATGCAAACTACACTCATATATATATATATATATATATATATATATATATATACACATACACACACACACACACACACCAACCCCTCCGCACGAGCAGGATGCGACACAAGGTCAATTTCTTAAGCGGAGTTTAACAGGTTTGAATTCAGAGTTTTCCTTCTAAACTGGTTGCCTAAGCAAGGTTAAAGAGCCCAGTCTGTCCTACTATTTGCCCATAGCTGGAGGGAGAGTAGGATTCATACCTTTCCCAATGGTATTAGCGCTAAGTGAAATGCAATTACCATGTCCAGGATTTGAACTCGGGGCGACGAGTCGATTTCCCATGACTTTAACCATTACACCACGCGCTTCCTAAACTACCCTCATATATGTGCGTACCTTGCCTCATAACAGAACATACCCCACACTAGAGCAAGTGTACTAGTGATATGTGAAATGCCAACAGCCTCGTATAGAGAATGAGAATGTAGTTACCCAACCCATCTGCAAGAGCAGGATGTGTCACAAGTCCAAATTTTTAAAGTCCCAATCCCATATATGGAAATTAATGATTATTTTGGGACTGAGGCAGTAAAAAAGAAAAAAAAAGAAGAGAAAAAATAAGATATCTTGTTTATTTAGCAGATCCCTTGAGAGCCAATTAAAAAAATAACCAATTATTCTAATTAGACTGTTTATAAGTTTAGTAAAGAAAAGTTGGAGGGGTGGAAGGTGTGCGTGGTGTCTGGAACAAGGAAGGGAAATGGTATTCGGAATTTAATCTCTTGTCTGGAACACTTTGTATTCACTTCCTCTTTGTGGTTGGATGGATTTTACAGCATGTCAACCGGGTCAGAATGGACCTGGAAGTGGTTCTGGCAGCACTGTGATCCTACCATAAGCTGCTGGTAGCAGCTCGTGCACATGTCACTTATTGGGACTCAGATTACAATAATAATAGGACTTTGAATAGAATGAATTCTAAGGTGAATAGATAGTGAACTTTGAAATATCCCATCATACAGGTAAAAAAGAACAAGAATAATTGGTACAGCCATGAGGGAAATTTTGTTAGCAAAGAGAAGCTGCTCACAGCAGCTCGCCTATCACTGCAATCCTGATGGTAGGTGTGGTGCTTCACTTTATCAATAATAATCACTCTGGTCTAGCGCTTGCCAAATGGGGAAAGACTCCCTAACTGTCTGGCTACTCTGCCAACTTTATTTTTTTACTGAGTATACTTATATAAGAGTAATCCCAAAAAGTATGGTTTCCAAACTGCTTGAGAAACTGTTTGTGTGGCTATTATTAGCAACAATGTTGTGTTTATTGTACACGTGCTTGCCACTGCACAGTGCGCACACATTCGCTGCCACACTCTGTCTTGGCTTTGCAGACGTTTCTGATGGAGTGCTCTATTGATACTCCTGCCAAGTGTGAAGTTCACGCAATTATTCGGTTTTAGAATGCAAAAAGCATTAAACTGATTGAAATTCATTGCCAATTAACAGAAGTGCATTTAATGCTGAAGTGCAAATAGAAGTGCAGTGATTGAGACGCATGTATTTGATTTGAATGAGTTCCAGGGAAATTTGATTGGTCCCAACTAAAGTTTCTTAATAAATTGTAGAGTTTTTATCTATGAACGACTGAAGCCATCTAACCCCTATCTTGTACCCTATACAGTGTAATTTGTTTCCAAGAAAATATTGAAATATATATATACAGTTAGCTGGAAATGGTGGGGGAAGAAAAAAAAATAACACTTGGATGCATGGATACATATATTCATATAGTTGGCATATTCTACAGCCCCAGCTGACAGGGCTTGATATTCTGGGATTGAGTTAAAGCTAAACACTACTAATGCCATCTAATGAAAAAAAAATGAAAGATCTTTTTGGTTAAGCCAATACCCAATGGTCGGGGGGTTCGGAGCTAGTATGTACCAACCTTGCATACACAATTACAACACTACTGCAGTGATGTTGATAGCTTTTTAAATTAGTGCAACCTGAGACGAATGTTTTTTATTTGAATGAGTCCCCGGGAAATTTGATGGGTCCCAACTAAAGTTTCTTAGTAAATTATAGAGTTTTTATTTATGACCAACTAAAGCCATCTAACCCCTACCTTGTACCCCATACAGTGCAATTCATTTCTAAGAAAATATTGAAATGGTGGGGGAAGAAAAAGAAAGACACTGAGACTCATGGATATGATTTTTCTGTGTCTTTTTAGATTTTTATGCATCAGTGATGCAGGAAGCGTACTTATCTGCTTCTCTGGAAGTGTATAGCAAGTTGTGCATGGATGTCTGCAAAAAGGTCTGCAAGTGGTGTTGGCAGTTTGCAATAACGATGAGGATCAATGCTTCCTTAGTAATACTCGCCAGATTGCGTATTGGGCACACCCACATTACCCATTCGTACCTGTTAAAAGGGGAGGGTGCCCCAGTGTGCCCAACATGCAAAGTACAACTTACAACCAAGCATATCCTTCTAAATTGTAACAGACTTAAACATATCCGCACAAATTACTATCAAGCAAGAAACCTGAGAGACCTCTTTAAGAATACAAACCCTGAAAACATTTTAAATTTAAAAAAAAAAAAGCAACATTTTCAACAAAATATAACAGAACATAACCAATTATCTCCATAGAACCACTACTTTAAAGACTGAAATCCAAAATAACCTTTTGGCATTAAATGACCCACAGAGGTTGATATGCCGTTAAACAAAACTCAAACTCAAACTCAATGCTTCCTTGGTGTATTAATGGGGCTTCATGAGAATTTTATTTTGATGAAGCCCTGTTAATACACCAAGATGAAATATTAATTGAATGAAGTTGTTTGTGTTTTATCCGCTTTTATTCCTTTAACGTTTAAGAACATTTTGTTGGATTTTACCCAATCTGTTATTTCCTCATATATATATATATATATATGTATATATACTCATGTACGCCCTTATAATCATGCTCTACTTAATGTATTTGAAGAATAATTAAAGTTCCAATTACCGTCGAACTGGAAAGACAAGGCAACAAATGGTTGTAACTCAAATACAAACCCGAATGCTACAAAGTCCACTGCAAAATGACAAAGTATATATAAGACTCCACAATGTGTGGTTTTGTTTTGTTTTTTGTTTTTTTGTTTTTTCTAAAGTTAGAAAAAGATTTGAATTATTTGGATTATTCAAACTATTGTCCTCATTGAAGAATAAGTTCCAATTACCGTCGAACTGGGAAGACAAGGCAGCAAGCGATTGTAACTCAAATGCAAACTCGAATGCTACAAAGTCCACTGCAAAATGACAAAGTATATATAAGACTCCATAATGTCATTCAAATCAACCAGTCAAGCAGAACTCAAGGAATGGAATCACCCAAATCCATGGATGGATCATTCTTGATTCCTATTTATACCAGCTGTCTTGGACACTGCTTGAGTTGTACTTAGTTAGCTGCCGTTATTAAAACCAACAGTAGACTAACTGAATAGTATTGAGTACTTTTTACATATACAACTTAGAAAACTCCCCTGGTGTTTTTTCTTTTGATCACTACATACCATACTGATGATTATTTTCAGAAAGTACAGATGTGCCGCTCATTTCTTTATTAAAATTTTTTCCCCAGATGTCAGTTTGAAAATTTATTTTTATTTTGAAAAACTGAATTACCTGTTTTTTTTTGTTTTTTTTTAGAGTTTAGAAGTAAAAAATAAAAATGACTGACATGCTATTAAAATCAATCAATCAATCAGATTGAATGCTGAATGTTATCATTTACTAAACATAACTTAGTTTATCAAAATCAAATTCACTAACAATGGTTCACTTGTCACACTTAATAGACGTCACATCATGCAAGACACCCAGATATTGCTCAGTGCTTTTCAACAAAAAGCAGAACGATTTAATGAAAGATATGCTTTTTTTTTTCTTTTCTTACATATTTTTCTTTTCTTTTTTTCTTTTCTTTTTTCTTTTCTTTCATTTTTTTCTTTCATTTTTCTTTTCTTTTTTTCTTTTCTTTCAATTTTTCTTTTCTTAATTTTTCTTTCATTTTTTTCTTTTCTTTTCTTTTTCTTTTCTTTCATTTTTTCTTTTTTTTCTTTCATTTTTTTTAGTTTTCTTTCTTTTTTTTTTTTTTTTTTTTCTTTCATTTCATTTTTTTTAAAAAATTCAAAACTAGTTTAATGTCAATAAATAAGTGTTGAAAACTACATGTTTTTTTAAAATGAACTAATATTCACCCATAGCTGAAAAGAGAATAGTTGGATTGATACCTTTTCCAAGGGTATTAATGCTATGTGATATGAAAACAGCCATGTCCAAGATTTGAACTTGCATCGCCTGGGCCATTTCCTATGTCAGTAACTATTAGTTCAGGACTATGTTCCCCTATTTTTTGTTTTGTATTACCAAAATATAATTAGTACCAATATATGCTATTTTATATATTTACCAACACTTCCACACAAGCAGGATGTAACACATGGTCAATTTTTGATGTAGAGTTTAACAGGTTTGAATTCAGAATTTTCCTTCTTTTAGACTTGTTGCCTAACCAAAGTTACAGATCCGAGTCTGTAAAGGTGATGAAAGGATACTCCACACTCCCCAAAGCTCCAGAATTAGAACTTCACCACCAGATGCAATTTAATGTTGTATCCAGGACACTAAGACCTTCAGCCACCACTTTCTAGCATCAGGGCAATAGGGTTGGTACTAGGGCTTGAAGTGACCAGCTGATTGATCAAAGGAGGTCTCTCCGACTGCTCGTTTTGCCTAAATCATGGAGTGTTTCAAGTCATAAACTGTTCAGCCATCAGGATCCCTTCCTTAAGCATCATGGATTGCCAACAATTAGCCTCATTGTGGGATTTTACCCCACTGCAGGGCGGACCACTCTATGTGATAATAAAAAGGGTGGATTACTGTATTTAATAATAAACATTAAAACATATTATGGCACATAATTCATTACATTCTATTTTATTATGTTTTTATATAATACAGTGCTATTTTTCTTAATTCAAAAAGATCCAAAAAAAAATTAGGGTGTTTTTGGTGGGGTCTGAACATGTTAATTGGATTTCAATTTATTTCAATGGAGAAAATTGATTTGATATACAAGAAAATTGAGTTACGAGCGAATTCTCCCTCCAGCTATGGACAAATAGCAGAGCAAACTGGGCTCTTTAACCATGGCTAGGTAACCAGTCTAGGAGAAGGAAAACTCTGAATTAAAACCTGCTAAACTCTACTTAAGAAATTGACCTTCTTGTGTCATATCCTACTCGTGCAGAGGAGTTAGTAAATATATATATATGAGTTTAGTTACATGGTTTATGCGTTTTTTTTAACTATGGTTATGTGATTATTTTAAACACATGGTTACATGGATGAGGCTGTTTGTATTAGCGCTAATACTCTTGGGAAACATGTGCATCCAAATACTCTCCCTGCAGCTATGGGTAAAATATTGGTCTAATGGTTAGAGTCATAGGAAATGGGCTTGTTGACCTGAGTTCAATTTCTGAACGAAGCTGTTTGGATTTCACAGAGCACTACTATGCTTGGGAAAAGTATGCATCCCTCCAGCTATGGGTAAATAGCAGGGGACACAGGGCTCTTTAACCTTGGCTAGGCAACCAGTCTAGGAGAAGGAAAACTGAATTCAAACCTCTTAAACACCGCTTAAGAAATTGACCTTGTATCACATCCTGCTTGTGCAGAGAGTTTGGTAAATATATATATATATATGAGGTTTTTTTTGGGGGGGGGGTTACATATGGTTATGCAAATTTTTATTTTTTTATTTTTACACATGGTTATATGAGGGTTGTTTTACACATGGATTTGTCAAGATAGCACTGTATTTGATTCTAACAACAGCTTCACTGAAAATTAACTTATCTTTTTATATATATATAATATATATATATATATATATATATATATTTACTTATCTGAATTCTTTTAGTGAATGTGGTTACTAGGTTAGTTCAAGTTGAGAGTACTTAAGCTGACCTTTGGTATCCAATGTATATCACTGTAGATGTAATGTACTAGCTGCTGCTGATAGTCACTTCAGGGTTGGCTTTTAGAAAATGGTAGGCTTTATTATTTTTAGAAATGTGTGGGGTGGGGAGTGACATATTTCTTTTTCTTTTTTTTTCTTCTTTTTTTAACAATTAGTGCTTTCTCTCTTTGAGAACATTTTTATTTTATGACTTAAGTAATGAGAATTTAAGAAAAAAAAAAAAAAATGGTGAAACTGCTTTGAAAAAAAAAAAAAAAAAAAAAAAGAAAAGACTTGCTTCACTTTAAATTAGCAATGGGCGAATTCACTGCAATGTCCCACAGTCTTCACGATCAGTCAAAAACTGTGATTGTGGTGTTTTCAGGAGTTACCTCTGATTATACGCACAAACAAGGGCCGGTTTAGCTCAGTCGGTAGAGCACTTGCCTGGAAATCGCAAGGTTCCTGGTTCAATACCGGACCTTGCCAAGTCAGCGTATGAGTAGCACAGAGATCTGTGTGGTAAAGTGATGAGCTGACGGTAGGCATGGCGCTCCACCTCAGACGCTAAAATATTCTCCTTGGTCTTGTCCTAGTGAAAAGGGGATAGACTCCCTCGCTGTCTGGCTGATACTGACATTAGGCCTCCCCGCTGACTTTTTTTTTTATTATACACACAAAGAGGCCGGTTTATCTCAGTCAGTAGAGCACTTGCATTGAAATCGCAAGGTTCCAGGTTCGATACCAATCCCCGCCAGCTCAGCACATGAGTAGCACAGATTGGGTATTCTGATCTGTGTAGTAAAGTGAGGAGCTGATGGTAGGTGTAGTGCTTCATCTCAGATGCAAAAACAATCTCCCTGGTCTAATGCTAGTGAAAAGGAGATAGTTAGAAACTGTGATTGTGTAGTTTTCGGGAGTTACCTCTGGAGCTCAGTCGATAGAGCACTCATCTAGGAATCACAAGGTTCCAGGTTCAATACACCTTATGATTTTTTTTTTTACATGGTTATAAAAGTTTTTTTTTATGGAGGCGTGTGGTGTAATGGTTAGAGTCGTTGGAAATGGACTTGTCAACTGGAGTTCACATCCTGGACGACGTTGCTTGCATTTCACATAGCGCTAATACTCTTGGGAAACGTATGCATCCAACTACTCTCCCTCCAACTATGGGTAAATAGTAGGGAAGACTGGGCCCTTTAACCTTGGCTAGGTAACCAGCCTAGGAGAAGAAAAACTAATTCAAACCTGTTAAACCCCGCTTAAGAAATTGACCTTGTGTCACATTCTGCTCATGCAGAGGAGTTGGTATATATATATATATATATAAAGGTAAAAGTATCCAATTGACTGGTATGTTGGAGATGATTGTATTTGGGATCATCAATATCCTCTGTATATCCACAGTGCATGCCTATGCTGATATATATACTATATTATACTAATCTTATTAACAAACCCTTGCGGTAAGGAAAAACCCAGAAAAGAATTTGTTATCAAAAATATACTACAAGAAAATTGCCTGGGAAAAAATTAAAAAAAGAAAAGACCAAAAAAGTTTTACCAACCAAAAATAATTGATTAACACTATATCACTTGGCCAAAAGAAAAAAATATATATGCTGATTCTTGCCCTGATGAGCTAGTAAGCAAAACTATTAGTTGGTAGACCTGATTCATTAGAATTAGTATCTATATATGTGTATATATATATATATATATATATTATATATATATATATATATATATATATATAAAAGTTGTCAGGAAGCCCTAAAGCTAGTATCAACCAGACAGCGAAGAAGTCTATCCTCTTTTCACTAGCACTAGATCAAGGAGATTGTTTTTTGTGTCTGGCCACACCTACCATCAGCTCCTCACTTTACTGCAAAGATCCCTGTGCCACTTATATGCTGAGTTGGCGAGGGCTGATATCGAACCAGGAACCTTGTGGTTTCAAGTCAGACGCTCTACCGACTGAGCTAAACCGGCCATATATATATATATATATATATATATATATTGGTGAGTGGATGGATCCCCCTCTTGCTCTCTTTCTTACCTTGCCTCACTGTGTAGGTGTGTGTATGTATCTAGAATGAGTGGGTGTTGTCTCTCTAACGAAACAGCTGCAGCTGTCTTTCCTTGTATTTCACTTAAGGTTCTCTATGTAATTCACCTTCTCTTCGCAACACCCTCTCTTCCCCCTTTGCACATTGCAGCACTTACCAAAACATCTATTTTTACTAATGATGCATCAACCCTTGAAGAGAGAGAGGGGGGGGGTAAGCAGAAGGTTTAATATCTCTTCAGGTGTATAACAAGGAACAGGAAAAGAACTTTCTTGTGGTTGACCACATTATCAATGTCCTATTGTGGCTTTTTTTTCCCTAAACAAATGCAAGATGCACATGTGAGATGCACAATCAAGATGCACATGGTGGAATCAGATTGTTCACTAAAATTTGTCCTTAAGCTAAATATATTCTGTTTATACTCATTATTTTACTCCTTGTGAGTTTTTCATGATAGCTCTAACTGGAGGCTTTTCACTGGAGTCAGAGTGATAGCATGTTTCCTCAGATCTCCAGGACTTTCCTAAGTATCCTAGTTAATTTTAGCAATTACTTTTACTTCTTCTTTATTATTATTATTATTATTATTATTATTATTTTTGGATGTTTGTATATTTAGAAACGTTGCTGAATAAAGTAAATATTAAATTTTTACTTGAAGGCACTTATAACGCATGTATCGCATAAAATTCGATACTATTTCTTATATCGAATTTTATGCGATACATGCGTTGTAAGTGCCTTCAAGTAAAAATTTAATATATATTATTATTATTATTTCATACCTTGAGAGTTTTTCATACCCCCTTTAGCTAGTGGTCTTTAACGGAAGGCTGAGTGACAGCAAATCTCCTCAGATCTCCAGGACTCTCCTAAGTATCCTAGCTAATTTTAGCAATTACTTCTTCTTCTTCTTTATTATTATTATTATTATTTTACTCCTTGAGAGTTTTTTCACACCCGCCTTAGCTGAGTGACAGCAAGTCTCCTCAGGTCTGATTTTCAATCCATCCAGACTCTTTTCCAAACCCTTGGAGACGGTTCCAAGAGCACTAACTACAATTGGTATGACCTTCATGTTCCACAATTCTTTCAGTTCTCTGGCAAGATCCAAGTATTTGTCTATTTTCATGTATTTTCATTCAGTGATCTGCCAGTACGGCAAAATCCATGACTGCTGCTGCTGCTGCTGCTACTACTACTACTACTACTACTACACTCTTTGCAAGCTTTTCATACCAGTGTTAGTTGGTGGTCTTTCAGAATTCCTTTTCTGCTCATTTGCTTCATTCACTTATTGGGTGATTAATTGTTTTATCTCTATCACCACATAAACTACACTTGCTATTCTCCTAGGTATTATTATGTTTTCACACCTACTATAGCCGGTGGTTCACTGGAGACTGAGTGACAGCAAGTCTCCTCAGGACTCTTCTGAGTATTGTAGCCAATCCCAACAGTGCTGTAGTTTGGATGGTCTCGATTCTTCCTCTGATTTCCAATTCACCCAAATTCTCTTCCAGAGCTTTGGGGACCGTTCCAAGTGCACCAATTACAATTGGTATGACCTTCACCTTCATGTTACATAGTTTCCTCAGTTCTCTGGCAAGGTCTAAGTATTTGTCTATCATTTCAGTTTCTTTCATTTTCACTTGGTAGTTGACCGGGACTGGAATATTAATATATTATTATTATTATTATTATTATTATTATTATTATTATTATTATTATTATTATTAGCAGGAATATACACCCTCCGGGCATAAGTATTTAAGCTTTAATGTAATGAAATATATATCAATATATAGATTAGGAAGGCTAACGAAATTAAATAAGAACACATAAAAAGATTACACTTATTTTAATCATATTTTAATTGGTTTCTATATAAAATCATTCATAGGATTGATTTCAATATGTTGGAGAATTAAACAGTAATTAGAGGTTAATAACACCAAGTAATTATTTATTACACCCGGTTTTGTTAAAACTAGTATGCAAATTAACCACGCCATATATTATGTAAACATTTATTTCTTAGTGATATATAAGACACATTGCATGTTTTTAAATGCACTAATAACATGGGCTGTTTTGAGGCAAATCTAACTCAGATTTTCATATAGACATCGTTAATAAATAAGATTTATTCTATGTATTAATGATTTTGATTATGAATTAAATACTCACTGATAAACTTACGCAATTCCTGAGGGCATTGTCAAGTAAGCAATGACATAGTTTTGGTTACAGACACCAAATCTCCATTATAATATTGTTATTATTGTTATTATTAGTTTTTCACACCAGTGTTAGCTGATGGTCTTACACTGGAGTTTGAGTGACAACAAGTCTTTTCAGGTCTCCAGGATTCTCCTGAGTATTCCAGCTGATTTCAACAATATTTTTGTCTGGATGGTCTCAATTCTTCTTCTGATTTCCAGTTCCTCTAGTCTTTTTTCTTAGCTTTTGTAGACTGTTCCAGATACCCCAACTACTTTCACCCTCATATTCCACAGTTTTTCAGTTCTCTAGCTAGGTCAAGGTATTTGTCTATCTTTTCGTTTTCTTTCATCTTCAGATATATTATACCGGTCATGTATTTATTAAAACTTTTTTTAAAAAACAATGAGGACTGTCTAATGATGCATGTTCAAATTTTGAGTGTATTTATTCTATGTTATGACGATTTTGGATAATGTGACATAATTTTTGTTACAGACAAAACCCGGAAGCGAATCTCCATTATTAATAGAATTTCACTTTTTGCTAGTTTTTCACATCAGTTTTAGCTGGTGGTCCTTCACTAGAGTGTGACAATAAGTCTCCTGGACTTGTCAGAAATTGATAATTGACAATGCTTTATCAAAGAAAGTCGTAGACTATTCCATCTAATACTACTAGTGTAATAAAAACCAAGAGAAATAAGATGAAAGAAATATGGACCATATGACCTTTAGGCACCCCTTTTGTGATCTCATTTCTAAGTACATTTTTTCATTTACACCGTCAACATCCGGTTGTTTGTTAACAGACGATTTTTAGTTTGTTTTTTTTAAATTATAAAACAAACCCCTAACTCTAACTCTAACCCTAACCCTAGCCCCTAACAAACAACCGGATTTTGACGGTGTAAATGAAAAAATGTCCTTATGAAACGAGATTGCAAAAGGGGTGCTTAAAGGTCATATGGTCCAGAAATACTAGTAAAGAATGGATAATGATTGACAACGCTTCATTTAAGAAATTCATTGACTATTACATCTAATACTACTACTGCAATAAAGAGCGAGAGAAATAAGATAAAAGAAATAGTAGTAAAAATTTGTAATAGTTAACTATACTTCACCTATTCATTATAAAATTTTAATTTCACACTTTGATATAATCAGTTGAACATGGATTCACTTCATTGATTTATCCGTTCTTTTCAATGGAAGATTATTCTTTATTTTTGTTTAAAGTCGTGGAAAACCAGAATGAAGTTTGTGATAAACTGTGAGAATTTTATTTGTTTAATAAATAATTTCCAATGAATTTCTATTTATGATTTCAGTATTTTGCTGTGTTGCTATATATGTTTACATTAGGTGTGCAAAAGTTTCCAGCATTATTATCTTATTTCCTGGACTTTTTTTTCTTCCTTTTTCTGTGACATGGCAGATTACATAAGGTGTGTGCAAAAGTTTCCAGCATTATTATGTCATTTTTTGAACTGATCCTTTTTTATTTTATTTTTTCTGTGACTTAGCAGGTTACTTAAGGTGTGCAAAAGTCTCCAGCACATTTATCTTATTTCCTGAACTTTTTTTTCTTTCCTTTTTTGAGACATGGCAGGTTACATTAGTTGTGCAAAAGTTTCCAGCATAATTATTTTATTTCCTGAACTTTTTTCTGAGACACGGCAGGTTATATTAGGTGTGCAAAAGTTTCCAGCACATTTCCTGTGACAGGGCAGGTTACATTATGTGTGTGCAAAAGTTTACGGCTTCATTATGTCATTTTTTGAACTGTTTCTTTTTGCTGTGTCTTGGCAGGTTACATTAGTTGTGCAAAAGTTTCCAGCATAATTATTTTATTTCCTGAACTTTTTTCTGAGACATGGCAGGTTATATTAGGTGTGCAAAAGTTTCCAGCACATCTTATTTCCAGAACTTTTTATTCTTTCTTTTTCAAAGACATGGCAGGTTATATTAGGTGTGCAAAAGTCTCCAGCACATTTATCTTATTTCCTGAACTTTTTATTCTTTCTTTTTCTGAGATAAGATAAATGTGCTGGAAACTTTTGCACACCTAATATGACCTGCCATAGGTTATATTAGGTGTGCAAAAGACCTGCCATCAAAAGTTTCCAGCACATTTATCTTATTTCCTGAACTTTTTTCTTTCTTTCTCTGAGACATAGCAGGTTACATTAGTTGTGCAAAAGTCACCAGAATTATTATTTTATTTCCTGAACTTTTTTTTCTCTTTCTCTTTTTCTGTGACATGGCAGGTTACAGTAGGTGTGCAAAAGTTTCCAGCGATATTATTTTATTTGCTGAACTTTTTTTCCTTTTCTTTTTTTTTTTTTTTTTCTTTCTTTTTCTGATACATGGCAGTGTGTGCAAAGATATCCAGCATTATTATTTCCTTAATCTCACACTCACACACACACACACACACACACATATATATATGTAAGGTATCCAAGTGACTGGTTGTAAGGGATGATTCTGGGATCTTCAAAACCTCACTGTATAACCATATTGTATGCTCTTGTAGGTGCAAACATATAATTCATACAATGATTTTTATAAATCCCTAAAGAGAGCTCAATGTATAATCTTCTATTTTTGGTGACTCACTAGTGTAGGCCAACCAGCAACAAGCTCTGTGCATATTCCAGATGCTGTGGAGAAGACCTACTAAAGGCTATGAGTCATAGGGACAGTTATTGAAATAGAAACATGGAAATCTGTGCTGTCAGCATGACCTGATGATGATGATGATGTCATTGTCTTGTCATAAATTATAAACAGTCTCAATTGGATTTTATATATATATATATATATATATATATATATATATATATTGACCGATTGACCAAAAAACAAAAGGGTCTCGAAGATTTCTTATTTTCTGTGACACTTTTATTTTTTTCCTCAAACTAACAAAAGCCCTGATGAAGATCTATTGAAACAGATCGAAACACTGCAACTTAGGCGAAATAAACATTACTCTTTTATGAACTTGTGTTTTTCAATTTTTTCATAATATTACATATGTGTGTGTGTGTGCAAAAGTTTCCAGCATTATTATTTCATTGCGAGCCTATTTATAGGGAAAAAGTATATTCATGAAGAAAATAGAATCAACTAGAACAAATACCAAAGTGTAGAAGAACTGGATAGAATTACAGAGTATAGATAAAAAATAAATAGTTGGAAGTAGAATACAGGCGCCATTGACAAGGTGAACAGGCACAGCTGGAGCTTGTGGGGGTGGGGCCGGCATTTCATCTGGAATCTAAGTCAGTTTATTAGAATTTTGTGATGAGCAGGCTGTCCCTCAGTACTTAAAATATCAGTTTACAATAGGATTTATTATATAGGTTGCTGTTGGAAAGATAAAATAGGCGAGGAGGAGGCGGCATTGGTGGGGAGGGAGATTAAGACATCCCCTCACTTCAGCCCCACCCCTAAAAAATGAGAAGAATGAATAGGAAGTTGATGTAATATCATGTATCGATATGATGCCTCTTGGGTAAGAGGAATCAACCTCTCCTCTTAACTGACATTGTGAACAGGATTAGGGTGTAGTATCTGTTGCCTTCCAGGATCTGTCTGAAACATTATACAGTAATATCTCCCATGCAAAAGTTGCAAAATAGGGCCAGGTTAGCTCAGTCGGTAGAGCGTTCCTAGTTCGATAACGGCCCTCGCCAAACTCAGCGTATGAGTAGCACTGGGACATGTGCGGTTAAGTAAGGAACTGATGGTAGGTGTGGCGCTCTACGTCAAATGCTAAAATAATCTCCTTGGTCTAGTGCTATTGAAAAGGGGATAGACTCCCTCGCTGATAGACTGATACCGACTTTAGGCCACGCCGATGATTTTACTTACTTTACTTAGACAAAAAAATCCCGCAACAGGCTGTAACTGAACACATGGTTATGTTCTGATAGTTAATATAAGGTCTGTATTCGGTTACAGCCTATCCTTTTTTTCATGTGTTTGGTTACAGCCTGTCCTTTTTTTTTTTTTTTGTCTGGTAACTAGATGCTTGCCATACTAGGAGAAGGAAGAAGATTATGTTAAAAAATAATGTGTGTATATATTTTTATTTATCCAACTCCTCCAGCACAAGAAGGATACAACACAAGGTTAATTTTTTAAGTGTTTAATAGGTTTGAATTTAAAGTTTTCCTTCTAGACTAATTGCCATACCAAGGTTAAAGAGCCCAGTCTGCCCTACTATTTACCCTTAGTTATAGGAAGAGTATTATTTAGTAGTAACAGAACCAACCCCTCCGCATGAACAGGATGTGACCCTGGTCAATTTCTTAAGCAGAATTTACCAGGTTTGAATTAAGAGTTATCCTTCTCCTAGACTGGTTGCCTAGCCAAGGTTAAAGAAGCCAGTCTGCCCTACTATTTATCCATAGCTGGAGGGAGAATATTATTTAGTAGTAACAGATCCATGAAATTAGTAACAGATCCATTACACCATGATGGGATGCCCTTCTTAACCAACCCGTTTGCCACAGGTAGGATGCATCCAGTGAAGATTGAACTCTCTCTATTCAGATCTTTGTGACTAGCTTGCTGATCATTGCACTAGAATGGGACACCCCCTTGGTATCCAAGCCATTTGCCACGGCAAGGATGTGACAAAAGATTGCAAGTATGAGGGGCCTCCAACGAGGATTGAACTAGTTATTTAATAGTAATGGATCTGCAAGACTAGCTTGCTAACTATTATACCACATTGTAGGTATTTACCTAACCTGTTTGTCACAGGTAGGATGTGACAATGTTTCAAATAAGGTTTCAAATATGTTCATTTTTTGAGCCAATGATTGCTCCCTTTCCTTATGTTTGAATTTCAACTTTATAACATTACTAGAAGGAGCTACCTAGCATCACCTGGGTAGGGGGGCAAAATACCCTGTTGTATTGATTTGTTTATATTTGAGATTACAGCCTTCCTCTGAGTATGATATATTCAATGTACAGCGGCCAACTATTTTGCCACAAGCAGGATATGACACAAGGTCAATTTTTAAGAGTTTTCCTTCTCCTAGACTTGTTGCCATACTAGATGTATTGATTTGTTTACATTTGAGATTTATGAATGCTGGACATTTTTAAGCAAGATTTTAATACTATTTCTATGTATATTTTGATTTTGAAATATCTTCGAATATAAATCAAATCTTCATAATTTTTACTCTAAAGGAAGAACCAGTGATATATAATGTGTATGTATATTTATTTTGTTGTTAATTGTTTTATTTTCGTAGTTTTATCCAGACATAAAATACATACGTACACACCAACTGCCCTTTATATATGTACTAGAAGCGGCTGCTCAGCATTGCCTGGGTAGAGGAGAGGCTAAATACCCTGGTATATTGATTTGTTTACTTTTGAGATTTACAAATCCTGGACATTTTTAAGTAGAATTTCAATGCTATTTTTATGTATATTTTAATTTTTAAATATCTTCAAATATAAATCAAATTTTCATAATTTTTTACACAAAAAGCAAGAACCAGTGATATTTAAGGTGTGTATATATATTTACTTTGTCATTAATTCTTTTATTTTCATAGTTTCATCTGTACATACACACACACACACACACACACACACACATACATATATATATATATATATAGAGAGAGAGAGATTAGTATTATCTGCATTATTCAGACTATTGTCCTCATCTTCATTGTTATCTGTACAACATTTCGGCCGATGTGCCCTCCGGTCTTCTTCAGGTATTTCTTGTTGGACTCGGGAGCCATCACGGAACTTTGAACCTAACCCTTTATTCAGTCCACGGGGGTATCCTGTTCTCATTCCGCTAACCATAGCTGGGGTAGAGGCGTTAAGCTGTGTTAATTATTGTTCTATGGAGGGCACATCGGCCTAAATGTTGTACAGATAACAATGAAGATGAGGACAATAGTCCAAATAATGCAGATAATACTAATCATCAAGCCTCCTCTCAAAAATTCAGAGAAATAGATAGATTACTCATGTATGTATAAGGTTGATTCTTAAAAACAAGGTCTTCAAATGTCGACCTATACACAAGTATATACATTGTATATCTATGCAAGATTTACTTTAATTGCATTGTGGTGGCAGGGTGGGGGTGTGGGTTGAAGCCAATGATTCACCAATTCTCTCTCTCTCCCTCCCTCATTCTCCCTCTCTCTCTGTTTTTTTTATTTTATTTTATTTTTATATATTGAATCAAATTTAAGGAAGATTAAAGTTTTTTTTCATATTCTTGGCTGGGTATTTTATTTATTTATTTATTTATTTATTTTAGTCTTTTTTTCTTTTCTTTTTTTTTTTTGTGAATTGCCATTTATTGGTGTATTAGAATATGGAATGCTATTGCAATTTTCTGAAAATAATTGCAGAATTCCCCAAAAATAAAAACGGAGAGAAAAATATGAACGTAGCAAATTCCATTCCAAGTTGTCAACAGTAAACAAAAGTCGTCTTAGAAGTGAAGAAATGAGCGAAAGATGGCATTAAAAATCTTTGAATATTTTCTTTCTGAATTGTACTGGGATTTTTTTTTTTTTTTTCTTTTCTTTTTTCTTCTTTTTTTTTCTTTTCTTTTTTTCTTTTCTTTTTTGTTATTAGCATTTTCATTATGAGTTTGGAATCCTTTGTGAATGGGGGAAAAATTTAATTGTAAGATGGCAGTAACAAGACGAGAAGTAATAATATTTTGTTGGATTATGAATTCTGTTGGGAGAAGAAAAGAAGGAAAAGTGCACGAAGCAGTGAAAGAGATGGGGGTCTGCGCACACGCTTCTCTGTGTATGCATGCATGCATGTGTGTGTGTGTGTTGACTAAATAGAATTCCAGATTCAATAGACTTAGTGCTCCCTAATCTTTGGTATATTAATATCAGTATATATGCATGCATGCGTGAGCACACTTGCATGCATTGCACGCACACACACACACACATACTTTGATACATCATACACGTGCACACACACACACACACACACTTGCATACATTGCACACATCACTCACACACACATATAATACTTGTATACATCACACACACACACTTACATGCACACATACATATCACACATGTATAAATCACACACAGACACATGTATTATACTTTGATACATCATACACACACACACTTGCATGTATTGCACACATCACACACACGCACACACATATCATACTTGTATACATCACACACATACACATACATACTACATGCATATACGCACATTACTTACATACACATACTTGCACATCACTCATACACATACACATGCATATGTGCACACACTTGCATGCATTGCACATATATGCAAATATACTCACACACAGACACAAATTTATATCAATATCAGTATATACTTATGCATACACAAACACACATTATATTTATCACATGCACACACTTGCATGCATCACAAACACACATACACACACACACACATATCATATTTATATACATCACACACACACAATTCTGCACACTCTTCCTGACACATACATATTATACTTTTATATATCACAAATACATTTGCATGTATTTTAGACACACACACACACATGCACACGCACACATGCACACACATTACTCACATACATTTATCATACTTGTATACATCCCACACACCCACACATACTTACACTTGCATGCATTACAGACACACACATCACTCACAAATAGACACACATGTCCAAATGCGTAAACACATGCATCAATCACACATACATATCATACTTTCATATATCACACATACTCATGATCATATATGTACACATCATACAAACTTACACTTGCATGCATTGAAGACATACATGCACACACACACACACACACACACACACACATCACTCACAAACATGTAAATGCATATGCATCACACTTGGATACATCACACACTTGCAACTGTAAGTGTGTGTGTACATGTATCACACTCACATATGTGTCATACATGGGAGCATCATATACAAGATCATAATTGTATGTCACACTCACACGCATGCACATTTCTCACAAACACACACCACATATAACATGATGATACTTGTATACATCACACACACACACACACATGTGTCCCAAACACATATACAAACACAATTGCACTCGCGCACACACACACACTTCTTATTTAGATGCATTAAAAAAAAAAAAGTAAAGTTATTGGGCAGTCTAAAGTCGATATCAGCCAAACAGCTCTTTTCACTAGCACTAGACCAAGGAGATTGTTTTTGGCGTCTGAGCGGTGTGCCACATCTACCATCAGCTCCTCACTTTACCGCACATATCCATGTGCTACTCATACGCTGAGTTGGTGAAGACTGGAATTGAACCAGGAACCTCAAGGTTCCGAGCCAGACACTCTTCCGACTAAGCTAAGCCGGCCCTTAAAACTGGATCATAATTGTATACATCTCACACGCACACACACACACACACAACACCACACAAATTGTACTTAAATGCATCATGCATGCACATGGCGATACTTATATACATTACATGCACATGCTTGCATGCATCACACGCATACACACAAACATGCACATACACGCACACACATATCATATTAAGATGCTTCACACTTGCACATGACAATACTTGCATACATCGCACACATCACTCCCTTCCCCTCTCTCTCACAAACACAAACATACAAACATGCAAATGCATGCACGCACAAACACACAATCTCTCACACACATGCAAATGTGCGCGTGCTCACACACACACACAATTTCTCACAAAGACACACATACAAACATGCAAATGCACATGCACATGCACACACACACACACACATATCATATTTAGATACATCACACATAAACAGGTTCATAATTGTATACATCATAGACACACATACTCATACTTATATGTATCTCGCGCACACACACACACACACACACATTATTTTATTAACTGCAAAAAAGTCGTCGGGGTGGCTTAAAGTCGGTATCAGCGAGGGAGTCTATCCCCTTTTCTCTAGCGCTAGACCAAGGAAATTGTTTTTGCGTCTGAGGTGGAGCGCCACACCTACCTTCAGCTTCTTACTTTACTGCACAGACCCCTGTGCTACTCATACGCTGAGTTAGTGAGTACCGGTATCAAACTAGGAACCTTGTAGTCTCAAGCTGAACGCTCTCCCGACTGAGCTAAATTTTCAATTATTACCATTTTGATGACATCGAAGAACTCTTTTCTCTTGTCACCCATAACTGGATTAAAAATCTCATCTGGATCTTGTATCGGAAATATGAGGAATTGGTATGCAAATATTTACCCCTGCCCTCCTCAGATGACATAACCTACAAGTACTTGTACTAAGATCATCATTTTAATACCGTAAATATTAAATTTAATTGATATGAGGGGAAGTCTTGGGAAAGATATGCATCCAACTACTTTCCCTCCAGCTATGGGTAAATAATAGGGCAGACTGGACTCTTTAACCGTGGCTAGGTAACCAGTCTAAGAAAAGGAAAACTGATACAAACCTGTTAAACTCTGCTTAAGAAATTGACTTTATATTGCATCCAGCTTGTTTGGAAGAGGTAGTATATATATGTATATATATATATATATATATATATATATATATATATATATATTTTTTTTTTTTTTGAGGGATTTTGATCGTATGTGACAGGGGGGTGGAATGGATTTTGGAGAAGTCATTGCTTATTTAAATAAAAAATACGAAATAAAAAAATTCCTGGTTCAATACCAGCCCTCGCCAACTCAGCGTATGAGTAGCACAGGGATCTTTGCGGTAAAGTGAGGAGCAGATGCTAAAATAATCTCCTGGGTCTATCAGTAGTGAAAAGGGAACAGACTCCCTCGCTGTATGGTTGATACCGACAATAGGCCACTGCTGACTTTATTACTATATATTGTATATATTAGGGTTGAAAAAAGGGTTGATATGCCGTAAAAGAAAACAACCAACTCCTTAGTCAAAATTCACTTTATTTATTGAATGACCCTTGTATTTGAATGTTTATTAAGTAGGTATATATTGTATATATTATGTAGGTTTACATTGCAACAACATTATTTGTTGTAAAGTTATTTGGTAAGTATAGATTACTTATAGCCCAGCAGAGATGCTGATAGGTACACGTCCTGTGTCCCTGACGCACATGAATCTAAAAGGACTCAGTAAAATCATATCCATACATCCCAATGTTTTTTTTTTCTTCCCTCACCATTTCAAGCTAACTGTAAATACATTTCAATTTTTCTTAGAAATGGATTACACAAGATAGGTTATAAGGTAGGAGTTAGACAGCTTTAGTTGCATCCCCAGATCCTAAATAAAAATCCTACAATCTATTATGAAACTTTAGTTGGGACCCATAAATTTTCCTGTGGACTCAATCAAAGCAAATATGTGTGTCCCAGGATGCACTAAATCAAAAAGCTATCAGCATCACTAGCCCAGCAATATATAAGGTATTGATTTAAAAAAAAATTTTTTTATAGGTTATTCAATAGTTCAGAGAGTGCCAAATAAGGATGTTTTAGATTGGAAGATTAAAATTATTTTTTGATCTTTATGCACTGAGTCATGGGTATGCATTATGATGCATTGAAGTAGTGTCTATCTTTGCTGATAGGGGGAACCACCATATCCTCTTATTTCATTTATATATGCAGAGATGCTGATAGGTACGCGTCCTGCATCCCTGATGCACAAAAATCTAAAAGGATGCAGTAAAATTGTATCCATGCATCCCAGTGATTTTCTTTTTTCTTCCCTCATCATTTCAAGCTAACTGTAAATACATTTCAAGCTAACTATAAATACATTTTGGGATAGGTTACAAGGTAGGAGTTAGATGGTTTTAGTTGGGATCCATAAATTTTCCTGGGGACTCATTCAAAGCAAATATGTGTGTCCCAGGATGCACTAAATCAAATAGCTGTCAGCATCAAGTATATCACAGTAGTTTATGCGGCATTCATGGTTGGCTGGTTGTTTTGTTTTACGACATATCAACCCATTTCATGTCATTTAATGTTAAATCAAGTCATTTTTGATAAACAAAGGACTTACAGTACCTGATGTTACTTAAGTGGTCATCCAATTAAATATTGCTCATTGCTGCTTAACTTCGGTGATCTCTTATTTCATTTATATATTACAGTAATAGTTGTTACGATTTTTGTGGCCATTCTTAGGCTTCAAGCAAGAGCACTGTCCAGCAGAGATCCCTTATGTTAAGCAGAGCGTGATCCTGTGAAGAAACTTTTGGTTGCTCCTTGGTGTCCCTTAATGTTGGGTATGATCCTTTGGTTGTCCTTGGTGTCCCTTAATGTTGGGTATGATCCTTTGGTTGTTCTCCTTGGTGTCCTTAATGTTGGGTATGATCCTTTGGTTGTTGGTGTCCCTTAATGTTGGTATGATCCTTTGGTTGTCCTTGGTGTCCCTTAATGTTGGGTATGATCCTTTGGTCCTTGGTGTCCTTAATGTTGGGTATGATCCTTTGGTTGTCCTTGGTGTCCTTTAATGTTGGTATGATCCTTTGGTTGCTCCTTGGTGTCCCTTAATGTTGGGTATGATCCTTTGGTTCCTTGGTGTCCCTTAATGTTGGGTATGATCCTTTGGTTGCTCCTTGGTGTCCTTAATGTTGGGTATGATCCTTTGGTTGTCCTTGGTGTCCTTTAATGTTGGGTATGATCCTTTGGTTGCTCCTTGGTGTTCCAGGTCCATTCATCAATGTCAAATAAAGTGCAAATGAATGGCTGTCAATATCAGTGATTAAATAGTTAACTAACCACATATTCGGCCTGTTGATTGGCTGCGGTTTAAACCACATGACCATACTTAGTTTATAAGTTTAAGTGGTGGATTACAGCACACCTTATATCACAAAAATAATCCAACATTAGTTATGATGCATTCATGTTTGGCTGGTTGTTTTGTTTAACGACATATCAACCCATTTCATGTCATTTAATGCTAAATCAAGCCATTTTGATAAACAAAGGACTCAGTACCTGTTGTTACTTAAGTGGTCACCCAATTAAATATTGAACAGGCTCATTGCTGCTTAACTTCGGTGATCTAGCGGGGTGTTTGGTTGTTTTCTTTTACAGCATATCAAACTTCTTT
The DNA here is from genome assembly GCA_023376005.1 of Doryteuthis pealeii. Classification (NCBI taxonomy): domain Eukaryota; kingdom Metazoa; phylum Mollusca; class Cephalopoda; order Myopsida; family Loliginidae; genus Doryteuthis; species Doryteuthis pealeii. The sequence continues at coordinate 68,118,190 of CM042166.1, forward strand.
CAGGTCATTTAATGTTGAATCAAGTCATTTTAATAAACAAAGGATTCAGGTTGCTTACAGTACCTGTAGTTGCTGAAGTGGTCACCTAATTAAGTATTGAACTGGCTCATCGCTGAAATAGATGTTGTAATAGTTTTCTTAGATTATCTGAATTTCTTAGATGAAGCATTGTCATTACTATTCATTTTTGGCTAGTTTTCTTTCATCTTATTTTTGTTGCTAGTCTATGCCTAGTATTTACACATAGTAGTAGTAGTAGTAGTAGCAGTAGATACTCGTTTGTTTTTGTTTTACAGCCTACCAATCCTTTT
>CM042166.1:68123500-68138500 GCA_023376005.1 Doryteuthis pealeii
GGGGGTAAGGGTGGGGGGATCTACTTACAGACAGTAAGGGGTGGAGAGATGAGGGGTGGGGTGGGGTTCAGCCTGAAAATTTAAAATAACATTGATTTTGGTAGATTTCTTTTTGATTAACATTTTCAATTATTTTTAAAAAAATGGATAATGAGTTTTCAAGTCAAATATTTGTACATAAGTAAAATATATATATATTATTTATTTTATTTTATTATCATCCTAATCATCATATATAAAATATACAGGGCGCTTTCTTCTATTGAACTAATGTTAACGCTTATATGTATGTAAGTATAGGTGTGTATGTATATATATAATATATATATATATATATATAAATTATATTAACTTGATGCTTCAAAGGAGTCTAATAATAGATGAGGAAAACTTTCTATGAGGGACCCCACTCTCAAAAAGTGTTTTAATACTTTTGAGAGGGGTCCCTTGGAAAGGATTTTTCATTTATCCCCATCATTTCATTCATTTTTATTTAATTCATTCATTTTACCATCAATTTCTAACTATATATATATATATATATATATATATATATATATATATGTGTGTGTGTGTGTGTGTGTATGTACGAGGGTGTGTCAAAAGTAATGCCATTTTTTTAGGACGGTATAATTTCCAACACAGGAACATGTATCGTCCATCAAAATGAACTGGTCCTATGTGGATCACATCTCTACTTCTCCACATAGTCACCGTTTCTCTCAATAGTAATGTTCCACCTTTGAATGAGAGCATGTATCCCTGCACCGTATAATTCTGTTGACTGCTCTTTGAGCCATTTCTTCACTACAGATTTCACTTCCTCGTCACTGGAATAATGCTTGCCTCTCAAAACCTCTTTCATGGGGTCGAAGAGAGGCAAACATATATAAATATTTTAACGCTTATACAGCTTCTCACTAACAGAATTTGTAGCTAAATTTATTATCAATAAAATGATATTATTATTACTGAGTTTTTGGCACCAGCAGTCTTTCACTGGAGTCTGAGTGACAACAAGTTTCTTCAGGTCTCCAAGACTCTTCTGTACATTCTAGCTGATCTCAACAATGCTGTTATCTGGATGGTCTCAATTCTTCCTCTGATTTCCAGTTCTTAGTCTGTTTTCTAAACTTTTGGGGACCGTTCCAAGTGCACCAACTACAATTGGTTTCACTTTCACCTTTCACAGTTTTATTATCATTATCATTATTATTATTATTATTATTGTTATCATCTCTCCATGAGAGTTTTCACACCCTCCTAAGCTTGTGGTTTACAGGAGGCTGAGTGACAGCAAGTCTTCTCAGGTCTTCAGGACTCTTGTGAGTATCCTGCCTGATCTTAACAATTTCCCTTGGTCTAGTGCTAGCAAATAGAGGGGATAGACTCTCTCACTGCCCAGCTGATACCGACAATAGGCACTCCGCCAACTTTAATTTTACTTTTATTATTATATTATTATTATTATTATCATTATCATTATTATTATTATTATTATTGATTTTGACTGGATTTTTGTGATTTTTTGTATTTTTAATCTTTGATCCAAATTGGTATCATATCAATGAAAATTCTCATTTTGTTGGGAGAGCAGGTTGCCTGGGGGGTGGGGATGGGAAGAGAGGAGGAGGAGGACAATGTGTGTGTGTGTGTGTGTGTGTGTGTACACTGTTGATTGATTATTTGTAATTGTTGTCAACCTAGGAAAAGAGATTGACATGCAGGACAAAGTAAAAACCTGATCAATACCAATAGACTGAGCTACTATATAGGTAAAAAAGAAATAAAATAGATTGAGCTACTATATAGATAAACAAAGATATAAAATAGATTGAGCCACTATATAGGTAAAAAGAAAGTAAAACAGGGCTACTATATAGACAAAAATATATATAAAATAGATTGAGCTACTATATATTTATTTACTAAGCTTTGCTTAGATGTGGCACAAGGCCAGAATTATGGGGAACCCAATGAGAATCAAACTCGTTAACAATGATCTGCCAATTTAACTTGCTAACCATTATACCACATGAGGTGCCCTAGTTATTTACTAAGCGTAGCTTAGATGCGACACAAGGCCAGATGTATTGGTCACCCAGTGAGAATCGAACTCGCCAACAATGGTCTGCTAATTTAACTTGCTAACCATTACATTACATGAGGTGTCCAATATAAGTAAATATAAACAAAAAGAAAGTAAAATACATAGAACTGCTATATACATAAAGAGAAAGTAAAATAGATTGAGTTACTGTATAAGTAATAAAAAAAAAGTAAAGTAAAATAGATAGGGCTACTATATAGGTAAAAAAAAAAAAAATAGATAAAGCAACTATATAGGTAAAAAAAAAAGGAAAATAGATTGAACTTATAATCTTATTATAATGGAGATTGTGTGTTTGTCAGTAACCGAAACTATATTACTTCTCAAGTCACAATTCCCTTAGTTATTTACATCTCATTCTCCATGATTTTATTTTTATTTAAACCTCAATTATTAATAAAATTGTTTTACCTTACTAATACTGTTGGCCATATCTATATACTAATAGAATGCAATTGTATTTATATATACAACAAAATAGCGGTTTATTGTGTGAACAAGAAGGCTAATTTACATATTGATATTCAACATTTGATTTTAATAAATATGTGCTTAGTATTATTGATTTCTAATTATTTCTTAATGAATATGAACATATTTAGAAAAAATTTTTTTTTGAAAACCTATCAAAAATGAATCAAACAGAATGTCTTCAGCATAAAATAACCCAACAAGTGTTGACATGAATGATTTTGATATCTTTCAGACTGTTGTCCTCATCTTTTTATTGTGGTACATATAAACATAATGTACAGACCACTGTAACCTTGGGCTTTGTTTTGGTGGGTTTCCTTTTTAATTACCTTAGAATAATTCATCATCAGACGATAACCTTGAATCCAAACATGGTTTTTGGAGGGTCAACATGCCGTACAACCCAACCAACCAAGAATTGTTTATGTGTTAGTCAGTGTGTGTGTGTGTGTGTGAGGAGAGAGTAAGCATGTGTGAGTGTGTGTATATGTGTGTGTGTTATTGAGTGAGTGTGTGTGTGTGCTCGTAAACCAGCTTTTGTGTGTGTGTGTGTGTTTGAGAGAGAGAGTGTGTGTGTCTGTGAGTGTGTGTGTTTGAGAGAGAGAGAGTGTGTGTCTGTGAGTGTGTGTCTGTGAGAGAGAGAGAGAGTGTGTGTGTTGTGAGTGTGTGTGTTTGAGAGAGAGAGAGAGAGTGTGTGGTTGTGTGTGTGTGAGTCAGTCAGTCAGTGCATGCATGTGTGTCTGTGTGTGCGTGCGCGTAAACCAGCTTTTGTGTGTGTGAATGAGTGTGTGTCTGTGAGTTGTTATGTGTACATGTGTGTGCATGTGCATGCTCGTAAACTAGCTTTTGTGTTGATAAAAATATAACTTCATTGATTTTTGGCAAGTGAGTCTTACCCGTTTTCCATGAATGGAATGCATTGTGTTAGGTTTTTTAAAAATTTTTTTTTTTTAATTATCTGAGCATACACATGTCCTTCTTCTCTACTCAGCTTTTGTTGAACTCCCCATTTCTCTTGCGCTTTTTCCCCTTATTTGCTTTATTTATCTATTTTATTATTTTTCTTTTTCGTTTTTCTCTCCAAAGCCTCTTTCTAACTTCCTGGCATTTTTTTTTATTAATCCAAATAAAAAAATACTCCCATGTTACTTGAGAGTTTCTCGTACTCTTCTATATTATAGGAGTATCTCAAGTAGATCTTCAATAAGAAAGGGATAATTTCTAACAATAAAAAATGCTATTACGGTTTGCAATTACATATAATATATATATATATATATTATAGTATATGGTTATCACTAGGTCATTTGGAGAGTTAGTGGTAGACCAATTTTTTTGTGCTATAATTAATAGAGTGCTCAATATCGGTGATAGGGCTATTATACATATATATATATATATATATATAATATATATATACACACACACACTACATGGGAATTTCTGAGACCTTTAGTTTCATGCAGTGGTTATATATATATATATATATATATATATGGTTAAGTGTGTACCTATTGCCCTTATGGCAAGTCCCAACCCTTTTTATCATATTTGTGCTAGAAGGCAGTGGCTGGGGTCTTAGTATCCTGGGTATGACATTAAACTGCATGTAGTGGTGAGGTTTCAATTCTGAAGCTCTGGGGAATGTTGACTACCCCTTCATCGCCATTCCACCCAGGTCCACTCTGACCCGGAGTCAGGTCCTATTTTTAGGTTAAATAGAAAAAATGAGTTTTAAAAAAATTGAGTTTTATAAAATAGATTACCCATCAAGAATGAATAAAACAAAATTGTTTTTGGCATAAAATAACCCAATGGGTTGACATCATGCTGTAAAACCCAACCAACCAACAATAAAATACAGGTAAACATTTCGTAGTCTGACCCAATCTTCAGGTTCCATTGCTGTTCACAGCGCCATATTGAGGTCGGTCAGTCAGTATACTGTTGGTTTGGTCAACAGCAACTGGCTAAGCACAGCTGAACTAGTGCCCAAGACAGCTGGTACTTATGGGACTCAAGAATAGTCCATTCATGTATTTGGGTGATTCCATTCCATGAGTCCTGATTGGCTGCTTGGTTTCTATGATGTTATGAGGCTTTATAAATACTCTGGCATTTTGCAGCAGGATTGTAACAAGGTTAGATCCGTATTGAGTTACAGCTACTTGTTGCCTTGTCTTATCAATTTGACAGTAATTGGAACTTAGTATGATTATTCTACAATAATCTGACCACAACTCAGATCAAAACATTTTATTCCCATTTGTCATGTATCTATCAATCACTCTTGTCTCTAATGATAAATGCAAATGTCAGTGTCTCGCGTTTACAATATATAATACCATTTTGAAATCAGGCCAAGTCTGTGAACAAATTAAAAGCATTGCAAGCCGCATCAATGACTTGATTTGGCATGAAGTGACCCGCAAAGGGTTGATATGCCATAAAGCAAAAACAACCAACCATCTAATTGTTGAAGTCAGTCAGTCAGTATACTGTTGGTTTGGTCAACAGCAACTGGCTAAGCACAGCTGAACTAGTGCCCAAGGCAGCTGGTAATTATGGGACTCAAGCATAGTCCATTCATGTATTTGGGTGATTCCATTCCATGCGCCTGATTGGCTGCTTGGTTTCTATGTTGTTATGAGGCTTCATAAATACTCTAGCAATCTGCAGTAGGATTGCAGCAAGGTTAGATCCGTATTGAGTTATAGCACCTTATTTGTCTTACCAATTCAACGGTAATTGAAACTTAGTATGATTATTCTACACTAATAAGGTGTGTTTTAACTCTTTGCCTAACAAATCTTCCCAACGGCTGTACCTAATTTTCTTGGTATTTTTACCTGTATGGTTCCCTATTGCAAAAGGATTAAGTACCAGTTTCAGGGTTGGTTCACAGACAAAACAAAAGATGGCAGGGGTGTTCATGTAGGATTTTTCAGTGTAAATAAATGACAAGTGTGAGAGCTGCTGCTAGTGGTTGAAGGTAGGATCACAGTGGTGGGAGAGCCACTGTGAGCGGTTTAAAGTAGGCCAATATTTAAAGACTCATATCACTGCCAATTCTTTGAATCGACCATTTTCTTTGTTGGCATTGGAATCTATGCGAAACCACATGAAAATATGTATCATTGCAAGGGTACTAATAGTCTGGTAGATAAGGTGGACCGGGGACAGAAATTGTTACCAAACTAAATTTGGTATTTTTTGAAAGCTTAGGGTATCCTCTTTTAAAATTTGAAAACTCTGTGGACCATATGACCTTTAGACACCCCTTTTGTGAAATCGATTAATCAGGACATTTTTTCCATTTACACCGTCAAAATCCGGTTGTTTGTTAGGGTTAGGGATTAGGGTTAGAGGTTAGTTTTATAATAATAAAAAAACTAAAAATCATCTGTTATCAAACAACCAGAGTTTGACGGTGTAAATGGAAAAAATGTCCTCATGAATCGATTTCGATAAAGGGGTGCCTAAAGGGCGTATGGTCCAAACTCTTCTTTTTGACCCCCTGGGGAAATTTTTTAATTGGTTAGGGGTGGGGGGAGTATGCAAACCAGATCTATAAGTCAGTGGTGTTGTAATGACAAAAGATAACAACGGAAGACTTGAGAAAGCTTTATTCTGCTTAGAATAATAATAGTTATACGTACTAGCAAATATATGCACCCTCCGGGTGCAAGTATTGAAGTTTAAATGTAATAAAATATTAGATTAAATTAGAAAGGCTAATGAAACTAATTAAGAATTCAGATAAAAAGATTTGAAACGGAGGGGGTATAATCGTAAAATAGAACAACTGAAACTTACTCTTTCATCACTTCCATTTTTCAATGCTAAATTTTCCTAATTTAACTATTTAGTTAAAATAGGAAGTAAAGAATAAAATTACAGTTATTTCTTCTTGTTAATGGATTTCTTTTAGGATTTATTGAAGAGATTTTTGCTCATATTCATTAAGATAAAACCAAACAATTAGAAATCAATAATACCAAGCACATTTTTATTAAAATCAGTTTTTTTTAATATCAATATGCAATTTAGCTTTACGTTTACACTGAAAACTGTATGTTGTATATATGATTAATATTTAGGCCAACAGTATTAATAATGTCAATCAGTTTTATTATAAATTGAGGTTGAAATAGAAATAGAATCATGGAGAATGTGACGTATATAACTAAGGGAATTGTGACTTGAGTAGTAATATAGTTTCGGTTACAGACAGGAAAACACAAAATCTCCATTATAATAAGATTAAATTCTAGATTTCTTAAGATTATTTTGCCGCCAAAAATTTATTTTTGTTGAAATTATAAACCTCTCAGTTGAAGAGTTGTAATAAGGAATTGAGAGTTACCTCCCTTATTCAGAGAACTCTTTAGTAGATACTAATTACACAGATTAGGTTACAAGGTAGGAGTTAGAAGGCTTTATTATTTTAGGAGTAGTTAGTGAAGATATATATTGAGAGGGGGGAAAGTGACAGGTAGAATGTGAAATATGAGACAGGTGAGTTTTTGACTTAATTGCAAATTATGATTAATTTGAACCAAATAAAATGGAATTTTTTACAAATATAACTTAATCTCAAAACTGAGGAATATTTTGGGATGTATTTTGTGTCCTTAAACTAAATACGAAAAAAGCCTTTAGCAAACAATCATTGATTCACTCAGCTTTAGTATAATGTAGGGTCTGCCAAAATGTTGTCTGCTTTTCATTTTAAAAACAAATTAAAATTAATTAAATCGATTATTTAAGGTTAAATTTTTGTCTAAGTCAAAAAGTAGTAACATAATGAACACCGGTAAAAAAGCAAAATAATATTACACATGTAATTTATTTTTAATACATTTTAAACTATTTTTTCAGTCAATTTTGCTCAAATATGGCCGTAAACACTGTCTAAAGACAGAAAGATTTTAAATAGATTAACTGATGCATTTTAAAATTCATTCATTGATAAATCAACACTGAATATTTCATTAAAATTGGATAATTCCCTGATTTTTAATAAATTTTTTTCAATCAGGGAGAGGGGGTAAATTTGTTTTGTAAAACACGGATTTTTCGGCAACTTTGGCAGTGCCTAGTATAATGATAGATATATATCTTCATAATAAAATCTATCTATAAATAAGATAATAATAATCTATTTTTTTATTTATTTTTTTTGTTATTTTATTTTTTCAAAATTTTAATGTTTATTTATTTTATTTATTTTTTGGGGGGTGTATGATTTTCAGTGTATAAAGATTAAATGATTTGTATAAATATGAATTTAGATATTATGAGATGTTATAATTGTTTAACTGCCTTAAAATTATGACAAGATTTTCAGTGTATGAAGATTCAATGATTTGGTGTATTTATTTTAATGTTTATTTTTTTAAGTATTATTTTTTGTTATTTATTAATAAATAATATTTATCTATAATAAGATCTATTTATCTATAAATTTAATGCAGTATAATGATAGATATATATCTTGTCTAATCTTTTTGTGTGACAAACATTTGGTCAAAACATTTACACCTGTATTTTTATCTGTTCCGTTCAACAGGTAAAAATCTTGTAGTACAACTTTTTGATATGAATGTTTGAGAAAGAAAGGGGAAAAAAAAAATTGTTATTCCCATCTTTATTTGTTTGTATTGATTCATTTGAAAATCGGGGAGTCCCCGTAGTGTAGTGGCGAACGCGCTGAACTGCAACATAATAGTAAGAAGGTTCAAACTCCGCCATTTTATTACATTCTCAGAGATGCTGAGAGGTACGCGTCTTGTGTCCCTGACGCAAAACAATCTAAAAGGACGTAGTGGCAAAAAACAAAATTCTTTGAGAATCTGTGTTATGTCTCAAAGATACCTATCTTTCAAAGTTAACAGACCTGAAAAAATGTAAAAGTTTTTAAATAAAATAACTGGTGCATTATATCTTTTATTCGTTAATATATCAACACTAAAAATTTTTTTGTTTGTTTGTTAAATCGAACTTAATGAACCTAAATTCCACCATCATATGTCACCTGCTGAAAGAAGAAAAGAAAAAAAGCTTAATGAAATTAATTGAATTTAATGAAATTTTCAGTGTTGATACATTAATGAATAAAAGATATAATGCACCACTTTATTTATTTTAAAACTTTTATATCTTTTCAGGTCAATTAACTTTGAACCATGTATCTTTGAGAATCTGTGTTATGCCTCAATGATATGTGGTTCAATTTTAACTGACCTGAAAAAAATGTAAACTTCTTAAATAACATAACTGGTGCATTATATCCTTTATTCATTAATATATCAACACTGAAAATTTCATTAAATTCGATTAATTCCTTGGTTTTTGGTATTTTTTTTTTCTTTTGGCGGGTGACATACAATGGTGGAATTTAAGTCCGTTAAGTTCGATTTAACCTTCTTTTTTCATGTATATAATATACACATAATGACAAAACACTTTTTCAAAATGAGCATTTTGAATCTTATCGTGTAAACATGATTTTCACTAAGACTACACAGTGAAGTGACTTGTCTCCCCCTCCCCAAACCCCAATCTTCATATAAACGTTTCTTACTTAAATGCTCCTTAGTTTTCATTCTAAACAACAGGATAATAAACTATCTGTACCCAACAAGCTGTTACCCGAACATTGTTGGGGGTGAAGCAGGTGGAAGTTGAGGGACGGTTAGAAAATTAAAAGAGAATTGATTTTTTTTTTATGATCTATTTCTTGCTAAATAATAGGTATATATTACATACCTATTCATATTATTTTATGGAAAATATGACAAATATATTGTATACTAGCTGTTTATATGAATGCACGATATCACGGGTAGGATTTATCAAATGCATGAGAGGTTTTATTCATTATGATAATTAAAGGTCTGGTGATTAGCAAATTTTATAAGCATTTATAGAAATTAAATGGATAATATATTAATAGAAAAATATTTTAATAGAGAAATGCATTGAAAATGATTTTAATAGAGAAATTGAATTGGAAATTATTTTAATAGAGAAATTGCATTGGAAATGATTTTAATAGAGAAATTGCATTGGAAATGATTTTAATAGAGAAATTGCATTGGAAATGATTTTAATAGAGAAATTGCATTGGAAATGATTTTAATAGAGAAATGCATTGGAAATGATTTTAATAGAGAATTGCATTGGAATGATTTTAATAGAGAAATGCATTGGAAATGATTTTAATAGAGAAATACATTGAATTTTTTTTTTTCAATAATGAAATGCATTGAAAATTATTTTGATAGAGAAATTCATTGAAATTTATTATCTCCCTAGACTAACGCTATCAAAAAGGGTTAGACTCTCCTGCTGTCTGGCTGATACCAACAATAGGTCACCCTGTCTACTTACTATAATGGTATATATCTTATTAAATGAATAAAATGTTATTTTGTTATTGAACTGGTTGCAGACATTATTGATTTTTTTTCTTTTTCTTCTTTTCTAGGTGAGTTTTTGGAGATTTTTCATTATAGATGAGATTCTTTACCGTTTTGGGAGAAAGATTTTACCATCTTTATCATCTGTGGCTCTTGTGATACAGAGAATATTGTACAAATGAAAAAAAGTTAGTTTTCTTTCTTTCTTTCTTTCTTTCATATGACCATGGTCAGTGCTTGAATGTTGTCTTATTGAAAAACAATAAAGTTGAAAGATATATATATTTTAAATAAGTTTCATATCCTTTTCTATATTATTACTTTCATTATTATTTTTTTAAAAACAATGGAAACAAAAAGACAAGAAAAACAATACAATTTTTGGTTATTTCCTATAACTCCAACCTAAAAAAAAGGGGAACCACCCTCAATTAATTTTATCTGTTAATTAATCTACCCATTATTTTCCCATTAAACTAACCCTAAACCCTAACCCCAACCCCAACACTAACCCTAACTTCTTTTTTCCTAGTAGATCAATAAATAGATAAATAATTTAGCACTCAATCAGAGTGGTTCCCCTTTTTTAGGTTGGAGTTATAGGAAATAATCCAATCTTCTCTATCAAATAAACAAATCTTTTATATATATATATATTATATATATATATATATATATATATTAAGTTTTGTTTATTTGATAGTGAAGATTGTATTGTTTTTCTTCCTTTCTTTTTTCTTATATATAGTTATTTACTAAGCTTAGATGTGGCTCAAGGCCAGAAGTTTGGGGTGCCCAATGAGAATCAAACTCACTAACAATGGTCTGCAAATCTAACTTGCTAATCATTATATCACATAGCCATGGTCAGTGCTTGAATGTTGTCTTATTAAAAAATGAAATGTATTTTTTGAATAAGTTTTAAAAGTTGTAAGATATATATTTTATATAAGTTCCATATCCTTTTCTGTGTCATTATTTTTATTATTTATTTGTTATGCCTCCTTGGGCATCTCTGCTTTTTGTGGTTTCTCATATCAATCTTTAAAAAAAATGTTAATCTTTGCACGGAACATTTAAGTTTTGTTTATCTAATTGCGAACATTTTATAGTCGTATCTGCATAAAATGGGAAGCCTACATTTGCATATAGATATCATACGCTAAATGCACAACCATTATGAGACAAGGGTAGTAATAAGAACAAGTGTCAAGTGGTTTTAAGTATCTGTGATTTTTCTTTACAACAAATTAAAAAATAATCCTGTGAAATTCTTTGAATTATGAAATCAAGTTGAAAATAGGAAGTTGGGACTTGACATGTAAATAATAGAGTTGTCATATGAGTGAACTCTAAAATTGTCATATGAGTGAACTCTTATATTGACATATGCTGGAGTTGTCATATGAGGTGAACAAAAATTGACATAATGGAGTTGTCATATGAGGGAACTCTTATATTGATATATACTGGAATTGTCAGATGAGTGAACTCTTATATTGACATATACTGGGGTTGTCAATGAGTGAACTTTATATTGATATATACTGGAATTGTCAGATGAGTGAACTCATATATTGACATATACTGGGTTGTCAGATGAGTGAACTCATATATTGACATATACTGGAATTGTCAGATGAGTGATTAACTATATATATATCTACTGGAGTTGTTATGATTAAGCTCTTATACTGACATATACTGGAGTTGTCACATGATTGAATTCAGTTGTCATATGATCAAATTCATATTTACATACACTAGTGGGTGCTCTTACAATATGTGATCTACCAAATGGTTTCTAATCCAATATGTGATCTACCAAGTTGTTTACATTCCAATATGTGATCTACCCATTAACTACCGATTATTTTCCCATTAAACTAACCCTAAACCCTAACTTCTTTTTTCCTAGTAGATCACATGCCATGAATAGTAGATCAATAGTAGATCAAAAACCTTAGGTAGATCACATATTGGAAGACCACCAATATCTTTGTTTATAATAGCTTTTGGAATAGGAAATACGCAAGTGTTCCCCAAAACCCAGCATGTAGACATTTTTGTTTGCCGTAGAGGTGCTCTTCCAAATTATGATCTACCGAATGGTTTCTAATCCAATATGTGATCTACCAAGTTGTTTACATTCCAATATGTGATCTACCCATTAACTACCCATTATTTTTCCATCAAACTAGCCCTAACCATAACCCTAACTGTCTTTTTTTCCTAGTAAATCACATGCCATTAATGGTAGATCACATATTGGAAGAGCACTTATATCTTCGTTTATAATAGATTCAAATTGATTTTGTTTTCTAATTGAGACAAAAGAATAAAAAAAAAACTTTTCTTTTGTAATTGGTTTGTAATTCCTAGTAGATTACAAACCTTCGGTAGATCACATATTGGAAGAGCACCCACTAGTATTGTCATATAGCAGTTGTTACACCATCAATTTCTGGTAACAACATTAATACTAGTGTTATAATAAAAATAAATAGTAATTAAAGATAAATGTAATTGTTTGTGAGAAGATACACAGTTAGTATTAGTATAAAAAAGATATTCTTTTTTTTTTTTAATGTACTATTAGTCATGCTTTTGTGTAAGTTTGTGGATTTTGCTTGTTTTATTGTTTGGCCTTTTGTGCCAAAACAAGTTCTACCAGATGAAAGGTCACAAAGAATGTCTTATTTACTTGTGAGTAAAGAAACATCTAATGACATTCCTTGACTCGAGGAGAGAAACGAGTACTAGTTGACAATTTCACAGGTTGAATGAGGTCAAATCAGTGAATAAACTTACAATGGTATTGATATTTAATAAGATTAGTTTGGCACGAGTCTAAATTTGGGTGATAGAAAGATTGTGTAGAGCCAATATTTCAAGTGGGAAGGACCGGTCTGCCTTGATATTTACTAAGCTTAATTTAGTACATCACAAGGCCAAATGGTAGGAAATGGAGGTAGGAAGATTGTGTAGAGCCAATCTTTCAAGTGGGAAGGACCGGTCTGCCTTGATATTTACTAAGCTTAATTTAGTACATCACAAGGCCAAATGGTAGGAAATGGAGGTAGGAAGATTGTGTAGAGCCAATCTTTCAAGTGGGAAGGGTCGGTCTGCCTTGATATTTACTAAGCTTAGTTTAGTACATCACTAGTCCGAATGGAAGGAAATGGAGGTAGGAAGATTGTATAGTGCCAATCATTCAATTGAGAGAATCCTGTCTGCCTTGATATTTACTAAGCTTAGTTTAATAGAGTACAAGTCCAAATGGAAGGAAATTAAAGTAAGAAGATTGTGTAGTGCCAATCTTCCTGGTGGTGAGGCCTGTCTATATTGATTTTACTAAAGCCAAATGGAAAGAAATGTAGCAAGGAAGATTGTGTAGTGCCAGTCTTCCTGGTGGAGAGGATCTGTCTCCCTTGATATTTACTAATCTTAGTTTAATACAGTACATGGCCAAATGAAAAAAAATTGAAGGTAGGAAGATTGTGTAGTGCCAATCTTCCATGTGGAGAGGGTCTGTCTGCCTGCCTTGATATTTACTAAGCTTAGTTTATCTAATAGATTTATAATTGATTTTAATGGCATGCCAACCAGTCTAGGGTTATTTTATACCTAGAGGTTAGGTTTGGTTTCTTAGATTTTACAGCATGTCAACCCTTGTTGGTTTATTTTATGCCAAAGATGTTTTGTACTATTCATACTTGATGGGTATTCAAATTTATTTTATAAACTTTTTTTTAACACATTTTTAAAAAACTTATTTTTTCCTATTGACCCATAGATGGGATCCTAACAGGTACTACCACTCCGGGTCAGAGTGGACCTGGGAGTAATGGAGATGAAGGGGGAACTCCACACTCCCCAGAGCTCCAAAATTGGAACTTCAACATTAGATGCAATTTAACATCATACCCAGGACACTAAGACCCTCAGCCACCACCTTCTAGCACATATATAATAAGAATGGTTTAGGGGGGTCGTGCCATAAGGGCAATAGGGTTAGGACAATCATATAGGTACTAGGGCTTGCCGTGACCAACTGTCTAACCTAAGTAAGGGCCAAAGTGGCGTGTTGCATGTCATGGACTGCTCAGCCATCAGAGTTCTATCATCATGGGTTGTCCCTCACAGCCAACAGGTGACCTCATTGGGAGGAGGATTTTACCCCCTCTGTAGAGGTGCAGTTGGTATATTTGTTATATACTTATTTGACTCTGGTATATAAATGGTTAGAGAAGAAGAGACGGGTTCTTACTGGGTTCTGTTTCGTCAGTGGCCATCTTCTACTGGGTTGATTCTTCCATGCTTATTTTTTGGTTGGTAATGAATACTTTGTTTTTCTTTATTCTTTATTAAAAACCCACAACCCAAAAAGGGTTTTCAACAGCGTGGTGAGAAGCTGGCATCTTTGGAGCAAACATGTCTATTTCTTTCTACTAATGGCCAAAATCTGACTAACTAAACTTAACTTCTGTTCTCATATTTTCCCATTGGCAGAAACCAAGGAGTCAACTCAATACCTATCAATAATACAACCCCTCCGCCCTCCGATTTTGAATTTCAACGAATTTTAATTCCAGATCTAACTAGACTTACAGACATAATTCGTAGGCTACCCACAAATTATGTAACATATTCTTCTGCCCCACTGACAGGGCGGCTAGAGGTTTGGGAATTGCATTCATTATATTTTCATATTTATATTTTGTGTAATTATTTAAGAAGTGTATTTTTGGCACACACATATCTATTGGACCTATAGGTGGGACCCTAACAGGTACTACCATTCCAGGTCAAAGTGGGCCTGGTAATAATGGAAAACTTAATAGTGGGAAAACACTATATTTGTAAATATTAATTACTCCTTTGACTGCACAATGAAAAATTGTTACAAAATAGTATTCTCAGTCAGAGATGCTGATAGGTATGCGTCCTGCGTCCCTAAATCTAAAAGGACACAGTAAAATTGTATCCATG
>CM042166.1:68148500-68168500 GCA_023376005.1 Doryteuthis pealeii
CTTCAGTCTGTGTAAGAAAAGAAGAATATTTTATAGATACAGTGTCATCCATAAATAAGTAGACGCCCCTAACAATTTTTTAAAATTTTATTTACTAAAAAGTTAATTTTCTTCTAAACTAAAGATACCAGGATTTTATTATGTCTAGGGCCGGTTTAGCTCAGACGTTAGAGTTTTTGACTAGGAATCACAAGGTTCCTGGTTTGATACCAGCCCTCACCAACTCAGCGTATGAGTAGCACAGGGATCTGTGTGGTAAAGTGAGGAGCTGATGGTAGGTGTGATGCTCCACCTCAGACGCTAAAATAATCTCCTTGGTCTAGTGCTAGTGAAAAGGGGATAGACTTCATTGCTGTCTGGTTGATACTGACATTAGGCCGCCCCGACGACGATGACTTACTTATTGAAACATTATACAATCATCATGGCGTAAAAATTGATGCTGATATGCTGTAATACAAACCAACCAACCAACCAACCCAGAGGTCACCAAACTACAGCCTGTGGGATGGATCCGGCCCCCTAAGGCATTTTATCAGGCCCGCCGACTGTATTTGAATGTTGCGTTCTTTGATAATGTCTTGAAAATAAACATGTTGATTAAATTTGTTTTTGTGCATCTTACGCCAATCATCCATGAATATAACATGGAAAGATAAATTTTGTTTTACATCTTTTTCTCGGAGCTTTAGTTCTGGCTAGCAAGTATTGAACATAATAATAATGTGGCCTGCGCTCGTTATTTTTTCAATTATTCATCCCACCGTGAAAAAGTTTGGTGATCCCTGGTCTAGCACATCATCATTTGTCTGTCTAACACGTAAAGAAATGTTTTCATTGCTTCGTGTTATATACTGAAATTAGATGATTTTAGATAAAAATGATTTATGAAACCTTTTTATTATTTGTATCTGTTTGTTGCTCCCCGCCCCCCATTTCCATCCCGTCTCGTCCATCCATCGAGTTTGTATAAAAACATCATTGACACAAACCGGGTCAGATTTGCCGTGAATAGCTGGGATTTATTTTTAATCGTACGTAGGTGTCTTGGTTTGCTCTTATACAAGGATAGGTTTAGCATTAAATAACTCTTAAAGGTTGATATGCCATTAAACAAAGAAACCATACCAAACCAGATTTGGAATCACAGTGTTTCTCAAACTTTTGGAAGTTGTGAACCAGTTGACATTTTTTAGATCGATGCACGGATCGGTGTATAAAATTAAAGAATTTGTTAAACTTAGAATAAAAAGTATTTATGTCAATTTGTCCAGTCTTGGTTCGATAGAAGAGAATATGTATGTTAGGTTTGTTTCAGTAAGTGGTTAGGATTTGCACTCAATAGTTGCCCTTCTCTATGGAGATCAATGTGACAATGCTGAAATTTACAAAAAGGAAATTAGGTTTCTATAAAACATGGGTCCCCTAAGTGGTCGATATCAACCCCTTGGAGCTCTCTGGGAGCCGATTAAATTTAGGAGGATCAAAAGGAGGTCGAAGGTCAAGACAGCAGCTGAGCATTTCTTATTTGCATTTCCAACGTTGTATAAAGTTGAAGATGGTTTTAGCAATGCTAACACAATTTTGACAAAACAGAGGAATAGATTAAACCTGGAGAACCGTGGTGATTTAAGACTTAAGCTTACCAATTTTCAACCTAATATCAATCGTCTTGCCGCTGCTCATCAAGCACACCCATCTCATTAATGTGGATTATTATAATAAATATTTTTCATGTCAGCTTTTTTTAAAATCATTTAAATAAAAAAGTAGATAAACTTGTTTAAAAAATGATTTAATGTTTTCATTAAACTTAAGTAGGGGTCGATGATAAGGTAAATATGTCATAAGTTCTATAAAACAATGTCGGCAAAAAGATGGTAACATAGCCATCGTATTAAAGAGCAGAAAATGAACAAAGATGATATTCCTAGAAGTATATTTCGAATTTTAGTTTATATGTATGGTTGTCGTACTTCAAAACTACACAATTTTTTTAAAAAATCATGTTGCGGACCGGCAGGGAGTACTCCATGGACCGGCACCGGTCCAGCAGACTGGCTATCAGAAGCACTGGTCTAGCACATCATCATTTGTCTGTCTAACAGGTAGAGAAACGTTTTCATTGCTTCGTGTTATATACGGCAATTAGATGATCGTAATGATTTTAGATATTAATTAAAATGATTTATGAGCCCTTTTTATTATTTGTATCTGTTTGTTGCAAATCCTGCACCCCACCCATCCGTTCCCGCATTTCCATCTCGTCCCGTCCATCCATCGAGTTTGTATAAAAACATCAATGACACGAACCAGGTCAGGATTTGCCGTGAATACCTGGGGTTTATTTTCAATCCTATGTAGGTGTCTCGGTTTATTCTTTCTTTTATTCCCTCCTAATTTTTCCCAAGTAACACTAACAACGAAGTCAGTGATGACTTTGATTCCTTCCTTTTTTTTCTTCTCCTTTTGTCTGCCCCCCCCCCCTCGGGCCCGGGTGTGTGAGAGCGAGGGGGCAGGGCGTGTTGTTAGGCTCAGTTTACTCACCAGCTTCTGTGTTCACTCACTCAGGCAGAACAATAAAACCAACCACGTTATCTGCACTTGCCCGCCTGCAACCACCACCACCAACACTACTAGTCCCCCTCCTCCACTACCCCCCCTGGACATATCTCATATTTGGCCTAATTCTTTTATTTGTCCACCTTTATCCCCCCCCCCACTTTCCAGTGACTCACAGTTCCACTTTTCAACGATTTAAGCCTTTCATTGAGACGATGAAATAAACATATAAATTGGGTCTCTTTTTTAAAAATTCTTTTTACCTGTGATTTACTCAAATTATTATTGTTATTATCATTTCACAGGATAGTTATTGTCATTGGTTATTATATTGAATGGTTATTATTTCAAATTGATTATTCCACATATTAATTATGACATTAATTATATAGAATGGTTATTATGTCAAATTGATTATTTCTTTGAATGGTTATTATTTCAAATTTATTATCCACATAATGGTTATTATATCATTGGTTATTATATAGAATGGTTATTATTTCAAATTATGGATTATTTCCTAGAATGGTTATTATTTCAATTTGATTATTTCTAGAATGGTTATTATTTCAATTTGATTATTTCCTAGAATAGTTATTATTTCAAATGGATTATCCCATATAATAATTATTATATCATTAGTTATTAAATAGAATGGTTATTATTTCAATTTGATTATTTTCTAGTATGGTTATTATTTCAAAGGGCCTGTTTAGCTCAGCCTGTAGGGTGCCGGACTAGGAACCAAAAGGTTCTGGGTAGAATACCGTCCCTTGCTAACTCAGCGTATGAGTAGCACAGGGATCTGTGTGGTAAAGTGAGGGGCTGATGGTCGGTGTGGCATGCCACCTCAGATTCCCAAAACAATCTCCTTGGTCTAGCGCTAGTGAAAAGGGGAGACTCCTTCTCTGTCTGGCTGATACCGACTTTAGGCCACCCCAACGATTTTACTTTCTTTTTTTTTACTTTATTCTGCATAATGGTTATTATATAGAATGGTTATTATTTCAAATTTATCATTCCACATAATAATTATTATATCATCGATGTCATATGGGTGGGATTGATTTCCTATTGTCATCAACTAATGAACTGATCCCTCCAGAATTACTACATATTACTATAAGATTTTAATGGACATAAAGTGGGGGATTGATTTCTTATTGTTGTTAAGTAATGAACTGATCCCTCCCGAATTACTAATATTACTATAAGATTTTAATGGACATAAAGTGGGGGATTGATTTCTTATTGTTGTTAAGTAATGAACTGATCCCTCCAGAATTACTACATATCACTATGAGACTTTACTTCTCATGCTTGCTTTTCTTGTGTTTACTCAAGTGACGAAAAAAGGATTTCAATCAACCAATGCCCCTATGTTCTCAATTCACCAACATGACTGATGCAACCGCCATCTTGAATCCATAGACAATCAGAAGTGTTGTTCATATATAAATTATCTTGTCATTTATAATGCTATCTTTAATTGTATTACTATAAAATTCTAATGGACATAAAGTGGGGGATTGATTTTCTATTGCTATTAAGTAATGAACTGATCCATCCCGAATTACTACATATTACTATAAGATTCTAATGGACATAAAGTGGGGATCAATTTCTATTGTTATCAAGTAATGAACTGATCCATCCAGAATTACTACATATTACTATAAGATTCTAATGGACATAAAGTGGGGGATTGATAACCTATTGTTATTTAGTAATGAATTGGTCCCTCTGATTTTACTTCCAATGCTTGTTTTTTTCTGTTTTCTCAAGCCATGAAAAAACATAGCTCAGCTGGAAATACATCAAAAGTGAAATGGTAGAAAAAATTCAAGAAAGCTTTCTAGCCAATGTGGATAATATGTCATTTAGAGTCATCCATACTTTAGCTATGCCATGATAAGCTCATAAATTTAAGCAAGCTCTTATCACTTATGAGTAAAAAGTAAAGTCGTGGAGGGTAGACTAATGTCGGTATCAGCCAATCAGCAAGGGAGTCTATCCCCTTGTCACTAGCGCTAGACCAAGGAGATTGTTTTTTGCATCCGAGGTGGAGCACCACACCTACCATCAGCTAAGTTGTTGAGGGCCGGTATTGAACTAGGAACCTTGTGGTTTCTAGCCGATCACTCTACCGACTGAGCTAACCTGGCCCTCTCATTTCTGAGTAAAGAAAGCTAAATGTTCAGTGTTACACATTTTCTCAATTTTAGTCGTACATACTTCGACTTTTTCATCCCATTGTAATGGTTAGCAAGTTAGTCTTGCAGATCCCTATCTACTGAATAGTGAGTTTTTGTTTTTTGCTATGTATATATCATCATGTTGTGCTAGTAGCATGGATTTCTATGACAATCTCTTGCCATCCATCCCTATCATTCATTGCCCTTGGGAGGTCCTCTGCACAGCATCCAGTATCTGCACAGAGCTGGTCAATGTAGGTCTTTATTGGACAGCCCACACTGGCATGCCGATGTGCTGATTTCCATAGGAGAACGGGAGGTCCTCTGCATAGCATCCAGTATCTGCACAGAGCTGGTCAATGTAGGTCTTTATTGGACAGCCCACACTGGCATGCCGATGTGCTGATTTCCATAGGAGAACGGGAGGTCCTCTGCACAGCATCCAGTATCTGCACAGAGCTGGTCATTGTAGGTCTTTATTGGACAGCCCACACTGGCATGCCCATGTGCTGATTTCCATAGGAGAACGGAATTCCTCTGCACAGCATCCAGTATCTGCACAGAGCTGGTCATTGTAAGTTTTTGCTGGACGACCCACACTGGTATGCCCATGTGCTGGTTTTCACAGGAGAATGTCACTTATGAGTTCGTTTCCACTTTTCTGTCAGTGTCCAGCATGTCTTGTTCGTCTCACTTAGATGGTTTGTGTGATAGTGGGCAAGTGGCCGTACAGATTGTACGCAGCATTCTTGTGCAACTCCCATCTTGATTATTCTCTAGGTACCTCGTTGGGGGCCAAGTGGTGCAGCTATAGAGTAGCACTTACATGGCTTGGAAATAATTCTAGTTAGTATATTGAAATGATTTTTGCTGCACTTGGTTGGATGAAGTCAATTTGTTGGTATGTAAATGAATTTAGTTAAGAGTACATTTTACCTTTGGTACTTTACAATGTACTAATGTTTTATGTAAACTGTTAGAAACTTTTTTTTTATTCTCGTGCTGACTCCTCTCTTAATTTCTCCTTGTAGATTTCTTATTTACACGGACACTCCCTTACCCCCACATTACCCCCAGTACTCACCCCACCCCTACGGATATATTTGTGTGTGTGTGTTTGTATACATGGGTGTGTATTTGGCTTTGTCTTTATATATTCATATGTTTGTAAGCGTGTATGTCTTTGCATTTGTGTGTGTGTGTGTGTGTGTATATATATATATATAATATATATATATATATATGAGCTTCCGGTACCTCTTCAGGACATTAGATTGGGTGAGCTATTCTATGCTATGATTACACTTGAGCAGCAATAGAAGACTATATATATATATATATATATATATATATACCCCAGCTTATATAGCTCAACCACTGAATCCTTTTTCCACTTTGAAGATCACATAGGCAAGAAACTGTCAGTAACCAGGCATCATTGATATATGATGCCTGTGTGTGTATATATATATATATATATATATATATATATATATATATATACACACACACACACACACACACACACACACACACACCGCACGAGCAGGATGTGACACAAGGTCAATTTCTTAAGCAGAGTTTAACTAGTTTGAATTCAGAGTTTTCCTTCTCCTAGACTGGTTACCTAACTATGGTTAAAGAGCCCAGTCTGCCATGCTATTTACCCATAACTGGAGGGAGAATTGGATTCATACCTTTCCCAAGAGTATTAGTGCTATGTGAAAGCAGACTTGTCTAGGATTTGAACTCATCTCGTCATGTCCATTCCCTGCGACTCTAACCATTAGACCATGAGCCTCCATTACATGCACTATATATATACACACACACATATATATATATATATATATATATATATTTGTGCATGTGTGTGTGTGTGTGTGTGTATATATATATACCACACACACACACACACACACAGGGTGGGCCAAAAGTAGGGTTACAGTTACTTCACTAATTTAAGTTTTAACTGTAAACCTACTTTTGGTCCACCATGTGTGTGTGTACACGCACATCTGTGTATATGTGTGTGTGTGTATATATATGTGTAATATATATATACACACACACACGTATACACGTGTGTGTGTATCCGCACACACCTATGCACATACATTTTTAAGACTTGTTCTTCCAGTTCTTCCTGTTCTTTTGATTCTCCTTCAAATTTGCTTAAATCATCTCCTCCTCCCCCTCCCCCCTTCTTTCTTCTTTAAATCAATTATCTAATGCTATTCAGTGCTTTACTTGTTTCACTTTTCTTCGCAGACTTGCTCTCACGAATCTCACTCTTCATATCCGCATACCTGGGGGCTGGGTTGGGGGGTTTGGGAGAGTGTGATCGTATTCATTCATTTATCCATACACTCAGCTGGCCTGCTTGGCTGATGAGACACTCATGCATCACACAATGCTCCTGGCAATCAGTGTTCAATCCTGATCAAAATTAGTATTTTAAATGCTGATTTTCAAGGCAAGTAAAGCCATGTTGGCAGGGCTTAGAATATCCCAACTATCCCAATAGAACGGTAAGAACCATCCCTCGCCCCACAGAACCACCCTGGTGGCTGAGCTATCGATGACCCACAACACTCCACTTTGGCCTTTACTTAGGTTAGACGGGCGGTCGGAGTGGCTTCCTCCAATCAATTGGTTGGTGATGTCAAACCCTAGCACCTATAGGATTGTCACAACCCTATTGCCCTTATGGCAAGTCCCAACCCTTTTTATCATATATGTGCTAGAAGGTGGTGGTGAGGGTATTATGTCTTGGTATGCTGTTAAACACTATCTGCTGGTGAAGTTCCAATTTTGGAGCTCTGGGGAATGTGGAGTGCCCCTTCATTACCATTACTCCCTGGTCCATTCTAAGCCAGAATTAGAGTCCCATGTATGCGTTAAATAGAAGAAAAAAATGTGTTTAAAAAACTTGGGTAAAAAAAACAAAAAAAAACATTGAGTACCTATCAAGAATAAATAAAACAAAAACGTCTTTGGCATAAAATAACCCAACAAGGGTTGATATGCCGTAAAGTCCTACCAACCTTGTAAGTGAATAAATAAATGGCAGCATTCACCCGGGGGTAGATTGTGCCGGTTCCATTTATTCAAAGATGTAGTGTCATGGGAATATGAAGTAAGCAAACTGTCTTCAAAACCCAATTGAAAAAAAATGAGTTTAAAAAAATGTTGAATACCAATCAAGAATGAATAAAATAAAATGTCTTCAGTATAGAATAACCCATTAAGCGTTGACATGCCATAAAACCCAACAAACCAACCCTCCACAGTACAAAAATTGCTTCCAGTGGTTAGGCTCTAGTTCTATAACTCTGGAGAGTCACCACTTCATTGCTATTACTCCCAGGTCCACTCTGACCAAAGTTGTAATATCTGTTAATGATCCCATCTTGTTTTCTGTTTTGAAAATTATTAAATAGTAAGACTTGAAATCCTATAAGTAAACTCATCGGGGTGGCCTAAAGTATCAGCCAGACAGCGGGGGAGTCTATCCCCTTTTCACTAGCGCTAGACCAAGGAGATTGTTTTTGCATCTGAGGTGGAGCACCACATCTGTCACCAGCTCCTCACTTTACCACACAGATCCCTGTGCTACTCATATGCTGAGTTGGTGAGGGCCAGTATTGAACCCGGAACCTTGTGGTTACCAGTCGGATGCTCTACCGACTGAGCTAAACCAGCCCTTTCAAACCCTATAGCTATGTGTGACCTGGGTGTGAACAAACGATTATTATCAAAAAATTACTTGAAACCATATAAATGTGCATGAATTGTTTGTATTAAATAGTAATAAGTAAAGAAAAGTCATCAGGGCAGCCTAATGTCATTATCAGCCTGGCAGCGAGGGAGTCTATACCCTTTTCGTTAGTGCTAGACCAAGGAGATTATATTTTAGCGGCTCAGGAACCTTCTTTTTGGACTCGGGGAACCTTCTTTTCGGACTCTATAACTTTCTTATTGTAATCAGAAACCTTCTTGTCGTAATCGGGAGCCATCACGGAACTTTGAACCTAACCCTTTATTCACTCCAGAATAATAATTAACACAGCTTAACGCCTCTACCCCAGCTGTGGTTAGCGGAATAAGAACAGGATACCCCCGTGGACTGAATAAAGGTTAGGTTCAAAGTTCCATGATGGCTCCCGATTACGACAAGAAGGTTCCCGAGTCCAAAAAGAAGGTTCCTGAGTCTGACAAGAAATACCTGAAGAAGGCCGGAGGGCATATCGGCCAAAACGTTGTATAGATAACAATGAAGATGAGGACAATAGTCCGAATAACGCAGATAATACTAATCACTAACAATGGTTTGCTAATCTAGCTTGTTAACCATTACACCACATGAAGTGCTTAAACTTGAAACCATATAATTATCAATAAATTATTCATATTTGATAGGAATACTTGAAACCATACAACTGTGTGCAAATTATTTGTATTAAATAGGAATACCTGAAAACCTAAAACTTAGTGCAAATTATTTATATCACCTGTACAGGTAGGAAGTGCTTTGTCAGCATTTCTCATTTTGGGCACTTCCAGTATTTGGATTGATAACTTGATCATACCACATAGAATGATGAGGGTAGGCACCTCTTGGGGGGAGTGGCCCACCAAAGTTGAGATGAGTCTGTTAATTTATACCTGGTTCATCATATTTATATGTATTACACACACATACATACATATATATATGTGTGTGTGTGTGTATTGTATTATGTATATATAATACATGTATTATATGCATATATATATATATATTATATATGTATAAAATATCTATAATATATATATATATATATATATATATATATGTGTGTGTGTGTATGATGTGTGTGTGTGTGTGTGTATATATGATATGTGTGTGTATGATGTGTGTGTGTGTGTATGACATATGTGTTATGTGTGTGTATGACATATGTGTTATGTGTGTGTATGACATATGTGTTATGTGTGTGTATATAATATGTTATATATATATGTGTGTGTGTATAATATGTTATATATATATGTGTGTTGTATAATATGTTATATATGTGTGTGTGTGTGTATATAATGTTATATATGTGTGTGTGTGTGTATATAATGTTATTTCTCTTGCATTGTCCTGATGATGGTTTATCATAAACCGAAATACTTAAGTATAGACATATAAAATTTTTCCTTTGATCTTAACATTTTGTGTCTGTTATATTTTTGAAAACATTTTCTTCATATATTGTCGGATTAATTTCCTCATCGTATTTCTATATGTTATGTGTATATATGTGTGTGTGTGTGTATATAATGTTATGTATATATATATGCGTGTGTATATAATATGTTATGTATATATGTGTATATAATATGTACATATGTGTATGTGTGTTATATATATATATGTGTGTGTGTATAATATATGTAATATATATGTTATATGTATGCCTGAGTAATATACACACACACACACACACACACAGTCATGAATAGTCAGACATCTTACCTGCCAACTATTAATAGAAGGTTATGAGTTGCAAGATTTTTACTAGGAAGAGCATTTAGGTCAGCTAGTGTATATATACTCCTACTCATCAGATAGACAGATCAGCATTATAAAGAAGAGGAATTGATGGTTTGGATTTCTGACATTCTTTCGGAAGTATAACGGATGTGACAGGTATATGAATGAGTACAAACGTATACACCTACTCATCGGCCGGGGGGAGGGGGTGGGAAGTTCATTAGCAATTGTAAAGAAGAATTGATAGGTACAAGTTTCAAAATTACCTACGAAAGTCGAAGGTCGTTGAATGGGACAGGTATAGGATTTAAGACATAAGCTCTGAGATTAAATAAATGGTTGGTTGGATTTATATGGCATGTCAACCCTTGTTGGGTTATTTTATGCCGAAGACGTTTTGTTATATTCATTCTTGATGGGTATTCAATTTTTAAAAATATATTTTAAACTCATGTTTTTTTTTTCTATTTAACTCATAGATAAGACAGAGACTTAGATAGATGAGAGAGAGAGAGAGGGGGGTCTGGTTAGTTAGATTTTATGGCATGTAAACCCTTGTTGGGTTATTTTGTGGCCAAGACGTTTACTTTTATTCATTTGTGATGGTATTCTAATGTTTTTTCAAATTTAATCATTTTTTTTAAATATATTTTTTTAACTCATTTTTTTCCATTTAAACCATATCTAACATCTGCACACACACACACACACACACGTGTGTGTGTGCACATGAGAGAGAAAGAGAGAGAGAGAGAGAGAGAGAGAGAGAGATGGATATAGTGTTAACAAAAGATGGGAGGAGTAGGTATATTAAATAATATAGGTCTGTGGGTGTATATTTATATTTATAATTGTATTCATATTTTGGTAGGCGTTGACTGTGACTATTGCCTCCTGCACGTTATTGGTGGTGAGGGAGGGAGGTGACACTTGCACTTGGTGCACAAGTGAAAGAAATTACAATTCAACTGTGAGAAATAAACTTTAAAAAAGAAAAGAAAAAAGAACAACTGATCATCAAGAATACTTATGAACTGCCTATAAGAACATTCTGCATCTTATATGTTGTTAAAAGGTTCAAAGTAACCTTCCAACATGTGGGCTAAACTTGCAAATCGGTCGGAAAATTAGGGTGACCCAGAAAAAACAGAACCCACAAATTTTGTAATAAAACTGTTCATTTTAACTAGGGGGGTTTAGGGTTGGGGTTTAGGGTTAGTTTAATGGGAAAATAAATAAATATTTTGGATTCTGTTTTTTCTGGAAAAAAACAGAACCCACAAATTTTGTAATAAAACTGTTAATTTTAACTAGGGGTGTTTAGGTTTAGAGTTAGTTTAATGGGAAAATAAATAAATAATTTGGGTTCTGTTTTTTCTGGGTCACCCTGTAATATGTTTTAATTTTCCGACCAATTTGCAAGTTTAGCCCATATGTGTATGTAAATTAATCTTACAAAGAAGTTATATATGATAACAAACATAGACTTCATTTAGCGAGCACGTGGAGAAAATACATACATGACAGGTATACACATACTCATGACAATGTGGAGCATCCCTTCATCACCATTGCTCCCTGGTCCAATCTGACCCGGAGTGGTAGTACCTGTTAGGGTCCCATCTATAGACAACATGAGTTTATAAACAAAATTGAGTATCCATTAAGAATTACTTTATTTCAAAACTTTATCGGCATTAAATGACCCACTGAGGTTTATATGCCGTAAAACAAAACAAAACAAAAACAAACCAAATTTACCAACCCCTCTGCACGGGCAAGATTTGACACAAGGTCAATTTATGAAAAAAACACTTATTAAAAAAGAGATTAAACACAATTACTTTCTGCTCAGAAGCCAAAAAGACATTAAAATTTCATTACCTATTTAATTGCCCATCCCCCAACAATGTAAAAGCATATAGCTGAATATCTGCCTTTAGGCATATCCTATCACTCATCAAATGTATGCCTCTAAGCATACACTAGCTAATTCTGTAAACTTTATTACTTATCTATTTGCCTGTCACTCAATACAAATATGAATAACTAGATAAGCCTTGTTCATTAAGAAACCACTAATTAAACACCATTATGTTTTGGAGTTTTAAAAAATACATTTGTCTAGTCCCTCTACCTCTTGAGACTTTATCAATTGTTTGCCTCTAGGTATTTTTATCAATTGTCTGCCTCTAGGCATTTGAATATCAGTTTTTACTACTGATTACTATAACAAAAAAAGTTAAAACATTCTTCCTATTTCTAATTTACCCACACTTAAGAACTTTTTTAATTGGGGGATATTTCTTGGTTGACTGTCCAATACTCTAATAGTCTCTCACTCTCTCTCACTCTCTCTCTCTCTCACTCTCTCACTCTCTCTCACACACACACATATATGAGGGTAATCCCAAAGGTTAGGTCTACAAAATATTTAGAAATCACAGAAACATTTATTGTCAATGATCTTTGTATCATTTTAAATTGCCATTTTGGTTAATGCTTTTTTGTAGGCCCAGTGGCAGTTTTTGTATGCCCATGCTGTACCAGTTAACTGCCATGTCATTGAGGAAGTGTTGAACCTTGTCGTCGTCCCTACACCACTTGCAGATGTTTTTGACATCCATGCACAACTTGCCATTCACTTCTGTTAATTGTCGATGAAGTTCAATTGATTTAATGCCTTTTGCGTTCAAAAGCTGAATAACTGCGCAAACTTCACACTTAACAGTACAATCGGGACCTCAATCAGAAATGACAGCAAAATTGAGAATGTGTTTAGCAGTGAGACGGGTGCAGGAGCAGGCACATGCACAACAAACATAAAAAAAATCCTAGTCAAATTTTTAAGTTTACGCAAAAAATAATTAAAAATTAAAAATTTTAAAAAGAAGAAAGAAAAAGAAATGTCACAGGATCCTTTTCAAAGGTCATGTGACTTAAGTTGTCATGTGTCCTGGGTATAATGTTAAACTGCATCTAATGGTGAAGTTTTAATTTTGGAGCTCTGGGGCATATGGAGTACCCATTCATTGCTATTACTCTCTGACCCAGAGTGGTAGTACCTGTTAGAGTCTCATCTATGGATTAAATATAAAAAATGAGTTTTAAAAAATGTGTGTAAAAAAAAAGGTTGAATATCCCTCAAGAATGAATAAAACTAAACGTCTTTGGCATAAAATGACCCAACAAGGGTTGACAAGCCATAAAATCTAACCATCAAACCAACCAACCTATCTATTACTTAAATATAAAAAATGAATTTAAAAATTGTGTGTAAAAAAAAAAAATTGAATATCTATCAAGAATGACTAAACCAAAATGTCTTCGGCATAAAATAACCAAACAAGTGTTGACATGCCGTAAAACCCAACCAACCAACCAAAATTGACATGTTAGTATGGTATACTGAATAAATGGTAGTTTGGTTTGGTTTATGTTACGGAATATCAACCTTGGTGGGTCATTTAATGCTGACTAAGTTTTGAAATAAATTCATTCTTAATGGATACTCAATTTTTTTATAAACATTTTACTATTTAACCCATAGATAAGACCCTAACAGATACTACCACTGCAGGTCAAAGTGAATCTGGGAGCAATGGTGATGAAGGGGTGCTCTACATTCCCCAGACCTCTAGAACTGGAACCTCACCATCAGATAGAGTTTAATTTCATCCCCAGGACATGAAGACCCTCAGCCACCGCCTTCTAGCACCCATAGTAGAGATTTGAAGGGAAAAAAAAACAAAACAACTGAAACAAGAATGTTAGAAAGAGTGCTAGTTTGGGTCAAGATATTGGCCCCACCCGATGGAAGCATGCGCAAGAGAAAATATTTGCGAGGTGGGGGGTGGGAAGGAGGTTAAGCAAGGACACTTGAAATATATTCACGCCAACTTAATTACTATATTTCACAGAGTTTAAAATCTTTATTTATTAGTGGTGATCAATAAGTTTGTAGCTTGACACAGTCATTTGCTAAATTTTCAAGAGGAGTTTTTTGTGTAATGGTTATTAGTATCATTTGTATTATTCGGACTATTGTCCTCATCTTCATTGTTATCCATACAACATTTTGGCCGATGTGCCTTCCGACCTTCTTCAGGTATTTCTTGTCAGACTCGGGAACCTTCTTGTCATAATCGGGAGCCATCACAGAACTTTGAACCTAACCCTTTATTCAGTCCATGGGGGTATCCTGTTCTCATTCCACTAACCATAGCTGGGGTACAGGTGTTAAGCTGTGTTAAATATTATTCTATGTTACTGCTGCCCCTGACCAGGATTAAAGTTGCAGTCTAGAGATAACTGTCACTTAGAACTGTCTAACTCCTTTATCCACTAGGCTATGTGTCCAAATTCAGAGATATAGTAATGGTTATTGTCGTATGAAATGGGCGAATTCTGTTTAAAAATATCCAGCATAATTTGTAATTCTCAAAAGTAAACAAATAAATACACCAGGGTCCCCCCTCTCTACCCTATTTGTTGGCTGGAATATGATACCATATACTTATTTAAGTGCAATACTAAATATTGTTAATTATTTGTACAAAATTTATATAATTATATATAGTATTATAATGTGCACAGAAATAACCTACTAGAATTTCACCATAAGGATCTTCAGGGTTAAATCCACTGAATTATTAGTCATTCCCTTATATATATATATATATATATATATATATATATATATATATATATGTATATGCATGTTTTGTTGAACTCGACGGACAATTCTTGTCCAATGTATGTGCTTTCAATTTTGGAGAAGCAGTCTCCTATTGGACATTTAAATCCAAGACGCACTAAATTAAAAAGCTATCAGCATCACTGTGTGCGTGTGTGTGTATGTATATATATATATATATATATATATTTTGGGGGGGTTTATTATAGACAAATAATAGATATAAAAATACACTTAAAAATTCAAAAATCATGAGATTGGGGAATAAAAACTTCCCTAATCATTAGTAGAATTATTACTCTCCTATTGTAATTGTAATATTTACTTTGAATTGATGAAACAATTTAACTAACAAATAAAGTCCTATTATTATTGTAATCTGAGTCATATAAAAAAACTTTAGTTGGGACCCATAAAATTTGCCGGGTACTCCTTCAAATCAAATACATGCGTCCCAGGACGCACTAAACTAAAAAACTATTAACATCACTGATGAACCTAAGTTTTTTTTTTTCAAGAGACTTCATTAGATGCATTCTGTTGGCTGGAATATAAAATATTGGACGATAAATGAAACAGTGACATTTTCTTTTGTTATTCAGTGACACTGACAATTTTCACTGACAAATGGACATTATTAGTTATTTTCATTCATTTTGTCCAAACATACTTCTCTTCATCCCCCTCTCTAATGCACACATACTTCTCTTCATCCCCCTCTCTAATGCACACATACAAAACTCTATCCTTCTCTCTCTGTTTTCATACTCCCCCTTCCTCTATCTTTTCTATAACTCCTTTTGCTACTCCCCACTCTCTCTCTCTTTCACATGTACATGCACTCATACCTTTTTCTTTTCCTCTTCTCTCCATCCCTCTCTAACACACACATACAAACGTTCTCTCTCTTTCTGTCTGTCCTCCTACTCTCCCTTCTATCTTTTCTACAATTCCTTCAGCTGTTCCCAACCTCTCTCTCTCTCTCTCTCTCTCTCTCTCTCTCTCTCTCTCTCTCTCTCTCACACACACACACTCATAACGTTTGCTTTTCCTATTCTCTCCATCCTTCTCTAACACACATATACAAAATTTGCCTCTCTCTCTCTCTCTCTCTCTCTCTCTCTCTCTCTCTCTCTCTCTCCTCCTCCTTCTCCCTTTCCTCTATATTTTCTAAAACTCCTACCGCAACTCTCTACTCCCTCATACACGCATACATACAAACTTTATCTCTCTCTCTCTCTCTTCTACTACTCCCCTTCCTCCATATTTTCTATAACTTCTACCGCAACTCTCTACTCCCTCATACATGCACACATACAAACTCTCTCTCTTTCTCTCTCTACTCCTACTCCCCTTCCTCTATCTTTTCTATAACTCCTTCTGCTACCCCCACACACACACACACACTCTCACACATACCCTTTTCTTTTCCTATTGTCTGTCCAAGGTTTCTTTTTTTCTTCTTTTTTTTTTCTTTTTTTTTTCCACCCTCCCTTGCCACCGGAGGAATTTGTTCTCAGAAAGAAAAAACTGATTAGCCTCACCCAATGAGAACAGAAGTTGTGTTGGTTGCTAGGAGATCATCTGACTGAAAAGATTTACTCCTAATATAAATTTCCTTTTTATTCAAGGACATTAATTTTTTTTCTTTCTTTCTTTCTTTTGGTGGAGACACATCATTGTCACAGAGTTATGTCCCTTTGTAGAGAAAGTGATTCAGCTCAAGATTTGATCAGGAATTCATTTATTGGTGATTATTAGACAACAAATGGATGTCACACACTTGGACGAACCATTCTTATGATTTAGACAATTCTATGCAATTGTTAAGATTATAAGACACACACACACACACACACACACACACACACACACACACAAGTGCACGCACACACCTTCTGGCTCTCTCATTTAATCACATCTTGTTATAATGGAGATTATGTGTCTGTCTGTAATCAAAACCATGTCACTGTTGATGACGCAATTCCCTTAGTTATTTACATTATGATTAATAGACAGCAAATGGATGAACCATTCTTATGATTTAGACAATTCTATAGAATTGTTAGGACTCTCTCTCTCTCTCTCTCTCTCTCTCTCTCTCTCTCTCTCTCTCTCTCTCTCTCTCTCTCACACTCACACACACACACACACACACACACACCTTCTGTCTCTATCTCTCATGTAATCACACATCTTGTTATGATGGAGATTATGTGCCTGTCTGTAACCAAAACCATGTCACCACTTATGTCCATATTCACTTAGTTATTTACATTATATTTTTATGGATTACCGAAAGCATTATTTAATCTTAATTAGCATAAAGTTTATTGATCGATGTATTATGTGTATATGTATATGTATATATCTGTGTGTACATCTTATTATAATGGAGATTATGTGTGTGTCTGTCTATAACCAAAACCATGTCACCTCTGATGTTACAATTTCCTTAGTTATTTATGTTATATTCTCATTGATTACTGAATAATCATTATTTAATCTTAATTAGCGTTTTATTTACATGTTCATTGTCTAGTTTTTATAGAGACTTTTATAAAAAATCTGTATTATTTAGATTTTGCGGACTGTTGTCCTCATCTTTATTGTCATATATACAATGTTTCCACCATGTGCCCCCTAGCTTTCTTCAGGTGTTTCTTGTCAACCTTCTCCAATTATGACATCAGAGATGCTGATAGGTATGCGTCTTGCTTCCTAAAAGGACTCAGTAAAATCATATCCATGCATCCCAGTGTTTTTCTTTTTCTTCCCTCACCATTTCAAACTAACTGTAAATACATTTCAATAGTTTCTTAGAAATGAATTACACAGGATAGGTTACAAGGTAGTAGTTAGATTGCTTTAGTTGTTTCCCCAGATCATAAATAAAAACCCTACAATCTATTAAGAAACTTTAGTTGGGACCCATAAATTTTCCTGGGGATTCATTCAGAGCAAATATTTGCAAATCAAAAAGCTATCAGCTTCATGACATGAAAGCTCCAAGTCAATCACACGACTTCCATTTTCATCAACTCCACTCATGTGTTCAAAATCTGATTTGTTGGACAACTGAGGCCATTTTTACGTAAATTTTTTGTTTGAACTTTGAATTGTTTAACTTGAGAGTCGTTCAAGATCCGACGTTTCACTGAATTATTGTAATTTTACTTTACATTTTGCTTCTTTCAAAAGAAATTCCCCTTATTTATTGAATGACCCTTAGACATTCATTTTGATATTCAGAAAGAAAAAATAGTGCTCTTCCAATATGTGATCTATCGAGTTGTTTACATTCCAATATGTGATCTACCCATTAACTACCCATTTAAACTAACCCTAACCCTAACCTCTTTTTTCCTAATAGATCATGTGCCATGAATGGTAGATCACATATTGGAAGAGCACCGAAAAAACTTAATAAAAATTTTGAATTCATATTCGGCATTCAAATCAACTTTATTCTTTAATTAAAATTTTTAAAAGGCTTCATTCTCTCTCTCTCTCTCTCTCTCTCTCTCTCTCTCTCAAACAGAAAGTAAACAAATAATCTTTGAAACTTTTCCAAGAAAAATGATATCTTTTATTTGTCTCTGTTATAAAGACAATTTTCAGAATGTCTTTTTATTCACAAATATTCAGGTTTGTTGTTACAATTCTTATGGCCACTTTTAGGCTTCAAGTGAGAGCACTTTACAGTAGCGATACCTTGTGCTAAGCAGAGGCTGTTCTTTAGTGAAAAAACCTTTAGTTGTTCTTTGGGGTCCCTTAGTGTTGGGTAAAATCCTTTGGTTGTTCCTTGGTGTCCTTTAGTGTTGGGTAAAATCCTTTGGTTGTTCTTTGGGGTCCCTTAGTGTTGGGTAAAATCCTTTGGTTGTTCCTTGGTGTCCTTTAGTGTTGGGTAAAATCCTTTGGTTGTTCTTTGGGGTCCCTTAGTGTTGGGTAAAATCCTTTGGTTGTTTCTCAGTGTCCCTTAGTGTTGGTTAAAATCCTTTGGTTGTTCCTCGGTGTCCCTTAGTGTTGGGTAGAATCCTTTGGTTGTTCCTTGGTTTTTCTTAGTGTTGATTAGAATCCTTTGGTTGCGTAAAGTCCATGGCTGCAGGTTCATTCAGTAATGGTGATTAAGTGCAAATGAAAAGATTTCAAAATTGGCGATTAAATAGTTAACTAACCACGTATTCGAGATGTTGATTGGCTGAGTTTAATCTAATTAAATTTAATCCACATGCCGATGCTGAGTCTATAAGTTTAAGTGGTGATTTCTAGCACACCTTATATACACCTCACGTGGTCTAATGTTTAGCAATCTAGATTCGCAAACCATTGTTAGTGAATTCGATTCTCACTGGGCGCCCCATACTTCTGGCCTTGTGCTTCATCTAAGCTAATCTTAGTAAATAACTATATACCGAAATAATCCAACATTTGTCCATTCTTGATATTCCCTAATACCACTTTTCAAATCATTTTCAATTCATTGTAAAAAGAATTAAAAAAAAAAAAAAAAGAAACTTAGGGTTTGTTTTTTTTTGTTTTTTTACTTCATCTCTTATTATAATGGAGATTGTCTGTCTGTCTGTCAGTCTGTCTGTCTGTCTGTAACCAAAACTATGTCACCACCAACGTCAACATTCCCTTAGTTATTTACGTTATATTCTCAATCTTTATCGAATGATCATTATTTAATCTTAATTGGCATTAACATCTTATTTATTAACAACTAGAAGTGGCTACCCAGAATCGCCTGGGTAGAAGGGGGGTAGCAAAAAAGTCAGTCTCGCAGATCCATTATAACTGAATCCTCGCAGGATGCCCCATTAAAATCCCTATGTAAAAAATAGACCTTGCGTTGATTCAGCCACTCTGAAAAGAAAAAAGTTATTGTCTACTATTTAAAATATTAAATGAAAAAAAAAATCCATGCTGTTATCATTTAAATTTTATTTCTTAATTATCTTCACAAATATAAATCAAACCTCCATTATTTTTGCTCAAAAACCAAGCCCTGGTGATATTT
>CM042166.1:68173500-68188500 GCA_023376005.1 Doryteuthis pealeii
GTGTGTATTGGCATTTCAGTCTTGGAAGATTATAATATAATCTTTTGTACCCCTAAAAGTTACAGCACCTCCTATGACTGTGAAGTCGAATGTTTGAAAAACATTCTCGACCACAGATGTCACATGTGAAGGCTGTCCCTGAAGATGTTGATGTGCCTGTGCTTTCTTCTGGACCTCTTAGCTTCATGGTGTTGCGTCAGGGTGACTTCAGACTTGAACAGTCCTACGGAGAGCCTGCCGCCACTGAGGGGTCCTGAGCCAAATTTTACCAGCTGGAAGGAGCAATACCAAAGCACTTAAGATCATTCTAGCAGACATGTGTGAAACACAGGTGGGGGCGACCAATCTGTCTCTTACCAGACAAAAGCTCTGCATAGAGGGTCCCATCTATGCTTTAAATAGATTTAAAAAATGGGTTTATATATATATATATATAATATATATAATATATATATACACACGCATTAAATAGTTAAACAATTAATACTTTTCTTGTTTTTTAAACATTGGTATCTAATGGAATATTTCTCACCTTTTCAATATCTCCTCATGGACTAATCATGTCTTGGCTTTTCGACTTCACATGTTTCAATCACATTTTGATTTTCGCTTTCACAAGTTCCAATCACGTCATTAACATTCATTTATGAATGCTAATTAATGAACGGTTACGAACCTTTTCTTCACATTTTCCCTAACTCAACACATTCAAAACATTCACCATCTTTTTAACTACAAAAATCTTTTTCCCCTTGATTAGTTACTAAATGGTTTTGAAGAAGGTTTCTTTATAAACCAAAATGTTTATTGACACTAAGACTAATAAAATTCCATCCATTGTAACATCCTGTTTTTGTCCTACATTTCTGCATATACGATCGGATTAATTTCTTCATTTTACTCCAATAAATAATTTTATAAATATAAAGTTTGAAATAAAGGATTGTATAAACTTAAGGAGAGATGTTGTAAGATCATAAAATTTAAGATTGTTTCAATGAGAATTGGTCAAGTTATTAGATTATGAAATAATATCAATTTTGTCTGAAACACCCTGAACATCTCAAATGATATCAATTTTTTTCTGAAACACCCTGAACATCTCAAATGATATCAATTTTGTCTGAAACACCCTGTACATCTCAAATGATATCAATTTTGTCTGAAACACCCTGTACATCTCAAATGATATTAATTTTGTCTGAAACACCCTGAACATCTCAAATGATATCAATTTTTTCTGAACACCCTGAATATCAATTTTGTCTGAAACACCCTGTACATCTCAAATGATATCAAATTTGTCTGAAAAGCCCTGTATTTGATAATGAAATTAGCATTAATTATTATTTATTTATTTTTCATTATTATTATTAATTATTATTATTATTATCTTTATGAGGTTTTCACATCTGCCGTAGCTGGTGGTTCACTGGAGGCTGAGTGACAGCAAGTCTCTAGGTCTCTTCTGAGTATTCTAGTTGATCTTAACAGTACTGAAGTTTGGATGGTCTTGATTCTTCCTCTGATTTCCAATTCACCCAAATTCTTTTCCAGAGCTTTGGAGACCGTTCCAAGAGCACCAATCACAATTGTTACGACCTTCACTTTCATGTTCCACAGTTTTCTCACTTCTCTGGCAAGGTCCAAGTATTTGTTCAGCTTTTTGCTTTCTTTTATTTTCACTCAGTGGTCGGCCAGGTCAGCAAAATGCACAAGAGGACATGTTCTCTTCTTCTTGTCAATCAATACTAGATCCAGTCTCCTGGCCAGGATTAAGTGATCCATCTGTATCTCGAAGTCCCAGAGAATTTTATGCGTCTCATTCAGGCTTGTGCATATACCATTTAGTTGTATGGTGAAAATTGAATTTCTTGCACAATTCCCAGTGGATTACCTTTCCCACTAAGTCGTGCCTAGTCTTGTATTCTCTTTTTGTTAGTTTGCTACATTCGCTTATTATATGATTAACCATTTCGTCTCTGTCTCCACATATTCTGCGCTTGCTATTCTGCTGCATCTTATGACATTGTTTTGTGCTGCAATTATAAGCGATTCGGTTTTCTCTTGAGGTTTCCTTTTCTAAGCCATGTCTATATCTTCTGATATGATATCTCTTGAGTTTGATGCTTGAAGTACCTATGTAGATGTTTTTCTTCCCATATCTGTTTTTTAGTTTTTGATGTATTTCTGCTTATCAATCTGCTGCAATTGCTTTTCCTGGCTGCTGCAATTAATTGTTCCTTACTTTTGTTAGTGTATTCATCAAGTGCTTGGATCATTATTATTATTATTACACCCCTGTTTATTATTATCATTATTTACCCTAAGCTAAGTTGGTAGAGCATCCGACTAGGAACCACAAGGTTCCTGGTTCAATACTGGCCCTCGCCAAGTAGCCCAAGGATCTGTGCAGCAAAGTGAGGAATTGATGGTAGATGTGGTGCTTCACCTCAGATGCAAAAACAATCTCCTTGGTCTAGCACTAATGAAAAGGGGATAGTCTCCCTCGCTGTCTGGCTGATACCAACTTTAGGCCACCTGATGACTTTACTTTTTTTACTTAATTATTATTATTGTTATGATTATTATTATTATTATTATTATTATTATTACATCCGTTTATTATTATCAATATTTACCCCCTCTTTTATTATTATTGTTATTATTATTATCATTACACCTTATATTTATTATTATTATTATTATTATTATTATTATTATTATTATTATTATACCCCCACCCCTGTTTATTTTTGACATATAATGATTAAAAAAAGACATTGGAAAATATTAAAATTAACCTGCTATTATCTTCTTTTTCTTCCTTTTCATTTTTCTTCCTTTTCTTCTTCTTCTTCTTCTTCCTTTTCTTTCTTCTTCCTTTTCTTCTTTTTCTTTTGTTAATTGTGTTTATGAGTAACAATGGCCAACCGGGCCGAGTAAAAATGCGAAATCCAGTGTATCTTGCCTCATCTTTTATTTGGTTGCAGATTTTCAGAGTCCACCCTTTTTTTTATTTATTTATTTTTTTTAAATGCAACGGCCAACGAGCCAACCACACAGCCAGCTTGTTCGCTCGAGCACCCCCACCCCCTAAAACACCCCACACCACCCCACCCTCAACGCCAATGTACTTGTAGAAAGATGATGATCATAAAAATAAATGAATAAATAAATAAAAATCTACGACTAAATAACAAAAACCGGATTGCTGTTGACAGTGCTGTTCTGGGAGTTGTTAGGCCGACAATGATCATCACGACGACGACGACGACGACGACAGTCACGAAAACTGACGAAAAGCCAAACCAGGAAAATCAATTGTTAAAGGCTCAGTAAGATGGAATCATAATTAATCGGCAGAGGATGGCAATAGCAGCAGCAGCAGCAGCGACGGCAGTATCAGCAGTAGTGTCAATAGCAGAAGCAGCAGGAGGAGCAGTAGCAGGAGGAGCAACGGTAGTAACGGCAGTTCCATTCACAAAGGATAGTTGAAAGTGAGAGGAGACTGACCTTCATGCCACATTTAATTCACTCAACCTTTTACAAATACATTATCTTATATATGTGTGTGTGTATAATTTATGTATGTGTACATTATTGTGTGTGTGTGTGTGTGTGTGTGTGTAATTAAGTTGTGTAAGTGTGATTAATTTATGTATGTGTATAATACATTATCATGTGTGTGTGTAATGAAGTTGTGTGTGTGTGATTAATTTATGTATGTGTATAATATTATCTTGTGTGTGTTTGTAATTTGTGTATGTGTATAATATTATTATCTTGTGTGTGTGTGTGTGTGATTAATTCATATACGTATATAATACATTATCGTGCGCATGTGTAATTACGTTGTGTGTGTGAGATTAATTATGCATGTGTGTATGTGTAATTAAGTTGTGTGTATGTGATTAATTTATGTATGTGTATAGCACATTATCTTGTATGAGTATGTATGTGTGTTCATTTATGTCTGTGTGTGTGTGTCTGATTAATTCATATATATGTATAATACATTATCATATATGTGTGTGTTTGTATGTTTGTTTATGTGTGCGTGTGTAATTAGGTTCTGTATGTCTGTGTCAGTGTGTGTGTGTGTTTAATTCATGTATGTGTATAATACATTATTTTGTGTATGTGTGTGCGATTAATTTATGTATATGTAAAATACATTATCTTATATATATATGTGTGTGTGTGTGTGTGTGTATGCATGTTTGTGTGTATGTGTGATTAATTTATGTGTATAATACATTATCCTCTGTGTGTGTGTATGCATGTTTGTGTGTGTGTATGCATAATTTATGTATGTGTACAATACATTATATACAAATTATATATATATATATATATATATATATATATATATATATATATATATATAT
The DNA here is from genome assembly GCA_023376005.1 of Doryteuthis pealeii. NCBI lineage: Eukaryota > Metazoa > Mollusca > Cephalopoda > Myopsida > Loliginidae > Doryteuthis > Doryteuthis pealeii. The sequence goes on from CM042166.1 coordinate 68,177,892, forward strand.
ATATCTTAGAAAGGAAGGAGAAACTCAACACCGTAATTCCATAATAAATTTATTTTGACAAAAATTGGGGCCTATATAAATCTAAGTTGATTTAATAGATTTAATAAATTTATTTCGACCAAATTGGGGCAATTTTGGTCGAAATAAATTTATTATGGAATTACGGTGTTGAGTTTTTCTTTCCTTTCTAAGATAAATATTGCTCTGTATATAATCTAAAAAGTTTATTATACATTGAGCTCTCTTTAGTGATTTAAAGATTCACTGTATTTATACATACTGGATCATACAATAATAATACAGTGTATCTTAGAAATCACATATAGAATCATCCCTTACTACCAAGTTTTGGATACCTCTCATCATATATATATATATATATATATATATATATATATATATATATATATATATATGGTTTGAAGATTGCATTGTCAGGAAACTGAGTAATCAGGCACCGTTGACTCCATGTCCACATTACCTAAACTTAAATATAAATGCTCTATCAATGCTATTGAGCACTTTTTACATATAAATATAGCACCATATTATCTACATATTATTAATATATATATATATATAATATATATATATATATATATATATATATATACTAATCCTATTAGTAAACCCTTGCAGTAAGAAAAAAACCTGGCAAATAATTTGTTAGTAAAAGTATACTACAAAACTTCACCTGGGGAACAAAAACGAAAAAACCAAGAGCGTTGCACCAACCAAAAATAATTGATTAACACCATAACACTTGGCCAAAAGAAAGAAAAAAAAATATATATAAAAAATATATATATGAACCGCTAGGATTGTTTAAAGCTAAAATATAAAAAGTGCTTGATACTTACGTAGAGCAAATAATAAAGTCAATCCTAATGATTCAGATATACCTACTAACAGTTTTGCTTAGTAGCTCATCAGGGCAAAAAGAGTCAGATTCTTGCCCTGATGAGCTACTAAGCGAAACTATTAGTAGGTATATCTGACTCATTAGGAATAACTTCATATATATATATATATATATATATATATGAGAGAGAGAGAGAGAGAGAGAGAGAGAGAGATGTGACTTGAAGCTATAAATGTTTACAAATGATTATCATTAGTTATATGAAACCATATAATTGCTTCAAAAAAGAAAATTCAATACTTTTTATAAAAAAAAAATATATATATAAAAAAAAAAAAAAACAGATGTGTGTGTGTGTTGGGGGGGGTTATGTGTGTGTGTGTGTGTGTATATGTATATATATATATATATATATATATATATATGATTGATTATTTAATTTATTTGATAGATTTAATTAGAATAAAAATTGAATATGCTACCTCCTTGTTTTGATAATTCTAACACGCCCTCCCTCTCTCGTATTCATGTTTTTGTGTGTGCATTCATTTTTCTGTGTGTGTGAGTGGTGCACGCATTGTGTGTGCTTAAATTTTTGTATGTGTGTACATGTGAGTGCGTGCATGTGCATTTATGTATGTGCATTCATTTTTCTGTGTGTGTGTGTGTGTATTGATTATTTTCTGTACATTTGTATTTCTGTGTGCGCATGTATTCATTTGTGTGTGTGTGTGTGTGTGTGTGTGTATGTTAGTCCCCAGATCTTGGATCCTTCACTAGAATTGCAATCCTATTCCTCCTTCAACACCAGTGAAGAGGCCATAGACTATTCACTGAATTATTCAGATGAGTATCCTGATCCTTGTTGTTTTGATCTGTTAAATTTCAACAAGTATAAAATGGTCACCCTTCATCACATTCTCAATTACTATTCTTTCATGCCGGATTGTTTTCTTTGTTTTAATGGCATATCAACCATTGTGGGTTATTTAATGCCAAATACATAATGTCGGTAGAGTGTTCGGCTAGAAACCACAAGGTTCCTAGTTCGATTCTGGTCCTCGCCAACTCAGCGTATGAGTAGCACGGGGATCTGTGCGGTAAAGTAAGGAGCTGATGGTAGGTGTGGCGCTGCACCTCAGATGCAAAAAAAATCTCCTTGGTCTAGCACTAGTCAAAAGGGGATAGACTCTCTCGCTGATTGGCTCATACTGACACCTAGGCCGCCCTGATGACTTTACTTATATTATCAATATTAAAAAATTATATATATATATATATATATATATATATATATATATATATATATATTGCAATAGTGTATGTTCTCATTATCTCACTTGGTAAGTTAATGGTGTGCCAAGATTTTGCAGTATTATTTTTGTTCACTTTTATATAATTCCTATGCTTCCAATATCACTGAAAACATTCACAAGAACAATAAATTGATACACAACTAAATTCATATATATATATAATATATATATATATATATATATATATATATATATATATATATATATAACCCAGCTTTAAAGTACATGTTGGTGATTTGCCAACCATTACTTGATGATCTAGAGATTGTAAAACTGAGAGTTGTGAGGTGGTTCCACCCCTCCACCCCGGCTTTTTTTTTCTTTCTTTTTTTTCTCTCTCCTTTTTATTTCTTTTTTCCCCTCTTTTTCCCTCATATTTTATTTCCTTTTTTTGCCCCCCCTGTCCCCCCCTTTGTCCTCTCTTCTTTTTTAACTCCTTTTTTTATTTATTTTTTTCCTCCATTTTTGTTTTCTTTTTTGTCCCCTCTTTTTTTGTCCCCTCTTCTGTTTTTGTCCCTCTTTTTTTTTTTTAACTCCTGTTTTTTATTTATTTTTCCCCCTCAGTTTTTGTCTTTATAATAAAGCAGGGTGTGACAGAAATACATCCCACATTTTAAACTGTCTCCTGTATGGGGAAAGTGAATTTAGGCAAGTTGTAATGTCAGCTCCATCTAGCTAATATCTATTCCATTTTCTTTTCAGATATGATCAATTACAATCATGGCTTGGAGCGGTCACATTTTTAAAGGTTGACAAAAAGAATAAGGTAACTAATATTAACAAATTTATTTCAATGTTGTTTAATTAAAGAGCTTTCTTTTAATAGATGAACCTGGGGTTCTAAAATTTTCAGCCATAGCAATATTTATTTTCTATCAAAAATAGCATCATTCCAAAGTAACAAGAAATGAGCACGAAAAGGTCTCTGCGTAACAATTACAAATTCACCAATCTTATGTAGAAACAAGATATATTTACACACCTCCGCAAGAAGGTTTCAACTAGCATCCAGTGGACAGACAAAGGATGATAGGCTGTAGCCAAATACAGACCCTGTACTAAATCTCAGAACAGACTCAACTTGCAATACAGCTGAATACTGATCTGTGCAACTAAATCCTACATGGCACTGCAAGAAGATTTCAACTAGCGTCCAGTTGACAGACAAAAGATGATAGGCTGTAACCAAATACAGACCCTGTACTAACTCTCAGAACAGACTTGCAATACAGCTGAATATTGAATATCTAACGAGAGCGAAATAGCAATATTAATCCTAATTAGTCAGGTACTACCAACTAACAGTTTTGCTTATTAGCTCATCAGAGCAAGAATCTAACTCAACACAATGTATACGCCTATATACATATATAACTGAATTTAAATTCACTGTAATGTTTTACAGTGTTGTCTTGATGATAGGTAGCTAGCAAATATGCTGCTTTGAAACCAATGGTAATAAGCACCTTTTAATTGTATTGCACGCTATAGCAAATATATAAGGACCTACATGAGTCAGACACTATCTACCTAGGTTTCACCTGAATGGTTCTTCAGGATAATTTCAAGTTATATATATATATATATATACAAGGTGTATCAAAAAAGTATTGAAAATTTTGTACTTTTTGACACACCTTGTATTCTGAAAAATTAACTTTCCATTCATTCTTCATTTCTATCTTGATAAATACAGCTTTAAAATCTGTAAATCTTTAAAATTAACTTTACATTTATTGTTCATTCCTATCTTGGTAAATACAGCTTCAATCTCAACTTTTTTGACACACCTTGTATATACATATATATTTGTATGTATGTATGTATTTATAATGTTTTTAAAGTTTGTAAGTCGGCTTTTGGTTTTAAGAGACATATGGTGGTGCATAAGCATCAAATTTTATCATCTGATCCATCCAATCCAGTGGGAAGGACGTTTTTCCTTTGTCATATTTGTATCAAACTTTGTGGATCTGAAGCGGGATTGAAGAGTCATTTGAGTGCTCATGAGAGGAAAGGTTCTGGTGGTGGGGTTGTAGGATTGTAAGGGATGGCAGTGATCTGTAAAGATTATGCTATTGCTATATATATATATATATATATCTACCAACCCCTCCACACGAGCAGGATGCCACACAAGGTCAATTTCTTAAGCGGGGTTTAACAGGTTTGAATTCAAAGTTTTCCTTCTCCTAGACTGGTTACCTAGCCATGGTTAATTAAGAGCCCGGTCTGCCCTGCTATTTACCCATAGCTGGAGGGAGAATTGGATTCATACCTGTCCCAAGGGTATTAGCGCCATGTGAAATGCAAACAACTTCATCCAGGAATTGAACTCTGGTCGACGAGTCCATTTCCTATGACTCTAACCATTAGACCATGCGCCTCCATTGCTATTGCTATATATAATGTAGTTCTATGATTTCAAGCACCTGATGGGTATCTTTGAACATATATCCCCCATGGATGTAAGCAATGTATTTCAGAATCTTTGCAATTGTGGATAGCTGTATATTGTAGCTTAAAGCCATTGAAATTTAAAGATGAGAATGAATAGAGACTGATTTGCTCAAAGTATGTGAGATATAATAAAAAAGAAAAAATTTTAGAAAGTGTTCTTTTTATATATTTTTTTTATTTTACAATGTTTTTTGTTAAAAAAAGAAAAAGAAAAAGAAAGAAAAAAATTCATTTGTCTTATTTTCAGATCTTATTGATATTCAACTTTGTAAAGAACAAAGACGTGTGGAGAGAAATGGAGGTAGAAAGATTGTGTAGCGCCAATCTTCCAATTGGGGAGGGCCTGCCTGCTACGATGTCTACTTAGGTTAGTTTAGTACAGCACAAGGCCAATTGGAAGGAAATGGAGGTAGGAAGATTGTGTAGCACCAATTTTCCAATTGGGAGGGCCTGCCTGCTATGATGTCTACTTAGGTTAGTTTAGTACAGCACAAGGCCAATTGGAAGGAAATGGAGGTAGGAAGATTGTGTAGCACCAATTTTCCAGTTGGGGAGGGCCTGCCTGCTATGATGTTTACTTAGGTTAGTTTAGTACAGCACATTTAAAATTATAATTAAAAGGTGATTATTACCATTGGTTTCAAAGCAGCATCTAATGGTGAAGTTCCAATTTTGGAGCTTTGGGGAGTGTGGAGTACTCCTTCATTGTCATTACTCCCAGGTTTACTCTGAACTGGAGTGGTAGTACCTATTAAGGTCCTATCTATGGGTTAAATAGAAAAAATGAGTTTAAAAAAATTGAGTTTAACATAGAAATTTTGAATACCCATCAAGTATGAATAAAACAAAAAGTCTTTGGCATAAAATAACCCAACAAAGGTTGACATGCGTAAAATCCACCAAACCAAACCAAACCACTGTTGGTCATGTCAAGCCCTAGCACCTATATGATTTTCCAAACCCTATTGCCCTTATGGCAAGCCCCAACCCCTTTTTATCATATGGGTGTTAGAAGGCGGTGGCTGCGGGTCTACATGTCCTGGGAATGACGTTAAACTCTATCTGATGGTGAGGTTCCAGTTTTGGAGGTTTGGGGAATGTGGAGCACTCCTTCATCACCATTGCTCCCTGGTCCACTCTCACCCGGAGTGTTAGTACCTGTTAGGGTCCCATCTATGGGTTAAATAGAAAAATGTATTTATAAAAAGATTGTATTATCCATTAAGAATTGATTTATTTCACAACTTTATCGGCATTAAATGACCCACTGAGGTTGATATGCCGTAAAACAAAACAAACCAAACCAAACCACTGTGCCACGAGACCTCCCCTTATCTAAAGTATTTCTCCATTGTATTCTGACAGATTCAATTTTATGTATATATGTACAACACCTGTTGGCACAAAGTTAAAAACTTCCAAACACCTTTAATATATTCTGGTCATATTTACATATAATATACAGGAGTTTCTATTTTACAACTAAAATAAATCTCGTCTTTATTGATTTTAATATTAGACAGAGACAACGTGTAACTAGGACATAGAGATTCTCAAATGACAACAATTGGGGGGGGAGAAAGAAAGTAAAGAAAATTGTGGAAAGTGGTTAAAAGTAACAACACAAGCCTATCCTTTACCTTAAAGATTAATATTATCTACTAAGCTTTTCTTAGTCGTGGTTTCTTTGGTTTGTTGGATTTTATGGCATGTCAACCCTTGTTGGGTTATTTTATGCCGAAGACATTTTGTTTGATTCATTCTCAATGGGTATTTAAAAAAAAATTTTAAACTCATTTTTTTAAAACACTTTTTCTCATTTAACCCTTAGATGGAACCCTAACAGGTACTACCACTCTGGGTTGAGTGAACCTGGGAGTAATGGCGATGAAAGGGTACTCTACACTCACCAGAGCTCCAAAATTGAAACTTCATTATTTTATGCCAAAGACATTTTATTTTATTCATTCTTGATAGGTATTCAAAAAATTTTTTCAAATTCATTTTTTTTTTTCAAACTCATATTTTCTATTTAACCTATATATGGGACCCTAACAGGTACTACCACTCAAGGTCAGAGTGGACCTAGAGTAATGGCAATGAAGGGGTACTCCATACTCCCCAGAGCTCCAAAACTGGAACTTCACTAATAGATGCCGTTTAATGTCAAATCCAGGACAGTTATTTGGATTAGATGGGAATACTTAATATCACTGGGACTCTAATGAAGCAACTAGTGAATAACTTGCACAAAGCAACTGTATGGCCACTTGCCTTCTATCACACAAACCATTGGAGTAAGATGAATAAGATATACTGGACACTTCTGGAGAAAGGACAAACTCATTATTAACGTTCTCCTGTGGTCACATATATGGACATACCAATATGGGCCAACCAGCAATAACTTACATCAATCAGCTCTGTGTAGATTCTGGATGCGGCACAGAGGATCTCCCAGGGGCAATGACTGATAGGGACTGTTGGTGAGAGATATCCATGGATATCCATGCTACCAGAATGACCAGATGATAATGATGATTTGATGCCATATAAAAATGTAAAAGTTGGTGGTTTTGCCTATTGTCGGTATTAGCCTGACAGCTAGCGAGTCTACCTCTTTTTCGCTAGCGCTAGACTAGGGAGATTATTTTTGCTGAGGTGTAGCACCATACTTACTGTCAGCTTCCCACTTTACCCAATCTGAGCTACTCATGCACTGAGTTGGCAGGGACCGGCATCGAACTTAGAACCTTGTGATTCCTAGGCAGGTGCTCTACCAACTGAGCTAAACTGGTTCCTTAAATACCACATAAAAAAGTCGTCAGGGTGGCCTAAAGTCGGTATCAGCCAATCAGCGAGGGAGTCTATCCCCTTTTCACTAGCGCTAGACCAAGGAGATTGTTTTTGTGTCTGAGGTGGAGCGCCACACCTACCATCAGCTCCTTACTTTACTGCACAGATCCCTGTGCTACTCATACGCTGTGTTGGCGAGGGCCGGTATCAAACTAGGAACCTTTTGATTACTTGCCGAACACTCTACCGATTGAGCTGACAAATGAACACTACAAGATGAGTTCAAATCCTGGATGAGGCTGTTTATAGTTCACATAGCGCTAATACCTTTATTAAAGGTATACATCCAATTATTCTCCTCCAGCTATGGGTAAATAGTAGGGAAGATTGGGCTCTTTAACTTTGGTTGGGCAACCAATCTAAGAGAAGGGAAACTCTGAATTCAAACCTGTTAAACCCCAATTGACCTTGTGTCACATCCTGATCATGCAGAGGGGTTGGTATATATATATATATATATATATATATATGTCATCCCCCATATGAACCTACCCAGGCTATGTAGTTTAAAAAAAAACACTTTGACACTACTCCATCGTCTCTCATAGATGGAATGCTGCCAACAATATATATATATATATATATATATATATAATATATATACCCATGTACAAACATTAGATAAGAATTGTTACTTAAAACCATGAAATTGTGTACAAATTATTTGTATTAGATATGAATACTTGATATCATATAACTGTGCAAAAATCTCTTAAACTACACAAAAATATAAATATAAACATAATGAATGCAATTACCTAACCTCTAGGTATAAAATAACCCCAGACAGGTTGACATACCATTAAAATCAATCATCTAAGACTATGATATTGAGTATAAAAAAGACAACTAATAATGAAGACAAAGAAAGTCCTTAAAAATTGTATATTGAAATATATATATATATATATATATATATATATATATATATATATATATATATATACATCTTATGATTAAAATATTAAGCAAAAAAAAAATGAATAAAATTAGATATCTAATAATAATGGAGATTCGGTCTCTATTTGTCTGTAACTGAAACTATGTCACTGCTTATGTCACATTACCCAAAATTGTCAATACACAGAATAAACAACAACCTTGTATTATATACACTCAGAATTTGTGCATGCAACCTTAGATGGTCTTCATTGTTTTTTTAAACAAGTTTTGATAAATACATGCCCAGTATTATAAATCTCTATATAGTTTGTTTTATTTTAATATATATTTAAAGTTATCAAAACTAAGTTTCCATTTTGAATTGCTTTTTTTGTTTTTTGTTTTTTTTAGTCCTTAAATAAATTTGATGATTATATTTACTTATGATACAAACTCTCTGGCATTGAATATTTAACTCCAATCCACTAAGGCAATATTTTGCACAAATTAATTTTTATGACTAAAATATTAAGTAAAAAAAAAAAAAAAGAAAATGAAATAAATTGAGTATAAAAAGGAAGATTAATATTAGCAGCATATTTTTAGACCTTAAAAAAAAAAAAAAAAAAGCAAGAAATTAAATATGGCTAAAGTTAAAAAAAAAAAAAAAAAAAAAAAAAAAAAGGATATCTTGTCAAATACCTACAACTACGTGGGCCGGTTTAGCTCTGTTGGTAGAGCATCTGGTTAGTGAACCACAATGTTCCTGGTTCAATACTGGCCTTTGCCAACTCAGCATATGAGTAGTACAGGGATCTGTGAAGTAAAGTTAGGAGTTGATGGTAGGTGTGGCGCTCCGCCTCAGATGCTAATATACAATCTCCTTGGTCTAGCACTAGTGAAAAGGGGATAGTCTCCCTCGCAGTCTGGCTGATACCGACTTTAGGCCCCCCCGACAACTTATAATGGAGATAGTGTGTTTTCTGTATGTAACCAAAACTATATTACACATAGTCAAAATTCCCTTAGTTATTTACGTCACATTCTTCATGATGCAATTTTTACTTAAACCTCAATTATTAATAAAATTGTTTAACATTATTAATAGTGTTGACCATATCTACATACTAGATATTTAACATGTACCCCACATGTGCGGATTAGGCACAAAGCCCTATTAATGTGGGACTACCCACAAGCTGTGACTCATGGGTGGCAGGTACAAAAAATGCATTGATCCCGTCAGCATTCCCCCCTCAATGGGGTGCCTCAGGCACTGGGCAATTGAGGGGGCAACGATGTTAGCTTGTAAGGTTCAAGGCCAAAGCCACGGGACCCCCCAATCAAACCCAGAGTTAGTGGTATTTGCCTCTCTCTTATGAGGGTGTGACACAAGGACATTTTTATGTTCAAGGGAGCAGGTGTTGCCTGGGGAGATGGCCCCCTGGGATCAACGATGTTAACTTGTACGGTCAAGGGCCAAAGCCACTGGACCACCCCGGAGTTAGACATGTGAAACATATCTACATACTAATAACATGCAATTGTATTTATATATACAACAAAATAGCAGTTTACAATATAAACAGGAAGGCTAATTTGCATATTGATATTAAAAATTTGATTTTAATAAATATGTGTCTAGTATTATTGATTTGTAATTGTTCGGTTTTATCTTAATGTATATGAGCAAATATCTTGGAGATAAATCTATTAAGAAGAAGAAATAACTAATTTTATTCTTTAATTCGTATTTTAACTAAATGATTAAATTAGCAAAATTTAGCAATGAAAGACAGGAGTGAGGGAAGAGTAAGTTTCAGTGGTTCTTTTTTTTTTTTTTCAATTATACTCCTCTCTGTTTCAAATCTTTTTATTTGCATTCTTATTAGTTTCATTAGTCTTTCTAATTTAATATAATATTTTATTACATTAAAATTTAAATACATACACCGGAGGATGCATATATTTGCTCGTATAACTAAAGTTTAAAAAAAAAAAACAACAATATGTTGTCAAATACCAACAACTACTTACCTGAAAGTCTATATCAAAAACAATTTAAAAGCAGGTGTTTGTTGAATGAAAAACTAAGTGAACTGTTGGTTTGGGTATGGGGTGGGGGTGTATGGGTAGTGTGTAAACAACAGATATATGAACAATAATGTTTACTTTCTATAAATGATAACAATAATGAATAATTGTACTAGCAGGACCTGTGGATATACCACAG
>CM042166.1:68193500-68198500 GCA_023376005.1 Doryteuthis pealeii
ATATATATATATGTGTCATGTGTGTGTATATATATATATATATGTATATATATGCATATATATAGTGTTTTGTGTGTATGTATATATATATGTGTATATATGCATATATATGGTTTTGTGTGTATGTATATATATATATATGTGTATATATATCATATATGTGGTTGTTGTGTGTAGTATGTATATATAATATATATATATATATATATGTGTGTGTATATATATGCTATATATGTGTTTGTGTATATATATATATTATATTATATAATATATATATATGTGTGGTGTGTATTATATGCATATATAATATAGTGTGTGTTGTATATATATGCATATATATAGTATATGTGTGTGTATATATATAGCATATATATGTGTGTTTGTGTGTATGTATATATATATATATATGCATATATATGTGTTGTGTGTATGTATATATATATATATATATATGTGTGGTGTGTATATATAATGCATATATATGTGTTGTGTGTGTGTATATATATGCATATATATGTGTTGTGTGTGTGTATATATATGATATATATGATGTTTGTGTGTATGTATTTATATATATATATATGTGTGTATATATAATATGCATATATATGTGTTTGTGTGTATGTATATGCATAATATATGCTGTTGTTTGTGTGTATGTATTATATATATATGTGTTTGTGTGTATGTATATATTATATATTGCTTTGTGTGTATGTATGTTATGTGTTGTATGTATATGCATATATGTGTTTGTGTGTTGTAATTATATATAATATATGTTAGGTGTGCATATATATGTATATCTGCATATATGTGTGTATAGTATATTATATAATATACATGATATATATGTGTTGTGTGTGTGTATATATATATATACATGCATATATGTGTGTATGTATATAATATATATAACATGCATAATATGTGTGTGTGTGTATGTATATATATATACATGCATATATTGTGTGTTGTATTATATATATATAGCATATATGTGTGTATGTATATATATATATAATAAGATATATATGTTGTGTGTTGTATATATATATATATACATGCATATAAAATGTGTGTTGTGTATGTATATATATTACTGCATATATGTGTGTGTATGTATATATATATACATTGCATATATGGTGGTGTGTGTATGTATATATATATATACATGCATATATGTTGTGTGTGTGTAGTATATTAATTACATGCATATATATGTGTGTGTGTTGTATATATGTAATATATTATATAACATGCATATATGTGGTTGTGTATATATATATATATATTATATGATATATAATGTGTGTGTGGATATATATATATATATTATATATAATATAGTAATATAATGCATATATATGTGTGTGTGTGTGTATATATATATATATTATATATATATATATATATATATATATATATAGTATGTGTGTGTATATATATATCAGATTTTGATGTCGTGTATATATATATATATTATATTATATATATATCGCATCAAAATCTGATCTCACTCTCGTGAAAAGAGAATTTTTGTTGTTATGATAATGAGGCATTACTTGAATAAAAACAAACAGAAAAAGAGACAGAAAAATGGAAGATAACTTGAAGAATAGAATACAAACTAGAAGAGAGAACATTTAAAAAAGAAGCAGAACTGTAAGGGAGAGAAGTAAGGAGTGTTACAATGAGAGGGGGAGGGGAGATGAAATAAAGATCGACAGAAAGACTAAATCAGTGCGACTGCACCGGTTCGGCTTTTCAGTCATTCAGGATAAGTAAGCAGAGATTTTTAAAAAAAATTATATATATATATATATATATATATATATATATAGGGAACCGGGTTAGTTCAGTCGGTAGAGTGTTTGGCTAGAAACCACAAGGTTCCTAGTTCGATACCGGCCCTCGCCAACTCAGCGTATGAGTAGCACAGGGATATGTGCGGTAAAGTAAGGAGCCGATAGTAGTTGAGCCGCTCCACCTCAGATGCAAAAAAAAGCAATCTCCTTGGTCTAGCGCTAGTGAAAAGGGGATAGACTCCCTGTGATTGGCTTATACCGATTTTAGGCCATCCTGACAACTTTACTTACTTCATATATATATATATATATATATATATATAGATGCTGACGGGTACACATCATACGTCCATGATGCACAAAAATTTAAAAGGACGTAATAAAATCATATCCATGCATCCCAGTGTTTTTCGTTTTTCTTCCCCCACCATTTAAAGTTAACTGTAAATACCTTTCAATCGTTTCTTAGAAATGAATTACACAGGATAGGTGACAAGGTAGGAGTTAGACGGCTTTAGTTGTTTCGCCCAGATCATAAATAAACACCCTACAATTTATTAAGAAACTTTAGTTGGGACCCATAAATTTTCCAGGGGACTCGTTCAAAGCAAATATGTGTGTCCCAGGTCGTATTAAATCAAAAAGCTATCAGCATCTTTGAGTAAGTTTAGGTTTTTTTTTGGGGGGGGGGCAATCACCCCTAAACAGCGCCTACTACCTCATCTGAGAGGGTAGACTGGGCTCTTTAACTTTGGTATTATCACAGCCATTCTCGTAGAAAAACTCTGAATTCAAACCTGTTAAGCTCTGCTCAAGAAATTGACCTAGTGTCACATCCTACTCACATGGAGCAGTTGGATAAATATATATATTAGATACTAGAAGTGGTTACTCGGCGTCACCTGGGTAGAGCAGTGGAGGCAAAAAAGTTAGTCTTGCAGATCCATTATTACTGAATCACAAGTTGGATCCTCACAGGATGCTCCATTAAGATCCCTATGTGAAAAGGAGGCTTGCGTTGATCCATACATATGTACATACATACCAACTGCCCTTTATATATGTACTAGAAGCAGCTACCCGGCGATGCCTGGGTTGAGGGGGGATACCAGTTGTCATTTGAGGAAATGGACACGGTGATCCGAATTCAAATCCGGGACAGGCTGTTTGCATTTCACATAGCACTAATACTCTTGGCAAGGGTACAAAACCAGCTATTCTCCCTCCAGCTATGGGTAAATAGTAGGGTAGACTGGGCTCTTCAAAATTGGCAACTGTTCTTATAGGAAAACTCTGAATTCAAATCTGTTAAACTCCACTGAAGAAATTGACCTTGTGTCACATCCCGCCTGTGTGAAGGGTTGTGTAAATATGAATATATATTAGATATAGTATGGTTTCTGTCTGCCCTGTTGGCTCAGGCTGTAGAATACACCAACTGCAACTCTGCTGGCAACTCATGATGCTTAAGGATGGAATCCTGGTAGCTGAGCAGTCCATAACATGCAAATTCCACTTTTACCCTTACTTAGGCTAGACGGGTGGTTGGAGTGGCCTCCTCTAGTCAATCAGCTGGTGATGTCAAGTCCTAGCACTTATATGATTGTGCCAACCCTATTGCCCTTATGGCAACCCCCAACCCTTATTTTTCATGTACTAGAAGGCGTTGACTGAGGGTTTTAGTGTTTTTGGTATGACGTTAAACTGCATCTAGTGGTGAAGTTACAATTCTGGAACTCTGGTGGATGTGGAGTACCCCTATATCACCATTACTCCCAGGTCCACTCTGACCCTGAGTGGTAGTAGCTATTAGAGTCGAATCCATGTGTTTAAATAGATTTTTAAAAATGAGTATTAAAAAGTGTGTTTAAAAAAAATTGCCTGGGGAGGGCAGCCCCTTTGGGATAACGCTGTCAACTTGTCCAAGGCCAGCTGAATAATGCTAAGAGCAGTAATCGTATTTACCACAACCTCCTACCAGGTTAGGATGTGACACAAGGTCTTTTTAATGTGAGAAATCACGGACAAACCGAAGATCATGTGATGGCTAGTTAAAAATGCGTGAATCCCATATATGTGCTAGAAGGCGGTCCTTGAGGCTGTTAGTGTCCTGGGTATGACGTTAAACTCTATCTGATGGTAAGGTTCTAGTTCTGGAGGTCTGGGGAATGTGGAGCACCCCTCCATCACCATTGCTCCTAGACCCACTCTGACTCAGAGTGGTAGTACCTGTTAGATTCCCATCTATAGGTTAAATAGCAAACATAGGTTTGAAAAATGTCTTTAAAAAATTGAATTCCCAATAAGAATGAATAAAATAAAATGTCTTTGGCATAAAATAACCCAAACGGGGTTGACATCCCGTAAAATCCAAACAACATGTGGTTTCTGCATTATTAATACAAATTATCAATCATATGGAAATCCAAACTCACAGACAAGTTAAAAAGACAATTCAACCAAGCCGTAGTTGTATCAATGCTGCTGTACGGCTGCACCACTTGGACTCTAATGAAGTGCCTAGAGAATAAACTAGATGGTAGCTGCACAAGAATGCTGCATGTGATTTTAAACAACGCGTGGAAACGACATTCCACACGAAAACAGCTGTATGGTCACCTGTCCCTTATTACCCAAACCATCTGAGTAAGATGAACAAGACACTGCTGGAGAAGCAAGGACAAACTCATAAGTGACATTCTCCTGTTGAAGCCAGCAGATGGGCATGCCAGTGTGGGCCGTCCAGCAAAGACGTACATTGACCAGCTCTGCACGGATACTGGATGCTACTAGAAGACCACCCAAGAAGAATGAGTGATAGGGACTGTTGGTGAGAGATTGTCATGGATATCTCTGCTAATAGCACAACATGATGATGATGATGATCTAAGCACCTGCAGTTATATGCAAAAAGCTAACTGCAGTTTATGAGATGAGGCTTGATAATTTGGATTATTTGGATTATTGTCCTCATCAATATTGTGATCTGTACAACGTTTATGCACAATGTGCCCTCTGGTATTTCTTGTCAAACTCAGGAACCTTCTCGAAGAAATACCTGAAGAAGGCCAGAGGGCACATTGACCGAAACATTGTACAGATCACAATAATGATGAGGTCAATAGTCCGAATAATCCAAATAATGCTTTCATGTTCTGCTATAAATAATACTATTTGAACAATAAATAT
>CM042166.1:68203500-68236000 GCA_023376005.1 Doryteuthis pealeii
CACATCTCTTGTTTAACAATTTTATTCGTGATCTTTTCAATTTTTCTGGCCAACTTTTTAATATTTGGGTGGAATTCGTGGATTAGTCCTTCAAATTCTCCTCCTTCCAGCCTCCATATCCATTAATATAATTTGAAAAAATGGAACATGATGGCACTTCGAAGTGCTGAAAGTACTCGGGACATGAACTTTGGTGGACTAATTCCACAAATTCCACCCAAATATTAAAAAGTTAGCCAGAAAACTTGAAAAGATCGCAAATAAAATTGTTAAACAGGAGATGTGTCTTTTGTTTAATTCAACATGCATAAATGAAAAAATGCTGCCCAAATACACACACACGCACACACACACACACACACACACACACACACACACACACATATATATACCAACCCCTCTGCACGAGCAGGATGTGACACAAGGTCAATTTCTTAAGCGGAGTTTAACAGGTTTGAATTCAGAGTTTTTCTTCTCCTAGACTGGTTGCCTAACCAAGGTTAAATAGCCCAGTCTGCTCTACTATTTATCCATAGCTGGAGGGAGAGTAGAATTCATACCTTTCCAAGAATATTAGCGCTAAGTGAAATGCAATTACCACATTCAGAATTTGAACTCGGTACGACGAGTCCATTTCCTATGACTTTAACCATTACACCACACGCTTCCTATATATATATATATATATATATATATATATATATATATATATATATATATATAGTCATCCACAGACACCATGTTTCAACGTTTCACGTCTCTTCAGTGTGGCTAGACCCAACAATGGGAGCGAAATCCGACTGATTTTTCGTCAGTCTGATTCGTTAGCCTCTCGGCCATTTGACAGCTGCCGTAAAGGGCTGGTGTTTAAATTTTCTTTCCATTTATCTTTCAACACACACACACACACACATACATATATATATATGGGATTAAATAGGGAATTAAATCCGACAGTATGTAGAAAATAGAAAAACACGGAGTATTCTAAAAAATGATGAATTTATGCTTGATGGTGAAGTTGATGTAATAACGTTTCGGTTTTTAGCAAATCTTCATCAGAACTTGAAATGCAGTAGGAGTAAGAGGAGGAACTCACAGATTTATAAGAAATGTTATGGGGAATGGGGGGGGGGATTGGCAATTCTCCTCTCCCCATTCCCCAGTAGAAAAGATGAAAAAGAAACTCGTCAACAGGAAATGCCTTTCGCATTTAATCAAACACACACACACACACACATATATATACACACACACACATACACACCAACCCCTCCGCACGAGGAGGATGTGACACAAGGTCAATTTCTAAAGTGAAGTTTAACAGGTTTAAATTCAGATATTTCCTTCTAGCCAAGGTTAAAGAGCGCAGTCTGCAGTATTATTTACTTATAGTTGAAGGGAAAGTAATTTGATGCATACCTTTCCCAATGGTATTAGCGCTATGTGAAATGCAAACAGTCTCATGTGGGATTTGAACTCAAGTCGACACATCCATTTCCTATGATTCTAACCATTACATCACCTGCCTCCAAATATATATATATATATATATATATATATATATATATATATTGCATATATGCAATTGGAGCTAAAATTCCACGTTAGGGTGGGGCTGTTTGGCTCCCCTTAAAATTCATTTTTTTCAAAAGTCTGCTTTTTTTTATTTTTACATCGGCAAAAATAATCAAATATGATGAATTGAAAAATATTAAAAGATAATGAAATATGCTGTACAAGTTTCAATTCAGATAAGTAAGTCCTTATCAAATATGTAGTTTGGTTTGGTTCTTTTTACGGCACATCAATCTCAGTAGGTCATTTAATGCCGACAAGTTTGTCCTTATGGCAAACTCCCTACCCTTTTCATCATACATGTGCTAGAAGGTTCTGAGTTCGATACTGTCCCCTGCCAATTCAGTGCATGAATAGCACAACTTAGATCTGTGTGGTAAATTGGGGAGCTGATGGTAAATGTGGTACTCCACCTCAGTCACAAAGCAATTTCCCTGGTTTATTGCTAGTGAAAAGGGGATAGACTCCCTCACTGTCTGGATGATACTGTCAATAGACCTCTCTGTCGACTTTATTTTTTTCTGAGTTTTCTGTCAGTAAAGTAAGCGGAGTGGCCTCTTGTTGGTATCAGATAGACAACAAGGGAGTCTATCCACTTTTCACTAGTGCTAGACCAGGGAGATTGCTTTTTACTGAGGTGGAGCGCCACACCCACTTCCCTACTTTACTGCGCACATCAGATTACCCAAGTTCTGCTGCTCATGCGCTAAGTTGGCAAGGATGGTATTGAACCTGGAACCTTACAATTCCTAGGCAGATGCTCTACCAACTGAGCTAAACCTGCCCCTTCCTCTTCCTAATACAGAAAAATAATATTGTTTACATTTTTTTTTTTTTTTCTTAGATATAAAATTTTTTAAAAGAATTTCTTAATTGTAAAAATCAAAGAGCACATTTTGAATGGAGAATAAAAAACAGCCCCGTGTATATGTATATATATATAGTATATATATATATATATATATATATATATATGGGCTAGTGGTTAGAGTCGTGGAAAATGGACTCGTCGATTTGGGTTCAATTCCTAGACGAAGCTGTTGCCATTTCACATAGCGCTAATACCCTTGGGAAAGGTATGAATCCATATATTCTCCCTCCAGCTGTGGTTAAATAGTAGGGCAGACTGGGCCCTTCAGCCTTGGGTAGGTAACCAGTCTAGGAGAGGGATAACTCTGAATTCAAAATTCCTGAGGTCGGTCGTTGATTGGGTTTGTGGCAACCCTTGATGCACCAATTCTTTCCTATCGACTGTGCCAAAAAGTGTGGATGGTCCAACACAAGCCTTCACCACTATAAACAAATCACTGTGTGGATGTTCATTGTATGTATGAACCCTCGTGTCGAAAATCTACGAGAGAGTCATAATATATATATATACACACACACATGCACGTTTTTATATATATATATATATATATATATATATATATATATATATATATATATATATATATATATATAGAGAGAGAGAGAGAGAGAGGAGAGAGAGAGAGAGAGAGATATATTATAAGAATGTTGAACGCAAACCTATTACAAAATCAAAATGTATATCTATATGTACACACAAGCACATGCTTATGCCTACATATATATAGAGGGGGGGGGAATTTATAAGAATTGTTGAAGCAAACTCATAAAAAAATGTATATGTACAGACACAAACACACACATATATATATATATATATATATATATATATATATATATATATTGAGAGAGAGATGATCATACAGATTGACAGAGATGGAAAAAATTATAAGAATCTTTGAAACAAACATGAGAAAATGTATATGTAGAAACGCATGTACATACATGCACACACACACACACACACACACACACACACATACATACAAGGTATGTCAAAAGTATCTAGATTGAAGCTGTATTTACCAAAATTGAAATGAACAATTAATGGAACCTTGATTATTTCAAAATACAAGGTGTATCAAAAAGTACAAAAAATGTTGATACTTCTTTGACACACCTTGTGTGTGTGTGTGTGTGTGTGTATGTATATATATATATATATATATATATATATATATATAGCGAGAGAGAGAAATTATAAGAATCTGGGAAGCAGACATAAGAAAATGTATATGTATACATGTACATACATATATAGAGAGAGATAGTGATAGAGACAGACAGACAGATAGAGAGAGAAAAAAATATAGGTAGAGAGAGAGAGAGAGAGAGAGAGATTTATACAAATCTTGAAAGTAAACTTATAACAAAATCGCAGCCTGTATGAAATTTTTCAAGGAACCCCTAATAATTGTTTGCAGAACCCTAACGGTTCAGTTGAACCCTTGTTTAAAAAAAAACCCCAAAAAAACTGTTTCCCCGGGGGGTGGGGGGATGCTTTACTAGACATTTTTTTTTCCTTCTTTCTCCTTTCCTAAATAACAACCAACTTTTGCCAGAAATATCCGATTTCTTATTTACTTATTACTTCAAATCTGTGAAATTTCTTCATCCAGTCTTTCCTCAGTGCATCATCACAATCATCATCATCATTATCAGCAGCAGCAGCAGTAGTACTACTACTACTAATACTAACAGTAGTCATAGTAGTACTAGTAGTAACAGCAGCATCCATGGACTCTGTCCTGAATTGGTACTTACTAAGTAAGGAAACAGGCACCCAATTAGTATCGAACTGACTGCAGTAGTAAGTAAATAAAATCAGTGGAGAGTGGCCTATTGTCAGTATCAGCCGGACAGTGAGGGAGTCTATCCCCTTTTTGCTAGCACTAGACCGAGCAGATTATTTTAGTATCTGAGGTGGAACGCCACACCTACCATCAGCTCCTCACTTTACCACACAGATCCCTGTGCTACTCATATGCTGAGTTTGCGAGGGCCGGTATTGAATCAGGAACTTTGTGATTCCTAGCTCGACTTCCTACCGACTGAGTATTAAACCAGGAACCTTGCTTGACTCTACCGACTGAGAAAGTCGGCGCAGTGGCCTATTGTCAGTATCAGCCACACAGCGAGGGAGTATATCCACTTTTCGCTAGCACTAGACCAGGGAGATTGTTTTATGCATCTGAGGTGGAGTGTCACACCTACAATCAGCTCCCTACTTTACGGCACAGAGCCAAGCTGTGTTAATCTAATAGTTTTAGTAAAAAGTCCACGGAGTAGCCTATTGTTGGTAGCTGGACAGCGAGGGAGTCTATCCCCTCTTCTCAAGTGCTAGACCAGGGGGGTTTGTTTTATGCGTCTGAGGGTGAGTTGGCTGAGACCAGTATCAATCTCAGAACCTTGCAATTCCTAGTCAGGTGCTCTAACAGCTGAGCTAAACCGGCCCCATCACTGTATGGTACACTGTAATAATATTAACACATGGCACTCAGTGAGAAGCATATTCAGTACACTGTAGTAATAGTAATAATTGGCATCCAAGAGGAATCAAACTCAGTACACTGTACTAATGATAATACTTGGCACCCAGTGAGGGTCAATCTCAGTACACTGTACAAATAGTAACACTTGATGACTATTAGAACATACCAAGGTGCTCAATTTTTTTTTCTTAGATTTCCTAAGTCTGGCAGAAGGCCCCAAATTCCTGAGCATCTATTTAGGATCAAACTCGCTACACGAGTGAATAGGTATGTGAGACTTGAACTTTCGCATTACAGTAGACACTCACCCCACCACTCTCCAAATATTTGCTAAATTTAGTCATGTCAGGCACAAGGCCACGGATGTGTGGCACTCAGTCAGGAACTAGGATGTGTTTGTTAACCTACTGGGCTACAATAGATGCTTAATCAGACCTGAATTAATTCTTCTCTCTCTCTCTCTCTCTCTCTCTCTCTCTCTCTCTCTCTCCCTCTGTCAGATTTTCTCACATATATATATATATATATATATATATATATATATATATATATATATATATATATATATATATAAGGCGCTGGCTCGGCTCCTGGCACTCTTCCAAGAGGGAGTGGCTTCTGATCAACATCTCTAACCATTTATACACATACCTTCACCCCATTTTTACTGGTGAAAATTGTTACTACTATGACTACTACTACTGGTACTACAGTTGGTACTACTACTACTACTAGTACTGCCTCATCTTCCTTCTCCTGCTCGTTCTTTGGCAAATCAGTGTATGGGGGTCAGTTCTATATATGAATTTGTGAGGCAGGCAAAATATCCATTTCTTTTCTTTGTAAGATATTTAATATGGCAAATAACTGCATCAAAGCAGAAAGTGGTAAACAGACTGAATGGAAAGAAAAGAGGGGAAAGAAAAAGAAAGAAAGAAAGAAAGATATAAGAGAAGGGGAAAGAAAGAAAGGAAGGAAGGAAGAAAAGGAAAAAGATAAGAAGAAAGGATGAGAAAGAAAGAAGGGGTTATATATAGGAGAAGGGAAAAAAAAAGGGGAAAGAAATATAGAAAGAAGATAAAGAAAGAAAGATAGTAAAAAGAACAGAAAGAAAGAAAGAAAAGGATACAGAAAGAAGAGGTTAGATATAGGAGAAGGGAAAAGAAAGAAAGAGAAAGAAAGAAAGAAAAAAAGGTACAGAAAGAAGAAAGAAAGAGAAAGAAAGAAAGAAATATAGTAAAAGATACAGAAAGAAAAAAAAGAACAGAAAGAAAGAATCATATAAATCTGTTCTCTTGAATATTTCAAGCAAACTACAGGGCCAGAGTTTGTTTTTTTTTATTTTTTTTTACTCATTCTGTCCCATAATAATTGATACGTTTAGTCTATAAAATTTATATGCAACTGTAGCAACTATTATGCAACATTATTTGTAGTACTTTTAATAAGGACCATATGAAAAGTTTTAGTTTAGAAAAAAAAAAAGAAGCTGAATACCCAACAAAAAATAAATAAAACAAAAAATCTTTGGCATAAAATATTTAAGGATTGTGACATGCTGTAAAATCCAACCAACCAACCTATACAGAAAATAGTAGGGCAGACCTGGCTACCTAGCTTTGCTAGAGTAATTGGTCTAGAACAGTGGTACCCAACCATTTTAATACCATGTCCCACTTTTTTAGCACAAATTTCTTCATATCCTCCAACCGTTAATTGTTTAGTATGATATAACAATATCAGTTTTGAAGAAGTATAACATAAAAAATTGTATCTTTCAAATAAAACTAAAGGGTTTAACTTCAAATTTAATCAAATAAAATCCATTTTGTAATGTGTATAATTGCGGGGGAGGGCAACAGATGAAGAACTGCAAAGTTAAACAAATCAGAAG
This sequence comes from Doryteuthis pealeii, assembly GCA_023376005.1. Lineage (NCBI taxonomy): Eukaryota > Metazoa > Mollusca > Cephalopoda > Myopsida > Loliginidae > Doryteuthis > Doryteuthis pealeii. The sequence continues at coordinate 68,210,335 of CM042166.1, forward strand.
CCACACATATAGCTGGTGCCAGATGCACGATAACATTAGTGGGTGAACACTTGACTAGATTGCACAAGCTGTTGTGCTCAGCTGGGTTGTAATTACAATTTTACTCTATCAATTTATAATTTTTATCCATATAGGGTAAAATAAAAAAAATGTTGATATTACTATATTTTTCATATTGCCCCCCTATTATTATTGAATTGCCCAAGCATTGGGAATCACTGGCCTAGAAGAAAGGAAGACGCTGAATTCAAAACCTGAGGAGTGTTGTATGGGAAAAACTGTAGCATACTCATGCAGCATCCTTCTGTTATCAACTCATTCAAAAAAAGTATGGTTGCTTTTATAGAAACCTTGGAGGCATGTTGTTGTAATGGTTATCATTGTAGACAAGACAAGTTCAAACCCTGGACGAGGCTGTTTGCATTTCACATAGCGCTATTACTCTTGGGAAAGGTAATACCTCCAACTACTTTCCCTCTGGCTATGGGTAAAATAATAGGGTAGACTGGACCTTGGTTAGGCAACCAGTCTAGGAGAAGGAAATCTTCAGACTGTTTACGATTATAGTACTAAAAAACACAAAACGTTATTTGGTTGAAGATCACATAGGTGAGAAACTGTCAGTAACCAGGCACTGTTGACTCCATGTCCACGCTATATATATATATATATATATATATATATAATATACGTAAAATAATCCAATTGACTGGTACGTAGGGGATGATTCTATTTGGGATCATCAAAATCTCACTGTACATCCACAATATATGCCCATGTAGGTGCAAACTTATAGATTTATACAATGGATTTTTATAAATCCCTAAGAGAGCTTGATGTATAATAACTAATAAATTAATTATATACAGAGCAATATTTATACTTTCAAAGTAAGAAAAGCTTAACAAACCGTCATTTGGCTATTATTATATTATAATAGCCAAATGATGGTTTGTTAAGTTTTTCTTTCTTTTAAAGTATATATATATATATATATATATATATATATAAAGGCCTTCATCACTATAAACGAAACCATCTGTGTACTTTGCTCAAATTCGGCTTAAATCTACTGATTATTATTCAACTTACTGTATATATTGTGGATAGGTCACACCCCTAATTTGGGGTCACATTATAATCTGGCTAGTTACATGACTTATTCTAACAATTTCTCTGAATGTTTGAGATGAGGCTTGAATATTAGTATTATCTGCGTTATTCGGACTATTGTCCCCATCTTCATTGTTATTTGTACAACGTTTCGGCCGATATACCCTTGGCCTTCCTCAAGTATTTCTTGTCGGACTTGGGAACCTTCTTTTCGAACTCGGGAACTTTCTTGTCGTATTTGCGGAATGAGAATAGGATACCCCCGTGGAATAAATAAAGGGTTAGGTTCAAGGTTCCGTGATGGCTCCCGAATACGACAAGAAAGTTCCCGAGTTCGAAAAGAAGGTTCCCCAGTCCGACAAGAAATACCTGAAGAAGGCCGGAGGGCATATCGGCCGAAACGTTGTACAAATAACAATAGCCCGAATAACGCAGATAATACTATTATTCTAACAAATATAACTTATCAAATATTCACCTTTGTTTCAAGACTTTGCTTACAAATATTCAATCTAGAACACTTTACAATAGACTGTGATGCATATTGCATCATACATAGAAATAAGGGTTACATTTCTTAGTACTCTAATCAGAAATGGGCCTGGGTAAAAAAATATAACAGTCAGCAGCATCAGGTCAGTTTAAAGCAATGAGTCAGTATGAATCTATATATAATATAAAAAGTCGTCGGGGTGGCCTAAAGCAAGACCATCTATATACGTAGGTCTCACCTAAAGTCGGTACCAGCCAATCAGCGAGGGAGTCTATCCCCTTTTCACTAGCACTAGACCAAGGAGATTGTTTTTTGCATCTGAGGTGGGGCGCCACACCTACCATCATTTCCTTACTTTACTGCACAGATTCCTGTGCTACTTATACACTGAGTTGGCGAGGACCGGTATCGAACTAGGAACCTTGTGGTTTTTAGCCGAACGCTATACCGATTGAGCTAACCCGGCCCATATATATATATATATATATATATATATATATATATATATATATAGTTGAAAATGGAAATGAATCTGACAATATGATAAAAAGATAAATGGATAAAAATGGTTTAATGAAATGCCAACACGTGTTTCAGCCGAGAGTTTGTCCATGTACACATTGTATTCTATTTATTACTATTCTAAATATGAAATAAAAGAATAATAATAGAAAAATAGGAAATTTTTAAGTATACAAAGCAAACGGCCTTCCTCAGGTCAAGATGTTTGATATTTGAAGTTAAAATGATCAAGATACAGAGAATTTAGAAGTGTTCGAAAAAAGAATTTTTTTTTTAAATTTTATATATATATATATATATATATATATATATATATATAGTGTCTATGAAAGACTTTGAAAGCTTTCAAATGCATATTGTACACATTTTGCGTCATTGAAACTTAATGATGTATAAAAATTGAAGTAGTACTAGTATTATTTGTATTATTCGGACTATTGTCCTCATCTTTATTGTTATCTGTACAATTTTAGACGATGTGCCCTTCGGCCTTCTTCAGATATTTCTTCTTGGACTCAGGTATCTTCTTGTCATAATCGGGAACCATCACGGGACTTTGAACCTAACCCTTCATTCAGTCCATGGGGGTATCCTGTTCTCATTCCACTAACCATAACTGGGGTACAGGTGTTAAGCTGTGTTAATTATTATTCTATGTTACTGCTGCCCCTGATCAGGATTGAACCTGCAGTCTAGAGATAATTGTCACTTAGAACTGTCTTAATCTAACTCCTTTATCCACTAGGCTATATGTCCAATGATATGGAGGCACGTGGTCTAATGGTTAGAGTCGTAGGAAATGGACTTGTCAACGCGAGTTCAATTCCTGGTCGAAGCTGTTGGAATTTCACATGGCGCTAATACCCTTGGGAAAGGTATGAATCCAATTCTCCCTCCAGCTATGGGTAAATAGCAGGGCAGACTGGACTCTTTAACCATGGCTAGGTAACCAGTCTAGGAGAAGGAAAACCCTGAATTCAAACCTGTTAAACTCCGCTTAAGAAATTGACCTTGTGTCGCATCCTGCTCGAGTGGAGGGGTTGGTAAATATATATATGTTCAAAAGTAGTACTGTTTTAAATTTATGTCGAATCGATTGGTCATACCACTGAATTTGGTAGAATTTTTTATTAAAAAAAAAAAATTTTTTAAAATGCAGTCTATCTGTGACTATATACGGTAGTCCTGTTGGCTAGGAGTTTAGAATACACCCACTGCACCTCTACAGAGGGGTAAGCCCCTGCCCCTCCAATGGGGACAGCTGTTGGGAATAGGTGGTGACCCATGATACTTAAGGATGGAACTCTGTTGGCTAAGCAGTCCATGACTTGTAACACTCCACTTTGGCCCTTACTTGGACGATCAGAGGGGTCTCCTCTTATCAATCAGCTGGTCACATCAATCCCTAGCACCTATATGATTGTGCCAACTCTGTTCCCCTTATGGCAAACTCCCAACCCTTTTGATCATATATATGCTAGAAGGCAGTGGGTGAGGGTCTTATGTCCTGGGTATGACATTAAACTCCGACATCCACTCTGACCTGGAGTGGTAGTATCTGCTAGGGTCCCATCTATGGGTAAATAGAAAAAATGAGTTTAAAAAATGTTTAAAAAAAGATTGAGTTTAAAAAAACAAATTGAGTACCCATCAAGAATAAATAAAATAAAATGACCCAACAAGTGTTGATATGCTGTAAAATCCAACCAACAAAATATATACAGTAGAATACCTGGATAAGGATACCTGTATCAGAGGAGGAAAATTAAATGGAAAAATTTTAAAGTACACTATTTCGTTTAACAGATACTTAATATTCGTGCACAGGAAATGAAATATATATTGCATTATGTTGCACAGTATTTAACCGATACACAGCAACAGTCTCGCTTGAATTGATGGCATGCAATGCCGAGACCGCAGAAATCAAAACAAAGTGTCTGTATGGTAAACTTAGCAGTTCTACTAAAACTATTCTTCAATAGTACACAAAATTCAAAACTAGCCAGTCTTAAAAATAGCCTGTTTTCTAGATTTTCCGGATATATATATATGGAAGACTAAATGGTTCAATACCTTTATTATTATTATTATTATTATTATTATTATTGAGTTTTTCACATCAGCGTTAGCTGATGGTTTTTCACTGGAGTCTGAGTGACAACAAGTCTCCTCAGGTCTCCAGAACTCTTATGAGTATTCTGGCAGATTGCAGCAGTGCAGTATTCTGGATGGTCTCAATTCTTCCTCTGATTCCAGATTTTCCAATCTTTTTTCCAATCTTTTTGGGACCATTCCAAGTGCACCAACTACAATTGGTATCACTTTGACTTTCATATTCCATAACTTTTTCAGTTCTCTGGCAAGGTCCAGGTATTTGTCCATTTTTTCGTTTTCCTTCAGCTTCACCCTGTGATATGCTGGAACTGCAAAATCCACCAGTTGACAAGTTCTTTCTTTTTTGTTATTATTATTATTATTATTATTATTATTATTATTATTTCACCCCATTAGTGTTTTTCACTCCCACCTTACCTGATGGTTAACTGGAGGCTGAGTGACAGTAGGTCTCCAGGACTCTTCTGAGTATTCTAGCCGATCTTAACAATGCTGTAGTTTGGATGATCTCAATTCTTCCCCTGATTTCCAATTTCTCCAGTTTCTTTTCCGAACCCTTTGGGGCCATCTTAAATGCACCAACTACAAACAGTATCACCATCACATTATTTATTATTATTATTATTATTATTATTATTATTCAGAGATGCTGATAGGTATGCGTCATTGACGCAGAAAAATCTCATCCATGCATCCCAATTTTTTTTTCTCTCTTCCACCATTTCCAGCTAACTGTAAATACATTTCAATATTTTCTTGGAAATGAATTACACTATATGGGGTACAAGGTAGGAGTTAGACGGCTTTAGTTGTACATAGATAAAAACTCTACAATTTATTTAGAAACTTTAGTTGGAACCCATTCAAATTTCCCAGGGACTCATTCAAATCATATCCGTGCGTCCCCGACACACTAAATTTAAAAAGCTATCAGCATCACTGCTGCTGCTGATGATGATTATTATTATTGTTATTATTATTATTATTATTATTATTATTATTATTATTATTCTTTTCTCTTTGCAAGTTTTTCACACACAAAAAATCAAAACAATACATAGTCAAAATTAGTAATACTAACTTCAAAGTATGTTTGGGATATTTAATTTAAATTCACTAGCAAATATATGCACCCTCCAGGTGCAAGTATTGAATTTTTGATGTAATAAAATATTCTATTAAATTAGAAAGGCTAATGAAACTAAATAAGAATGCAGATAAAGATTTGAAACAGACGGGGTATAATCAAAAAATAGAACAACTGAAACTTACTCTTCCACCACCCCAGTCTTTCATTGCTAAATTTAACTATTTAGTTAAGATAGGAAGTAAAGATCAAAATTACAGTCATTTGTTCTTGTTGATATTTTTCTTTTAAGATCTATTCCTGAGATTTTTGCTCATATTCATTAAAATAAAACCAAACAATTAGAAATCAATAATACTAAGCACATATTTATTAAAATCAAATTTGTAATATCAATATGCAAATTAGCCTTCCAGTTAACATTATAAACCACTATTTTGTTGTATATATAAATACAATTGCATGTTATTAGTATGTAGATATAGCCAACAGTATTAATAATGCAAAACAATTTTATTAATAATTGTGGTTCAAATAAGAATAAAATCATGGAGACTGGGATGTAAATGACTAAGGCAATTGTGACTTGAGTAGTGATATAGTTTTGGTTACAGACAGACAAACACACAATCTCCATTATGATAAGATGTGGTCACAAATAGTATTCAAACACTACCAGATTTAGTGTTACATTTTTAAGATAACCCTAGACTGGTTGATGTACAAAAACCAATCAGTCAATCAATCTTTCTTGGAGAAGCCTACTTAAACACACCAGCTGCTCTATCTTATAAGCACTTATTGGTAAATAAAGTTGAAAGTCAAAAAAACATTTTCTTGATATGTACCATTTTGATTTTTTGACTGTATTATTTTGATTTTTTGCACTGTTGTCGTTATCTTATTGTGAATGGATTATGAGGAACACGTGAAGAAGGCCAAAGAGTCCATCTGTCGAACCCTTGTGTATGTATATTTCACCATAAAGATGAGGACATCAGTGTGAAAAATTATATGTTCACAAATTTATATGGTATATAAGAAGAAATAAGAAATAAAAATTTATTAATCAATAGTAGTACAAATTATTAAAAAAAAAAATATAAGTAAAAGAAAAACTTTATTGGTTTAAACTACTATTGAAGGGAGGCCATGCCTAATAGCGTGAAGCTAATCCCATGGACATGACCACCCTTGGACGCTCACAGGAAACGATACATGAAACACACAACGTAAACATATACATATATATCATGAGACAAATTAGCCGTGTGAGAATCTAAATGCAAATCTGTTGTTTATAAGAGGCAATAAAATGATTTTTCAAAAGTGTTTTAAGGACAAAATAATTAACTGAAACAAGCTTCATCTTTTCTTTATCAAAAAATAACGACTGAACAGTATTCCAAGAATTAATTGCATTAAAACGAATCGAATTATGCCCAAAACTAACAGTGTTGATGATAGGGAAATTAAGCAAACCAGATTGGTCAGCACGAGTGACATGAGCATATATAAGTATATAGGTTACATTTTTAAGATAACCCTAAACGGGTTGACATGCCTTTAAAACCAATCAATCATTCTGTCTCAGAGAAACCTTAGTTAAACACACCAGCTGCTCTAACTTATAAGACCTCATTGGTAAATAAAGACGAAAGAGTCAAAATTAGTAATGAGTACTTCAAAGTTCTTTTGGGATATGTAAATTAAATTTATATGGTCACAAAAAGTATTTACTCTCTGACCTGATCCGTAGATATACAATAATGATAATGTTCTTTCCCGTTTATATCAAAATAAAATCTCTTGTAAATTCATTGAGCATGCAATTTTAATAGTCACACCTGTCATTATAATCAGTCAACCATGTTTAAATTGTAGTGAATTTATGACTTACATCAAAAGAAAATAAATCTTTCTGTTGAAGTTTAAAATTAGTCTTTTTGGGGTTAAATCAAACTTAACAGACCTAAATTCCACCATCTTATGTCACCCCGCCAAAAAAAAATCCAAAAAAAATCAGGGAATTAACTGAATTTAATGAAATTTTCAGTGTTGATAATTTTAATGAATTAAACACATAATGCACTAGTTATTTTATTTAAAAACTTTTACATTCTGACAGTTAACTTTGAACCACGTATCTTTGAGAATCTGAAAGATACATGGTTCAAAGAAGAAAGAAAGATAAATAGAGAGAAAAAGAAGAAAGAAAGATAGAAAGAAAAGAAAGAAAGATAGATAGAAGAAAAAAGAAGAAAGAAAAAGAAGATAGATGAAAAAGAGATAGATAGAAAGAAAAGAAAGAAAGAAAAAGAAGATAGAAAAATAAAAAGAAAGAGAGATAGAAAGAAAAAGAAAGAGATAGAAAGAAGAAGAAAAAAGAAAGAGATAGAAAAGAAGAAAGAAAAGAAAGAGAGATAGAAAGAAAAGAAGAAAAAGAAAGAAAGAAAGAAAGAAAGAAGAAAGAGAGATAGAAAGAAAAGAAGAAAGAGATGAAAAGAAGAAAGAAAAAGAGAGATAGAAAGAAAGAAAGATAGATAGAAAATGAAAAAGAAAGACAAAAAGATAGAGAGAAAGAAGAAAGAGAAAAAGAAATGAAAGAAAAAGAGAGAAAGAAAGGAAAAAAAAAAGAAAGAAAATGAAAGAAAATAGAGAAGAAAGGAAAAAAGAAAGAAAGAAAAAGGAGGTCAGCCTTGAAATTCATAATATTATTCGTTGCTAAGAGAAATGAATTTGAGCAACACTTATTGATTTCAGTTTTTGCTACTTTCCAAATCAGAGAAATTGATGAACGCTACTTTCCTCGGATTCAGTGGATATTTCCAATGTTTTTCTCTGACAATATTTTCCTGTGAAGTTGTCAATGATTTTGCAAGGATGTTAATCCACAAAAAAAACCCTGACACAAATCCGTGAAAAGTTGGGAATAAACCTTGCTTATAAATGAGTAAGCGACCAGGTTGATTAAAATGTTATTTGTATGGAAATCATTAACCCTATGTATATTATCTGTCGGCTAGGTGTACAAGTCAGGCAAGTATGGATTTGGAGCCGGAATAATAATGTACCGGTACCGGTACAGCAGTGTAAGAGAACTCGGTTGTATCTTGCCTGTCTGGATCAAACTCATGTTCTTTGGAATGCCCCCCCCCCAAAAAAAAATACGGTTTAAGCGTGATGAGGGACACATGGTTCAATTCAGGTGCGTGGATGTACAAAAAGTTGTGTGGGCTCTGATATGAATAAAGATAGTTGCGAAGAGCTTTGGAAGGGTTGAGAACCCAGCTGCAGAGATGCTAATAGGTATGCGTTCTGCATCACTGACGCATAAAAATCTAAAAGTATGTAGTAAAATCATATCCATGCATCCCAGTGTTTTTCTCTTTTCTTCTCTCACCATTTCAAGCTAATTGTAAATACATTTCAGTAGTTTCTTAGAAATTAATTACACAGGATAAGGTTACAAGGTAGGAGTTAGACAGCTTTAGTTGGGACCCATGAATTTTCCCAGGGACTTATTCAAAGCAAATATGTGCGTCCCAGGGCGCACTAAATCAAAAACCTATCAGTATCACTGGTGCTGTGTCTTGACTGAACTCAAGTCCTTCAGAGTGCAAAAAAAGACACTGTTTAAGCATGATGTAGGATGCATGGTTTGATTCAGGTGTGTGGATGTACGAAAAGTTGCATGGGCTCTGATATGAATAAAAAGAGTTGCGTACACCTTTGGAAGGGTTGAGAACCCAGCTGTGTCTTGCCTGCCTGAATTGAACTCGCGTCCTTTTGGAGTGTAAAAAAACAATTTGAGCATGATGTGAGACGTGTGGTTTGATTCAAGTGCCCAAATGTACAAAAAGTCGGCTTTGATGTGATTAAATAGACAGGCCTTCTTCAGATATTTCTTGTCAAACTCAGGAACCTTCTTGCCAAGTTTGAAAAGAAGCCAAGTCCGACAAGAAATACCTGAAGAATGTGTCCTCTGGTCTTCTTCCGGTATTTCTTGTCGGACTCGAGCGCCTTCTTGAACTTGGAAAATAGAGAAATAGTAAAGTATATTATAGACAATTATAAAAGAAATTATATTCTAGACAAATATAAGCAAGTATATTATAAACATTTTTAATAAACTAAATAAGTACATTATAAAGTATTGTAAACAATTATAAACATGTACATTATAGATAATAATGGTGGCGGCAGTCTCTCCGTAGAGGACTCTTCATGTCTGAAATCACCCTGATGCAACACTGCGATGCTAAAAGGTCCAGAAGAAAACACCGGCTACAAAGCAACGGCACATCAACATCTTCAGGGACAGCCTTCACATGTGACATCTGTGGTTGAGAATGTTTTTCAAATATTGGACTTCACAGTCACAGGAGGTGCTGTAACTTCAGGGACACAAAAACTATATTATAGTCTTCCGAGACTGAAATGCCAATAATAATAGACAATTATATACAAGTACATCATAAGCATTTTTATACCTATTAACAAGTACATTATAGCCGATTATAAACATGTACATTATAAACAAAACAAGTACATTATAACCATTTTTTATTCAACAAAAGTAGATGATAACTAAGTAGATTATTAAGAATCAATCAATCAAGTTAATCCTTTGATAATAACATTAATAAATGACATCAATGTACAGATGAGATTTAAGTGTTAGAGATATTTCAGCACAGCTCACCACTTCCACTTTCCTTTCCAATGACCATCATGCCAACCATACCTTCTTTATAACCATTCATAAAACACTTTGATGAGATTTTAATGAAAATTGAATAAAACATATAGAGCTTTGATGGTAAAACAAGTTTTCCTGTGGCAAAATAAAAAATTGAGATATGATTTTGAGATTCCTTAAGAATCATGCTCATTCACCACAAATTATAAATATACTGACTGCACCTCTGCAGAGGAGTAAGAACCCCCCCCCAATGGGGCCACCTGTTGGCAGCGGGTGGCGACCCGTGACACTTAAGGATGGAATTCTGGTGGATAAGCAGTCCATGACATGCAATACTCCACTTAGACCCTTACTTAGACTAGATAGGTGGTCGGAGAGGTCCCTTCGGATCAATCGGCTGGTCACGTCAAGCCCTAGCACTTATATGATTGTCCCAACCTTATTGCCTTTATGGCAAGCCCCAACCCTTTTTATCATATGGGTGCTAGAAGTCAGTGGCTGGGGGTCTACATGTCCTGGGAATGACGTTAAACTCTATCTGATGGTGAGGTTCCAGGTTTGGGGAATGTGGAGCACTTTTTCATCACCACTGCTCCCTGGTCCACTCTGACCCGGAGTGGTAATACCTGTTAGGGTCCCATCTATGGGTTAAATAGAAAAATGTATTTATAAAAAGAATTAGGTATCCGTTAAGAATGAATCTATTTCAAAACTTTATCGGCATTAAATGAGCCACTAAGGTTGATATGACCCACTAAGGTTGATAAAGTTTTGAAATAAATCAATTCTTAATGGATAATACAATTTTTTTATAAATACATTTTTCTATTTAACCCATAGATGGGACCCTAACAGGTACTACCACTCCGGGTCAGAGTGGACCAGGGAGCAATGGTGATGAAGGGGTGCTCCACATTCCCCAAATCTCCAAAACTGGAACCTCACCATCAGATAGAGTTTAACGTCATTCCCAGGACATGTAGACCCTCAGTCACAACCTTCTAGCACCCATATGATAAAAAGGGGTTGGGGTTTGCCAAGTATATAATTAGAAGTAAAGTAGGTAGTGTGGATAGAGAAATAAAACATGTTATTGCAATTGCTATTCTACCTGGTATGGCCTGGATCTTTAACTCTTTGCCTACTTTAAACAACTCGCAGCGGCTCTCCCACCACTGCGATTATACTTTAAGTGGCTGGCAGCTGCTCTTGCACATCTCACTTATTTATACTGAAAAATCACTATGTAAACACCCCTGTCATCTTTTATTTTGTCTATGAATTAACCCTGAGACTGGTACTTGATCTTTTTTTAAATAAGTTGAATGGTTTTTATGTTTGTTTGTTTTACAACATATCAACGCTTTTTCAGTTCATTTAATGCAGAACGAAGTCATTTTGATAAAATTCTACATTTCCAGTTCTTAATATCTTCAAATTGGTATAAATAATTTTCATTAACTTCATTTGATTTGGTTTGGTTTGGTTTATGGCATATCAACCCTTTTCGGGTCATTTAATGCCGAATGAAGTCATTTTGTTAAAAGTTTCTACATTTCCAGTTCTTAATATCTTCAAATTGGTATAAATAATTTTCATTAACTTCATTTGATTTGATTTGGTTCAGATTGGTTTGTTTAATGGTATAATAACCCTGTGGGTTATTTAATGCCAAAAACTGTTAGAGAGTGAGATAAAAGTTGGTACTCAAGTTTCCTTTACAGGTTGATTTTTATAGATGTATTTCGTGATTCATAATTCTTAATATGTTTTTTATTTCTCTCAAGAAGGATAAAATGTCATCCATGTTAGTATTCTCCAAAAGATCCCTCATATTATTTGCATTGAAATATTTTTTTTTTCTGATTGGATGGAAAACTCCACATTCCAGTTGAATGGAAATACCAAGAAAATTTGTTACAGTCATGGGGGAGGGATTTGGTAGTTAAGTGGAACAGATTTTATTAAACGAGAAATTTTGAACATTGGTAAAACAATAAAAGAGATTAAACTATTTATTTGGTTGGTTGGTTGGATTTTATGGCATATCAACCCTTGTTGGGTTATTTTATGCCAAAGATGTTTTGTTTTATTCATTCTTGATGGATACTCAATTTTTTTAAAAACTCAGTTTTTTTAAAAACACATTTTTTAGAACTTATTTCCTTCTATTTAACTCATAGATGGGACCCTAAAAGGCACTACCTGGTTCCTGGTTCAAGACCGGCTCTCGCCAACTCAGTGTATGAGTAGCACAGGGAACTGTGCGGTAAAGTGAGGAGTTGATTGTAGGTGTGGCACTCAATCACACATTAAATTTATCTCCTTGTCTAGCGCTAGTGAAAAGGGATAGACTTCCTTGCTGTATGGCTGATACTGACATTAGGCCACCCGATATATATATATATATATATATATATATGATAGTTAATATTGATAATATAGTAAGTAAAAGTAAAGTCGTCGGGGTAGTCTAAAGTTGGTATCAGCCAATCAGCAAGGGAGTCTATCCCCTTTTCACTAGTGCTATACCAAGGAGACTACCATCAGCTCTTTACTTTACTGCACAGATCCCTGTGCTACTCATACACTGAGTTGGTGACGGCTGGTATCGAACTAGGAACCTTGTGATTTCTAGCCAAACGCTCTACCGACTGATCTAAGTAAATACTGCTCAATATCATTGATGAAATATGTATATCTGAATTAGGGTAGTGAAGACATAAAGTCGGTGTTGCTTGGTAACTGTCAGTTGCTAAGCACCACTGATTTCATGTCTTCTCATAAAGTCTTTAAACAATTAAGTGGTCACTAGGAATCGGTAAAACTATTCCAACTCTTGACTCCAATTGAAGTTACACTTTATATGGCCCTAGTCTAGTCTGTAAAGTTATACAGTGCACACCCCTTATAAGTAGACTATAAATTTATATTTTTACTATACAAAACGCGACCCATTGGGTCACCCATTCAGCTCTAGGTAGATAATTGAGATTAGGGAAAAGGGAGTTAGCAAAGCGAATGAATCTTTAAAAAAAATAAATACAGCCGGACGAAACCATAAAATCATTTTGTTAGCTTTCTAAGAAAGGAAATGTTTGACCTCATTTAAGCTATGGGTTGCTGGTTGTGAAATTTAACATAGAAATAGATTTCAATTTCTCCTGCCCTCTCTCTCTCTCTCTCTCTCTCTCTCTCTCTCTCTCTCTCTAGAGAAACTAACATTATATAATGAGAGGTTAGTCAAGAGATACATAGAGGGGAAGAAAGAGATAGACACAGAGTAAAGTAAGAGATTGGTCGTTTTTTTATTTAATTGCAAATTACGACTAATTAGAATCAATTAAAACAGAATTTTTTTCAAACATAATTCAAGCCTAAAAAATGATTTAGTATAATTTTCGTTTGAATTTTTGTTTAAACTAAACAGTAAAAAATCCTTTAGGAAGCAAAAGTTGATTAATTCAGCTTTAGTATAATAATAGATGTTTATTTGTTGGCTATAATCATTTAATTACATAAAGAGGAATCAGAGTCGGAGGTGTCAGAGTCGGAGTTGAAGGTTTTTTTTCCACCCGACACCAAAGCCCTGTTTTATAGTGGTATTCTTTTGCCAGATTAAAACTCACAAAATATTGATGGATATATCTCTTGATATTGTGCAAATAAAGGTCGCAATTAAGTCGTCCCCGTGTGCATTGCATTTGGAGTCAGGGAGTCGGAGACGCAGTGCACAGTCAGAGTCTCAACAACAGCCTTACTAGAAAGCAGCAAGTCCGCAACAAGAAACATGTCAATTTGACTGTTAAACACTTATTCATAGAATGCAGGGGTTTTGCTCACATTAGAAACCATTTTTTAATGCAAATAATATGAAAGATCTATTTGAAAATGTCAACATAGAAGACATTCTTTCTTTTTGAGGAAATAAAATTATACCATAGAATTAGACATGAACCTAATCAATACCATACAACATGATCCCCAATGATGCTAACACATTGTTAAAACCAATTACTACAAAAGTGTAAATATAGATACACAGAGATGCTGATAGGTACGTGTACTGCATCCCTAACACACAAAAATCTAAAAGGATGCAGTAAAATCATATCTATGAGTCCCAGTGTTTTTTCTTTTTCTTCCCTCACCATTTCAAGCTACCTGTAAATACATTTCAATAGTTTCTTAGAAATGAATTATACCGGATAGGTTACAAGGTAAGAGTTAAACGGCTTTAGTTGGGACCCATAAATGTTTCTGGGGACTCATCCAAGCAAATGTGTGTGTCACAGGATGCACTAAATCAAAAAGCTATCAGCGTCACTGGATACACAACATATATTACTTCCTAATCGCTAGGCATGACACAGCCCTAGGCAGGTTGATATGCCATTAAAATCAACCAACCAACCAACCAACATTTTGATTTTGCACTAAATAACAATAACAGCTCTCTAAACAATACTTTTAAATTATCCATTAATTGTCTTGGAAATATCAGTTGAATTTACAATTTATATGGCTCTAGTTTAGTCTGTAAAGTTATACAGTGCACAGTTCTTATAAATAGATTATTTAAAAAAATCATTGTTTTATATTTATTTCTAGGCCATAATCAATTAATTAATTCTTAACATCCTATTGAGAATTTTTTAAGTCTAGAGTTCCATTCCTCTAAGGATTTATCAAAAAATGGCTAGAAATTTCCTTTTCATTTAAAGTTACCTGAGTTATTTCCCTTGAATTAAAGACTTCTAAATATGTTTAATATTGCATTTAAACAAAGGCTATCATTTGGGGTAGATTGGGAAAATGAATGTGACTTCTGGCTGGGTGGAATGAGGCGGTATAGGACGTTAAGAGTTAAATAAAGAGGAACCGGAGTCAGAGGTGCCAAAAAATAGAAGAGTCGGACTTGAAGGTTTTGTGTTCCAACACCCCAGCCCTGGTTTATAATGGTGTCTTTTTGTCGGATTAAAACTCACAAAATATTGATAAATATATCTTTTAATTTTGTGCAAATAACAATAACAGCTCTCAAAGCAATACTTTCAAATTAACCATCAATTGTCTTGGAAATCTCAGTTGAATTTACATTCTAGTTTAGTCTATAAAGTTATAAAGTGCACAGTGCTTATGAATAGATTTTTTTTTTAAATCATAGTTTTATATTTATTTGGAGGCCATAATCACTTAATTAAAAAACCGGACTCTGAGTCAAAGGTACCAAAACTAGAAGAGTCGAAGTGGAAGGTTTTGTGTTCCAAGTCCCCAGCCTTAGTTTATAATGGTGTCCTTTTGCCAGATTAAAACTCACAAAATATTGATGAATGTATCTCTTAATTTTGCACAAATAACAATAAAAGCTCTCAAAGCAATACTTTTAAATTAACCATCGATTGTCTCGGAAATATCATAATCTGTATATTACTCTCATTTAATCTGAGAGATTTTTTCTTTTCCTCTTAGCAGAGATGAAATTATATTGTATTTCAATATTTTATATTGTATTTTTATATCTATATCTATATATATATATATATATATTGGAGGCGCGTGGGCTAGTGGTTAGTCGTGGAAAATGGACTTGTCGATTCAGGTTCAATTCCTAGACGAAGCTGTTGGCATTTCATATAGCGTTAATACTCTTAGGAAAGGTATGAATCCATATATTCTCCCTCCAGCTATGGGTTAAATAGTAGGGCAGACTGGGCCCTTCAGCCTTGGGTAGGTAACCAGTCTAGGAGAGGGATAACTCTGAATTCAAAATTCCTGAGGTCGGTCATTGATTGGGTTTGTGGCAACCCTTGATGCACCAATTCTTTCCTATCAAAAAGTGCGGATGGTCCAACACAAGCCTTCACCACTATAAACAAATCACTGTGTGGGTGTTCATTGTGTGTGTGAACCCTCATGCGTCGAAAAATCGACGAGAGTCCATAATATATATATTGATATTATATCTATAATTTTATATTGTATTTTTCATGAGATCAAATTATTTTTCTCAACTTGTTTTGTATTTTTGTATTATTTTTTTTATTATTTATTTATTTTTTTTATCGTTATTGTTTTTCTTTGATTTGAAAATGTATTGGTTTGTTGATAAGAGGGACTATTTATTAAGAGTGTTTTTTTCTGTTTTTTAAAGCTGGCTTTGCTCAGCCTCCTGCCTTAGAAAGGTGTTGTGTACTAAGGTCTAACTACCAACACTGCTGACTAAGCTTAAGACCAATCTAGCCATGATGAATGAAATGGAAAGACATATAGCTCAGAATAATGACAGGTTACAGTGCATCAAACAGGTAAGTACTCTTTTACTTATACTTATTACCTTACTCTTACTTAGACTTTACTTATCTTTCTTACTACTTGTGTACACATACTATATATATATATATATATATATATATAATAAATATATATTATAAAATGTGTACAAGAGATAACCTACTCGAGTTTCACCATAAGTATCTTCAGGGTTAAATCCACTGAATTAATCGAGACACTGATTAATAACAGTCGATTTCATGTGTGTGGTCATTTTTTACTCTTCCTTATATCAACAAAAGCCCTGAAGAAGATCTACTTAACAGATCGAAACACTGCAGCGTCGGCTAATAAACTTACCACTCATTTTATTTAAACCTGTGTTTTTCAAATTTCTCACTATACTACATACTGTCAGATTCACTTCCATTTCTCTTCACGTATATATATATATATATATATCTACACACACACACACACACACACACACAACACACTTACTATACATGCATGCCTAAAGTATTACAAGTATACATACGCATGCACTTACTTACCTTTGTTACTAGTTCTTTTGGTGTGTGTGTGTGTGTGTGTATGGATTTTTAAAATTTTTAACACATTATATACAAACACAAACTATACACAATGTGCAATACATACTATATATATATATATATATATATACAGAGAGAGAAGGTCACACACACACTGTTCGCTTGTATGTGTGTTTTTCTTCTTTTTTTGTCCCTTTGGTTTTTTTTTTTACTATACACATACACTATGCTACACACATTACGTGCACATACTATACACACACACAATTATACAATACATACTTTATACTATATGAACATATACACTATATATATATATATATATATATACACACACACACACACACACATTGTTCTTTTGGTGTTTGTGTTTTCTTTTTACTACACTCACACTATATACAATACCCCACACACACACATACATATATATATTCAAAAATATCTATACAGAAATTCGTATTTGTCTTATCACTTTTGTTCATCTTATTAGGCATATATATATATATATAAATATATATATATAAATATATATAAATATATATATATATATATAATCTAAAACATATCTATTTTAATAATGCAGACAAGGTTCTTTTTAACAATTTTGTTTTATTGATTTCTTATTATATTCCAAGATTTTTTTGAATTTTGTTCTTTTTTTTTTTATTATTATTATTTTTTTATAAAGATTGTCTGAAAATTTTCTTCCCAACTACATTACATGAACATTTTCAAATATCTTATATTTTTGGTTTGGTTTGCTGTCTTAGTTTTTAATGCCATATCAACCTTCATGGGTTATTTAATGCCCAAGCTATCCTTGTTGAAGAACAGTAAGTTGTCAAAAGTGGCCTATTGTCAGTATCAGCTGGATACTTTTCACTAGTGTTAAACCAGGGAGATTGTATTTGCTGAGGGGGAGTCCAACACCTACTGTCTGCTCATCACTTTATCACACAGATTAGGTTACCCAATCTCTGCTACTCATGCGCTGAGTTGGCAGTAATGAGTATTAAACCAAGAATCTTGCAATTCCTAGATGGGTGCTCTACCGACTGAGCTAAATCGACCTGTCTATAGAAGAACAGTAGTAGTACTATAGCTGGGGGGATGAGACTGAAGAAGATGGGGGGTATTTGAAGAATTTGCAGGGATACAAAGCTTAAGGTTATGATGTTTGATTAGAAGTATAAGAGGAAGAGTAATTTCGACTTACGAAAAGAGCAACCCTTTCGGATTGAATTCAGATTTCTTTCCCCTAGACCGGTTTTCATACAAAGATCAAAGAGACCAGTCAGCTTTACTATTTACCAATATCTGGATGGAAAATATTTGGATTCGCACCTTTCCCAAAGTTATTAGCCCTATTTGAAATGCGAACAGCCGCGTCCAGATTCTAAACTCGTCTACGCGTGTTCATTTCCTACGACAGTAACCATTACACCACGCGCCTCCTCGGTTATCTTTTTAATAAAAGAAAAATTACTTCAAAAACATCTAATAAAAAAAGAGTATGGACACCTTCTCAGTAGGAAGGACTGAAAAACCTTCATAAATTGTAAATGTTGGGAAAGTTGATGGCATACAAGATGTATCGGATTGCAAGGACTCTCAAAAGCAATGACTGGTAATGTCCATTGTGTTTTACGTTAGAACCAAAAATAAAAGAAAATTTGAAAATTACTAACGAGTAAATAAATCGAAACGTAAAAATTAATATGGGATTTAAGAGGCAAACATTATTCCAGTGACAAGGAAGTGAAATCTGTAGTGAAGAAGTGGCTCAAAGGACAGTCAACAGAATTTTACGAGGTAGGGATACATGCTCTTATTCAAAGGTGGAACATTGCTATTGAGAGAAATGATGGAGAAGTATGGATGTGATCCACAGAGGACCAGCTTCATTTTGATGTATGATACATGTTTCTTGTTGCTAATTATACCTGTCCTAAAAAAATGGCATTACTTTTTGACACACTCTCGTATTTCTACCAACAGGTAACTGTGTAGACTTGGTAAACCATCTATGGATATATATGGGTGGCAGTGGCGATACAATATATGATTACAAGAAATGAAATGGGTGGGGGTAGAATAGGAAAAAGATGAAAATAGGGAATGGAGTGTCAAAAATTAAAAAAATTAAAAATTTTCATGTTAAATTGTTTGAACTATGGTGGGACTAGTTTTGGTAATAAAAGTATGGTTGCTCCAAGTCTTTTTAGTCAGATTCTTGCCCTGATGAGCTACTAAGCGAAACTATTAGTAGGTATATCTGACTCATTAGGATTAACTTTGATATATATATATATATATATATATATATATAAACTTGAGGGTAAGTATATATAAAATATAATAGCCCATCCAATTTAGTCCTCTGATGAAGGTTTTTCTTGAACACCAAAACCATGGTAGAGAGAAAAACTTTTTCTACAACTATATATATATATATATATATATATATATATATATTTCAGTGAGAAGAAGAAATATATGATTATGGGAAAGTTTAAAACCTGTCACAACTTAATCACTCAAACTTTACAGACTGAAATAGTGATCACAATCCTCACTGGATGCCCCATCACCATTTCAAGCTAACTGTAAATACATTTCAATAGTTTTTTTTAGAAACGAATTACACAGGATATGTTACAAGGTAGGAGTTAGACAACTTTAGTTAGGACCCAAAATTTTACTGGGGACTCATTCAAAGCAGATATCTGCATCCCAGGACGTACTAAATCAAAAAGCTATCAGCATCACTGTGTGTGTGTGTGTGTATATATGTATGTATATAGATATATATATATACATATATATAGGGTCATCCACAGACATGTTTCGACTTATCAAGTCTCTTCAGTGTGGCTTGACATTTTGTAAGCTACCTACAGCCGGAATTGAAATCCGATCGGTCCGGCACCTTAACCATTAGGCTGTCTTCACTTACAGAATGGGAAGGGGTTTTTAACTGTTTTAATACACACATCACTTTGTGAGTAAAGGCTGTCACAGAGTGCTCCATTCTTTATATAGAAGAGCGTCGCATTTATGCTTGAGTTGGCGGCCGTCAGCGAAATCCCCCCCCAGAGTGCTCAACCCTAGGGGATGGGGAGCATATATAAGGTCATCCACAGACGTGTTTCGACTTATCAAGTCTCTCTCTATATATATATACTAGAAAAACGTGACATGTTGGGTAACTTATTGAGCTCTGGGTAGATAATTGTAATCAGGAATAGAGTTAGTTTCCAAAACGAATTAAATTGAAAATGAATACGACCGGAGAAAAAAAAATGAATTAAAATCATTTTGATAAAATTTGCAATTAAGTCGAAAACTGGCCCATCTTATATATAAACCGGCTGTTAGCTGCTGAAAATTAACATATGGATAAGTTCATTTACCGCTCACACTCTCTAATCTCTCTCTTTACAGACACAGAGAAAACTAATAGATGTAAAGAGTAGTTAATCAAGATATATATATATATATACAGAGGGAGGAAAGTGACAGGCAGAATGTGAAGTAAAAGGAGAAAAAATGACTAACCAGTGATGATGGTAGATTTTGAATTTAGTGTGTCCTGGGACGCACATATTTGCTTAGAATGAAAATTTATGAGTCCCAACTAATTTTTTGTAATTATTTGTAAGTAACCTGTCATGTGTAATTTGTTTTTAAAAAAACTATTGAAATGAATTTACAGCTTGAAATGGTGAGAGAAGAAAAAAACAAAAAAAGACTAGGACACATGGATACAATTTTACTGCGTCCTTTTAGATTTTTGTGCGTCAAGGATGCAGGACTCCTACCTATCAGCATCTCTGCTAACGAAATCAAAATCGACTTTTCCCCATAGATTTTGTGCATCATAAAATTGTGAGCCAATGAAATGAAGAATTGTTTGTCCACCCCAAAATTTGTGGCTATTGAAAATCTAAAGAAGCATCAATCATCTAACTGATTCTGCCTCTGCCTCAATTGTCTTTGTGCCGCACAGATACAATACGGATACACATCGTTTTGACTAAAGGACTGAATGAAATCAATATTAACCTGACCTGATAAATGCCAACAGTGAAAGAATGGATATGTTGTTATTTAAAAAATGATAAGAAGATGAAGAAGATGGATGATGATGATGATGATGATGAAGGAGGAGGAGGTGATAAGGAAGTAGTAGAAGATGATGAAGAAGAAGAAGAGGATGAAGGAGAAGAAGGAGGAGAATAAGATAAGGAAGTAGTAGAAGAGGATGAAGAAGAAGAGGGTGAAGGAGATGAAGAAGAAGATGGTGATGATGAAAGAGAAGATAAGAAAGTAGTAGAAGATGAAGAAGAAGAAGTTGATGAAGAGGAAGTAGAAGAGGAAGAAGTTGATGAAGAGGAAGAAGATGAAAATAATGAAGAAGAACAAGATGATGAAGGAGAAGATGAAGAGAGTGAATACAAGCTGGTTCTCATAAATAGATAATTTTGATGTCATATAGTTTGCGTTCAAACAGCAATCAATATATTATTTATGACATAATGCATAATTTAGCAAATTAAATGAATGGGGATATTATGAAAAATATCTTCTTCTTTTTCTTCTTTAATGTTATTTGCTTTTCTAATTAAAATATTTTATCTTAAGTTTCATGATTTTATTTAAACCAACTTGCAAGAAAAACATTTTCTATTTTTCTTTCTTTCTTTCTATCTTTTTCTATTATATTTTTTCTTTTTCCCCTTTTCTTAATTTTATTTGATGATTTTCTGATTAAAATATTTTATCTTATAAGTTTCATTGTATTTTCTTGTTTTTTTTTAACTCTTTAACTTATAATAAAATAATTCTTTAAAATTTTTCCTTTCTTCCTTTCTTCTTTTCTTCTTTTCTTTCTGATTTTCCATTTTTTAGAAATTTTTTTCTTTTTTCAGTTTTAATTTCTTTTCCTTTCCTTTTCTCTACTTTTTTCTTTTTGTTTCTTTTTGTATTTCTTTCTTTTTTTCTTTTCTCATATTTTTCTTATTTTTTTATTTTGTATTCTATTCTTTTCCTTTTTTAATTATTTTCCTTCCACTTTTCTTTTACCTTTTCAATTTTCTTTCTTTCCCTTTTCTTCTTTTTCTTTATCTTTTTTTTACGATTTTCTTATTTCTTTCTTTTCTTTTTTTTCCTTTCTAACTTTTTTCTTTATTCTTACCTTTTTCTTTTTCTTTTCTTTTTTTTCCTTCTTCTCTCTTTTCTTTCTTTTTGTTTCTTTATCTGTTTTTGGTTTTAATTTTTTTTTCTCTTCTCTTTTCGTCTTTTCTTTTCCTTTTTAGTTATACGTTATAGTATTAATAATAAATCACAAGCTACATTATTCTTCAATAAAAAAAATCTTTTAGTTATAGTTTTTATTATTAAGGAATCACAAACTATATTACTTGCTTCAGTCTTATTTGATTTTTAAAAAAATATTGTTAATGATAAAATAGAAAATTTTAAAAATAGTAAAAACTTTGACAAATTGTAAAAATGCTCTTTTTCAATATATAATAGAACATTTTTCTAAACTCAAATTCACAAAAGATGTAAGAACCCCAAAAAATAAAGAAAATAAAAAATATCGGTTGTATTTAAGAAAGAAAAAAGAAAAAATGTCTTCGAGGCATCATTCTTTGACTTTTGGAAGAATTTGGATCAAATCAAAGGAATTTTCTTGTTTAACACGAGGTGGGGGGGACCAAATTTTCTTGAGTACTGGATCGTTCTTTTTAATTATGTTTTTTTTTATTTTTTTTATTTTTATTTATTTCTTTAAAATGAATAATAATGCTTTCTATAAGAATTCATTACGATCGCATTGAAGAAACTTGCTTAGATAATTAGCAGGTCCTTTCATTGCCTTTTATATTTAGACTGCAGGGAATTGAAATGAAGAATTTTACATCAGATAAAACCCCAAACTCCTAAGGTATGAAATGGGAATGTAAGACTTGTATCATCATCATCATTATCATTAAATTGTGTTGATAACATGGATTCTCCTGACTCTTTCTCACCATCCATCCCTATAAGCCATCACTCGTGGCCAGTCCTCTATTTAATCTACAGGGTATTTAAATGAATTTAAATCAGATAAGACCCTAAACTACTAAGGTATGAAATGGGAATGTAAGTCTTGTATCATCATCATCATGATCATCATCATTTAAGTTGTGCTGATAGCATGGATTCTCCTGACTCTTTCTCACCATCCATCCCTATAAGCCATCACTCTTGGCCAATCCTCTATTTAAACTGCAGGGGATTAAAAATGATTTGTTTTTGTTTTGTTTTGTTTTACAGCATATCAACCTCAGTGGGTCATTTAATGCCAATAAAGTTTTGAAATAAATCAATTCTTAATGGATAATACAATTTTTTTATAAATACATTTTTCTATTTAACCCATAAATGGGACCCTAACAGGTACTACCACTCCGGGTCAGAGTGGACCAGGGAGCAATGGTGATGAAGGGGTGCTCCACATTCCCCAAACCTCCAAAACTGGAACCTCACCATCAGATAGAGTTTAACGTCATTCCCAGGACATGTAAACCCGCAGCCACGCCTTCTAGCACCCATATGATAAAAAGGGGTTGGGGCTTGCCATAAGGGCAATAGGGTTGGGAAAATCATATAGGTGCTAGGGCTTGACGTGACCAGCCGATTGATCGGAGGGGGCCTCTCCGACCGACCGTCTAGCCCAAGATAAGGCCAAAGTGGAGTATTGCATGTCATGAACTGCTCATCCACCTGGGCTCTATCCTTAAGCATCACGGGTCGCCACCCATGGCCAACAGGTGGCCTCATTGGGGGAGTCTTACCCCTCTGCAGAGGTGCAGTCGGTGCATTCTAATGCCCCACTGACAGGGCGGGATTAAAAATGAAGAATTTACATCGGATAAGACCCTAAATTCCTAAGGTATGAAATGGGAATTTGACAAGAAACACCTGAAGAAGGTTGGAGAGCACGTCAGCTGAACTATTGTGTATATAACAATAGAGATAAGGGAAACAGTCTAAAAAATCTAAATAATACAAATTATTAAGCCTCATCTCAAAGATTTCGACAGATAACATAAAGATATTTTATTTACACATCTCAGACGATTATCCACATCTTGGTTATTATATATCTTTACCAACCCCTCTGCACAAGGAGGATGTGGCGCTAGGTGAATTTCTTAAGTGATGTTTAACAGGTTTGAATTCAGAGTTTTCCTTCTTCTAGACCAGTTACCATACCAATGTTAAAGAACCCAGTCTGCCCTACTATTTGCCCATAGCTGGAGGGTTGCCAAGGTTAAAGAGCCTAGTCTTCCCTACTATCTACCCATAGCTGAAGGGAGAATAGCTGGATGCATACCTTTTCCAAGGATATTAGAGCTATGTAAAATGCAAATAGCCTGGACCAAGATTTGAACTCGGGTGGCCAAGCTTACTTCATACAACGATAACGGCCTTTTTGGCTTCTTCAGGTGAAGAGAGATAGATAGATAAACAGCAATAGCAATAGCATGATCTTTACAGATCATTGCCGTCCCTCAAAATCCTATAGCCCCACCACCAGCACCTTTCCTCTCATGAGCCCTCAAATGACTCATCAATCCCGCTGCAGATCCACAAAGTTTGATGTAAATATGACATAGGAAGGACGTCTTTCCCACTGGATCAGATGATAAAATTTTATGCTTATGCACCACCATATGTCTCTTAAGACTAGAAGTCGACTTACAAACATTGTTATAGATTGCACAAGACACATTGTTTGTTCTAGAGTGTGCAGGAATTGTCCTTGATGAGATTTTCTATGATTGACATATCCAGCCTTAGAAAGCCGAATCTGATCCCATGTTTGACATTTCCAAACCTCCATGTTCTCACCAATATGACAGGTGTATCCCTTTCAAAGTTGACAGTTTAGGTTTTCATGCTCAATTCTTTCACCCTCAAAACTGGTACAGCCATCATCCCCATGAATTCTCCAGTTAGTTCTATTCAATGCCAGCTTTTCCTAGTTGTCAGGATTTATTTTTATTTTTACAAGGTTGCTTTTTAAGCAATCCTTATACCTCTTCCAAGGCTTATAAATAGATAGATGTATACATACATATATACATACATTTGAAGGGGCTGAGATAGATATAGAGATAAAATGTAAAATGCAAACAGCCTTATCAAGGATTTGAACTCAGGTTGCAAGGCTTATTTCATACAATAACCATGAAACCACACAATTTGATAGTTATACTCTTCGGCCTTCTTCAGGTGTCTTGTTGTAGTCAGTAACTTTTAGGGGACTTCAAACCAAACCCTTTATTCAATCCATGGGTGTAGACCAGAGTTTTTCAACCTTTTTCATCTCACGGCACAGTTTACTGGGCAATAAATTGATCGAGGTACACCATCAGTATATAAACAAATAATTATTTTCTCATCTAAATTTTAAAAGAAAAGGAATAGTGAAGATGTGCTACAAGTGTAGCATAATTAAAACAACAAATATTAAAGTAATAGAATAAAGATATAAGGTTGGTTGGTTTATTGATTTTAACAGCATATCAACCGTTTGGGGTTATGTCATGCCTAACAATTAGGAAGTAATATATGTTGTGTATTTATATTTATACATTTTAGTAATTGGTTTTAACAATGTGTTAGCACCATTGGGGATCATGTTGTATGGTATTGATAAATAAATAAAATCATACCATAGAATATAGACATGAACTTAAAGATATAAGAGGATGATCAACCATCCTCAACACTCAAGGCAC
>CM042166.1:68243500-68251000 GCA_023376005.1 Doryteuthis pealeii
ATCCTTCTTTCATACTCTGTCTGTCTTTCTCCATCCCTCTCACTTTAATTCTTTCGCACACACACTCTCTCACTCATTCAATCATTCATTCACACATACACACACACACAACACACACACACACTTTTCTCTTTCTCTTTCATTCAATCATTCATACTCTCTCTCTCTATCATTCGATCATTATTCATTCATTCACACACACACACACACACACACACTCTCTCTCTCTCTCTCTCTCTCCTCTCTCTCTCTCTCTCTCTCTCTCTCTCTCATTATTCTTACAATTCTGAGTTCAGTTTGCCTTCTTGTTGGCACTTTTCCTTAATTTTTGTCCATTTTCCAACTCACCCCCCCCCAATCTACCACCACCACCACATCCTCCAACACCCCCACCACCACCGCTGCTGCTGCCGCTGCTACCCTCTTTCAAACACAATATTTGCCTTCTAAACATCTCCTGTTTAATTTAGAAATCTTCGCATTTTATTGCAATCAATTCCTCAAGCTGTATTTCCGAAATACTCCTTAATAAATTATGAATTAACCCTTCTGTTAGGCATGTTCATCCACGGTAACCACCTCCTCCTCCTTCCTCCTCCTTTCAACCGCCACCCCCACATAGGGTTTCACTTCATTGACTAACCTTGTAAACACTCTGCTTGTAAAGTGTCCTGGGTATGACATTAAACTGCATCTAATGGTGAGGTTCCAATTCTAGAGCTCTGGGGAGTGTGTAGTACCCGTTATGACAAGCCCCAACCCTTTTTATTATATATGTGCTAGAGGGCGGTGGTTGAGGGTCTCAGTGGTCTAGGTATGACGTTAAACTGCATCGAATGGTGAGGTTCCAATTCTAGAGCTCTAGGGAGTGTGGAGTACCCCTTCATTGCCATGGCACAAAACCAACAGCAGGCTAAGGTTACCTCATCTGCGACATTAGAAGATCTCACTAAGCCGTAGAAATATGCAAATCCAACCTCTTTGTCATATCTCCAAGATAAATAAGCAAATATAATTTTTTGTGCACTAGGATATGCTACTGTATTTTGCCCTGTATGTATTGCCCTTATGGTAAGCACTAACCCTTTTTATCATATATGTGCTAGAAGGTAGTGGCTGAGGGTCTTAGTGTCCTGGATATAACATTAAACTCTATCTGATGGTGAAGTTCCAATTCTGGAGCTCTGGGAGTGTGGAGTACTCCTTCATCCCTATTACTTCAATTTTGTGCATATAACAATAAAGATGAGGACAACAGTCTGAAAAATCTAAATAATATAAATTATCAAGCCTCTTCTGAAAAAATAACAAGAAACACCTGAAGAAGGCCAAAGGGCACATTGGCCGAAAACGTTGTGAATATAACAATAAAGATGAGGACAACAGTCTGAAAAATCTAAATAATACAGATTCATCTCTGTCCCATATAACCTACAATTGATATTCTTCTGCGTATTATTGATTTTCTCTTTGCCGTAATTGGTTCTGATGACATTATGATTCTGGTTGCCATTTTAAGCATTCAGTTTAGCTGTTGGTAAGTCCAAGTCAGTATTGAGTTTCGTGCCTTTGGCTAATCCTTGTGATCCTTGGCAGAAAAATGTGTAGTCTCAGTAGATCTCGTTGCCTGTAGTGTTCCTTCTGGCAGAGAATCCAGTTAACAACTGATTCGAGGACAGTTGCAAAAGATCTTAAATGCTCAAATGTTTTCTGGGCTCGTTTCTGATTGGCACATTTTGCCATTAAGGCATTCTGCTGCTATTTGGGAAAGTCCATAAATAAAAGTGGTGAGTTGTTATATATCTTATACCACTGATAGTCCAACAATTTTGTACTGCTATCAAAATAGTTTTCCCCTTCTTAGCCATGTCCAGATTATCGTGGGTGTAATTTCCTTGATTTGTAGCTTGAACTATCCATACAGTTTTTTCCAGAGCTGTGGAGTCCGAATACAAAACCTCCAACTCCAACTCTGACTCCTATATTTTTGGCATCACTGACTCTGACTCCTCTTTATGTAATTAATTCATAATAAATATAAAACCATGATTTTTCTCTTATAATCTTTTCATAAGGAGTGTGCATTGTATAACTTTACAGACTACTGTAGGATTATCTATCTGTATACATACATACATATATATATATATGTGTGTGTGTTGTGTGTGTGTGTGTGTATATAAAAAAGATATGAAAACACCACAAAATGCTGTTAAAGTAACAACATTTTGTGGTGTTTTCATATCTTTTTTATATATACTCATACCGTCGGATTCATTTCCTTTCTTTTAACTTATATATATGTGTGTGTGTGTGTTGTGTATATGTGTATGTGTGTGTGTGTGTGTGTGTGTGTATGTATATATATATATATATATATATATGATGACTTCAGTTTTTTGTTACAAGATAGCTATTTCTCCATTTACAGACATACACATAAAACATGACATAAAAGTAAAGTCGACAGATTGGCCTATTGTCGGTATTAGCCAGACAGTAAGGGAGTCTACCCCATTTTCATTAGCGCAAGACCAGAGAGACTATTTTTGCGTTTGAGGTGGAGTACCACATTTATCAATTTTTCATTAATCTATATATAAATAGATAAGGTGAATAGATAGTGAACTTTGGAATATCCCATCATACAGGTAAAAAATGGTAGGAGTGGCACTCCACCTCAGATGATAAATCACAATCTCCTTGGTCTAGCGCTAGTGAAAAGCAGATAGACTCCCTCGCTGTCTGGCTGATACTGACTTTAGGCCACCCTGACGACTTTACTTACTTATAACTTTACAGACTAAACTCACACCATATAAAGTGTAAATTCAACTGGAATCAGAGATGGTATAGTTTTACTGACTCCGACCCCAGTGACCCGTTAATTGCTTTCGACCCCCAACTCTCCAACTCCTCTCTTTTTAATTGTGTGATCACAATTTATAATAAATTCAAAACCATGATTTTTTATAATCTATTTATATACAAGGTGTGTCAAAAAAGTATTGAGATTTTTTGTACTTTTTGACTCACCTTGTATTCTGAAAAAAAAAAAAAATGTTCTAATCATTCTTCATTTCTATCTTGTAAATACAGCTTTAAACTTGGTACTTTTCTGATAGACCTTGTATTCTAAAAAAAAAATTAATGAATGGACCTTTTTTTTTTTTTTTTTTTTTTTTTTTTCCAGAATACAAGGTGTGCCAAAAAGTACAAAAACTGTTGATGCTTTTTTTGACACACCTTGTATAGTGTGCACTGTATAAGTTTACAGACTAAACTAGGGCCATATAAAGTGTAAATTCAACTGGAATCAGAGTCGTATACTTTTACTGATTCCGACTTCAGTGACCCCTTAATTGTTTCCAACTCTGACTCTATGACTCTCAAACTCCTGTTTTTTTTGGGGGTTTTTTTTTTTTTTTTTTTTTTTTTTTCTGTAAAAAAAGGAGTTCTTGGGTGATTACCCGGTTACTCTGATTTTTGGGTAACAAGTGCCTAATATAAATGATGCTATTATCTTTATTTTATTTTATATTTTTGTTTTATGATGCAATCTGTTAATTCTGTGTTGTTCAACAGATTCTCAAAAACTACTACACTGTGCACAATTTCCGAAGGGTGGAGGGGGTGAAGGTGGGGTATGGGGGGCGGGGTGTAGTGCATACCTGTCGACCCAAACATCTCACCTCTGGAATTTGCTTCTATATCAGCTTCCATTCTTGGATTTAATCCAACTATTTCAAAGAAAGAAAAATAATATTTTTTTATTTTATCATTCTTTTAATTCTAAATGCTTAATTCAGGTTCTTTCTTTCTTTCTTTCTTTCTTCTTTCTCCTTTTTTTTTCCGTTTTTTTTTCTTCTTTTTTTTTTTTCCTTCTGCTTTATAGCAGTTTCCCTGTTTCGAAATGTCCTTGGAATTAAAATCTTCCTTTCTAAGATATATATATATATATATATATATATATATATATATATATATATATATATATATATATATATATATATATATATGAGCAACGTATTATTATCATGTGGCCGGTAGCTCAGTCGGTAGAGCATTCGGCTAGAAACCACATGGTTCCGGGTTCGGTACCGGCCCTCGCCAACTCAACATATGAGCAGCACAGGGGTCTGTGCGGTAATGTGAGGAGCTGATGGTAGGTGTGGCGCTCCACCTCAGATGCCAAAACAATCTCCTTGGTCTAGCGCTAGTGGAAAGGAGATAGACTCCCTCGCTGTCTGGCTGATTTTTTAACTAGAGGATGTTGCTGGATGATAACGGACAGAAGATTTAGGAACACACATATTAATATATAGTTTATTGTTCTACTCCTTGCAAGTTTTTCACAGCAGTGTAAGCTGATGGTCTTTCACTAGAGTCTAAGTGACAGCAAGTCTCCTTAGGTCTCCAGGACTTTCCTGAGTATTCTAGCTGATTCTTAATGCTGTTGTCTGGATGGTCAATTCTTCCTCTACTTTCCAATTTCACCAGTCTCTTTTACAAATCCTTAGTAACCGTTCCAAGGGCACCAACAGCAATTGGTACAACTTTCACCCTCATGTTCCACGGTATTATTTTACTTCTTGCGAATTTTTCACTTTAGTTTTAACTAGAAGTGCCTACCCAGCATCACCTGGGTAGAAGTGGGGAATAAAAAAAGTTAGCCTCGCAGATCCATTGATTGTTTTAGTTTTCCATAATTTGTTTATCACAAATCAATGACTTTCTCTTCTCTTACTATTCAAATTATAATATTTGAATATGTTCACAGATATAAATAAAATCTTCATTATTTTTACACAAAAAGCAAGCTCTGGTGATAGTGAATGTGTATATATTTACTTTGTCATCAATTGTTTTATTTTCTTAGTTTCCTCTGGACATACATACACACCAACTGCCCTTTATATATGTATAGATAGATAGATAAGTGGTTTTCACTGAAGTCTGTATGACGGCAACTCTCTTCAGGTCTCCAGGACCCTTTTAAGTACTCTAGCTTATTTTAACACTGCTGTGGTCTAGATGGTCTTGATTCTTCTTCTGATCTACAGTTTCCCCAGTTTGTTTTCCTGTCTCGATAACCTTGTTAGGCAACCAGTCTAGGAGAAAGAAAACTCTTGAGTTCAAACCTATTAAACTCCGCTTGGGGTGGTTACTACTAGAATAGGCTCAGTCCTAATTAGTAATCTATTTCACTATTTATATAATGATAAAAAACAAACAAAAAACTCAGTATATCATCATCTGTTCTTTCTTTCTTTCTCTGTCTCTGTCTTTCTTTCTTTCTTTCTTTCTTTTTTCTTTCACAAATCATCATATGTTCTTTCTTTCTTTCTTTTCTTCTTTCTTTCCTTCCTTCTTCTTCTTTCTTTTTTCTTTCTTTCTTTCTCTGTCTCTGTCTTTCTTCTTTCTATCTTTCTTCTTTTTTTCTTTTTTCTTTCACAAATCATCATATATTCTTTCTTTCTTCTTTTCTTCTTTCCTTCCTTCTTTCATTCTTTCATTCTTTCTTTTCTTATTTCCTTCCTTCCTTCCTTCTTTCTTTCTTCTTTCTTTCTTCCTTTTCTTCTTTCCTTCCTTCTTTCCTTCTTTCTTTTCTTCTTTCCTTCCTTCCTTCTTTCTTTCTTTCTTTTCTTTTCTTTCCTTCCTTCCTTCTTTCTTTCTTTTTTCTCTGTCATAATCAGGAGCCTTCATGGAACTTCAAACCAAACCCTTTATTTAATCAATTATGCACACCGGCCTCTCGGGCGGGGGTTCAGTGGCTTTGGCCCTGGACCACATAAGTTAACATCGTTGATCCCAGCCCCCCCCCCAAGGCAACACCTGCTACCTCGATTTAAAGGGGCAGGACTGGGTTTATTGCCCAGTGCCTGAGGCACCACCTTGAGGGGGAACGCCGACGGGATCAACTCATTTCTTGCACCCGCCACCCATGAGTCTCGGCTCGTGGGTGGTCCTACATTAATAGGGTCTTGTGCCTAATCCATACACGTGGGGTACGTGGTAAATGAGATTGTTTTTATTCCACCAACCATGTCTAGATACAAGTGGTAAGCTATATTAAGCATTCTATGTTATTTTCGCCGTAGTCAGGATTGAACCTGCAACCTACACAGAGATGCTGATAGTTGTCTTGCGTCTCTGATGCATAAAAATCTAAAAGGACGCAGTAAAATCATATCCATGTGTCCCAGTGTTTTACTTTTTTCTTCACTCACCATTTCAAGCTAACTTTAAGTACATTTCAATAGTTTCTTAGAAATGAATTACACTGTATGGGGTACAAGCTAGGGGTTAGACGGCTTTAATTGTTCATAAATAAAAACTTTAGTTGGTCCCCATCAAATTTCCTGGGGACTCATTCAAATCAAATACATGCATCCCAGGACACACTAAATTAAAAAGCTATCAGCATCACTGCCTACAAATGATTGTCACTTAGAACTGTATTAGCTCAACCCTTATATCTGTTGCGCCATGTGTCCATGAATATCCAAATATTCTTTTTTTGCTCTAGGAAATGCTACCATATTTTTTAACAGAATATCACACTGTCTTAAGATATGATATCTCGACCATGGCACAGAACCGACGATGGGCTTAGACTAAATATGCAAATATCCTATGTTGTACACTAGGATATGCTATTATATTTTGTAGAAGAATATAACTCTGTCTTAAGATAACACAAAACTGATATTGGGCTAAGATTAGTTAGCTCATTTGTGACATTAAAAGATCTCACTAAGAGATATCTACAGCACTAATTTAGTTCGCCCTGTCGGTGGGGCGTTAGAATGCACCGACTGCACCTCTGCAGATAGAACCCAGGTGGTTGAGCAGCCCATGACTTGCAATACTCCACTTTGGCCCTTTCTTGGGCTAGATGGGTGGTCGGATAGGCCCCCTCTGATCAATCGGCTGGTCACATCAAGCCCTAGCACCTATATGATTGCTTCAACCCTATTGCCCTTATGGCAAGCCCCAACCCTTTTTATTATATGAGTGCTAGAAGGCGGTGGCTGAGGGTCTACATGTCCTGGGAATGACGTTAAACTCTATCTGATGGTGAGGTTCCAGTTCTGGAGGTTTGAGGAATGTGGAGCACCTCTTCATCACCATTGCTCCCTAGGGTCCCATTTATGGGTTAAATAGAAAAATGTGTTTATAAAAAAAAATAGAGTATCCATTGAGAATTAATTTATTTCAAAACTTTATCGGCATTAAATGACCCACGGCGGTTGGTATGCCGTAAAACAAAACAAACCAATAAGACTAGTTATATTGTCTACAGCACAAATTTATTGACTAGTTAAGAGAAGTTAACTCATCTGTGGCATTAAACTCACAAATTATTAAGATGTGTTTATCTCTTTCTCGTCATTGGCATGTAAGTTGACAAACTCGATAAGAGAAATTATCTCATCTTTGGCACTGAACTGATGATAAGCTAAGATGATTTATCTTGTCTACAGAACAAAAACTGAC
>CM042166.1:68253500-68293111 GCA_023376005.1 Doryteuthis pealeii
AAAACAAACACATTGGTCCACAGATCTAATCTGACAAGAAATATGCTGAAGGTTAAAGATATATATGATAAAAAGTAGAGTCTGGTTATTAAATGCCAAGGCCAGCCTTGTAGAAGAACAGTAGTGGTACTATTTAAACCATAGGTGAAGGGAGGGGGGTTCATACCTTTCCCAAGGATATTAGTCTGAAAGGGAATTTAATAGCTGGAGATACATTGGAATTTTTTGTTGGAATCCTTCTGTCTACTAAAGACGATGACGTAGTGTCCATTTTATTTTTTATTTTTTAAAATCTAAACTAAGGGAACCCCAGCAGAGGAGGCTCATGATATCAGCATATTTTATTATCTTTCTGTCACACAGTG
This sequence comes from Doryteuthis pealeii, assembly GCA_023376005.1. Taxonomy (NCBI): domain Eukaryota; kingdom Metazoa; phylum Mollusca; class Cephalopoda; order Myopsida; family Loliginidae; genus Doryteuthis; species Doryteuthis pealeii. Next base: position 68,253,866 of record CM042166.1, read on the forward strand.
GAATTGCCTGATCTATGTTGTTTACATTTCCACCTCCTTTTGAAGAATTTATAATTCATTTGTAGAAGAAAAAAACAGTTTCTGCTTGTTTTAAAAATATATGAGCAGCACATTCTAGGGGCCACACTTTAGCTCAGTCGGTAGAGTACCCGACTAGGAATTGCATGGTTCTAGGTTCAATACTGGTCCCCCCGTCAACTCAGTGTATGAGTAGCACGGATTGGGTAAAGTGGCGAGCTGACGGTAGGTGTGGCGCTCCACCTCAGCAAGAAAATGTTGTATGGATAAAGATTTTTTTTTCCTTTTATCTTTCAACATATATACTATAATAATAATAATAATAATAATAATGAAATTTATTGTGTACAGTGCTCAGGTGCACCACAATTCATCAAAGTCTCATGTCAAGTACACAGAATAATGTTGTGTCAGGAACATGAACAGTTCACAGTAGTAATATGCATGTATGTGTGTGCATGTGTATGTGGAGAGTGGCATCAGGTATAGTGTTGGCGGACTACAGGAAGCATGGAGGCTTTGAAAGATTCAGTGCTCCGGCAGCCTACGACAGATGCAGGCATACATATGTATGGATTTGTTAACCATACCAATTCCCGGAACATTCCGTATCTTTCTTGATTATCCTGCGGACTTTCATTTAAACTCGTTTTTATGGCTGGATTGCATCTAAACACTTTTGATACAAATTTTTCTTCTATTAAACTTTTATTTCAAACTTTATTGAGTTTTTCTCATGATGTTGAGACTTTTAGTTTAAAAATAAAGTTTATTTTATTTTTAATCCAAAATGCGCATTTGTTAAACAAATTTTAAAAGACATTCCAGCCCAGAATGAGCGTTATTTGAACCTCTCGTGCCAAACGGTTAACTATTCCTCCTTCTTTCTTTCATCAATATAGTTACTCTTGAAGAAGACTGTTTTTATAAAGGTCGAAACAGATATCTGTCAGCATACTAAGAACATTTGTTTTTCCTATCTCTTTTCAATCATACTGTCTGATTTATTTCTATTCATTATATAATTATATACATATGTATGTATATATCTATAAACTTTCATATGTGTGTGTGTATATGTATATATATGTGTATGTGTGTGCACTTGCACATTATATATATATACACACACACACACACATACATATTATAAGTGGTTGAATATTTGTGAGTGTGCATATATATATATATAGAGAGAGAGAGAGACAGATAGACAGACAGAAAAAGATGTGAATTTATTATGTGTCATTACATAATTCATTCACATACATACATACATAATTGAAGTTAAACTATAATGTCCTGTCATTTCTGAAATTGTTACAACTAAATCTTACTTAGAAAAAATAACAAATTAAATATAAACAATTACAAAAGAAAAGAAGAATTGAGCCTTAAAAATGGTTTTAATTCAGCACATTTCATATGAGTTGTCAAGCATTTTATATTAACCATTCCGGCCATCAATTTATATCTTTTTTTTTTTTTTTCTAAGTATTTTTTATAAAAATATTTTTTCTTTTCATAGATTATTTAGTTTCTTTATTTTTCGTTTTATCCACTGATATGTTTTTTCTAATTTTTTTTTTTTTTTTTTTTAAGATTCTTAAAATTATTTTTTCCATCTTGGTTGACTATGTCAGTTATTTTCTATCATTCAGAATTCAGATACAAAAAGAAACAAAAGAGAATTTTTTTTTTTTTAATATTTATGTAAATGTGAATCACACACAAAATAAGATTAGATTTTTTTTTTTCATTTGTAAGAATTGGCAGTAAAATGACATGTTTCTTTTTTTTATATATTCTTTTTAAATCTTTTTTCATTTTCTTTTTTTTTTCTTTTTTTCAGTTATTCATTTTTTTGTGTCATTTTTTTTTTTCAATTCATTCAATCATTTTTCCTTCACTTGTATTCTTTCAGTTATTTTCTATTATTTTCTTTCTTATATTTTCTTTCAATCTTATTCTTTTATTTTCACTCATTGACTTCAATTGTTTTCTTTCATTTTCTTTCCGTTTCTATCAATCACTTTCTTTCAATCATTTTTCATTTTCTTTAAATCAATTTTTTTCATTTTTCTTTCAATTATTTTCTTTCATTTTTTTCTATCATATTCTTTCATTTTCTTTCCTTTTCTATCAAATTCTTTAATTTTCTCTCCTTTTCAATCAATCACTTTCTTTCAATCATTTTTCTATTATTTTCCTTCATTTTCTTTTCATTATTTTCTTTCTTTTTCAATCATTGAATGCAATTTTTTTTCTTTCCCTTACATTCTTTCTTCCATTCATTTTCTTTTTATTCCTTTCAATTGTATTCTTTCATTTTCTTTCTATTTTTTTCATTCTTTCATTTTTTTCATTTTCTTTCTAACAATTTCATTCTTTCATTTTGTTTTCTTCATTTTGTTTTTATTATTTTCTTTCATTATCTTTCTATTAATTTCTTTCATTTTCTATCATTTTCTTTTTATTATTTTCTTTCATTTTCTTTCTATCATTTTCTTTGCTTCATTTTCTTTTTATTATTTTCATTCTTTCATTTTCTTTCTATTTTTTTCATTCTTTCATTTTTTTCATTTCTTTCTAACAATTTCATTCTTTCATTTTGTTTTCTTCATTTTGTTTTTATTATTTTCTTTCATTTTCTTTCTATCATTTTCTTTGCTTCATTTTCTTTTTATTATTTTCTTTTATTTCTTTCTATCATTTTCTTTCTTTTTCTTTCAATCAATTTCTTTCAATACGATTCTTTCTGCCTTTTTTTTATCCAATTTTATTTTTCTAATCCGAAAAGGCCACCATTGACAATGTAACTTTTGTGTCTTCTCGAAACGATAGAATCCCAGGAATGCTAAAAACAAAATAACAACAAAAAATATCCCCCAAAAAAAGACCATCTTTGATATTTGAATTAAACTCGTGCTGGCTGATCCTGATTTCTGGAATTTTCTTCGAGAAATATGTGCCAGAGTTTTAGATTCAGCACCTTAATATTCCAAAAATAACACAAAGCATGTGAGAAATGAAAACACGAGGCAGGTAAACACACCCACCCACACCCACCACAATAAGGAACCCTGAAAACATTCTGTGAACAAATAACAGTAAATAGGCATAAGATATATATATACTTTTTGTTAATCTATCTATACATATATAAAGGGCAGTTGGTTTGTGTTTATGTATATATGATGAATCTAAGAATATACAACAATTAACAACAAAGTAAATATATATACACGTTAAATATCACCAGTTCTTGCATTTTGTGCAAAAATTATAAAGATTTGATTCATATTCGAATAGATATTTAAAAATTAGAATATACATAGAAATAGCATTGAAAGTCCAATTAAAAATGTCCAGATTTTGTAAATCTCAAAAGTAAATAAAACAATACACCAGGGTTTTTGCCCCCACCTCTATCCAGGCAATGCTGGGTAGCTACTTCTAGTAAATAAATAAAGGGCAGTTGGTGTGTATGTATGTATGTATATATATATATATATGTATGTCTGGATAAAACTATGAAAATAAAACAATTAATAACAAAGTAAATATATATTCATATTCATATACATATATCATTTCCTGCGTTTTGTGCAAAAATTAGGAAAATTTGATTTATATTCGAAGATATCTAAAAATTAAAATATACATAGAAATAGCATTGAAATTCTACTTAAGTAAACAAATCAATGCACCAGGGTCCCCCCCCCCACCTCTACACAGGCGACGCTGGATAGCTGCTTCTAGTTTTTAATACTAATAAATTTACAAAGATTTAATTTATATTCGAAGATATTTAAAAATCAAAATATACATAGAAATAGCATTAAAATTCTACTTAAAAATGTCCAGCATTTGTAAATCTCAAAAGTAAACAAATCAATACACCAGGGTATTTTTTCCCTCTACCCAGGCAATGCTGGGTAGTCGCTTCTAAAACATATTAAAGAGCTGGTGTGTATGTATGTCTGGATGAAACTAAGAAAATACAACAATTAACAACAAATGTAAACATATACAAAAAAAAATTAATAAGAAAGAAAGAAAAAGATGGAGAGAGGGGGTGAACATACAGAAGCAATAACGATAATCTGTTTTAATCAAACATAATGAAAATATCAAAAGAAGGAAAGAAAGAAAGAAAAAAGACTGAAGAGAGTTGAATCAAGATTATAATATTTTTTACATATTGAACTATTTTGTAATATCTCTTAAGTAAACATATCAAATGTTGTAATAATTAAATCATCATACTGTGTTATATCCACAGGTCCTGCTGATATATATATATATATATATATATATGTGAGAATGGGAAATGAATCCGACAATATGAGGAAAAAATGAGTAAAGAAAAGAAATGTAGATGGATAAAAATGAATTTTATCGATTAAAAGTGATATCAATAAAATTCATTTTTATCCATCTACATTTCTTTTCTTTACTCATTTTTTTCCTCATATATATATATATATATAATTTTTTTTTTTCCTCATATATATATATATATATATATATATATATATTTTTTTTTTTTTTTTTTTTTTTTCCTCATATATATATATTAATACATATATTAATACTAATGATATAGTGTAATATATTTATAAGTAAATAGTGTTCAATATTGTTGATAGAGCATTTATATTTAAGTTAGGGTAATATGGACATGGAGTCAATTATGCTTGGTTACTGACAGAGGGTTAAATCAAGATTATTATACTTTTTACATATTGAACTATTTACCAATAGCTCTTAAGTAAACATATCAAACATTGTAATAATCAAATTCATACTGTGGTATATCCACAGGTCCTGCTAATCAAGATTATTATATTTTTTACATATTGAACTATTTGGCAGTAGCTTTTAAATAAACATCAAACGTTGTAATAATTAAATTATTATACTGTGGTATATCCACAGGTCCTGCTAGTCAAGATTATTATACTTTTTACATATTGAACTATTTGGCAATAGCTCTTAAGTAAACCTATCAAACATTGTAATAATCAAATTCATACTGTGGTATATCCACAGGTCCTGCTAATCAAGATTATTATATTTTTTACATATTGAACTATTTGGCAGTAGCTTTTAAATAAACATCAAACGTTGTAATAATTAAATTATCATACTGTGGTATATCCACAGGTCCTGCTAGTCAAGATTATTATACTTTTTACATATTGAACTATTTGGCAATAGCTCTTAAGTAAACCTATCAAACATTGTAATAATTAAATTATCATACTGTGTTATATCCGCAGGCCCTGCTAGTAGTAGTAATATTATGCGTACGTGACTAAGGTAATGTATTGTTACATCAAAGCTGTTGACTAGCATTTCTTATTTACTTGATTATTGATTTACTCCAGCACAACACGAAAGCTGTGATTAGTAATCAATATATTTGAGATGTACTAAAGCAGAGTCATAGATACTTTATATTGGCATTGCAGTCTCAGAAGACTATATAATTTTTGTGCCCCTGAAGTTACAGCGCCTCCTGTGACTGTAAAGTCCAATGTTTGAAAAACAGCCTCAACCACAGATGTGAAGGCTGTCCCTGAAGATGTTGATGTGCTGATGCTTTGTTGCTGCTGCTTTCTTCTGGACCTCTTGGCTTCAGGGTGTTGCACCAGGGTGGCTTCAGACATGAACAGTCCACTACGGAGAGCCTGCTGCCACCGAGGGCGGTCCTGAGCCAAATTTTCCCAGCTGGAAGGGGTAATGCCAAAGCACCTGAGATCATTCTTGCAGACATTTATAGATGTTGAGAATAACGTATTTCGATTATTGTCTAAATAATCTATTGTCCTCATCTTTATTGTTACCTGCACAACGTTTTGGCTGTTCTTTCATTTTCTTTCATTTTCTTTCCTTTATTTTCTTTCATTTTCTTTCCTTCATTTTCCTTCCTTCATATTCTTTCTTTTTCTTTCTTTCATTTTCTTTCTTTTTCTTTCCTTCATTTTCTTTCCTTCATTTTCTTTCTTTCATTTTCTTTCTTCATTTTCTTTCATTTTCTTTCCTTCATTTTCTTCTTTCATTTTCTTTCCTTCATTTTCTTTCTTCATTTCTTTCTTTCATTCTTCATTTCTTTTTTTCTTCATTTCTTTCTTTCTTTCTTCATTTTTCTTTCATTTCTTTTTTTCTTTTTTCTTCATTTCTTTATTTTCTTCATTTTCTTTCCTTCATTTCTTCTTTCATTTTTTTCTTCTTTTTTCTTCTTTTCATTTTCTTCTTTTTCTTTCTTTCTTTCATTTTTCTTTCATTTTCTTTTCTTCATTTTCTATCATTTCTTCTTTCATTTCCTTTCTTCATTTATTTCCTTCATATTCTTACATTTCCTTTCCTTTCCTTCATTTTCTTACATTTCCTTTCCTTTCCTTCATTTTCTTTCATATATGAATGAATGTGACACAAGATTGGTTTAGTCTGGGGTGCCATGCAGGAAGTAAACCTCCCATCTTTGGTTTTTAAAAAAAATGCTTGGATTTCCCCTTTAGGTGTGCCTCGGGCACTGGGCCAATAAACCTACCCCTTATCCCCTTTTATGCCTTAAAATCCAACCAACCAACCACGTAGTGTTCAGGTGTATGATGCTGTGCTTACTGAGGAGGTTATTAGAACTTATCATGTGCGCCCATTCTTTTAATTTCCTTATTCTCTGGTATTGTTGTCTATCAATTTTGAAATACCTCCGGGGGAGTGAGTGGCTGATCTCTCCCTCTTCTTCCATCCCCCCCCCCGCCTCCACCCATGACAGCTATGAAATATAATAATGAATTCGCAAGGTGAAGAATTGTCATTACCTTAATTAGTTTTGTATGACATGCATTCATGTATAATATACATTCATATATAATATGCCCCCCCCAGTTCCAGCTATAAAATTCTGGAAAAAAAAACATCTTTCTATGTATAATACACATTAACTTTTGAAGGAACCTACATCAACCCTGGACCAGTGTGGTTTTGCTTCCAAATATCGGAGAAGAAAAAAAAACAAAAAAAAAACTTCCTGATTGTAGTTTAGAGTGTCTTCTAATTGTACAATTTCAAGAATATTGATAAAGATTGGCCATTTTGATTTTGTGAAACAATGTAACCTGTAAAATTTATTTTTATGTCGTCGGGGTGTCCTAAAGTCAGTATCACTAGGCAGTGAGAGAGTCTATCCCCTTTTCACTAGCACTAGATTGGCCATTTTGATTTTGTGAAACAATGTAAAATTTAGTTTTATGTCGTCGCGGTGTCCTAAAGTCAGTATCACTAGGCAGTGAGGTAGTCTATCCCCTTTTCACTAGCACTAAACCAGGGAGATTATTTTTGTGCCTGAGATTGAGTGCCACACCTACCATCAGCTCCCCACTGTACCGCATAGATCCCTGTGCTACTCATATGCTGAATTGGCAAGGGCCGGTATTGAACCCGGAACCTTGTGGTTCAGAGTCAGATGCTCTACCGACTGAAGACAGATTAAATTCTGTTAAGTAATTCATCCAATAGTTTCAAAAAATACTTTCTTAATTTCTTTTTCTAACCATTATTTCTGAAATCATTCAATTCAATCTTTTCATTCATACAATCATTTTCTTTCTATCATTTATATTCTCTTATTTTTTCTTTCATTTTCTGTCAGTCATTTTCTTTCAGCTTCAATCTTTTTTCTTTCATTCATTTCTTCATTTACATTCTCATATTTTCTTTCATTCATTTTCTTTCATTCATTTTCTTTCATTCATTTTTTCATTTATATTTTCATTCTATATTCATTTTTTTTTTTCCATTTACATTCTCTTATTTTTCTCTTTCATTTTCTTTCATCTTCAATGATTTTCTTTCATACACTGTTTTTTTCATTTATATTCTCACATTTTCTTTCATTCATTTTTTTATTTATTTACATTTTCTTTCTATCATTTACATTCTTTTATTTTTTCTTTCATTTTCTTTCAGCTTCAATCTTCTTTTTCATTCATTTCTTCATTTACATTCTCATATTTTCTTTCATTCATTTTCTTATTTATATTTTCTATCATTTTTTTTTCATTTACATTCTCTTATTTTTCTCTTTCATTTTCTTTCATCTTCAATCATTTTCTTTCATACACTTTTTTTTCATTTATATTCTTTATATTTATATTTTCTTTCGTTCATTTTTTTTTTTTAATTTGCATTTTCTTTCTATCAAATTCTATCATTTTTCGTCATTCATTTTCTTTCATCTTCAATAATTTCTTCTTTTAATCATTCATTCTCCCATTGTTTTTAATTTAGTTTCCTATTCCATCAAGTGAATTCTTATCATTCTGTAACTTTTATTGAAAAACAAAGAACATTTTTCTACCTCAAAATATTAAAGAGTTCATAGTTTGAATAACAACAATATACCTTTTATTTCATCAAGTTCAATATATTTCAGTGTAATATGATAAAATACTTTGATCACAATGAACACATTGCTTAAAATAGACCTAAACCGGACATATCTTCTAGTTTGTTTATTAGCTTTCTATAAACAAATAACCAGTTTTTTTCTTCTTTAAATACATGACTTGCTAACTTGTACATATGTAAACATAATATTACTGTATAATGTATTCTTGTGTATAATGCAACTCTCTTTTTATTTCTGTACGTAAAAGGTTGAATATGTGTTATTTTCATGTACAAAGCAACTCTCACTTTGCTGCAAAACCTGTCCCAGGGGGGTGGGGAAAACACTATTCAAGCAAATTTATGTGGTTAAATATAGCATTAGTCTATAATGGAATCCACTATTTCCTTAAATAAATATTTAAAAAGATTGCGAATCTTTAAACTATGTACGAGGTTATCCGCTCTGAATGAAAAGATGGCCAGTCTATGAGTAAAATATGATTGGCAACACTGTTGTGTTTGTTGTGCATATACCTTTGTGCCTGTCTCTTATACAAGGGTAATCCCAAAAGTAAGGTCTCCAAAGTACTGGGGGATGCAGGGAAACTATTCGTATGCCTATTGGCAACACTGTTGTGTTTGTTGTGTATGCCTGTCCCTTATATTAGGGTAATCCAAAAAAAGTAAGGTCTCCAAAGCCAAGGGACACAGGGTAACTGTTCATGCAGCTATTGGCAACACTGTTGTGTTTGTTGTGCATTTGCCGGCACGCGCCTCACTGCCATGCTCAATCTTGGCTTGGCAGTCATTTCTGATGAAGCTGCTGATTGACATTATCGCCAAGTGTGAAATTTGGTTTTTGAACACAAAAGTCATTAAAAATGATTAAATTAATTGCAAATTAACAGAAGTATAAGGCAAGTCGTGCATGGATGTCTAAAAGATCCGTAAGTGGTGTAGGGAGTTTGCAATGACTTTATTTATAGACTAGGCAAGGTCATGTAGTATATTCCTTCGCCAATCAACAGCGATAATGTGTGGCTGATTCACTACTTAAACACTGATCCTTTCATAGTCTACTTGCAACCATTGCCGAAAGAACTTACAATACTGAGGATTCTTTACCAGAGGATTACCAAGGATTTCTGCTGGACAAGCGCTCTTGCTTAACTCTTAACATCCTGTTGAGATTTTTCTAAGTCCAGAGCATTCCTATAAGGATATATAAAAAAAATGGCTAAAAATGACCTTTGCATCTAAATTTACCTATTATTTCCCTTAAATCAAAGATTTCTACATATGTTTAATATTAAATTTAAGCAAAGGCTATTGTTTGGGGCTGATTAGTTAAAACGAATCCGACTTCCAGCCGGGTGGAATGAGGTGGTATAGGACTTTAAGAGTTAAAGCCTAAAGGATGGCCTATAAGATTCTAACACAGGGTAACTGTTTATACAGCTATTAGCAATACTGTTGTGTTTGTTGTGCATATGTTTGCCCATGCGCGCACCTCACTACCACACTCAGTCTTGGCTTGGCTGTCGTTTCTGATGGGGCTCCTGATTGACACTACCGTCATGTGTAACGTTCGCACAGTTATTTGGTTTCTGAATGCAAAAAAGCATTAAACCTAATAAAATTCATTTCCAATTAACGGAAATATATAGCAAGTCCTGCATGGATGTTACAAATGTCCACAAATGATGTAGGGATTTTTGAACAACAACAAAGTTCAATGTTTTCTCAACAACATGGCGGTGAGCTGGTATGACATGGGTATACAAAAACTGCCAGAGCGCCTATAAAAATACATTGACTGAAATGGCATATATGTAGAAAAATAGATACATGTTTAAAATGGTTATTTCCTATAACTCCAACATAAACGAAGGGGAACCACTCTTGACTGATAAATTATTTATTTTCCCATTAAACTAAACCTAACCCCATCTTCATTTTTCCTAGTAGAAAAAATAAAATAAATTTTTCCTAGTAGAAATAAATTTTTCCTAGTAGAAAAAATAAATAAATAAATAATTTATCAGTCAAGAGTGGTTCCCCTTTGTTTGAGTTATAGGAAATAACCTTTAAAATGATGTAAACATTGGCTATAAACAATAAACGTTTCTGTGATTTCTCGATATTTTGGAAACGTTACCTTTGGGATTACCCTTGTAGTTAGAACATAGTCAACTTAGTGGGAAAAAGTTAGGGGTGCTATTCTGGGGGTGAACTGGGTAGAAGGTTAGCTGCTTTATGAGGGGGTAGGTGTAAATCTATGAGTATATATAGTTGATCTTTTTAGTATGTATGAGGGTCAGCTGAAAAGTTCATAGACAAACCAAGATGCTCACGGTTAAATTTTCCTCCTTTTTTCATTCAATAAATATACGTGCTCTGATGAAGACCGTTGTTTATAAAGTATCTTACAATTGTCTTCAATTTTTAAAATTATTTCAATTGAATTACACTTTATAAACCCCACAAGGTTGAAACAGATATCTGTTAACATATTATTATAATATATTATTTTTTTCTATTTTTATACATCATATATGAGTATATATGAACAGGTGCCTTGCCAGAGTATTGCACATGGGGGTGGGGCATCCCTTAAGGGTAAAGTAGGACAAATAGGGCAGAAGGTGTGTGTGGGGGGATGATTAAAAATTGTTTATATTGTAAGAATTAACACACAAAAATTAGTTCACATCTGATTCATGGGGGGGGTAATTCCTTAGTCTAACCACAGCTCCCATCCCTGACACCCTAGTGAGGGGACCCTGATATGGTATGTTATTTTAGGTGTTTAGGGCCAGTTTAGCTCAGTCGGTAGAGCACTTGCCTAGGAATTGCAAGGTTCTTGGTCTGATACCGGCCCTCGCCAACTCAGCGAATGAGTAGCACAGGCATCTGTGCGGTAAAGTAAGGAGTTGATGGTAGGTGTGACGCTCCACCGCAGATGAAAAAAACAATCTCCTTGATCTAGCGCTAGTGAAAAGGGGATAGACTCCATTACTGTCTGTCTGATACTGACTGTAGGCGACCCCGACTACTTTACTTTAAAAGTGTGAAATATATTTTATAAAATATATATGAGGTTATTCAATAAATAAGGAAAATTTCTTTTTTTTTTAAAGTGAAAAGGGGATAGACTCCATCGCTGTCTGTCTGATACCGACTGTGGGCGACCCCGACTACTTTACTTTAAGAGTGTGAAATATATTTTATAAAATATATATGAGGTTATTCAATAAATAAGGGAAATTTCTTTTTTAAAAAAAGCAAAATACCGTATTTGACGGCATATAGGACCAACTTTTTTCCAAAAATTTTGGCTCAAAAAATTGCCCTGCGTCTTATAGATCATAGGTGAAGTTTGAGACCTCCCGTAGGCCTAGGCTAATCTTCTCTATGATGCTCACTAACCCAGCTTACACTCAGTACTTTTACCTACCCTAAACTCCATGCATCCTTATTTTATTGCTCGTATTGTTATTATCAAGGTTAACAGGAGCGTATGGTGGTGAAGAAAAAACACTATATGCTTAAATACACTAAAAACTTTTTTTCTTGAATCTGACCTGCTGAAATGGGGATGTGTCTTATATGCCATCAAATACGATAATCTTTTGCCGCAGAAATGTAAACCCTGCATTGTTTTAAATTCTTTCATAGCAACAATTGTGTGTGTGTGTGTGTGTGTGTGTATTAGGAAGAAATGGAAATGAATGAGTATGTGGAAAAGTAATAAATGAATGGGAATAAGAGTCATGAGAATAATAATAATAATAATAATAATGAAATTTATTGTGCACAGTGCTCAGGTGCACCACAACTCATCAAAGTCTCATGTCTAGTATACAGAATAATGTATTAGCGTCAGGAACATGAACAGTTCACAGTAGTAATATGCATGTATGTGTATGCATATGTGTGTGGAGAGTGGCATCAGGTATAGTGTCAGCGGACTACAGGAAGCATGGAGGCTTTGAAAGATTCAGTGTTTCAGCAGCCTACAACAGACGCGGGCAGCTTATTCCATGTCTCTGCAGTTCTGAGCATGAAGAAATGTTTCCAAAAGTCACGTGACTTTCGGAATGATTTATTAATATTGGAAAATTAATTGTCGATGTTTTGTACGCTTCTTTGGAGTAACATCTATCGCAGATAATGGCTGTAGGACAACTAATCGACAGTCAACACATGAGTGTCTGGACATGATAAAAATGTGATGCAATCACAGATGATGCAATATTTTTCACAGCCAAACAAATTTTGTCATACACCCCGAAAATTGATTTCACTACAGTACCACTACTGTTCTTCTACAAGGATGGCTTTGGTATTAACTAACCCATGAAGGTTGATATGCCATTAAACAAAGAAAGCAGACCAAAGCAGTAACTAATTCAAATTTAAACATTAAAAGTTTGTTGAGATCAAAGACATTCATTAAGGGAAGTAATGCTCATGTTTTTATATGAAAACAAAAAATTATATAAAATACTGAATATATTTAAATATAATACACATGTTCCTAAATCTTCCATCTGTTACCATCTAGCAACACCCTCTAGTTAAAAATGAGACCATCAAAATTGTACAAGATGCAATGCAAAAATGTAAATGCAGATTATCTGGTGTCGCATAATCACAGATTTCTTATTCGTCCAATTTTGTTTCACCCAATTTTAAAAATGAAACATTCCAAATGGTCTTGCACCACTTAAAAACCCAACGTAAAATTAAAATGAATTGGAAAAAAAAAAGAAGTTACATGTTTGTTTTATTTGTAATATTGAAATTGTGAATTACAGAATATATGTTGGTAATTTTGATCTTATGTTGTCCCAGAACCAGCTATACCGTTATCAACAACATAGAATATGCGACTATATTGATCTTGAAGTTTCTGTAGAATTAAATACTTATAAATGATATGTGTATTAAGTATTATATCGATTGTTATCGTATATTTTTGTATTATTTATTGCAAAGACAACAGTAGAATTTTTATGCAATGAAATTATAAATCATTGTTTCTGGCTTAAATAGCTCTTCTTGATTTTTGTTTCGTTTCATGAAAAATTCCACTGGTATCGCTAGTATTTATATAAATATTGTTTCAATAATTAATAGGAATATAAGGTGTATATTGAATGTCTGTAAAAAAAAGAAGAAGAAAAAGGGAAACTAATATTGAATGTAAAAGGTTGGCTTCTCTAACTATAAAATGTGGGGAAACTTTTTAGTTTTACTGCACCTAGGGGGGTCATCTTACAGGCTTGTTTTTTTTCTTTCTTTTCTTTTCTTGCCTTGCATTACAAAAGAATATTTTCTAAATTTAATTAGTATTTTATTTATCTATTTATTCATTTTTATCAAATGTAAGATGGTAGGGAAAAAAAACTGATATTGAATGTGAAAGGTTGACTACTCTAACTATAGAATGTATGAAACTTTTTATTTACACTACTCGTGAGAGGGGTCATCTTACAGGGTTTTTTTTTGTTTTGTTTTTCTTACAGTAGAAAAGAACATTTTCTAAATTCAATAATTATCTTATTTTATTTATTTATATTTATCAAATGCAAAATGGAAGTCACTAAACGGTCAGAAAATGGGCGTCTAAAATTTTCACTCATTGTCGCCGGTCACGTGAGCAGACATGGTGCTGAAAAAAAAAAGCAGTGAGTTTATGATCTCTTGTGTGTGCAAACTAACTAGCAGACACAACACAAGAAATTGATAAATTTGTCGATTGAGTTTCGGTTTAAGCCAGTCAAAGGGAAGTAACTTCTTGGAACAGAAAAGCTGTTTGAAAATTTAAAACCCTTTGTCTTTATGTTATTAGGTTTGCTGAAAAATCAGTCAACATTGCCGGAGACGTTGTAGAAGTGGGGAGGGGGTTCAAGGGCAGTAACTCTTACTGTACTCCTGAATTTTAAACTTAATTCAAATCTTTTTTTTTTAACTCTTTTTGTTTTTAAATTTATTAGATTTGTCGTCTGCTTTTTTTTTGTTTATGACAAGGAAAATTCTTCATTTTTTAATTTTTTTCTTCAACGCCGACGTCTTCTCCTTATATAGATATATACATGTATATACATGCTTGTAAAGGCATTCATGACTAAAACTATAATTTTAATGCCTTAGGTTTGAAATAAGGGGAAACAACTAATTGTGTTATTTTAGTAAACTTTTTTTTTTAAACAGAAATAAAATGGACGAAGTTATAGCATATTATTCTTAATCTATCAGTTTAAGTTTCTATAAAGAAAGTATTAAACAATAAATTTCACACTTAAATTAATTAGAGACCTTTCCTAAAAAGAGAAAATAAAAAGCTAAAGAAATTATGTTCAAATTTCATTGAATACCATTGGTTTGTTTATTTAATGGTATATCAAACCATGTGGGGTATTTAATGCCAAAACGTTTTCTTTTCTTTTTTCTTTTTTTGGTAGGATTTATAAGGGTAGTTTGTATAAAAAAAAATTTTTTTAAACTTTTTGTTAAAGTATGAGAAAAAAGTTGGTACTCACCGGTCTAATTAATTGTTGAAAAATTGATATAATTGAAAAAAAAAAAAAAAAATTGATATAATTGGGAAGAAAAAAAAAATTTGCAAGAATATGCAAAAGTTTTATTAGATATTGTATTTTTCGGACTGTTGTCCTCATCTTTATTTTTATATATGTAACTTTTTGGCTGATGTACCGTCTGCCCTTCATCAGGTGTTTCTTGTTATTTTTTAAATGAGGCTTGATAATTTGTTTTATTTAGATTTTTCAGACTATTGTCATCTTTATGGTTTTATACACAACGTTTTGACCAATGTACTCTCCGGCCTTCTTCAGGTGTTTCTAGTTGAACTTGGGAACCTTCATGTCGTAAACGGAAGCCTTCATGGAACTTTCAACTGATCCCTTTATTTAATCCATTAAGGTAGATTGTTCTAATACCATTAACCATAACTGGTTATAAGTATTACCGTATTTGACGGCATATAAGACACACACCCATTTCAGCAGATCAGATCCAGGAAAAATGTTTTTAGTGTATTAAAGCATATATTGTTGAAAACAGTCTAGTTGTGCATTACACAAGCAGAAACATAGCTGTATAAAAGCAATTTGGCAGTAAAATAAGGATGCATGGAGTTTAGGGTAGGTAAAAGTACTGAGCATAAGCTGGGTTAGTGAGCATCATAGAGAAGATGAGCCTGGGCCTATAGGAGGTCTCAAACTACACCTATGATCTATAAGACGCAGGGCAGTTTTTTGAGCCAAAATTTTGGAAAAAAGTGCGTCCTATATGCCGTCAAATACGGTAACTCATCGCCTACCAAAGTTCCCCGATGGTTGAACTAAATTTTCTTTGTATTTTTTACTTGTATGATGGGATATTTCAAAGTTTACCATCTATTCACCTCAGAACTCATTCTATTCAAATAAAGTCCTATTATTATTGTAATCTGAGTCTTTCTGCTCAATTATGATGAACTAACCATCAGCGGTTTACAGTAGCGAGTGAGCCACTGTGAGTGGTTTAAAGTAGGCAAAGAGTTCAAATATATTCAATTATTGAAATGAATGGAATCTAATATAATCAAGAAATGAGGGATCAGTTTACGACTTGGTTATAATACCAAAATAATCCCTCTTTTTACATCCGGATACAAAAATAGCAAAACAACAGTTGAGGTGTCTTTAAGAATACTTAACTCTTTGCCTACCAAATATCCCCAATGGCTGTACCAAATTTTCTTAATATTTTTATCTGTATGATGGGATATTTCAAAGTTCCCTATCTATCCACCTCAGAACTCATTGTAACACCTGAAGATAGCTGGAGAGCACATTGGCCGAAATGTTGTATACATAACAATGAAGATGAGGACAATAGTCTGAATAATCCAAATAATACAATTGTTAGTGTTGTTTTTTTTAAATCTAAATAATACAAATTATCAAGCCTCTTTTTTAAAAAAATTCAGAGAAATTAGATTTTATTTGTTTGTTGATATTAGTAGATGCAATAAAATGCAAGTCTCTTTGGGGATGATATAATTTTTAATTTTTTTTTACCCCAACCCTTTTTATCATATATATGCTAGAAGTCTGTGGCTGAGGGTCTTAGTGTCCTGGGTATGACGTTAAATTGCATCTAGTGTTAAGGTTCCAATTCTGGAGCTCTGGGGAATGTGAAGTACCCCTTTATTGCCATTACACTCAGGTCCAATCTAATCCAGAATGGTAGTTCCTGTTAGGGTCCTATCTATGGGCTAAATAGTTTTTTTTTTAAATGAGTATTAAAAAATGTGTTTAAAGAAAGAAAAAATTGAATACCCAACAAGAATGAATAAAATAAAATGTAAATATATTTCAATAGTTTCTTAGAAACAATTTTTACACAGGATAGGTTACTAGGTAGGAGTTAGACAGCTTTAGTTGTTTCCCTAGATCATAAATAAAAACCCTACAATTTATTAAGAAACTTTAGTTGGGATCCATAGATCTATCTATCTATCTTTCCCCATACTCTCTTTCTTTCTTATTATATTTTCTGTGTAGCATGTCCTTTTTTTTTCCTTTTCTTTCTTTATGATAAAAACAGAATGGTCCATTATTTAACTGAGGTGACAACATTCATAAGAAATAAGAATTCGGCGGATAAGCAATACCAGATGATCAGGATTTAAATTTTGCATTTCATCTTGGATGATCTCATATTTTGCAAGATGATAATGAATGTACAATTAAGGAACATGAGTATTAATATATTATAATTATCATTTTTTTTTAAAAACCCTTCTCATCCAGGAAACTCAAAGTTTTTAAAGCAATATGGATTAAAGTCATTCTGGGATCTGTCTCGGATTAAGGGCTTTAATCCTTAAGATTGATTAGTTTAAAAGTACATTCGACCTCGACTGAATATTTTCGCAAAATATGTTCATTAAATATTTTGTGACAATATCATTACAAATCACTGTTTAACAGCAACCCAACAGGTTTACGATCATCTAGTATTGGGGTTCTCCAATGGAGGCCCTATGGCCTATATACCTTTTTTTTATAGGGTACAGGCAAGTAGAAAAAAATAATATCTAATTATAAAATTACAATAGGATTTTTAAACTTTGAATGGCTTTGGAGGGTGGGGAGACCACCAGAGTAAAATAGGAATCAGGGGGGAACCCCTCCCCCCTGATTCCTTTATAGGTTAAAAAAAAATGGTTGAAAACCACTAATCTAGTAATGTATGAATTGTCAAAATATTTATTGTTTCTCTAAATTTTTGAGATGAGGTTTGATAATTTGGATTATTCGGACTATTGTCCTCATCTTTACTGGCATCTTTACTACCTTTCGGCAGATGTGCCCTCCGGCCTTCTTGGCCAATTTGGACACATAGCATAGTAGATAAAGGAGTTAGGTTAAGACAATTCTAAGTGACAGTTATCTCTAGGCTGAAGGTTCAATCATAGTCAAGGGCGACAGTAACATAGAATAATAATTAACACAGCTTAACACCTGTACCCCAGCTATGGTTTGTGGAATGAGAACAGGATACCCCCATGGATTGAATAAAGGGTTGTATTCAATGTTCTGTGACGGCTCATAAATTACAACTAGAAGGTGTCAGAGTACGAGAAGGCTCTCAAGCCCGAAAAGAAGATTTCCAATTTCAAGAAGGCTCCAGAGTCCGAAAAGAAATACCTGAAGAAGGCCGGAGTGCACATCGGATGAAACATTGTACAGATAACAATAATAGTCTGAATTAACCAAATAATACCAAAATATTTATATTACCAATTTCTATACTAAACACTACTTGTACCTAATTTTAAAAACTATCAAAGTGAACGCGCCTCCCCACACTATAAAAAAAGTTTTAGATATAATTTAGAGGAGGTAAACTCAGTCAGTAGAGCATCTGCCTCTAAACCACAAGGTTCTGGGTTCAATACCAGCCCTCATCAACTCAGCGCATGAGTACCACAGATTAGATCTGTGCAGTAAAGTGGGGAGCTGATGGTAGGTGTGGCGCTCCACCTCAGATTCAAAAGACAATCTCCTTGGTCTAACACTAGAGAAAAGGGGATAGACTCCATCGCTGTCCAGCTGATACCGACAATAGGCCAGTTTAGCTCAGTCGAGAGAGCACCCGTCTAGGAATCGCAAGGTGCCTGCCAATTTGGCGTATGAGTAGCACAGATTGGGTAATCTGATCTGTGTGGTAAGTTGAGAAACTGACGGTAGGTGTGACACTCCACCTTAGCAAAAACAATGTCCCTGATCTAGCACTAATGAAAAGGGGATAGACTCTCCCACTGTCCAGCTGATACTGACAATAGGCCACTCCGCCAACTTTACTTATTATTTGCATGAATTTTTGAGTACGACTAAACACACCTGAAGTAGACCGGAAGTGCACATTGGCTGAAACATTGTGTATATAACAATGATAAAGATGAGGACAACAGTCAAAAAAATCTAGATGGTACATGATAGACCCACTTCAAAATTTATTCAATACAAAAATTAAAATATTTTATAGAAAGCATGAAGATACACCCATAAATTAAATAGACCTGATAGATTTCTTAACATAGCCCAGTTGGTAGAGCGTCGGACTTGGAACCACAAGGTTCCTGGTTCAATACCAGCCCTCACTCACTTAATGTATGAGTAGCATAGGGATCTGTGCGGTAAAGTGAGGAGCTGATGGTAGATGTGACGCTCCACCTCAGACATCAAAACAATCTCTTTGGTCTAGTGAAAAGCGTATACACTCCCTCACTGTCTGGCTGATACTGACTTTAGGCCACCCCGACGACTTTACCTTACTTACTTAGTATTGTTTTCACTGATGATGGTGCAAGTCAACCTTGAAATATTTGAGTATTAATCAAAGAAATATTGATTCCTTTCATCATTTTTTATTTGTGAGAAATAATCAGGTACATGAACCGGATATTTAGTTATTTTCAAAGTTTACGTGTGACACAAGGTCATCAGTAAAGAGCCCTAAGTGAACATTAAACTTCTTGGTCTTTAGCATAACTCGGTAACCATTATACTAGGCACTGCCAATTTGTTGGCTCATTTTTTTTTTAAATAAAAAACGAATTAAAATTAATTAAACCGATTATTTTTTGTCTAAGTCGGAAAGTAGTAACATAATGAGCATCAGTAAATCAACACAGAAAATGTCATTAAAATCGGATAATTCCCTGATTTTTGGTAAAAAAATTTTTCAATCGACGGCGGGGTAAATTTATTTTGTAAAATACGGATTTTACGGCATCTTTGGCATTATACTATTACTCATTGAAGATTCTGTCTATGAAACTGGGCTAGAGGTATGAGGCACTCAGTGAGAATCGAACTCACTAGTAATGGTTTGCTAATATAGCGTTACATTACACTATGCGAAGAGTTTGAATTTAGTTGTGGCGCAAGGTCAAAAGTAAAGGTGCACCCGGTGAGAATCGAACTCACTAGTTATGGTTTGACGCGAGGAGTCGAATTTACTTATGACACAAGGTCAGGGCAAGGGGCACTCGGTGAGAATCGAACTCACTCGTAATGATTTGCTAGCAAAGCTTGCTAACCATTGGCATTATGCGAAAAGTCCGACTTCAGTTGTGGTACAAGTTCAGAAGTAAGGAGCACCCGGTGAGAATCGAACTCTCTGGTAAATATAGCATTAACCATGCAACGAGTCTGAATTTAGTTGAGGCACAAGGTCAGGTGTAAGAGGCACTCGGTGAGAATCGAACTCACTTGTAAATAGACCGTCAACAAGGCTAGGAGTTCAGTTTTAGTTGTAGCACAAGGTCAGAAGTAATATGCACCCGGTGAGAATCGAACTCAATAGACCGTTAACAATGTAACGAGTCCGAAGTTAAGGGCACTCGGCGAGAATTGAACTCAATAGTAATATACCGTTAACCATGCAATGAGTACGATTTTAGTTGTGGCACAAGGTCAGAAAGTAAGGGGCACTCGGTGAGAACCGAGGTCACTAGCTCGTTAAACTTTTTACACTATGTGAGACACCTTTTTTTAATGAGCTGGTATATGATTCACGCGATGTAGTGATTAGCAAGCTATATTAGCGGACGATTCGTTAGTGAGTTCGATTCTCACTGGGCGCCCAATAATGCTGGCCTTGTGCCACGCTTAGTAAAATAACTATGATCATTATTGTCTAATTGATAAAAAAAAAAAGGCTGTCGTGACTGTTTTATAATATCTATATTTTATTTTGACTCAATAAAAATGAACGTTTTAAATAAAAGATTAAGAAAGAAAGAAAGAAAGAAGCGTTGTGTGTATCACTACGACGATGACGACTAGTGAGTACATTTAAATATGGTTTTCCTTTATAAAATCTACATTTGTGATAAGATATAAAAGAATATTTTTATTAGATAAGGACGTCAGTGTGTACTTATGAAATGTGAGTGATTTCTCTCCGTGCGTCTATGTGTATGTGTGTACGTGTGTACGCACTTGTGTGTGTGTTTATTTGTGTTTTTACTTAGTAAATAGGGTCTGTTATTGTTACTTTATTCTCTATGCTAATGGTGTTACAAATTGTTTCTCACTAGTTCCTGCTATACACATCGCCTCTTTCTGCCCCTCCCACCTCCGTCTTTCTCGCTATATCTCTGTCCTCCTCCCTCTCTCTTTCTCGCTATCTCTCTTGCCTCACCCCTTCACCCACTCGACTCGGCTTCTCCTCCCTCCCTGTCTATGTATCTGCTAAGCACGAGATTCTCGTGATGTTGTATTGATCTGCTTTCTTAGCACTACAGGATTCTCATCCTAAGCCACCGTTTTTTTTTTGTTTTCTTTCTTTTCTTATATATATATATATATATATATATATATATAATACATTTTGTTTACAACAGTGGGACAGCCAGTGTATGGTGTTCTGTCCTTCAACAACAGCAGCAGCAACATCTATCTGGACACTCCTCCCCCTGCTACCCTCATCTCTTCTCCGCCTTCTCCCTTCTCCAACCCTACTACTACCGCCACTTACTCTTCCTTCCTTCCTTCTTCTCTTAAGCTCACCCCTCTCTCTATCTATCTCTTAACTCTCCACCTACCCTTCCCCCTCCCTTCTTCTTCCTCTTTCGTCGGTCTCAACTTCCTCTTTCCACTTAGAGCATTTCCCTGGTTTTTAAATTGTTTCTCTTCCTCGTCAAGAAAGAAGGCCACCGCCGCCGTCCCTCGCCTTTTTATTTCTCACCTTCCCTCCCCTTCCTTTTTTTTTGCTTCAGTCACCCTCCCCTCCTTCCTCCCACCCTGTTCTTCATCATCTCTCACCAGTCCTCACTCCCTTCCTCTCTCTCCTTTCCACAATCTGCCAAGTTTTTCTTTTCTTCCCCCTCTCATCTAGCTCTTTTTTTTCTTCTTTTTTCTTTTTACGTACACACACACACACACTCTCGCACACACACACACAGACGCGAGCGTTGCTGATGGAATCGTATTTGTGTAGAATAGTTAGAGCAGAGCATTCTAACTCAATTTGGTATTGTTGTAAGATCTTGCCTGTTGGCCGACAGCCACGAGATCTCCGATTGTTATCATCAACCTATTGAATTTCTACATCGTGTTCTCTGAAGCAGCCATACTCAAATATCTCAACTAATGATCACGGCCTTACTCCAGCTTCGCCGAGTTCCTTTGAGTCAAAGCTATTAATTTTCTTCTTCTTTTCTCCCCCCTCTCTCTTTCTCTCCTCTTCCTCATACTCCTCCTCTTCTGTCTTTTTACCGCCACCACTGCTGCTGCTGCTGTTTCACTATTATTTATTCCCTTGTAGTACTTTCGCTTTCGTTTCTGCCTTTCGTCTTGTTTTTTGATACTTTGGAATGTTAAGAAAAAATAAATAAATAAAACTAAAAAAAGAACAAAAAAAAATTGACAACTAAAACACGCGCGCGTGAGCGCACACACAAGAAATAAATAAATAAATAATAAAAGATGTCATGCTAAAATGGAATCATTAAATATTTTGTTGGGGGATTTATTCAATATTTTTCATTCCTACCTTGCTCCGTTTTTTCATTCTTTTTCTTCAAAACAAAACGAAACAAAACAAAAGACACCCCCTTTTTTTCTAAATCATTAAAAAGATTTAGAATATTAAATAAATGATTAAGAGTAAATAATAGAAATTTAACAGAAATGAATTAACAATTTCTCTTTATTAAAAGATAACTTCCTTTGAGTCCATTATATTCAGTTGTCATTAAACGCTAAAAGGGAAATTGATTGATTTTATTCTTCAGTCATGTGAAGAATCTTGATATTAGCCAAGTTTATTCTGTTACAATACAAAACCAAAGGAAGAGAAATAAAGGTAGGAAGATTGTATTGTGTCAATGTTCCAATTGGGGAGAGCCTGACTGCTTTGATGTTTACTTAGTTTAGTACAGCACAACGCTAAATGAAATGGAGGTAGGAAGATTGTGTAGTGTCAGTGTTCCAAGTGGGGAGGGCATGTCTGCCTTGATATTTACTAAACTTAATTTAATATAGAACAATGTCAAATGAAAGGAAATGGAGGTAGGAAGATTGTGTAGTGCCAATCGTTCAAGTGGGGAGGGCCAGTCTGCCATGATATTTACTAAGCCTTGTCGAGTACAACAAAAGGACAAATAAAAAAAAATGAGGTAGGAAGATTGTGTTGCGCTAGTCTTCCGGGTGGGGAGGGCCTGTCTGTCTCAATATTTACTAAGCTTAGGTTAGTACAGCACAAAGCCGTATAGAAGGAAATGGAGGTAGGAAGATTGTGTAGTGCCAATCTTCCAAGTGGGAAGGGCCCGTCTGCTTTGGTAGAGCACAAAGCTGAATAGACGGAAATGGCAGTAGGAAGATTGTGTAGTGTCTATCTTCCCAGTGGAGAGGGCCTGTCTGCCTTGATATTTACTAAGCTTCGTTTAATATAACATAATTCCAAATGGAAGGAAATGGATGTAGAAGATTGTGTAGTGCCAATCTTTCAAGTGGGGAGGGACACTCTGCCTTGATATTTACTAAGCTTAGTTTAGTACAACACAAGTCCAAATGGAAGGAAATGAAGGTAGGAAGATTGTATAGTGTCAATCTTCCAAGTGGGGAGGCCTCCGTAATCACTCAGTATTCATCTTTTTGTTTGTCACTGGATATCAGATTCAGGAGGAAGAAAGTATCCTACACAAATGTCGTAACATCAGAAATCCTAGGAAGCAGCACTGTGGATGTAATGGAGAAGTATGGGTTTTGTCAGGTTATTCCTGCCCTAGACACGCTACATCTGCAGTGCCACTATAACTAAACCAAGTTACAAGATAAGTTTTATATAGAGCCAAGCTGTGCTACTCATGTGCTGAGTTGGTGAGGGTAGGTATCGAACCTAGAACATTGTGGTTCCTAGGCAGATGCTTTACCAACTGAGCTAAACTATCCCATTCAAATAAAGCAGGCGGAGTGGCCTATTATCTGTGTCAGCCAGACAGTTTGGGAGTCTATCACCGTTTCACTAGCATTACCAGGGAAATTGTTTTTGCGTTTGAGGTGGAGCGCCACACCTACTATGAATCAACTCTCCGCTTTACTGTTCAGATCCAAGCTGTGCTACTCATGCACTGAGTCAGCACCGGCAGGTATCAAACCCAGAACCTTATGGTTTCTAGGCAGATGCTCTAGCAATGAAGCTGAATATATATATATATATATATATATATATATATATAAGTAAAAAGTAAAGTCGACGGGGTGGCCTAAAGTCAGTATCAGCCAGTCAGTCTATCCCCTTTTCAATAGCGCTAGATCAAGGAGATTGTTTTTTAGCATCTGAGGTGGAGCGCCACACCTACCATTAGCTCCTTACTTTACCGCACAGATCCATGTGCTACTCATACGCTGAGTTGGCGAGGACCGGTATCGAACTAGGAACCTTGCTAGCCGAACGCTCTACCGACTGAGCTAACCCGGCCCTATATATATATATATATATATATATGTGACCAAATGTTTCCTATAACCTTTTATAGGTTCCATGCTGTTTAGTTCTCTTCATGAGATCTTTCATGGCAATAGGGTTCACTTGGGCAGTGCCCATCTCCTCCCTTATTTACATGTATTAGGTTTTATTGGGTTTACAAGAAGCAGAGGAATAATTCCTGACTTGACCTTTTTCACTGTACGAGGATGGATATGAAAAGAAAAGTTCCAAGAAAAAAAACTGCTGCTGTAATTTTAATGCATTCTGATTTATCAGTCAGAAACAGTCAGAATGCTGGAAACAACATTTACAGAAATTGACAGAAAAAGCAGAATGCTGGAAGCATTTACAGAAATTGACAGAAAAAGGCAAAATGCTGGAAACATTTACAGAAATTGACAGAAAAAGGCAAAATGCTGGAAACATCATTTACAGAAATTGACAGAAAATTGAACTCTAAATATAGGAAAATAATTGTTTTTCTCTTTCTTCGATAATGGTGTCTTTTTGTGGGGGAGGACATTTTGACAATAGCCTTATTGGATGATTGATACACACACACAGACACATATATATATACATTACTTATAATGAAAAAGTACTGTTTCTTTTATTTTTTTGTTGATATGCCAATAATATATAATCTATGAGAGTAATCCCAAAGGTAAGGTCTACAAAATATTTAGAAATCACAGAAACGTTTATTGTTTATTGTCAATTATGTTTACATCTGAAATAGATATATTATGATATACGCGGGTAATCCTAAAAGTAAGGTCTCCAAAATATTTAGAAATCACAGAAACGTTTATTGTCAATGATCCTTATAAAGTTTGAATATTTATCTATTTTATTACTTAATCACTATTTCGGTTTTGTAGACATTGTAGCAGTTTTTGTATGCTCATGTCATACCAACTCGCCACTATGTCATTGAAGAAGCATTGAACCTTGTCATCGTTTCAAACTCCCTATGCAGATGTTTTTGACATCCATGCACGACTCACCATACACTTCTGTTAATTGGCAATAAATTTCAATCGGTTTAATGCTTTTTACATTCAAAAAATTGAATAACTATGTGAACTTCACACTTGGCGGTAGCATCAATCGGGAGCTCCATCTCAAATGACTCCCAAAGTGAGACTGACCATGGCGGTGAGGTGTGCGCAGGCGCATGCACAACAAACACAACAGTGTTGTCAATAGTCACATCTTTGGAGACCTTTCTTTTTGGGTTACTCTCGTATTTTATGTGTGTGAGCGTGACGGTGAGGTGTGCACAGGCATATACACAACAAACAGGAAGCGCGTGGTGTAATGGTTAAAGTCATGGGAAATGGACTCGTCGCCCCGAGTTCAAATCCTGGACGTACTAATAGCATTTCACTTAGTGCTAATACCCTTGGGAAAGGTATGAATCATACTCTCCCTCCAGCTATGGATAAATAGTAGGGCAGCCTGGTCTCTTTAACCTTGGTTAGGCAACCGGTCTAGGAGAAGGAAAACTCTGAATTCAAACCTGTTGAACTCTGCTTAAGAAATTGACCCTGTGTCACTTCTTGCTCATGCAGGGGTGTTGGCAGATATATATATATATATTTATGAAAGTACGCAAACAGTTTGTTTCATATGGCTATGCCGACAATTTTTGGGAGAATATGTGCTTAATTGAAGTCATACCTAATTTGAAAATTAATTAGTTGATAATTAATGAATTAGGCGAATATATCTGTTCAAATGTAAAGCGTAAACAAATCGAGAAAAAGTCATTCTCTGAATGTACATTTCAGCCTATTATGCCTCATCAGCAGAGTTATAGGCTCGAAGCCGCTTTGTGTGTGATTTGAACCCTAACTGCCTGGCTGACAGTCGGAGATTCTAACCATTACACAACTCATATATCCTACTTTTTGGGGACTTGCTGCACGACAGTATGAATATATATATATATATATATATATATATAGGGTCATCCACAGACACGTGTTTCGACTTATCAAGTCTCCTCAGTGTGGCTAGACATTTTGTAAGCTACCTACAGCCGGAATTGAAATCCGATCGGTTGGGTGTCAGTCCGGCACCGTAACCATTAGGCTGTCTTCACTTACAGAATGGGAAGGGGATTTTAACTGTTTTAATACACACATCGCTGTCACAAAGTCACAAAGGCCGTCACAAAGTGCTCCATTCCTTAGAAGAGCATTGCGTTTACGCTTGAGTTGGCGGCCGTCAGCAAGATCCCCCCCAGAGTGCTCAACCCTAGGGGATGGGGAGCATATATAGGGTCATCCACAGACACGTGTTTCGACTTATCAAGTCTCCTCAGTGTGGCTAGACATTTTGTAAGCTACCTATATATATATATATATATATATATATATATATACATACACAAAAAACACAACAGTGTTGCCTGTATGAGTATCGTTATTGTCACGGGAAATGGACAGAGCAACCTGAGTTCAAATCCTGGTCGAATCTGTTTGCATTTTGCATAGCACTAATACCTTTGAGGTAAAATAGCTATATACCCAACCCATTCACTCCTGGGTAGGATGTGACATAAGATCACAAGTATGGGGCATCCAACAAAGATCGAATATACTTTTCAGTAGTAATAGATCTGCGAGACTAGCTTGCTAACCATTACACCACAATGCGATGCCCATATGCTTGAGAAATGGTATGCATCCAACTATTCTCCCTCCAGCTATGGGTAAATAGTAGGGCAGGCTGGGTTCTTTAACCTTAGTATGTTAACTAGTTTTTGAGAAGGAAAATTGAATTCAAATTTGTTAAACTCTGCTTAAAAATGGACCTTGTGTCGTATCCTGCTCATGGGGGAAAGGTTGGGTAAATACATATATGTATATATCAAATACACAAGCTGGTTGCACAACAGTGTGGGGATAATTTCATTTATAATGCAACAAAGGTATTTTATAAATTTAGATATCTCTTCCTTTCTCTATATCTTTCTTTCTTTCTTCCTCTCTTACTGTAACTTTCTTCTTTTCTCTTTCTATATAACTTCCTTCCTTTCTCTATATCTTTCTTTCTTTCTTTCTTCCTCTCTTACTGTAACTTTCTTCTTTTATCTTTCTATATAACTTCCTTCCTTTCTCTATATCTTTCTTTCTTTCTTTCTTTCTTCCTCTCTTACTGTAACTTTCTTCTTTTCTCTTTCTATATAACTTCCTTCCTTTCTCTATATCTTTCTTTCTTTCTTTCTTCCTCTCTTACTGTAACTTTCTTCTTTTCTCTTTCTATATAACTTCCTTCCTTTCTCTATATCTTTCTTCTTTCTTTCTTCCTCTCTTACTGTAACTTTCTTCTTTTCTCTTTCTATATAACTTCCTTCCTTTCTCTATATCTTTCTTTCTTTCTTCTTCTTCCTCTCTTACTGTAACTTTCTTCTTTTCTCTTTCTATATAACTTCCTTCCTTTCTCTATATCTTTCTTTCTTTCTTTCTTCCTCTCTTACTGTAACTTTCTTCTTTTCTCTTTCTATATAACTTCCTTCCTTTCTCTATAATCTTTCTTTCTTTCTCTATCTCACTATACCTTTCTTACTTTCTCTCTCTGTATAACTTTATTTCTTCCTCTCATTATAAATTTCTGCTTTTGGTCTCTCTCTCTCTCTCTCTCTCTCTCTCTCTCTCTCTCTCTCATAGCTTCTCCCCCCCACCCTTTTACTATAGCTTTCTTTCTTTCTCACTAATTTCCTTTCTTTCTTTCTTTCTTTCTTTCTCTCACTATACCTTTCTTACTTTCTCTCTCTGTATAACTTTATTCTTCCTCTCATTATAAATTTCTGCTTTTGGTCTCTCTCTCTCTCTCTCTCTCTCTCCTCTCTCTCTCTCTCTCTTCTCTCTCTCTCTTATAGCTTTCTTTCTCCCCCCCCTCTTTTCACTATAGTTTTCTTTCTTTCTTCTTACTCTAGCTTTCTTTCTTCTTCTCTCTCACTAACTTTCATCCTTTTTCTCTCCCTCTACCTTTCACTCTCTCTCCCCCTCACACTTTTCTCTACACAACTAACCCCATCATTATATTTTACAGAAATTATCCAGATTATTTAATATTATATAATAATCATTATATAATGATTATTATATAATAATTTAATGTACAATTAATACAGGGGATTTATATCTCTTAAAGCCTCAAGTCTTTTATTTTCCTGGACAGAATAATAATTAACATATTTATTCTGATGTTCCCATCAATTAAATCAATTCGTAAAAAAATCACTTTAATCACACCAAATTATTTTAAAGTGATGTTTTTGTCAGCAGTTCATCATTCCTTTTTGTACATGTGAATTAGTCATTATTTTGATTAGTACGCCACAGAGAGTGGCAACTATTACTCAAAGTATTAGATTACTTTCTCGTTTTTTTTTTTTGTTTTGTTTTTTGCTTTTTGATTTTTACTAATTTTATACTAAGAAAGAAAAAAAAGAGAACTATATAAAAACACCTATAGTTCTCTTTCTTTTTTATTTTATTTTATTTTTTTATTTTTTTTCTTCTTTTTTGTGTGTGTTCCCCCCCCCCAGTAAATTGCTACTATGATTACATTTCTAGCAGTCACCACCCTAGATAGGATAGGAGATGATACGACTTCAGGTATATGGCCATCATATCTGGACAAATATCAACTTGCTTCACTGGTCATTAAGATATCTCAACAACTGACCATTCTAGTGACCATCTCTTAAACTCAAGGCCAGGAATAAGGAGCACCCAGTGAGAATCACACTCACTAAAAGTGAGCAGCTAGTTTTGATCGCTAACCATTACACCTGTGAGGTACTAAAGGTGATTTATAATATTTATCTCAGTTTGGCACAAGGCCAGGAATAAGGAGCACCCAGTGAGAATCACACTCACTAAAAGTGAGCAGCTAATTTTGATTACTAACCATTACACCTGTGAGGTACTACAGGTGATTTATAATTTATCTCAGTTTGGCACAAGGCCAGGAATAAGGAGCACCCAGTGAGAATCACACTCACTAAAAGTGAGCAGCTAGTTTAGATTGCTAACCATTACACCTGTGAGGCACCACAGGTGATTTATTATGTTTATCTCAGTTTGACACAAGGCCAGAAATAAAGTGGCACTCAGTGAGAATCACACTCACTACCTAATAAAATTGGATCCGGTCTTCTGGCTCGGATTGGGTGATCTGTTTGGATTTCCAGAGAATTTTGTGCATCTTTTTTTCTAGGACCATTTGCTGAATTTGGGCAAATATCGTTTGTCAGTATGGATTGGACTTTAGTCATTTGCACAATTCCCAGTGGATCGCCCTTCCTACTCCTCAGTTGTGTCCGCACTTGTACGCTTTCTGGGTCAGGTTGCTTCATCTCTCTCTCAACAGAATGTAAGGGAGATAAATGCGTAAAATCAAACACAAATGGACAAGATATAAAAATCTATGGTAGACCATACAGTAATATAATACTGTATATTTCATCAGTTTGGGTGTTCAGGTGAGAGAACTTATTTTTGATATGTTTGATGATCCATTAGTGAAGTAAAATTGTTGGGGTGGCCTAAAGTCAGTATCAGCCAATCAGCGAGGGAGTCTATCCCCTTTTCACTAGCGTTAGACCAAGGAGACTGTTTTTGCGTCTGGGGTGGAGCGCCACACCTACCATCAGCTCCTTACTTTACCGCACAGATCCCTGTGCTACTCATACGCTGAGTTGATGAGGGCCAGTATCGAACACAGAACCTAGCGGTTTCTAGTCGGACGCTCTACCGACTGAGCTAAACCGGCCCTTATATATATATATATATATATAATATATATATATATATATAAATCCCCCCCCCAATATCAAATATACAGCACACAAATAATATGTTAAATATAAAATAATCAAATAGATATCAAATATAAAACATACAAATGATATATTAGATATAAGTCGTCGGGGCGGCCTAATATCGGTATCAGCCAGAACGCGATTGAGTCTATCCCCTTTTCTCTAGCGCTTGACCAAGGAGATTATTTTAGCATCTGAGGTGGAGCGCCACACCTACCATCAGCTCCTCACTTGGCAAGGGCCAGTATCAAACCAAAAACCTTGTGATTCCTAGCCGAACACTCTACCGACTGAGCTAAATCGGCCCTATATTTAATGAAATATAAGTATAAAATAAAAAATCAAATTAACCACTAATAATAAGATGAAAGAAATCCATTCTTAAAAAACAAACATTGATAATTAACAAATTCTTTTATTTGAAACTACAGATAAAGAAAAGTGTCTTTTATCTTGCTTAAACCGCAAATCAAAACATCTAATTTTCTTATTCTACCTCTCAACTGAGATCGGATGTCACACAGATCCTGCCTCCTCTAAACTACTCCAAATTGCAGTTGCTACTTTCTCTCTCTGTCAACCACATTGTATAAAACCCAATATCCTCTGAAGAGGGTGGGGGGTGACATTTGTTTCCTCTACAACAATTTCACTATGATTTACATTCTCATATTACAATATGGTTTGATTTATTTATTTATTTTGTTTAACAGCATATCAACTCCTTATGGGTTATTTAATGTCGAAATTTGATACTAATAATTTATACACTATTATATGGTTTGGTTTATTAAATGGCATATCAACTCCTTATGGGTTATTTAATGCTGAAATTTGATACTAATAATTTATACGCTATTATATGGTTTGGTTTATTAAATGGCATATCAACTCCTTATGGGTTATTTAATGCTGAAATTTGATACTAATGATTTATACACTATTATATGGTTTG
This sequence comes from Doryteuthis pealeii, assembly GCA_023376005.1. Lineage (NCBI taxonomy): Eukaryota > Metazoa > Mollusca > Cephalopoda > Myopsida > Loliginidae > Doryteuthis > Doryteuthis pealeii. Next base: position 68,285,104 of record CM042166.1, read on the forward strand.
GTTTATTAAATGGCATATCAACACCTTATGGGTTATTTAATGCCGAAATTTGATTCATTTATAAGTGTTTGATTATAATAACATATGCCCACATCTTACTCTTTTTGGTTTGATTTACTTGTTTAATGGCATATCAATTCCTCATGGGTTATTTAATGCCGAAATTTGTTTTATTTGTAAATGATTGATTATGATAATCATTTGTATTTTCAACATTACTACTACTACTACTACTAATAATAATAATAATAATAATAATGATAATCATTATTATTATTATTGTTATTGTGGTTTTACTCTTGCTGAGTTTTTCAACCCCATTGTACCTGGTGGATTTTGCTGAAGCGCAAGTGAAAGCAAATCTCCTCATCTCTCCAGGACTCTCCTCAGTATCATAGCTGTTTTGGACACCCTTTCTTTCTGTTTCTAATTCCCCAGTCTTTTTTCTAGTTTTTATTTTATATTGTTCGAGTACTCCAACTATGATTGGTATCACTGTCACCTTCATTTTCTATAGCCTTTTTCCTTTTTTTACTTTGCATATACTATTTGTCTTTATGGTCAAATTTTAATCATTTGCACAATTCACAGTGGATTTTCTTCTTCTTCCATTCAATTCTCTTCCTCTTCCATTCCATTCTCTTCTTCTTTTTCTACTAGTATTGCCCTTGCCTAACTTCTTCTTCTTTCTTTCTTTCTTCTTTCTTTCTTGTTGTTCCTGCTTGCTCTCTTCTCTTCTCCTCCTTCAATTTGTATTTAAATTTTGGTGAAATTATTTTTTTGTGTTATTTTCCTTTTTTATCCAATTTGGGTTTATTTATTATTTCCTTATCAGGTTAAACATATCCCCCCCCCAATCAGAGTTTTTGGGGGTTAAGGATATTGAAACAGACATCAAACTATTAATAAAAATCAATTTCAAATAAACAAAATCAATATCTTGTTTGTTGATCAAGTATTGATTAGCTACAAGTTTGTTTTTCTCAATTCCTTCTCCTCTTGGGCAAGTTTCTCTTTTTATCAAAAACATCATCTTGCTTTTCAACAAGGGAAACAGAAATATGAAAACCATCATTTTTAATCACTTCATTTGGTTATTTTAGGGCATATCAACACTTTTGGGGTCATTTAATGCCAAATCAAGTCATTTTGACAGATAAAGGACTCAGATTGGTTGGTTGTTTTGTTTTATGGCATATCAACCCTTTTCAGGTCATTTAATACTGAAACAAGTCATTTTGTTAGTTGTTTTATTTTACGGCATATCAACACTTTTTGGGTCATTTAATGCCAAATCAAGTCATTTTTTCTTGATTGTTTTGTTTATGGCATATCAACCTTTTTCGGGTCATTTAATGCCGAATTAAGTCATTTTGACAGATAAAGGACTCAGATTGGTTGGTTGTTTTGTTTTATGGCATATCAACCCTTTTCAGGTCATTTAATACTGAAACAAGTCATTTTTGTTAGTTGTTTTATTTTACGGCATATCAACACTTTTTGGGTCATTTAATCAGGGCTGTGGAGTCTGAACACAAAACCTTTGACTCTGACTCTTTTATTTTTGGCACCTCCTTATCAGCTTAAACATATCCCCCTCTCCAATCAGAGTTTTTGGGGTTAACGATATAACGTATCTTTGTCCTCATCTTTATTGTTATATTGTCGTATAGTACCTAAATAATAAGAATGGAATCATCTGTTTTTCCTATAAATAATATCTGACAAAACCTTGGAAGAGAGAAATGAGGTATCATGGGAATTGTTAATTCAACCTAAACAATGACATAGTTTCAATTACAGACAGACACCAAATCTCCATTATAATAAGATGTTTTGTTTTTGAACTTGTATCAAAATCTTGAATTTCGCAACGTATTTTTACATAAATAGTTTTGTTTTCTTAGATTTCTGCCTAACTTTTCCTTTTACCATTTAATTTGCTTTGTGCAAAAATAAAATCTTGAGTCGATGTCTCTCTCTCTCTCGCCCTTTCCTTCTTCTCTCTCTCTCTCTCTCTCTCTTCTCCTCTCTCTCTCTCTCTCTCACCCCCATCCTTCTTTCATACTTTCTCTCTCTGTCTTTCTGAATCCCTCTCACTTTAATTCTTTCTCTCTCTCTCTGTTTCTCCCCCCCATTTCTCTCTGTTTCTCCCTCTCTCTCTCCCTCCCCCTCTACTATCTCTTTCTCTCCCCTACATCCCCTCTCTCTCCCCTCTCTCTCTCTTTAAAAATCACAAGTTACAATCAAAAGAATGATTTAACTGTCATTTTCACCAATAATCAATTCCTGTCTTAATGTGCCTCCAAGAAACACTAGCGTTCTTGAATAACAATATTGATTCGCAAAAAAAGTAACAATGTCATTTTTGCATTCCTGGTAGAAGAAAGAAAAACACACAAAAAAGATAAAGAATAAATAAATAAATGAATAAAGCGACCAATAGGAAACTGTCTTTTCTTTTTTCTCTTTTTCTTTTTTGCTTTTTCGTTTTTTTTTTCTTTTTCCCCAGACATATTTAACTTTATATAGCATGGATAGAATCTTGCTATAATGTAGCAAATGTCTTTTTTGTCTGTCTATCATCGAATAGTTCAAGGACAGTTACGACCCACCTATGGGTTAAATAGTGCTTCTACTGTTCTCCTACAAGGATGGCTTTGGCATTAAATAACCCACGAATGTTGAAAGGCCATTGAACAAAGAAACCATACCAAACCTAATACACTTAGGAAAGCTATGAGCCCCCCCCTCCTTCTAGCTATGGGTTAAATAATACTGCTACTGTTCTTCTACAAGGATGACTTTGGCATTAACTCTTTGCCTACTTTAAACCACTCACAGCAGCTCTCCCAACACTGCCAAGCAAAGTACAAAAACTGATGGTTAGTTCATTATAATTGATCAGAAGGACTCAGATTATAACAATAATAGGTCTTGTAGAGAACAAGGTTCCTAGTTCGATACCGGCCCTCACCAACTCAGCGTATGAGTAGCACAGGGATCTGTGCAGTAAAGTAAGGAGCTCATGGTAGGTGTAGCACTCCACCCCAAACGCAAAAACAATCTCCTTGGTCTAGCACTAGTGAAAAGGAGATAGACTCCTTCGCTGATTGGCTGATACCGACTTCAGGCCACCCCCGACGACTTATTTGAATAGAATGAGTTTTAAAGTGAATAGTGAACTTTGAAATATTCCATCGTACAGGTAAAAAAAAATATCAAGATAATTTGGTACAGCTGTGGGGAGGGGGATTTGGTTGACAAAGAGTTAAATAACCCATGAAGGTTGATATGCCATTAAACAGAGAAACCATACCAAACCAAACCTAATAGCTTTAGAAAAGATATGAACCCTCCACCCTCCCAACTATGGGTTTAATAGTACCACTACTGTTCTTCTACAAGGATAGCTTTGGCATTAAATAACCCATGAATGTTGAAAGGCCATTGAACAAAGAAACCATACCAAACCAAGCCTAATACCGTTAGGAAATATGAACCCTCCATCCTCCACTACTGTTCTTCTACAAGGATGGCTTTAGCATTAAATAACCCAGGAAGATTGATATAGCCTTAAAAAAAAGAAACCAAACGAAACCTAATTGCTTTCAGTCAAGTCATATTGAAAGTACCAGTTCCTGTTAGATCACCAAAGTTAAGCAGAATTTTCTTTACTTGACTATCAGTACTAAGAAATAATTTTACTGTCATAACTAGTTGTAATCCAAATTTTAATCTCTTACCCAATGTAGGTGCATACTTCAGCTAGTATAGAAATAAGTGAATTAATCTACAGAGAAGAGAAAATAAGCAGCCATTTTTATTCTGAGGCATGCTGGGAAAATAGTTTTCCATATTTAAGATTGTATTGATCTAAAAATATTTAAGAATGTCAGCAGCAGATTTTATCTAACTTCTCAGGATTTTTGTTCAATTGTATGAAAAAGATTTATATAAATTTACATATATTACTATAAATATTTCTCTGTAAAACCCTGGGAAATTTTTCACAGAACAGTATTAACTTCATAAGATAACAAGAATGGCTACCCACCGTTGCCTAAGTGGAGAGAAAATAAACACATATAACAGTATAGTTAAGAATTTGTTTTATATTTCTTTGAAACTAATCAATTTATTAGCAGGTTCTATGGAGATACAACAGTATAGTAATTTAATTATTATCATGTTTGATATGTTTTTTTTTAAGAACTATTGCAAATAGTTCAATATGTAAAAAGTTAATGAAAATTATTTCTACCAATTTATCAATACAAATGAAGTTAAACAAATCACACAAACACACATACACACACACACACACACACACACATATATATATATATATATATATATATATATATACAGTTACAAATGAATGGTTTAAAAGATTGGTGTTACGAGAGAAACTTAAGTTGGTACATTTTAAACCATTCGTTTTTAATTGTCTATTTAGCTCTTTATATTAAGCACTTTTGCTCAGTTTTAGTGCAAAAGATCTTGAAGTAATTATGGTTTTATCTTTATTTACTTTGTGGATTTTAATCGGTTTTAATCGTCCCTACGGTATATATATATATATATATATATATATATTTACCAAACCCTCCGCACAAGCAGGATGCAACACTAGATCAATTTCTTAAGTGGAGTTTAACAGGTTTGAATTCAGAGTTTTCCTTCTCCTAGACTGGTTACCTATCCAAGGTTAAAGAGCCCCGTCTGCCCTACTATTTATCCATAATTGGAGGGAGAATTGGATTCCTACCTTTCCCAAGGGAATTAGCGCCATGTGAAATGTAAACAACTTCATCCAGGAATTGAACTCGGGTCGATGAGTCCATTTCCTATGACTCTAACCATTAGACCCCACACTTCCAATGGAACAGTATATATTTTTTACTTACTGTGAAGAGTTCCAAAAATTGATTGATTTTTTTGACAATTTTTGAATTATTTCACATTAATCAATAATAATGAAAAACTAAATTTTGTACTTTTTCTTATTATAAACATTTCAATGATGAATGACAACTCTTTTCTCAGTTATAAGATGACATGCACGTACCACAGCATTCCTTTATATATAGAGATAAATACATAGTGTTATTGCTTTGTTAGGACTAACAATCTGTACAAAATACAAAAATGTTTAAATTTCTAAATTTCTAAAGTGTCAGTCACTTCAATTCAATAACATGTCTATACAAAACTCTATGAATGTTTTCGCAGAACAATATTAATTCCATAAGACACCTAATCTCCATTATAATAAGATAAGATGGTATGAAACAAATATAATTGGTTAATCTATTTTCCTTTTATGATTATTTTTGACATTTTATCTTTTATAGTTTTGTCTTGTTTAACTTTGGTTAGGAACATTAATGTGTTATGATGTACATCTTAACAGGATATTTGGTCTACCATTGAAGAACTTCATTATTCTCTCTCTCTCTCTCTCTCTCTCTCTCTCTCTCTCTCTCTCTCTCTCTCTCTTTTTTTCTTTATCTCTCTCTCTTTCTTATATCTCTCTCTCCTTTCTTCATGTTTGTGTGTCTCTCGCTCTCTCTCTCTCTCTCTCTCTTCTCTTCTCTTCTCTCTCTCTCTCTCTCCTCTCTCTCTCTTTATATCTCACTCTCTCTCTCTCTTTTTTCTTTATGTCTCACTCTTTATATCTTCTCTCTTTCTTCATGTATGTGTGTGTGTGTTGTGTGTCTCTCTCTCTCTTCTCTTCTCTCTCTCTCTCTCTCTCTCTCTCTCTCTCTCTCTGGTATAGTAATTCACCAAATATCCTTTTTAGTCTATCATCAATAACTATTATTCTCTCTTTCTATCTCTCTCCTGCCTCTTCTCTCCCCTCTCCCTCTTTTTATCCCATTTTCTTTCTCTGTGTGCATGGTGTATCTCTCTCTCTCTCATATTTTATCTCTGTCTCTGTCTCCAACACTAGATCTACTGGGCGAATAACTATTCATGGATTTTTTTAGGCATCAATCTCTTCTTTTTTTTTTCTAGAAAGATGCAATTTAATGACAAATAAAGACTCGGGGCATTTTCCAATTTCTTTTCTTCTGTAATTCTGGAAAATATGTGGCTCTCGGTCTTCTTCTTCTTCTTCTTCATTCTACCCGCTAATTCTTTCACCTCATTCATGCTTCAAGATTCACACTAAGAAGAAGAAAGAAAGAAAAATCCCTTTTTAATTGAATAACTCTTCTTTTTTTTTTTTTTTTTCTCTTTTTTTTTTTTTCCCCATTGTATTTTATTTAGAGAACTTCTTTTGTTTTCTTTTTTTAAATTCTAATCTTTCCAGTTAAAATTGTTCATTTTACCCAATTAAGACTGAAATCTCAAACTTTGCAATAAAACTCACATCTCACGTCTCCCGGCACTCGAGAAAATTCCATGTAAAACCTGTTCGTTAACATTTTATGAAATTAATATTAGATCTTTTTAATGTCATTTTTTTTTTTTTTTTTAATATCTGCTTTAATAATATTTTTGCCAATGTTAAGGAGACATTTTTACAAGACAAGGAAGAAAAAAATGAGCTGACGTCTTCAAGCAGAAGTGAAAGGATTAAATTGTGGCCGTTGGTACTGATAATAAAATCCTATCTTTGTACGGATAGTGAGATGGAAAGTGTTGTCATTTACTAGTAACTAAGTGTAGCACAAGGCCAACAGAATGGGGCACCAAGTGAAATTTTAAGTCATTAACAATCAGGGCTGTGGAGTTAGAGTTAGTCAGAAGCAATTAAGGAGTCACTGGGATCAGAATTGGTAAAATTGTTGTATAACCAGTCTCATATATATATATATATATATATATATATGTGTGTGTGTGTGTGTGTGTATATTTATATATATATATATATATATATATATATATATAGAGAGAGAGAGAGAATGTTAATTATAGACCTGGCTTTTTCAACATATCTTCCCATTTCTGTAAATCAATCATAATAGCTACAAAACAACACAAAATTATATATATATATATATATATATATATATATATATATTATATTAATAATTAATACTTCTCTCATTTTTTTAAACATTGGTATGGAATACGTCACACCTTTTCAACATCTCCTCGTGGACCAATCACATCTTGGTTTTTCAACTTCATATGTTACTATCACATTTAAATTCTCACTTTCGCATGCACCAATCATGTCATTGATATTCAATTATGAACACTAATCAATGAACGGTAATAAATCTTTTCTACACATTTTCCAAACTCAATACATTAAAAACATCTTTCTAACTACATAAATCCTTTTTTTCTTGTTGACTAGTTTCATTATCCTGAAGAAGGTTTCTTTATAAACCAAAATATTCCAAATGTTATGGGAGCCAATAAAGGCTATATATATATATATATATATATATATATATATTATATAATATATATATACACAACTATAGAGTGGGATTGGCACTGTTTCAGCTTTTACTGGAATGGTGTTCCAAAGTGCAGTATTATTGGGAGAGTGCTCAATATATATATAATATAATAATGAATAAATATATAAAGGTTTTTCTGATTTTCCTTGCATTTGGACTTAAAACCCCAACGTCACCTGACGAATGTTTGCGGTTACGCATACATGAAACCAATGGTCGTGACTGTTTTTATGTCATTAAATATATAAAACCTTTATATATTTATTTATTATATTATATATATTGCCTTCATTGGCCCCCTCAAGTCCTTTTCTGACAAATACTTCCCATGAGAAATTTACCACTTTAGGTATTCCTCTACACTTCCCAGAGTACCAGAACAGGAGCCTCACCATCAGATGCTGTTAAGTGATATATCCACCACTAACCTTGAATGGGTTGTAGTCAGCATATTCTAAGCCCTGCTGACAGGGCGTTTAACTAGTTAGGGCAGCAGAACTACTAGTAGAATCAAGAATCAAAATATGCTACTCAGCTTAACAAGAAGTTTCCAAGCTAGCATCAGCTCGGCAGCAATGGCAGGG
>CM042166.1:68293211-68298211 GCA_023376005.1 Doryteuthis pealeii
CTTTGTATTCATGTGTGTGTGTCTCTCTCTTTCTTTATCTCTCTCTCCCTCTCTCTTTCTTTATCTCTCACTTTATTCTCTCTCTCACTTTATATATCTTCTCTCACTTTTCTCTCCTTCTTCATGTGTGTGTGTGTGTGTGTCTCCTCTCTCTCTCTTCTTTATCTCTCTCTCTCTCTCTGGTATAGTAATTCACCAAATATCCTTTTAGTCTATCATCAAATAACTATTATTCTCTCTTTCTATCTCTCTCTTGCCCTCTCTCTCTCTCTCTCTCTCCCTCTCTCTCTCTGTTTTTATCTCCATTTCTTTCTCTGTGTGCATGGGTGTATCTCTCTCTCTCTCATATTTTATCTCTGTCTCTGTCTCTCTCTCCAAGACTAGATCTACTGGGCGAATAACTATTCATGGATTTTTTTAGGCATCAATCTCTTCTTTTTTTTTCTAGAAAGATGCAATTTAATGACAAATAAAGACTCGGGGCATTTTCCAATTTCTTTTCTTCTGTAATTCTGGAAAATATGTGGCTCTCGGTCTTCTTCTTCTTCTTCTTCTTCTTCATTCTACCCGCTAATTCTTTCACCTCATTCATGCTTCAAGATTCACACTAAGAAGAAGAAAGAAAGAAAAATCCCTTTTTAATTGAATAACTTTTTTTTTTTCTTCTTTTTTTCCATTGTATTTATTTAGAAAACTTCTTTTGTTTTCTTTTTAAAATTCTAATCTTTCAGTTAAAATTGTTCATTTTTACCCAATTAAGACTGAAATCTCAAACTTTGCATAAAACTCACATCTCACGTCTCCCGGCACTCGAGAAAATTCCATGTAAAACCTGTTCGTTAACATTTTATGAAATTAATATTAGATCTTTTTTAATGTCGTTTTTTTTTTTTCTTTTTAAATATCTGCTTTAATAATATTTTTGCCAATGTTAAGGAGACATTTTTACAAGACAAGGAAAAAAAAATGAGCTGACGTCTTCAAGCAGAAGTGAAAGGATTAAATTGTGGCCGTTGGTACTGATAATAAAATCCTATCTTTGTACGGATAGTGAGATAGAAAGTGTTGTCATTTACTAGTAACTAAGTGTGGCACAGGGTCAACAGAATGGGGTACCAAGTGAAATTTTAAGTCATTAACAATCAGGGCTGTAGAATTGGAGTTAGTCAGAAGCAATTAAGGAGTCACTGGGGTCGGAATTGGTAAAATTGTTGTATAACCATTCTCATATATATATATGTGTGTGTCTGTGTATATATATATATATATATATACATAGAGAGAGAGAGAATGTTAATTATAGACCTGGCTTTTTTAACATATCTTCACATTTCTGTAAATCAGTCATTAATAGCTACAAAACAACAAACCCCAGCCATAGCAAAAACAACACAAAATAATATATATATATATATATATATATATATATATTAAATAATTAAACAATTAATACATCTCTCGTTTTTTTAAACATTGGTATGGAATACATCACACCTTTTCAACATCTCCTCGTGGACCAATCACGTCTTGGTTTTTCAACTTCACATGTTACTATCACATTTCAATTCTCACTTTCGCATGCACCAATCATGTCATTGATATTCAATTATGAACACTAATCAATGAATGGTAACCAATCATTTCTACACATTTTCCAAACTCAATACATTAAAAACATCTTTCTAACTACATAAATCCTTTTTTTCTTGTTGGCTAGTTTTATTGTCCTGAAGAAGGTTTCTTTATAAACCAAAATATTCCAAATGTTATGGGAGCCAATAAAGGCAATATATATATATATATATATATATATATATATATATATTATATATATACACACAACTATAGTGTGGGATTGGTACTGTTTCAGCTTTTACTGGAATGGTGTGCCAAAGTGCAGTATTATTTGGAGAGTGCTCAATATAATATAGAGCTATAATATAATAATAAATAAATATATAAAGGTTTTTCTGATTTTCCTTGCATTTGGACTTAAAACCCCAACGTCATCCGACGAATGTTTGCGGTTACGCATACATGAAACCAATGGTTGTGACTGTTCCTATGTCATTAAATATATAAAACCTTTATATATTTATTTATTATTATATTATATATATTTCCTTCATTGGCCCCCTGAAGTCCTTTTCTGACAAATACTTCCCATGAGAAATTTAGGTATTCCTCTACACTTCCCAGAGTACCAGAACAGGAGCCTCACCATCAGATGCTGTTAAGTGATATATCCACCACTAACCCTGAAGGGGTTGTAGTCAGCGTATTCTAAGCCCTGCTGACAGGGCGTTTAACTAGTTAGGGCAGCAGACCACTAGTAGAATCATAGAATCAAAATATGATACTCAGCTTAACAAGAAGTTTCCAAGCTAGCATCCAGTCGGCAGACAATGGAAAGCGGAGTGTAGCTCACTACAGACCCTGTACTCAAACACACAACGCAGTCGTGTGATGGATATATATTGATCAAAGTACAAGGCTGTTTGCATTTCACATAGTGCTAATACCCTTGGGAAAGGTATGAATCTAACTATTCATATGGGTAAATAGTAGGTCAGACTGGGCTCTTTAACCTTGGTTGGGTAACTAGTCTAGGAGAAGGAAAACTCTGAATTCAAACCTGTTAAACTTAAAGGCATTGCACAGGATTTAGAAAGTTTAAAAAATCCTCTTATCTGTTTATATATAGATTACTGAAAAAATTATGGGTGTGGTGCAACAAAATAATCTTCCTGATCTAGCGCTAGTAAAAAAGGGGGTAGACTCCCTTACTGTCTGGCTAATACCGACAATAGGCCAATCTGTCGACTTTACTTTTATGTCATGTTTTATGTGTATGTCTGTAAATGGAGAAATGGCTATCTTGTGACAAAAAACTGAAGTCATCATTCCTATATATATATATATATATATATATATATATATATATATACCCACAGATAATCCTCCAAATTCTTCTATTGAGAAAACAACAATAAACAAATAAGCAAACCATCTTTTGTTGTCAGCTTGAAAATAACTTGTAAGATTTTTTGAATGCATCCTAATTGCTTGAATAAATACAGAAAAACGAGGTGGAGGGATAATATCATTGAAGTACGGTGCAAAAATATATATATATGTATGTGTGTGTTTATATGTATGTGAGTATGCGTTTATATATATATATATATACATATATGAGTATGTGTATGTATATATATGTGTATATATATATATATATATATGTATATGAGTATGTGTATGTATATGTATATGAGTATGTGTATGTATATGTATATGAGTATGTGTATATATATATGTATATGAGTATGTATGTGTATATATATATGTATATGAGTATGTGTGTGTATATATATATGTGTGTGAGTATGTCTGTGTATATATGTGTGTGAGTATGTCTGTGTATATATATGTGTGAGTATGTCTGTGTATATATATCAGTATGTTTGTGTGTATGCATATATATCAGTATGTTTGTGTGTGTATATATATATTTATGAGTAAGTGCATCTGTGTGTGAGTGTGTGTATATATATATATATATATATATATAATATATATATATATATATATGATATTTCACATAGCATAGAATATAGGGTCAATGGTACTGGGTGACTATCAGTTTATATATATATATATATATATATATATATAGGGTAGTTAGGTAGAGTAGCAAAGGTATGAAGTCAAATGCTCTCAGTTATCAAATGGCATTGACTTCATGTGTTCACTGCTCTAACTAAGATATACATGCTCTATCAATGATATTGAGCACTCTTTACTTATTGCAAACTATATATATATATATGTATATATATATATAAAGTTAGGATATTATAGACAGTCAGCAGCACTTGGGGACTGACAATTTCTCTATGTCTATTCTATCGTAACTTAGATATATACTCTATCGCTGACATTGAGCACTTTTTATTTATAAATATATTAAACTATATTAAGTCAACGGTACTCATTAACTGTCAGTTTCGCACCTATGTGATTATCAAGCACTTGATTTGAAAATCATATAGGTGAGAAACTGTCATTTACTAAGAACTGTTGACTTCATGTCCATGCTACCCTAATTTAGATATACATGCACTATCAATGATATTAAATATTATAGATACTGAGTACTTATAGATATAGCATATTATGATATATATATGGTTGAAAGTGCTTGGGTAAAATATGAGACAATTTCTCCATCATCTGGATCCCGATCTACGGAAAACTACAAGAAGACTTGAACGTCTACAACTGAAGATCATAAAGAAGAAATATTCCATGGTCTTTAACAATACCTGCCTAAATAATAATTTGCTGACAAAATACACCACACACACACACACACACACACACACACACACACACCACACACACACCAATATATAATCGAGAGAGATAGTTAGACACACACACACATATATATATATATATATATATATATATATATATATATGAATTCTGTAGACACCTTTCTTCTATGTTATTCTCATTTCTAACACATTGCAAAAATAAAAACTAGAAAAATTGTATAGACAATAAAAGAACAAAATAAAGGCAAAGGACTTTCTTTTTCTTTTCTTTTCTTTTTCTTTTTATCTGCTTAGAATAAAATTTTCAGATTATCTGAATGGTTGATAATTACGATATTTGTCAGCCAATATAATAACAGTTTGAAAAAAAGTCTTTTTCCAAATATAAAACTGTGTCCAATGCGGCAATGTTTGTGAATGGAAAGACGAAAGAAATAGTTAAGTCTTCAGGTGTACAGGCGGTCACAAGAAAGTTCAATGTCTACAAATTAAATGAAGAAGAAGAAAAGATAAGAAAGAAGAAGAAGGTGAGAGAAGAGATGAGAAGAGGGAAGAAGATAAAAAGACAAGAGAGAAGAAAAAGAAGAGAAGGAAAGGCAAAAATGAATAAAAAGAAAAAAGAGAAGAAAAAGAAGAGAAAGAAAGGCAAAAGAGAAAAAA
>CM042166.1:68303211-68333211 GCA_023376005.1 Doryteuthis pealeii
AATTTTGTAGCATGTGGGTGTGCGTCTTTGGACATTGTATCGTGTGTAGGTGGATGTGTCTATGTTTAGGCATTTATATTGTATCATATGTTTATCTTTAGACCTATTGTATCATCTAGGCGTGTATTTTTCAACATTTATCTTGAATTGTGTGCATCTGTCTGTGTGTCTTTTTTAGACATGATCCCAAAAGTAAGGTCTCCAATTAGATGAAGATGCAGGAGAACTGTTTGTGCGGTTATTGACAACACTGTTGTGTTTGTTGTGCATGCATCCCTGCCTGCTCTTTATATAAGGACTAGGAGCGGCTACACAGCATCGCTTCGGTAGAGGGGTGGGAAAACCCTGGTGTATTGATTTGTTTACTTTTGAGATTTACAAATGCTGGACATTTTTAAGTAGAATTTCAATGCTATTTCTATGTATATTTCAATTTTTTAATATCTTCAAATATAAATCAAATCTTCATAATTTTTACACAAAAAGCAAAAACTGGCAATATTCAACACACACACACACACACACACACACATATATATATATATATATATATATATATATATATATATATATATGAAAAGTAAATGGAAGTGAATCCGATAGTATGAATTAAACATTTTTAGAAAAAACAAACAAATGATGTTATAGTTCGCTGACAAAAATCTGTTTCGACCTTTTATTAAATATTTCGCTCTTGATGAAGACCGCTTTAATAAAAGGTCGAAACAGATTTCTGTCAGCGAACTATAACATCATTTGTTTGTTTTTTCTAAAAATGTTTAATTCATATATATATATATATATATATATATATATATATGTATATATACTTTGTATTTAATTGTTTTATTTTCATAGTTTCATACATACATACATACCAAATCCCCTTCATATATGTATATATATATAGATAATACTAAAAGTAAAGTCTCAAAATAGCTGGGGATGCAGGGAAACTGTTTATGCGGCATTGGCACTGTTGTGTTTCTTGTACATTCACCTGCCCCTGCACATGCCTTTCTGCCACACTTAGTCTTGGCTTGGCAGTTGTTTCTGATGGAGCTCCCGATTAACGGTACCATCAACACTACCAATAAGTGTGAAGTTCGTGCAGTTATTTGGTTTTTGAATGCAAAAAGTATTAAACCAATTGAAATTCAACACCAATGAGTCCTGCATGGATGTCAAAAATGTCCACAAGTGGTGTAGGGAATTTGCAACAGTGATGAGGTTCAAGGCTTCCTCAATTACATGGCGGCTAGCTGGTATGACATGGGCATACGAAAACTACCACACTGCATACAAAAATACATTGACCGAAATGGTGATTATGTAGAAAAATAGTTAAATGTTTAAAGTTTAAAATAATATAAACATCATTGACAATAAACAATAAACATTTCTGTGATTTCTAAATATTTTGGAGACTTTACCCATGGGATTACTCTCATAATACAATAAAGCATTTTGAACCAAACAGATAATAGAATAAGGCATTTTGAACCAATCAAATGATAGAATAAAGCATTTTTGACCAATCAAATGATAGAATAAAGCATTTTGACCAATCAAATGATAGAATAAAACATTTTCAACCAATCAAATGATATAAGGCATTTTCAACCAATCAAATGATATAAGGCATTTTCAACAATCAGATAATAGAATAAGGCATTTTGAACCAATCAAATGATAGAATAAGACATTTTGAACCAATCAAATGATAGAATAAGGCATTTTCAACCAATCAGATAATAGAATAAGACATTTTGAACCAATCAAATGATAGAATAAGGCATTTTCAACCAATCATATAAAACCGTATATCCAAACTTAATAAGAAAAATATCAACATATCATTTGTCTTTCCAAAATAATTAGTCAATAAAAAATACTTTTAAGGTTCATAGTCATTTCTTTAAGCAGATGTAAAATAATTATTGCTTAATTAGGACTAACAATCTGGACTCAACATTATTGCTTAGTTATGACTAACCGTCCTAGTAAAAAACACAATTGTTTAAATTGATAAATCTCTTTCAATAAAGAAGCATCAGACAAATTTATAATAACATAAACATTAATTAAATGCTCTCTCTCTCTCTCTCTCTCTCTCTCTCTCTCTCTCTCTCTCTCTCTCTCTCTTCTCTTTTCTGTCTTCTTCTCTTTCTACTTTCTTCTTCTCTCTCTCTCTCTCTCTCTCTCTCTCTTATTTTTCTCTTTCTCCTTTCTCCTCTTTTTTCTCTCGTTTTCACTCTTTCTCTTTTTCATCATTCCTTCTCACTTCTCTTTTTTTTTCTCTCTCTCTCTCCTTTTCATTCATTCTTTTTTTCTTCTTTTTGCCCTCACCTTTTCACTCTCACCTTTACACTCTCTTTCGCACTCTCTATTTTTTGCTCTCTCCAGCTCTCTTTCTCACTCTCTCTCTCTCTCTCTCTCTCTTCTTTTTTCTCTCTGCTTTTCACTCTCTTATCTTTTTCTCATTCACTCTCACTCTTCTTTCTCACTTTATCCTTCTCTTTTTTGCTCTCACACTCTTTTTCTTGCTCTCTTATTTTCACTTTCTCTCTGTCTTTATTTCTCAACTCTCTCTCTCTCTCCTCTCCACCTCTCTCCCTCTCTCTCTCTCTCTCTCTCTCTCTCTCTCTCTCTCCTCTTCTCTCTCTTCTCCCTCTCTCTCTCTCCTCTTCTCTCTGTCTCTCTCTCCTCTCCTCACTTTGTCTTTTGGTCATCAAGGGAAAAATAAATTTTAAAAAAGCTCTGTCTATATTTAACATCATGTTAGCCTAGATATTTATCCGTCAACTGCAATGAAAACTGAAAGTCAGAGATTCCTAAGCCTCAACCCCTCCCCCCCCCGCCCCGAAATCTGCAACCGCTACTCCAAAAGTTGCTATGCACCTCAATTCAATAAACACAAGAGAAGAAACATATTGATTCTTTTTTTCTTTCTTTCTTTCTTTTGATTTCTTTCTCTTTTTTCCATTGATTTGGAATTTATATTATTTACTCTAAAATTCTTTCACTTCTTTTTCTTTCTTCTCACTTTTTCTTCTTGCTCTTTCTCTCTTTTTTGCTCTCTCCTCCTCACTCTTTCTCTTTTTTCTTCTCTCCTTCTCACTCTTTCTCTTTTTTTTCTCTCCTTTTCACTCTTTCTTTTTTTTTCTCTCCTTTTCACTCTTTCTCTTTTTTCTTCTCTCCTTCTCACTCTTTCTCTCTCCTCTCTTTTTTTTCTCTCTCCTTCTCACTCTTTCTTTCTTTTGCTCTCCCTTTCTCTCTCTCCTTCTCTTTTTTTCTCTCTCTCCTTCTCTTTTTTTCTCTTTCCTCATTTTTCTCTTTTTTGCTCTTTCCTCATTTTTTCTCTTTTTTGCTCTCTCTTTCTCTCTCTCTTTCTTTCTTTTTCTCTCTCCTCATTCCTCTTTTTTTATCTCCTTCTCACTCCTCTTTTTTTAATCTCTCTTTCTCTTTTTTCTCTCTTCTTCTCCCTCTTTCTCTTTTTGTTTCTCTCTCCTTCTTACTCTTCCCTACCCTCTCCTTCATCATTTCTTTCTTTCTTTCTTTCTTTCTTTTTCATCTTGCCTCCAGCCAACTATCATCATCCAGCTGATGCTGCAAACAGCAAAAAGGCCAGGTGTTATTCACCACAATACATTAATACCTGAAAATAACTTTGTATATCGAAAAGGGCAAAAGTCAAAGATGCACTCAACACTACAGACATTGGGGAGAGGGGGGAGTAAGAGGGAGGGGGAGATAAATGCCATTCGATACTGACCATTAAGAATCTGCTCTCAAAGAAGTTCAATGATTCTATTTTCATGCAGGGGGGGGGTGCGGATAGCGGAGAAATCAATGGCGATTACATGGAAAATTCTTCGGTCGTAACATACACTGTAACATTTATATTTTACTTTGCAACAGTAAATAAGAATCGGCTTGGCCAGAAAGCCATTCTTCAAAAACCAAATTAATATTCTTCAGACTGTAATTTTATATATTGCCAAAAGAGGCAGATTGACCTGCTGTTTTGCCATTATGTGCTACTGGATAACCTACTGTATTCTACATTAGTTGTACGTCCCTTGTCAGAGTCTATGTAATTCAGGGATGGTTAATCATTTTTCTGGGCCACATTGGAACATTTTTTAAAGGTCTTTCTTTTTTTTTTTTGCTTCTGAACAACCTATTGCACTCAGCATTAGTTTTAGGTACCTAGTCAGGTTTATCTAATACGAGGGTGTGTAATAATTTTGTGGTGGTCCGATCGGAGGAATTTTACCCCTCTGCTGAGATGCAGTCGACGTATTCTGCAGCCCCAGGCGACAGGGCTATTTAAATAATGATAGAGCTGATAGAATTATTCAAATCAAACTAGGGATGGGATGTCATGTGACTGGATATGTTGATCAAGGAAAGTTAATATCATTAACCTGCAAACCCAAATTATTTATTAGGAAAAGGATTAATTATTAGAAAACCGTGGGATTGCCACAAGAGCAATAAGACATAAGACCTTCAGCCACAGCCTTCTAGCACATATATGATAAAAAGGGTTGTGGGTTTGCCATAAGAGCAATAGAGTTGGGACTATATTATAGGTGCTAGGGCGTGATGCGACCAGTGTGTTCGGCAGCCCCAGCCAACAGGGCTATTTGAATACTGGTAGACTTGATAGAATTATTCAAAATGTACTCAGATGTAAACAGGATGTGGAAATAACACCCCACGAGAAAACAGCTATACGGCTACCTGCCCCATATCACCCAAACCATCCGTGTGAGGAAAACAAAATTGCTGGGCACTACCTAGAGAAGCAAGGATGAACTCATAAGTGACATTCTTTTGTGGAAGCCATCACAAGGGCACACCAGTATAGACCATCCAGCAAAGACGTACATAGACCAACTCTGTGCGAATACTGGATGCTGTGCAGAGGACCTGTCTCGAGAACAATGAATGATAGGGACGGTTGGCGAGAGATTGTCATGGATATCCGTGCTGCCGCATGATGATGATGTATAAATCGCGTTTCCTAACAAATTAGAAATGAATATAGAGCCCCCCCCCCTTGAGGGAGAATGCCGACAGGATCAACGCAATTTTTCACCATGCCAGCCATGAGCTTTGGTTTGTGGGTGGTCCCACATTAATAGGGCCTTGTACCTAACCTGTACACGTGGGATATGAGGTAAATACCTAGAAATGAATATAATGTGACCAAATTTGTTAAATAAGTTAAGCTTCCTCTTGTTCAGATATCATGGGTCACTACCCACAGCCAACCTTCAGCAGACGTGCAGTCGGCGTATTTTACAGCCCTAGCCAATAGGGTGGGTTGATTCAGGATATCTATCTTCATTTGATAAAGCCGTCTAACTCCTTCCTTGTAACCTATCCTGTGTAATTCATTTCTAAGATACTACTGAAATGTATTTACAGTTCGCTTGAAATGGTGAGGGAAGAAAAAAGAAAAACACTGGGATGCATGGATATGATTTTACTGCATCCTTTTAGATATTTGTACGTCAGGGATGCGGGACACGTGCCTATCAGCATCTGTGTGTGTGTGTGTGTATATATATATATATATATATATATATATATATATGAAAAATAAAATTTGTGAGGATGATTTATTGATACTAGCAGGACCTGTGGATATACCACAGTATGATAATCTAATTATTTTTTTTTTTTTTTGTGTTTACTTAAGAGCTATTGAAAATAGTTCAATATGTAAAAAGTATCTTTGATATCATGTAAACTGATTAACTGATCTCAGTTTGAAAATATTTGAAGATTAATTCTGTGGGTAATAATCTTCCTCGTTCCGATGAGGTCGTTGGCTGAAAATGCTAATGACAACAACAACGTCGGCTTAAATGTTTTAGGACAGTAGCTCATAAGTGAAAGTATTCGTTTACAACCTTTGACTATTATCAGATTAATTAGTAGAGACTAAATCAATACTCTCTCTCTCTCTCTCTCTCTCTCTCTCTCTCTCTCTCACTAATACCTGCTCTCTCTCTACTCATGCTCTCTCTCTACTCATGCTCTCTCTCATGCCCTCTCTCTCTTTCCGTCTTCTCATGCCCTCTGCTTCACTCTCTCTTTTCATGCCCTCTCCCTCTCCCTCTCTCTCTCTCTCTTTTCATGCCCCGCCCTCTCTCTCTCTCTCTCTTTTCATGCCCTCTCCCTCACTCTCTCTTTTCATGCCTTCTCTCTCTCATGCCTTCTCCCTCACTCTCTCTTTTCATGCCCCTCTCTCTCTCTCTTTTCATGCCCTCTCTCTCTCTCTCTCTTTCATGCCTCTCTCTCTCTCTCATGCCCTCTCCTCTCTCTCTCTCTTTTCATGCCCTCTCCCTCTCTCTCTCTCTCTCTCTTTTCATGCCCTCTCCCTCACTCTCTTTTTCATGCCTTCTCCCTCACTCTCTCTTTTCATGCCCCTCTCTCTCTCTTTTCATGCCCTCTCTCTCTCTCTCTCTTTTTCATGCCCTCTCTCTCTCTCTCTCTCTCTCTCTCTCATGCCCCCTCTCTCTCTCTTTCATGCCCTCTCTCTCTCTCTCTCTCTTTTCATGCCCTCTCTCTCTCTCTTTTCATGCCCTCTCTCTCTCTTTTCATACCCTCTTCTCACTCTTTTCATGCCCTCTCTCTCTTCTCATACCCTTCTCTCTTTTCTCATACCCCTTCTCTCCCTCTCTCTTTCTCTTTCTCACTCTTCTCATGCGCTCTCTCTCTCTTTCTGTCTTTCTCATGCCCTCTCTCTCTTTCTCTTTTTCTCTCTCCTCTTTTCTTCTCTCTCTCTATTGTTCATTGTCTCTGCTATTTCCCTGTCTCTCCATTTCCTTTCTTCTTTTCCATTCTCTCTTTTTTTTTTACTCTCTCACTCTCATTCCTTCTCTGTCACTTTTCTCATTTCCTTTTTGCCTCCCCCCTCTCTCTCTCTCTCTCCTTTTCTCTTTCCCTTTCTCTCCCTCTTCTTCCTTCTCTCCCTCTCTCTCTTCTTGCCTCCTCTCTCTCTCTCTCTCTCTCTCTCCCTCTCTCTTTCCTTCTCTCTCCCTCTTCTTCTCTCTCTCTTCTTCTCGCTCCTTTTTCTCTTTTTCTTTCTCCCCTCCCTTTCACTTTTTCTTTCTCCCCTCCCTTTCACTTTTTCTTTCTCCCCTCCCTTTCACTTTTTCTTTCTCCCCTCTATTTCTCTTTCTCTTCTTTCCTTCCTCACTCTATCTCCTTTTTCACTCCCATAAACTGCAAAACTTTTGACTCACCTTCGTATTGCCAAATCAATGAACCATATATTATGTAATTCAGAATGGTACATATTTGCACAATTAAAAGATAAGGTAAACCATCTCATGTTCGAGATTGACCTTAAAACTTTTGCCAAAATGAAAACAGAAACTAAGAGAGAAAAGGTCAAAGATTTCAGCCAAGATATTCGAATTGAATTTGGCATTGCAAAATATTCATTACTGGTAATGGTCAAGGTTAAAAGAGTAAAGAAAACCTTTTATAAATACCTAGGCAATTTTATTGTGAGGTACTCTGGACCCTTCTTAAACAGGATAATAGAGGAACTCAGAAACTGAGGCAGAGGTGGAATATTCATTGTTGGTAATGGTCAAGGTTAAAAGCGTAGAGAAAACCTTTTATAAATATCTAGGCAATTTTATTGTGAGGTACTCTGGGCCCTTCTTAAACTGGATAATAGGGGAACTCAGAAACTGAGGCAGGTGTGGAATATTCATTGCTGGTAATAATCAATTGTTGATAATAAGGTTAGAAGAGATATAACATAAGAGAATTGAATTACTATATATACATAGGCAGTTTCATTGTGAGGTAATCTGGACCCTTCTTAAACCAGATTGAACTACCTACGATTTTGTGTAAAATTTATGTGTAAAATATTCAAAATAATTATTCAGTTAATGATTAATAGATGTACCTAACATTTTATTTGAGGGGAACAGAACTAATTTTACATTTCAAATTGTTTTATTTTTATTTATTTTTTTTTTTTTAATAAATTTGATGATTTTACTTATGACATAACTCTCTAAAAAAATTTTTTGTAATAATTAAATTAACTTGACTTTTTCAATTCTTTTGAAGGTGGTTAGCCGTGTGGCTCCTCAGCCTGGTTACGATTTGGAACTTGGCTATCGACTGTTAGCAGTATGCGCTGCACACCGAGACAAATTTACACCAAAATCTGCAGGTAAGTTCTTTCATTAACATCACTTTACAAATTTTTAATTAAAAAAATCATAATTATTATTATTATATATGTTATGTATTAGAAATACATTAACGAGAAGATTGCAAGTGGTTGTAATAATAGTTTATTATTACAATAAATACAAATAACAAAAATGGCTTCCAGCCGGCAAGGTAAAAAAGTCTCTGAGCGTAAGAGAGGATTTGGTAAAGAGTACTTATCTTCTGAAGAGTTGTAGCACGTGTGTTTACATCCGAGAATATGAAACAACGTTTGTGGTTGGAGATCACCTCACATTACATCTCCTGTTGTTCTTTTATACGTACTCATTTGCATACGTGAGGGATTATCCGGTTACTTCCCTTTACAACAATATATTAATCTATTCAAACATTAATCCTCATCTTGGTTGTTATAGTCACAACATTTCAGCTGTAGTACCCTCTAACATTATTTAGAAATCAGTAGGCATAACTTTATTGAAAATGATAAACAGAAATTCATGGAGCTTTATATGTACATTTTATATATATAAGTTAAGAGAAAGGAAATGAATCCGACAGTATAAGTATAGATAAAAGGATATGAAAACACACAATATGCTGTTAAAGTGAAAATATTTTATATCATATTCATAGCTAATATTGAACAATATTTCGATTTATAAAAATTAACTTCAGAGCTTGTTTTTACTCCAGACTCATCGAGAGAAGAGCTGAAAATAATTTGAATTCAAAACGAAAACATTGATGTTCCAAAAAAGTCATGCGGTTGTTTCATTATAAGCACATCCACCACACGTTTCTCTGTCAGCGACAATAAAAATCCGTTGCAGGCCTACCATGAATGGGTTAAAACTCGTCCTGTTTGAAAAAGAGAATTTGTCTATTGCTGAATTTGAAATATGTCTTCTTTTTTTCAAAAACTGTTACACTAAGATATACATTATTGTCATTGACATTTTTCCCTCTATTCTTTACGATATATATATATGTATATATATGTGTGTGTGTGTATATATATATATATGTGTGTGTATATATATATATATATATATATATATATATATATATAAAAGTCATCCACAGACTCCATGTTTCAGTGTTTCACGCCTCTTCAGTGTTACTAGACTCAACAACTACCTCTGGCCAGGAGCGAAATCCAACGGGTGGTGTTAAAACTACTAAATACATACATTTGTTTATATATTTTATGATCCCCAGAGAGATCCAGTCTGTAAACAGACGATATATATTAGTGGTGTTTTAGCATGTTTATTCTTAGAATTTTTATAATCTGGCCCCTTTAAATGTAAAGTCGTCAGGGTGGCCTAAAGTCGGTATCAGCCAAACAGCCTATCATTTTTCCACTACTGCTAGACCTGGCGTCTGAGGTGGAGCACCACACCTACCATCAGCTCTTCACTTTACTGCACAGATCCACGCTGCACTACTAATACGCTGAGTTTGCGAGGGCAAGTATCGAACCCAAACCTTGTGGTCCCTAGTCTGATGCTCTATTGACTGAGTTAAACTGTAGATTACCTACATATATTAATACATACATATATATCGACAACATACTCATTTTTCTCGCTTGAGAAATAACAATTGACCATGTCTTCAATTTAGCTCAGTTGGTAGAGCATCCAACTAGGAACCACAAACATTCCTGGTTCGATACTAGCCCTCACCAACTCAGTGTATGGGTATCACAGGGATCTGTATGGTCACGTAAGGAGCTGATGGTAGGTGTCAGATGCCAAAACAATCTCCTTGGTCTAGTGCTAGTGAAAAGGGGATAGACTCCCTCACTGTTTGGCTAATACCGACTTTAGGCCACCGCACGCCTTTACTTATATATGGTTAATTAATGCCTGGAGAAGATATCAGAAGATCTGAAACACGTGCCACCAATGTAAAATTATAATAAAAAAATGTTTTTGTAAATCCATTTTGTGGACCTTTTTTTATAGAATATTTGATTTTCTCCCATTGGACCCATAACAACACTTTATATATATATATATATATATATATATATATATATATAAATTTTGCTTTAATATACAATAAGATATTATAGAAATGCAATATTTACATTCCACATCCAGATAAGTTTCAGTTGTTTGCTTCATTTTTGAAAAAGAATAAAATTTACTGAACAGTTAAGTCCCAAAAGTACTTCTTCAACTAGCTACAATTTTGTAATCGGACATATCTATTTAAGTATTGAACAGGCACATCATTGCTTAACTTTGCTGATCTAGCAGGAACTGGTGCTTTCAGCGCAACTTGACCGTAATTTGCTTCCCTGAGTATCGGCCTCGAAGATGCGTGTTTGTGTTTTCCAAAAATGTACGAACTTGTTTATTTCACGTAAAAACACAAAGAAATAATCAATACACAATATGCAAAATTAAAGCGGAAATATGTGACCTGATAATCACAAATAATTCTTGTTTTTCTTTCATAGATGTGTGTTCCCCCCCCCCTCTCCTCTCTCTGCTCTCTCTCTCTCTCTCTCTCTCTCTCTCCGTTCACAGACCCGCAACTGCTGTTGTTATTGACGTTTTAAATCAAAATTATTTTGTCTTTTTGTTTATTCCAGAATGATAACCGATTGCGGGTTTTTATTTTTAAAAATCTCGTAAAATGTCAAGGCAAAGAAAGAGTTGTGTTATTTCTTAATGAGATATTTTTAAAAATTACATTTCCTCTCTCTCTCTATTTCTTTTTTCTAAAATTAACCCTTTCACTGTCTAATATATATATATATGTATGTGTGTGTGTGCGCGCATGTGTATATATGTGCGTGTATATATATATATGTATGTGTGTGTGTGTGCGTGTGTATATGTGTGTGTGTGCGTGTGTATATGTGTGTGTGTATATACATATGTGTGTGTTCGTGTGTATATACATATGTATGCGTGTGTATATACATATGTGTGCGTGCATATTGTGTATATATATATATATATGTGTGTGTATATATTATATGTATATATATGTGTGTGTGTGCATGTGTGTATATATGTGTGTGCATGTGTATATATATATGTGTGTATATATATATATTTATATATATATATATATACACACATATTTGTGTGTATGTATATATGTATGTGTGTATATGTGTATTTGGGTGTGTATGTATATATGTATGTGTGTATATGTGTATTTGGGTGTGTATGTATATATGTATGTGTATTTGGGTGTGTATGTATATATGTATGTGTGTATATGTGTATTTGGGTGTGTGTATGTATATATGTATGTGTGTATATGTGTATTTGGGTGTGTATGTATATATATATATATATGTGTGTATATGTGTATTTGGGTGTGTGTATGTATATATATATGTGTGTATATGTGTATTTGGGGTGTGTATGTATATATATATATGTGTGTATATGTATATTTGGGTGTATGTATATTTGGGTGTGTGTATATGTATTTGGGTGTGTGTATATGTATTTGTGTGAGTATGTATATATGTATACTTGGGTGTGTGTATATGTATTTGTGTGTGTATATATATCCATATATATGTATGTGTGTGTAAATATAAGTTTGTGTGTATATATGTGTGTTTATGTATGTATATGTGTATATAGATAAGTGTATGTGTGTGTGTGTGTGAATATATTTGTTTTTATTCATCTATTCTTTTTTCTTGTAATTCCTGTGCAGTGTTTTTTGTTTTTTTTTTTTTTTCTTGTTGAAAAAAGAAAGAAATGAATGAACGAAAATAGAAATTCTTTGTTGCGTGTTTGAAATGGTTTAATTTTCTTGCAGTTCAAGCTAATTTGCATAATAGAATATCTACAAAATGAAATATCTCAGATATTAATAGAATAAGGCATTAATGCACGTGTTTGACTGTTATGGCCTGTCATCACCTCAGAGGAATAATGGACCATTCCATTTTGATCATGAGGAATGAAAAGGAATAAAGAAGGAAAGAAATGGAAGAGAGAGGGTGGGAGGAAGAAATGATGCTATACATCAGATACTTATCTTCTGCTTTAGCATTTGATGTATAGCATTATTGCTTCCCCCTCCCTCCCTCTCTCTCTCTCTCTCTCTCTCTCTCTCTCTCTCTCTCTCTCTCTCTCTCCTTTTTCTATCTTCCTTCCTTTTTTCTCCTCTTTTCTTCCTCTCTTCCTTCCATTGAAACATTTATTGGAAGGTAGGATAAAAAGAGTTAAAAAGAAAGGAAGAGAAGAGAAAGAAAGAAAAGGAAGAAAGGTGAGAAAAAAAAGGACAGAAGATAGAAAAGGAAATGGAAGAGAGAAAGTAGAAGCAATATTGCTATTCATCAGATGCTTATCATCTGCTTCAGTGGAATGGAAGGAAGGAAGAAAGGAGGAGAAAAGAAGAAAGGAAGTGAAGATTGAGAGAGTAATAAAATCCGTATTATATTTTTCAAATTTAACAATTCTAA
This sequence comes from Doryteuthis pealeii, assembly GCA_023376005.1. Lineage (NCBI taxonomy): Eukaryota > Metazoa > Mollusca > Cephalopoda > Myopsida > Loliginidae > Doryteuthis > Doryteuthis pealeii. Next base: position 68,315,885 of record CM042166.1, read on the forward strand.
AAAAATATTGTATCAAGCTATATTAGCAGACCATTGATAGTGAGTTTGATTCTTACTGGGTGACTCATATTTCTGGCCTTATGCCAAATCTAAACTAATCTTAGTAAATAACTATTTTTAAAGTATTTTTTGTAAAAAAAATTATGCAAATGTTATGCTGTCATCACCCCCAGATAAATAATGGACCATTCCGTGTTTTATGCAGTTTAAAAGAAGGAAAACTCTGAATTCAAACCAGTTTTACTGTGCTTGAAAATTGACCTTTTGTTACATCCTGGTCATGGCTGCAGAGTTGAATAAATATATACATTTAGATGAATGTTATACCCTGTCATCACCCCCAGATAAATAATGGACGCTTCCATTTTTTAACCAATCTAGGAGAAGGAAAATTCTAAATTCAAACCAGTTTAAATGCCTTTAAAAAATCGACCTTGTGTCGCAATAAATACATACCTCATTTAGTTGAGGGGCGGTAAAAGCTGAGTTCTTTTCTTTTAATACGACCCCCGCCGCAACAGACAGTCAGGAGACTGGTTATATCATCTGTGGCACAAAAGTGACGACTCACCCCCAAAATGCTTCTTTTTTTTTCTGTATTTTGTTTTAATCAATAAGAAAGACTGGAATGCAGAATATTCCCTTGAAGAACATTCTTTAGAAATGTGCTGTAACTTGCAAAGACGGTTCCGTGTGCAGTTGACCAAATGTTTAAATCCAGGAACTGTGGAATCGGTAAATTGCATACAAATTCCAGCAGAAATATTTTTTGTTCATATCAGCCTCAGAGATGCTGATAGGTACGCGTCCTGCGTCCCTGACTCACAAAAATCTAAAAGGATGCAGTAAAATTATATCCATGCATCCCAGTGTTTTTTTTTTTTCTTCCCTCACAATTTCAAGCTAACTGTAAATACATTTCAATAGTTTCTTAGAATCGAATAATACAGGATATATTACAAGGTAGGAGTTAGACAGCTTTATTTGTTTATCCAGATCATAAATAAAAACCCTACTAAGAAACTTTAGTTGGGACCCATAAATTTTCCCGGGGACTCATTCAAAACAAATATGTGCATCCCAGGACACAATAAATCAAAAAGCTATCAGCATCACTATATATATATATATACTGGTGTAGTTCAGTTACATTTTTGTAAGAAATGTAGTGTAGATTCGGAGATGCTGATAGGTATGCGTCCTGCGTTCCTGACGCACAAAAATCTCAAATTGAATCATCATCTTCATTGTTATCTGTACAACGTTTCGGCCGATGTGCCCTCCAGCCTTCTTCAAGTATTTCTCTTCGGACTCGGGAGCCAAAGGGTTAGGTTCAAAGTTCTGTGATGGCTTCCAATTACGACAAGAAGGCTCACGAGTTCGAAAAGAAGGTTCCCGAGTTTGAAGAGAAAAAACTGAAGAAGGCTGGAGGGCACTTGGCCGAAATGTTGTACAGATAACAATGAAGATGAGAACAATAGTCCAAATAATACAAATAATACTAATGTTCTACTTTATTCATTTTTTAATGGGTACTCAAATTTTTTTAACTAGTTTTTTTCTATTTAGTCCAGACCCTAACAGGTACTACCACTCTGGGACTGAGTGGACCTGGAAGTAATGGTGATGAAGGGGTACTCTACACTCACCAGAGCTACAGAAATGGCGCTTCACCACTATATGCAGTTTAATGTCATACCCAGGACACTAAGACCCTCGGCCACCGCTTTCTAGACTGGTTGCTGTACCAACGTTAAAGAGCCCAGTCTGCTCTGCTCTTTACCCATAGTTGGAGGGAGAATAATTGGATTCATACCTTTCCCAAGAGTATTTGTGCTCAGTGAAATGCAAACTGCCATGTCCAGAATTTGAACTCAGTTCCTCGTAGCCATTTCCTATGATGGTAACCATGACACCACACACCTCCAAAATGTTGTTCCATACACTTATTTACTAAGTTCAGCTCAGATATTGCACAAGGCTAGAAGTATAGGGCGCCCAATGAGAATCAAACTCACTAACAATGATCTGCAAATTTAGCTTGTTAACCATTACACCATGTGAGGTGCCTTATAACCCAATAGAACCTGTCGCATGTTAGTTGAATAGAACAAAGGCACTGTTAAGTAATGCCATCCCGCTGAAAAAATCCCATTAATAATCTAATGTGGGTTCCTGACAATCTACCAGATGATGATTTCAATTGAAAACTGTTTATATATATATATATATATATATATATAATCATTCACATACAGTCCTGTTTCGACGTTTTATAGCTCATCATTATGACTAGACAATGAGGCAGGCTGCTTCAGCCTGGGTTTGAAACCCAACAGAATTGTCATCAGTCAGACATCTTACCACCACACCATCTACACACATACTTTTTAGAAATGGAATTTTATTGTTATGAATATACTAGACCACTAAGGAGTGCTGTATCTGTTTTAAGGATAGTTATGCAATTATATATATATATATATATATATATATATATAAAATACCACCCCTTTACAGCAGCTGCTAAATGGCTGAGAGGTTAACAAATCGGGCGGACAAAAAGTCAGTCAGGTTTTGCTTCTGGTTGTTCTTGTGTCTAGCCACACTGAAGAGATGTGAAACGTTGAAACACAGTGTCTGTGGATTACTTATGATATATATATATATATGTATATCCCAACCCCTCTGCACGAGTAGGATGTGACACAAAGTCATTCTTTAAGCAGCGTTTAACAGGTTTGAATTCAAGAGCTTAACCATTACCCCACACACCTCCACCCTCTTGTACCATATAACCCAATACAACCTGTTACACGTTAACTTGGAAGGAACAAGGGCACTGCTAAGTAACCCCATCAGCCTGGGAAAATCCCATTAATAATCCAATGTGGGTTCCTGACAATCTACTAGGGGATGATTTGAATTGAAAACTGTTATATAGGCTTGCGTTTATTTCTTTTCTGGCTGTCTGCATCCGCGCCCATTCTTAGTATCCCCTTGCCTCTCCGTTTTTCCCTCTGTTGCCACGAGTTTGCAAATGTCCATATATCTTGTGTCAGAAAGCGAACAAAGCAAGAGTTTCCCCCTGTCTGCCATATCACTGACAAGTAATTAATGTTCGTAGTCTATAAATCAATACCATCTCACTTAGTCATCAAGCTCTTGTGGTTTGCTGTATAAAGTATTGATAGATCTAAGCAGTGATCTTTCTTTCAATAATAAAGAATAAAATTCTTTATCATATCGCACATATCACGTTCCAAATGTGCGTACGGCTAAAAAACATGCTATCTTTTCATACAAATATGTTCTTTACTTATGAGGGAGATTTGCATGAATAGATTTTTAGACGAGATTTTATACCAGACAACAAAAATGAAATTTATTTTTTATTTTTTTTTGGACGATGTATTTTTTTTTTTTTTTTTTTTTTTTTTTTTTTTTTTTTATTGTTTCACATATTCCCAATGTTCAGGAAATATTTTATTATAACACAGACTTTTTTAAAAATGTTTTTCCTTTTTCATTTCATATTTCTTTAATTTTTCTTATCTTTTATTTATCTTCTAAGGACTGAATTAGCTCAGTTGGTAGAGCATTTAACTAGGAATCACAAGGTTCCAGGTTCGATACCAGTCCTCTCCAACTTAGCTTTGCCTGAATAGATTTTTAGACTAGACCAGACAACAAAATTAATTTTATTTTTGTGTCAATTTTTTTACTTTTTAATTTATTTATTTATTTTCATTGTGTTTAACATATTCCCAACATTCAGGAAATATTTTATTATAATACAAATTTTTTAAATTTTTTCCTTTTTCTTTTTCATTTCATATTCCTTTAATTTTTCTTATGTTTTATTTGTCTTCTAAGGGCTTTGGTTAATTCAGTTGGTAGAGCATTTGACTAGGTAATCACAAGATTCCAGCTTCAATAAGGTCCTCTCCAATTCAGCTTTATTTTATTTTTAGATCTTTGACTAAATTTATACCAGACAACAATTTTTTTTATTTTTATTTTATTTATCTGTTTTTATTGTTTCACATATTCCCAACTTTCAAGAAATGTCTTTCAATATTTTTTTTAAATTTTTTTCTTTCTTTTTCCTTTTTCTTTTTTCTTTTTCTTTCCTTTTCTATTTATTTATTCATCTATTGATTTTTTTTTTGTCATTTGTCTTCTTACATTCTATTGGAAAATTCTTTTGTTACTAGATTTGCTTTGGTTTCTTTGTTTAATGGCATATTTAATGCCAAAGCAATCCTTGTAGAAGAACAGTAGTACTACAATTTAACCTACAGCTAGGGGATGTGTGAGGAGGTTCATACCTTTCCCAATGGTATTAGTCTAAAAGTGAACATAATAGCATGACTTGGGTTAGAACTTGCTTACTATAATGTCACAGTTGGACTATCTAGAGGTTTAAGATGTATGCAAAAATCACCACTTCTATTTATGAACTTTCCCAACATTAGCAGGCACTTCCGGTAAAAATTGGCCAATGAGTTAGAGGGAGAATAATTGGATTCATACATTTCCCAAGGGTATTATTATTTTGTTACTAGATATGATTGGTTTCTTTGTTTAATGGCATTATGGCATATTTAAGGGTGCGGCGTGGTCTAATGGTTAGACTCATAGGAAATGGACTTGTCAACCCGAGTTTAATTCCTGGACAAAGCTGTTTGCATTTCACATAGCGCTAATACCGTTGGGAAAGGTATGAATCCAATTCTCCCTCCAACTATGGGTAAATAGCAGGGCAAACCATGGCTAGGCAACCAGTCTAGGAGAACAAAATCTCTGAATTCAAACCTGTTAAACTCTGCTTAAGAAATTGACCTTGTGTTGCATCCTGCTCGTGTGGAGGGGTTGGTAAATATATAATGTCATATTTAATGCCAAAGCGATCCTTGTAGAAGAACAGTAGTAGTAGTAATATCTAACCCACAGCTAGGGGGAGGAGCGATTTTCATTCAATCCAAATGTGAAAATAATAGCACAACTGGAGTTTGAACTTGTTTAAATATGATTGAACCTGGGAGCTCTGCACTAAAGTTGTTCCCATAATCATTAGAGCACTGGGCACTCTACCCTAGAGATTCAAGGGCAGCTGGGCATTTCATGACAATGGCACTCACCAAAAGTCAGTAATCCTTGAGAAAAAAATACTTAGTGTCTAAAGTCATTGACTGGTACTGGGTTACGAGACACACTGTGAGACCGTCTAGCTTAAGGGCTAAAGTGGAGTGTTGCATGTCATGGATTGCTCAGTCACCAGGATTCCGTCATTAAGCATCATGGGTTGCCACCCACGGCCAACAGGTGGCCCCAATGGGGGCGGGGGATTTTATAGACATGCATTCAGCATATTCTACAGCCCCAACTGACAGGGCTTAATAATAATAGTAGTAGTAGTAGTAGTATTAGGGAAGAATCATCATCATCATCATCATCAAATGATGAAGACTTATACCAAATTGTCTTTTAAAAAACTTTTCACTGCATTGAATGCCTCTAAAACTGTGAATGCCTCACTTATCAAATACAACTTATCAACTCATAAGATGCCTCTAAAACTGAATTTATATATATATATATATATATATATATATATATATATATATATATATATATGACAATTATACAAAATTGTCTTTTAAAAAACTTTTTACTGCATCGAATGCCTCTAAAACTTCAAAGTCAATTGAAAATATGACATTTAGCACACCAGCTCACCCTGTTATTTCAGAAAAAAAAGAAGGGTTCATTGTAATTGTAATGAAGCCTTATAAAAATTATGGACCAAGTATCTAATAGGCACCCCAGCTGGGGGCTGTTTTGAAAAGAACACCTTTTGCTTTTCACTGCACACTTCCAATTGTGGTACGAGAGACGCATGGAAAATAAACTTTATGAATTGTGTGATACCATTTCTGAACAACATCCTTTTATTTAAATAAACATAAAAAATATTTTGTAAATAAAAACTATTTTCATTTAAATAAACATATCTGCATTTCTCTTCTGTTTAAATAAAAACTATTTCAATATAAAAAATATGTTTTTAATATAAAAACGTGTCTTTCATTAAAAGTTTTATAATTTAAAAAAAATTCCTATTAAATTAACAACATAAAATAACTAAATTTTTTAATTAAAAGACTATTTTAGTATAAAAACGTGCCTTTGGGTTGTAAATATACATGAACAAACTTTTAAAAAATCTTACTGTGAAATTCTAACCCCCCCCCAAAAAAAAAAATCGTCTGTTATTTGTAAACAAACAACCGGGAGTTTACTGTGAAAACAAAGGGTGTTTTTTTCAAAACAGATCCCAGCTGGGGTGCCTATTGGATACTTGGTCCAAAATTGTCTTTAAAAAACAACTTTTTGCTTAATCTAATGCCCCCAAAACGGCAAGGTAAATAGAAAATATGACATTTAGCACACCAGCTCACCCTTTCAGAGAGACAATCTCAAAAGCCAAGAATTCATTATAATTGTAATGAAACCTTATAAAAAATTATCTTTTTAAAAAACAATTTTTTTGCTTTCATAGAATCTCCCCAAAACACTAAGGTCAATAGAAACTAATTGTAACATCTTTTTTTATATTTCTTTGAAAAAGCGTATTTGTCCAAAGTTAACCACAAAGATTTTTTTCTCTCTCTCATTACACAATTTTCAATGGCCGACGATTGCCTTTTGCAAAATTTCTGCCATCTTTGATGTCCATTTACATGGGAAGAATGACATTTAGGTTTTTTTTTTTTTTTTTCAAAAGTCCTTGTCGGCACCAACAAGTTGAAATCTTTCGTGACGTTCTTTGAGAGCAATTCATTTAACAGTATTTTCAGACATTTCCAGTGCACATGACTTATTCAGTTGAACTTTTTATTTATTTATGTTTTTTTTCTCCATTTAATTCTCCTAAATACAAAACACACACACACATATATATATATATATATATATATATATATATATATATATATATATATTATAGTGGTCAATATCAGTGATATATATATATATAATATATACAGCTCTATCACTGATATTGACAAGTAATTATATACAGAGCAATATTATGTTTAAGTTTTTTTTCTTTCTTATTTAAAGTATATATATATATATATATATATATATATATATATATATATATATATATAGTGGCGTGGTTAATATTAGTGATAGAACACTCCATTATATATATATATATATATATATATATATATATATATATATATATTTAAATAAGAAAGAAAAAAACTAAGCCATAGATGGGACCCTAGCAAGTACAACCACTCCGGGCCAGAGTGGACCAGGGAGCAATGGTGATGAAGGGATACTCCACATTCCCCAAACCTCCAGTAATGGAACTTCACCATCAGATAGAGTTTAACGTCATTCCCTGGACATGAATACCCTCAGCTACTGCCTTCTAGCACCCATATGATAAAAAGGACTGGGGTTTGCCATGAGGGCAATAGGATTGGGGCAATCATTTAGGTACTTGTGCTTGACATGACTGGTCTAAGTGAAGTGTTGCATGTCATGGACTGCTCATCCACCAGGATTCCGTCTTCAAGCATCACGGGTTGCCACCCACAGCTAACAGGTGGCCTCATTGGGGTTGAGATCTTACCCATATGCAGAGGTGCAGTTGGTGTATTCTAACGCCTGAGCTGACAGGGCGGAACGTACAGGAAATACTGATGATCCCAAATAGAATCGAAAGCATCCAAAAAAAAAACAACAGTAAGATCGGCTAGAATATTCAGAAGAGTACTGGAGACCTGAGGAGACTTGCATAAAAAGCATGAAACCTGGGGTCACAAAAAATTCTTGTGTAATATATATATATATATATATATATATATATATATATATATATATATATATAGGTCTGGGTTAGGTCAGTTGGTAAGGCATCTGCCTTAGCAAGCTGGAGGTTCCAGGCTCGATACTGGTCCTCACTAACTCAGCGCACATGTAGCAAAACTTGGGTTATCTGATCTATATCATCTGGGAGCTGACGATAGGATTAGCGATCCACCACAGCAAAACAATCTCCCTGGTTGAGCACTAGTGTAAAGGAGATAGACTCCCTCGCTGTCCAGCTGATACCTTCAATAGGCCCCTCTGCCAACATTATATATATATAATAAGTAAGTAAAGTCGACGTGGAGGCCTAATGTCAGTATCAGCCAAACAGCGAGGGGGTCTATCCCCTTTTCACTTGTGCTAGACCAAGGAGGTTGTTTTTGTGTCTGTGGTGTAGCGGCACACCTACCATCAGCTCCTCACTTTACCATACAAATCCCTGTACTACTCATACGCTGCTGAGTTGGCACAGGCCAGTATCGAACCAGAAACTTTGCGATTCCTAGGCAAGCGCTCTGCCAATTGAGCTAAACCGGCCATATATATATATATATATATATATATATATATATATATATATATATATATATTATTCATTTGGGAGTGAATTTTAAGTTTGTTTTTTAATTTAAGTTTCTTAATGTGTCGTCTTTTTTTAATTAAAAAAAAAAATGTTTTCAACTTTATTATAATTCATAATTGTAGACTTAATATTGTTTATTATTTTTTTTAAAGGTCATTACATATTAAATAATCTTTGTTTTATCATCAGCAAATTAAAAAAAATTAAAGCCTATGCTGTAAGAATATAGTATTCTTTTTCGTTTTTTATTTTATTTTTCATTATTTATTTTATTTATTTTTTAAATAGAAACAGTCTCTTGTTTGTTGATTGACTGGTTGTATAAAAGAGAAAGATTCCTGAGACATGTTCCTCTTTTCAAAAAATGTTGACATTCACTCCAAATAACTTGCTTCTTAATTGTGATATCCTCAACCCATTGGCTAGTTAGTGTCTGACAGGCTCCACCACAGCAGTTTAGCTAGCAATATGGCTGCCTATTGAAATAGGCTCATAAACACTCAACTTCACCCTTTCCTTCCTTCCTTACCTCCCTTTCCCTTGTGGAACTCTCTAGTATAGTGAGTCATTGTAGCAATTTGAAAGAGAAAGCCAGCTATTTGAGAAGGCAATTACACAAACATTTGAGATGAACCTGACTAAACAACACTGTTCAACTGATAAATGCTTCGCCTCCTCTCACTCACTCACTCCTCTGCCTACTCCCCGCTCGCACTTACTCACTTCTCACCCTCTTTGTATCTGTCTATCTTGATTTTACCTTCTCTCTCTCTCTGTTTCTCTCTCTTTCGTTCAGTGTATCTCTTCTTTTTCTTTCTCTCCCCCTTCAATGTTTAATTCGCAGTAATGACATTCTGAAATCGTTTTCATTAATCTTTTTGTTATATATAACACCTTAAAGAAATCTCCTTGGGTATGTGAGTGTGTACGTGCGTGTATGCATGTATAAGTGTGTGTGTGTGCGCGCACATAAACAAGTATTTGTATATGTGTTCATAAATGTACGTGCAAATGTATGAATAAGTGTGTGAGTGTCTGTGCATGAATAAGTGTGTATGCGTGCATCTATATAAGTGTGTATGCGTGTGTAGTTTAGACTATAAGTGCGTTTGATGTCCAGGATATGCGTGTGTAAAAAAATCATAATATGATAATACTAATATATATATTCATTATTGATATCTTTTCCTCTGTATTTTAACCCTTAGGACGCGAGCGGTCGGTATTTGTGCTTCTATCATCTTGAAGTGCATCTATCCAAGCAGCCTGAATTGACGAACTGGGGAAGCCATATTTTCCCCATCGTTATTATTGCCTTATATAATTAACAATATTATTTTATTATTATTACTTAATTAACACTATTATTACCAACAATATTATTTCTACCCTGCTATTACCTTCAATTAACAACCAGTATGGTTGTAAAATAGCTGATTACAACATTTTACTTTTTTTTATCAACTATTTTTCACCCCGGAACTTAGGGTTGAGGGGCTCAGGGGTAGGGGTTGGAACATAAGGATCTAACAGTTTAAAAAAAAAATGCTTTAATTCTAAAATTGCATTCGTAGGAATTTTGTGTCGTTTTTAAAATAGACAGTTATCAATCCTCAGAAGTTATAGGTACCACCAACTATGACGTCATAAACGCATTTTACAAAATAAATTTACCCCCCTGATTGAAAAATTTTTACCAATATTCATGGAATTATCCGATTTTAATGAAATTTTCAGTGTTGATTTATAAATGAATGAATTTTATAATGCATCAGTTATTTTTATTTTAAAATTTTCTGATTTTTTTCCAGGTCACTTAACTTGGACCCCTCACCTTATTTTGGTGGGCGCAAAATATCGGTGGGGTTATATAAATTTGAAATTAATTAGAATATAAATAGACAAAAAAAACCCGAAGGTGTGAATAGAAGAGGGGAAAAAAATTTTTTAAAGGATCGTTTTTTGTAGGAAAAAAGAACCTTTCTGAGAAACGACTTTTGACGTCTAAATAATTTGGACGTGAAAAGTCGTTCCTAAGAAAACATTTTAATTCAGGATAAAAAATTTCCATTTGACATATCTTATTTAAAAATTATGTTGTTTTTTTGTTTGTTTTTGTTCTGACACTGTGAAAACCCGTATTGGGTGGCATATCACTTCCCTCAGACACATATCTATTTACATTTAATTACAGTGTTATGGAGTTGGGCTAGGTAGAAATATTGGTAGTCTATGGCGTCTGGGTAAATATTAGCCTACCAGATTTAGTGTTGTTTTTTTTCCTCATTGGAAAATGGTGTCTAATATGTCATTTAATATATATATATATATATATATATATATATATATATTATATATATATAATCTTATGAGTCTAATTTTTTTAGTGTGTGTATATATATATATATATATATATATATATATATATATATATATATATATATATATATATATATAAAATCTGATGAGTCTAATTTTTTAGTGTATATATATATATATGTGTGTGTGTGTGTGTATTTTTGGGATTTAGTGCAAAGCATGAGTAATGTATGAAATAAATGAGAAACTAAGTTAGATGTTATGTACTAAGTTCCATTTTTATTTCATCCAATATTTCGAAGGAATTTTTACAAGGATTTTTTTAGACTAGCTGGCTACAGTGGTCGCTGGCATTTTTATGGCTCAGGGGTGCTGATTTCTCGGCCTGCCTTTGAACTTCAGCTTGACAAGAAATGGTACAAATTATTCACACTCGAATTTATATTAATTTTATTAAAATTCATCTGAAGTGTAATACCTACACAGAGATGCTGATAGGTATGCGTCCTGTGTCACTGACGCATAAAAATCATATCCATGTGACCCAGTGTTTTTCTTCCCCTATCATTTCCAGCTAACAATAAATACATTTCAATATTTTCTTGGAAACAAATTACACTGTATGGGGTACAAGGTAGTGGTTAAATGGCTTTAGTTGTTCATAGAAACTCTACAATTTATTAAGAAACTTTAGTTGGGACCCATCAAATTGGGACTCATTCAAATCAAATCCATGCATCCCAAGATGCACTAAATTAAAAAGCTATCAGCATCACTGCTTACATCAGCAAAATCCAGAAGAATGGAGAAGCAAAGACTAACTCATAAGTGAAATTCTCCTATGAACTCTTACACATGGACACACCAGTATGGGTCAATCAGCTTCCTAATGTTTGCAAGCTGATCAACACACACTGGTGTGTCTATATATAGGTGTCCCATCATGGTAAAATGGTTAGCTAACCATTTTGCCATAGCACTTGCACATGGACACACGATGGAATGCCTAGGTAATTACCCAACCCGCTTGCCATGGATAGGATGTGAAACAAGGTAGCTGGTATGGGGCATCCAGTGAGGATAGAACTCGGTATTCAGTAGTAGAGCGAGACTAAGTTGCTAATCAGTACACCACGATGGAACACCTTAGGTATTTATCCAACGGGTAGGATGTAATACAAGCTCGCAAGTATGGGGCATCCAGCAAGGATTGAACTCACTATTTAGTGTCATACCCACGACATGTTAATATTTAGTCTGTGTATATGAAACACATTGCTAACTTTTTGGACTGAAAAATTTGGAAAAATAGAGCGCCTTATACACAAATAAAAATAGCGCGTTTTATACACAAAAAAATAGCGCGTCTTATATACACAAAAAAATAGTGCGTCTTATATACACAAAAAATAGCGCGTCTTATATACAAATAAAATAGCGCGTCTTATATACAAATAAAAATAGCGCGTCTTAGCGCGTCTTATACACAAATAAAAATAGCGCAGCTATACACACACAAATAAAAATAGCGCGGCCTATACACACAAATAAAAATAGCGCTGCCTATACACACAAATAAAAATAGCGCGTCTTATACACAAATAAAAATAGCACGGCCTATACACACACAAATAAAAATAGCGCGGCCTATACACAAATAAAAATAGTGCGTCTTATAGACAAATAAAAACTGCGCACCTTCTGCTCAAATAAAAATAGCGCGCCCTATACATAAGTAAAAATAGTGCGTCTTATACTCAAATATAAATAGCGCGTCTTATACAAAATAAAAATAGTGCTCACTATACACAAATAAAAATAGTGTGTCTTATACAAAAAAAAAGTGCTCACTATACACAAATAAAAATAGTGTGTCTTATACAAAATAAAAATAGCGCAGCTATACACACAAAATAAAAATAGCGCGGCCTATATAAAAATAGCGCTGCCTATACACACAAATAAAAATAGCGCGTCTTATACACAAATAAAAATAGCACGGCCTATACACACACAAATAAAAATAGCGCGGCCTATACACAAATAAAAATAGTGCGTCTTATAGACAAATAAAAACTGCGCACCTTCTGCTCAAATAAAAATAGCGCGCCCTATACATAAGTAAAAATAGTGCGTCTTATACTCAAATATAAATAGCGCGTCTTATACACAAATAAAAATAGTGCTCACTATACACAAATAAAAATAGTGTGTCTTATACAAAAATAAAAATAGTGCTCACTATACACAAATAAAAATAGTGTGTCTTATACAAAAATAAAAATAGCGTGCCCTATACACAAATAAAAATAGAGCGCTCTTTACACAAATAAAACTAGTGCTCACTATACACAAATGAAAATAGTTTGTCTTATACACAAATAATTATGGTCTCAATGATTCTTCAAGATGAAGTAACATTTTTCTGTGGGTCTGGATCAGCAAGACTAACTTTACTAACCATTGCACCACAATGAAGTAAGAAGAGAATGGTGTCCTCAAAATTAACTTTTTTATTTTCTTTAAGCAAATTTGAATTAAAGTGACAAATATAGAAATAAGAAAACAGAACGTCTTCCAATTAACATTTAAAGGTTTAATAGACATTTACTCAGCTGTAGATGAATGAGGCATCCAATAAGAATTTAAAGTCACTTCACTACACACTTGTAATCGTCTCTGATAAAAAGCTTGTTAAGTATTCTTCCACAGTCACTCTTTGCTGCTTTTTTTTTCTTTCTAAACTTTTGTTAGTTTTCTTTATTCCATCAACTGACTCATTAACAATTCCAAGAGTCATTCAGACAATCCCCGTCCTCTTTGTTCTTCGTGTTGCCACAACAGCATTCCAGCCGATCCATTCTACAGCCCTCTTTTTTACTCTCTCGGGTGTACGATCCATGTGGTGTAATGGTTAGCAACCTAGTCTCGCTAATCTATTACTACTGAATAGCGAGTTCAATCCTCACTAGATGCTCTATACTTGCAACCTTGTCTCACATTCTACCCATGGCTTTTTTCTCTCTCGGGTGTACGATTTATTATAGGTTTATCCCTAATATAAAAGAAAAAATAAGCAGTGTATATATATATATATATATATGTGTGTGTGTGTGTATAGAGATTGCTTAGCGCAGTCGGTAGAGTGTCAGTCTAGGAACCACAAGGTTCCAGGTTCGATATTGGCCCTAGCAACTCAGCATATTAGTAGCACAGGGATATGTGCAGTAGAGTAAGGAGCTGATGGTACGTGTGGTGCTCCACCTCAGATGCGAAAACAATCTCCTTGATCTATACAGTGATGCTGATAGCTTGTTTTGGTTTAGTGCATCCTGGGACGAACATATTTGCTTTGAATAAGTCCCCTGTAAAATTTATGTGTTGCAACTAAAGCCCCTACCTTGTAACCTATCCTGTGTAATTAGTTTCTAAGAAATTATTGAAATGTATTTACAGTTAGTTTGAAATGGTGGGGGAAGAAAAAATAAAAACATTGGGACACATGGATATCATTTTACTGCATTATTTTAGATTTTTGTGAGTCAGGGACGCAGGACACGTACCTGTCAGCATATCTGTGTGTCTATATATATATTATATATATATTATTATAGACTCTCTCGTCGATTTCAACGCATGAGGGTTCGTACAATGAACACCCACACAGTGATTTGTTTATAGTGGTGAAGGCTTGTGTTGGACCATCCACACTTTTTGGCACAGTCGATATGAAAGAATTGGTGCATCAAGGGTTGCCACAAACCCAATCAACAACTGACCTCAGGAATTTTGAATTCAGAGTTATCCCTCTCCTAGACTGGTTACCTACCCAAGGCTGAAGGGCCTAGTCTGCCCTACTATTTAACCCATAGCTGGAGGGAGAATATATGGATTCATACCTTTCCCAAGGGTTTTAGCGCTATGTGAAATGCCAACAGCTTCGTCTAGGAATTGAACTCCAATCGACGAGTCCATTTTTCCAACCACTACAACCTAACCACAACTCTAACCACTAGTCCACGCGCCTCCATATATATATATATATATATATATATATATATATATATATGTGTGTGTGTGTGCATGTTTTTATGTAAAAGGAATGACTTAGAAATATTGCGTTGGTCTCAATATTTAGTTGGTACAAGTGTTACTCGAATAAGTCAGCATTATGACAAATATAAAGTGCTCAATACGTAAGTAGAGCAGATTTATTATTTAGTGTGTACAGAAATAACCTCCTTGAGTTTCCCCATGATATATATATATATATATATATGCATGTTTTGTTTAAAAGAACAGACAAGGAAGAATGTCTGAATTTTAAATGTTTTTTTTATTTTATTTTTTTACTTTCTTGTTTGCAAACAATGACCAACAACAACAACAACAACAACAAGCCGATATTCCTTTGAATCATGACTATTGCTTGATGTTAACTAACATTTCAATGACCAACGCCAACTCATTTCAATTGGACAAAAACAAATATGTTAAAAAAAAAAGAAAACAAAAAAACAACAGTTTACTCAAATCTTTTAAATGGTTTGAGACAATGAAAATTAACCTTGTTTAAATTCTCTAAAAAACAAAAAAAAAAACAACAGATTGGATCGTTCATGAAAACGGCAGGAGACATTCAGAAGATTTTTTTGACAATATCTACATTAATTCAATCCGGATATATATATATATATATATATATATATATATATATATATATAGCTGATGGTAGGTGTGGTGCTCCACTTCAGATGCTAAAATAATCTTCTTGGTCTACTGCTAGTGAAAAGGGGATAGACTCTCTCACTGTCTGGCTGATACTGATTTAGGCAACCTTTTACTTTATTATATATATATATATATATATATATATTATATATATATATATATATATATTATATAATAAATATATTACCAAAGTGTATGGTTAATACTATCTCATTTAGTAAGTCTTCTTTTTCTTTACATTTTTTCAGGTCAGTTAACTTTGAACCACGTATCTTTGAGAATCTGTGTTACACCTCAAAGATACGTGGTTCAAATCAACTGACCTGAAAAAATGTAAAAGTTTTCATATAAAATAACTGGTGCATTATATATTTTATTCATTAATATATCAACACTGAAAATTTAATTTAATTCAGTTAATTCCCTGTTTTTTTTTTTTTTTGTTGTTTTTTTTGGGTTTTTTCCGGGTTGACATACGATAGTGGAATTTAGGTCTGTTAAGTTTGATTTAACCTAAAAACTATACAAACAAACAAGTTAGAAACAGTTTAGTAGATAAATAGCTGACCCATCCCAGAGACAAAGATACCAGTGCAAGTAAACACATGCAACAATACTAAGATCTCAGGTTTTGGGTTAAGAACTAAATCAAATAAATAAGATTTTAAAAAAAGAAAAAAGAAATAGAATTGATAAAAACTTAGCAAAGATTACTGAAAAGAATTTTTAACTCTTAACGTCCTTTTGAGAATTTTCTAAGTTCAGAGCTAAGGATTTATCAAAAAATAGCTAGAAATTTCCTTTTCATTTAAAGTTACCTGAGTTATTTCCCTTGAATTAAACACTTCTAGATATGTTTAATATTACATTTAAACAAAAGCTATCATTTGGAGTAGATTAGAAAAATGAATGTGACTTCCAGACAGGTGTAATGAGGCGATATAGGACATTAAGAGTTAAACAACTAGATTGTAAGGATAAACAAAAACCCGGATAGGCTTAAGAAAGCTTTATTCTACTTAGAATAATGTTACAGTTTACTGAGAGATTATATACCCTTAGAAACACCAAAGAGTTCCACAAAGTGGAGGTAATAATAAAATAGGGGAGGTAACTCTCAATTACTTATCACAGATAGGCTTAAGAAAGCTTTATTCTACTTAGAATAATGTTACAGTTTACTGAGAGCTTATATACTCTTAGAAACACTAAAGAGTTCCCCAAAGAGGAGGTAATAATAAAATAGGGGAGGTAACTCTCAATTACTTATCACAGATAGGCTTAAGAAAGCTTTATTCTACTTAAAATAATGTTACAGTTTACTGAGAGCTTATATACTCTTAGAAACACCAAAGAGTTCCCCAAAGTGGAGGTAATAATAAAATAGGGGAGGTAACTCTCAATTACTTATCACAGATAGGCTTAAGAAAGCTTTATTCTACTTAGAATAATGTTTCAGATCACCGAGAGCTTATATACTCTTAGAAACACCAAAGAGTTCCTAAAGGGAGGTAATAATAAAATAGGGGAGTTAACTCTCAATTACTTATTACATAGATCATTTTAAGTGGGTCATTGGAAAACAATCATTTTTGCATCGTTACATCTAAAACCCCGATCATCACTCACATTTCATAGAGTTAAGAAAATTTGACAAAAGCAACAATGCTGTTTTATGTACAAGGGAGATTCAAACTTATCCATGCTCTTGTTTTATGAAACAGTACTTGCTGTTGCTTAAATGATCCCCCATCTAAGTATTGAACAGCCTCATCACTGCTTAACTTTGATGATCGAGTGG